>CM022301.1:530320659-530920659 GCA_011799875.1 Thinopyrum elongatum | reverse complement strand
TGTAGTGAGAGAGAGAGAGAGATTTTTTTTAAAAAAAATTGGCCACTTGGTTGCTTATTGTACACAGTGGCGGACCCACCATTGGGGCGAGCTGGGGCGGCCGCCCCGGCTCGCCGGCGGCATAGGATCGACCCCCACCTATATATTTTTCCTCCGGCAAGCGTCAGATCTCAAGTGAGCCAGCGGCGGCGGCGCTATTTTCTGTTTCGGTGTGTTCTGCCTGACCCTGCGTCGAAGGGGTACGTGAGTGCTTTGAGGGAGAAAGAGATTTGGGCTGGTAGACTGGGCTGCATTTATTAGTGACTATTATAGCCTAAGGCCCAAGTGCCCAATCGACAGTCACACAGAATCACAGATGACAGGTCTCTAATGAATGATAATGTGGTCCAACACATGATTGCTTGTGGAACCGATGATGCAAAGTTATGATTTCCGTAGGGAGGCATATTTCGTTATCCACCATTCCTTAATTTTTGCTTGTACCAGACATTATAGGTGTTTACATAAAGTGTGGTGGTGACCCTTCAAAAAAAAAAAAAGAGGACAAGTCTCTCATTTGCCCGTCAAACAAAAAAAGAAATCCCCAATTAACTAATAAATGCCCAATCAACCAGCCATTCCCCTTACGACCTAGCCCAGCGCCGCCGCCACATACCTCACGCGCCCACGTGCCCACTGTCAGAGTGCCGGTGATGGATTCCGATGAAGAGGTAGATTGGATAGGGATAACTGTTGCTGTTGAAGAAGTTGAGGCTGATGCGGCACTGGTTGTGGCAAGGGCAGTAGCTTTGGCGCCCAGATCGGCAGTGGCATCGGATGGTGCTAGCAGATCAACCAAACGGATGTGATTTGTAGGTCTCGTTTGGAAATTGGAATTATGGGATCATATTGTGGCATAAGTGAGCATTTCAAGCGATAGGAGTCCATTTTAGCAATTTTCTAGTTTTTAAGACCCTTTTTATTCTTTTTTTGTTGAATGCTAGAAGTTTTGGTTGAACAGAGTTGCATTTGTACCCAAAAAAATTATACATTAAATGTTCACCCCGGCTAACTTCAATTCCTGGGTCCGCCACTGATTGTACAGTGGGTGCAAGGTGGCTCTAGTACTTGTTTTGTAGGTGATGATGTCTCCAAACAAATCAAATGAAAGTTAAAGGCAACTTGAGAATTGTCATGCCATTGTCACCCCCATTTTTTTAATCAGTTATGGTATATACTTACATGTCGACACATGCTTTCTCAATTATTGCCTTCACATCAACTGCTTATACATCATCACATTATTGTTTTTTTGTACATGCACTCCATGATTGAGTGTGCAGTTGTGCACAAATTAAATTCCATCGCATAGAATAGTGTCTCCCAAATTTGACTTTGGATCATGTGAAGCAACCAGTGATGCTGGTACTATCATAAATATTTTACACCACATGTGGCGTATAATATTGAGTTTCTACTAGTAAATAAATAGGTAAAGAATTGATTGGAAAAACAAATCAAACTGCCACTTAATTTTCTTTTGGAGCAACAAACCAAAACCGCTGCCCAAAAAAAAAGGTGATGTGAGGTAACTGACATCAATGAGAAGGACAACGGTTTTCCTGGACCTGGGACCCGCCCATCTCACCCGCTCACTGCACACCCACGAGCTCGCATTTACTCACCTCCTGGGGATCCAGGTACTACTCCTCTTCCCTTTCTCTCTCTCTGCTTCGTCTCCACGCAAAGGCACACATGAATTTTACATCTCTTTGTTTTTTATGATCCGAACCAACTTGCTTTTTATCACATTCAGAAAAAAATAGTGTTGCGTTCTTTCTGAAGGTAAATTAATAAACATAATACATCAGACTGAACTTTAAAAAAAAAAGAGGAGGAATACCCCTGTTTTCGAAGAAAAAAAGTTATGTTGATAAATTAAATGATGATAGTGCATCACATCTGATCAGGCAAATTGAAACAAAGACGAACATCAAAGATATGTTGTAAAAGACGAACATCAAATTAAACATAATAGTACATTTGCACCTCGATTTTCCACCATGACTAAGTGGACATTTTTGCAAAAGACCAAATCTACATAAACTGGCTAATCTTGAAGGTTTGCTTGAGCCGGACAGGGATCCAGTGACATGGCGTATCATGGACGTTGGATCAAAAGCGGACGGTCTTGATCAGTTACTATTCATTCGGGCACAAAGCACAAAGTACTGTAGAGACACAATGTGCGAAGTCCCTATTCATTCGGGCACTGTAGTCTGTAGTCAGGTATTGTTCATGCACGATAGTTGGGGGTCCTGTTCACATTGATCTCATCGTTCAAGAGTGTGCATGAACTCGGCCTTCCAATCATCTACAGCAGCCTGCAAACAAAAAGAATGAAGAATAAAAAAACAACAAAGGATAACTAAAACCACAGCAGGAGCGTGTCGGCAAAAACACACAAATAAAATAAAGGATGATGAGACAAGAACAAGGACAAAACATACTTCCACATCACCAAAATCATCAACAAGCTCATCGCCATCATATGTAGAGCAGAGCTTCACGGCGAAGAAACCACAATCACTATTCACTTGATTTGGAACATCAATAAAAGTCGCCCTCTTTGCAATAATCACCCAGTTTTGCTGCTTGCTCGCTTTGTACGCAGCCTTGCCGTAAATCTCCTCCAGCAACCCAACAAATCTCTTGATCTGCGAGAAATAACAAATACGATAAAATCAAAAACATCTTAACCAAAATAGCTAAGTTCAGGTACATAAAGCGACACTTGCATAAAATCCAACTAAACGATACCAGAAGTTCAACTGTCAAATGATAGTCAGTTCAAGCACACAACTTTGAAGCAGTATTACCAAACAGAGATAAAAATATTTTGTCAACTGAAGGCAGAATAAACTTCATGCCAAAAAGAGAATATGATAGGAGGAGCTAAGAAACACTCACGATATTTTGGCAGGCTCCGTGGAAACTTGTTCGTGAAAGTCCCTTATTAGAGTAAGGAAGTGAATCAAGGATGTCAATGCTCCCACGATATCTATTCAGCACATACACACTGTAGTGCGCTATTTTGTTAATTGGCTTGAAAAGTATCAAAAAAACCTGCCAAGATTGAAAAAATTGTGAACACAAACTATAAACCATAAGTATTGAACAACCGAGATGAACAAAACCTTCTTGACAAACTAAGCAAAAGTATGTACATAAAAAAAGTAAGAGTTATGAAAACCTAACCAGCTTTGCATTAAGAAGGTCTTCTTCCTTACGAACAAACATTGGGAGGAGTGCAGCCGATTTTTTTGCATCGAATTTTGGAACTGATGCACCGAAAAAATCATACTCCAGACAGTACTGCATTTACAAACAAACCATAAACAAAAGATTAAGAACACGAAATAATCATGACAAATTAAAACACCTCCCAATGCCACTTCACCAAAACTAGCGCAAAAAAGGGAGATAGGGTTACAAGAACAAAAACCTGTATGAAGTAGGGACTCAGAACAATCCTGTTAGCACAAGAGAAGATCTCAGAGGTCTCCGGCTTATCCTTCCACAATTTTATGAGATAGTCCATTACGTCTCCTTCCATCTGTTACCCTTCACCGAAAAGAGTATAAAGGACACGTCATGTGAGGTCAATCACATTCCCAGGGATGGTAAAGATGCAGTAGCTTGTCCTGCAGATTTAAAAGATGGGGAAAATATTAGAAGCGCAACTCCAATACAAGAAGAATGAATAGAAGTTCAGATACTATAACATCAGAAGTTCACAAAAAAATAGCATGTCTGGTAGCAAAAACATAAGAAGAATACTCACTCAGAATACTTCTTCAGGCCATCTTCACTAAGCACAAACTGTTTCAACCTCCGGGCCTCAGATAGATGAGGGTAACTGTATTTCTTTAGGGGAGCGACAGCAGAACGCCACTTCATAGGCAATCTTACTGCTCTCTTCGAGGAAGTTATGTTGCCAGACTCAACTGCCGGATTCCTCCTGGTGATGACAGCATTCTTCCCACCTCTCCTAACAACAGTAGCAGCAGCAGATTTACCCT
Source organism: Thinopyrum elongatum (assembly GCA_011799875.1). Lineage (NCBI taxonomy): Eukaryota > Viridiplantae > Streptophyta > Magnoliopsida > Poales > Poaceae > Thinopyrum > Thinopyrum elongatum. The sequence goes on along the minus strand of CM022301.1, from coordinate 530,916,598 downwards.
TCTTCGGGTAAGAAATCTTCTCAAAATCATCATCTGACGAAATCACCTATGCTTCGATTGCACCAACCTTCCTGGAGCAAGGGGTATTTGGAGCAGCACCAATACCGACAGGCTGCTTCCCCAACTTGGAAGGAATAAGGGTTCGAGAGCTATCATCTTCTCTCACAGTTGTACTCATCGATTCCTCCCTAGGCTGGTATTCCTGTGATCCGAGGAATGAGTAGTGGTAATCGGTCAAGTCCAACGGCTCCACTGTCAAAAAAAGAAAAGAAAAAAGACCATTAAATATAACTGAAGTTCAGGTACAACACAATGTACAGTCCAACAAATATAGATGACATGATTACTACTCAAGTTGACCTAAAAAAATGTGTTGCATTTAAAAACTAATGAAGTTCAGGCACAACCCAAGGCACAGTTCAAGATAAACTGATGAAATGGAAAACATTCAACTACAGCTAACAAAAGCATAAAAAGGTATCATCTCTGAAGTTCAAGTAGAATAAAAGCTGCTGTCCAAGTAAGCAATGACAGGAACAAAATATGGAAACAAAATACACAAGCAAATAAAAGACAATGAAGTTCATGTAGAATAGAAGCTGCAGTCCAAGTAAGCAGTCCAAGTTTCAAGACTTACATGAATAGTAGCCAAACAGATCATGGAAGCTGTTTCAAACAAGTTAGAAGAAGCAATTGAGTACAACCATGTCTTCCTGATATCCAAGATATTATCATGAGAATAGTTTGCAAGAACGCCTTCATGATACGAATTAACATTCGTAAGCATGAAGAATCCGCAGTCGATACTGTCATCAAACAAAACAGAACAGTGTTAAAAACAAAGAAAGCCAAAGCAAAAAAAAATGTTGCAGCTTACATACAACTACAATTAAACAGAAAGTGATAGAGAGAAAGTGGAACTCATACTTGTTAGTCTGCTGGGGGACATCAATCCAATCCAAAGGGAAATGGTCAATAGAAAGTGGACTGAAGGGTGTCTCCCTGTCATTGCTGGCATCGCTCCAAAGCTTCTTGATGTTATCAGTCATTCGCCGAAACAGGCGTACCGCACAGTCATCATTTGGTCCATAGTAGGAGTCGAGAAGATGGAACCTTGAATTCTTCAGGTCAAGAAATATGGAAACCCAATGACCAACAGCACCCAAGTGAGTAGGAATTTCAGGTCGGTCAAAAGTGGGAAAAACAACCTGACGCAAGATAAACACAAAATCATTAAAACTGAAATTAATATCAAGAGCGCAAAAAAATAAACAATATAAACAGAGAGGATCACAATGGAAACAAAAATATAGAGACAAAGAACAAAATATTGCTTACAGAATCATGCGCATCCATGTTATCTAGACCAGTCGCTAAGAAGTACTTCCTCACATGGGAATCAAACTACCCTCTGAAAATCTTGTCCTAATATAATGCAGATAATAGCAACATATGAAAATACAATGAGACCAACAAGTTTTAACTAATATGGTAAAGAACAACAGAAAAGAAATTACTATAGGGTTGACTTACACAAACCCAACATGGCAGGATGAGTTTTTCTGATTCCTGGTATTTGGCACGTAGACAATACAGTGCAACCTCAGCTACATTAGATCGAAGCATTCCACGAGGGGAAAAAGACATTGCCACATCTTCAACAGTAGCTTCACACTCATTGTTTTGGAACATAATCTTTGATCTAAAACAAGCAAAGGAAAGTAAAGAAGTTCAGCATCAGAAACTCAAGAAGTTCATCACATAGAAAGCATAGAAGTTCAACTACATAACAACAGGCAGTACAAAAAGTTAGATGTCCAGCATCAGAAAAGTAAAGAAGTTCAGCAACAGAAAAAGTAAAGAAGTTAAGGTATAAAACCACAGGCAGTTCATAAGTTAGATAGATATAAATTCTAACCAACTGCACTCACCTCTTAGAACGATCACTCTTAAGCCTAGTTACACTGAAATAAAAGTCATCAACCTTCTTTCGGACAACAACAAGTTCACTATCTGCTCAGCAAAATAATAGAAATTAAGAGCAACATACAAACACATAGATCACGACAGGAGCAACAAACAACACAAGCACATCATAGCTGCTACACCGAAAGATAAAACCACATGATTATAAACATCACAACCCTTGCATTACAAACCTTCCCCCACATTAAAACAGCTTCACTTCACTTTATTTACAAACCACATGACAAAGCACAAACCAGAAGTTCAACTTGCACCACACAGACAGTACATAGGGATATTCAAAGACCAAAACCAACAGCAAAAGGGATGGGGATGGGGAAAGAAGAGAGAAGCATTCTCCTCTCTTCATGGATTCTTTCCTAGACCAGTTGTAGCACTGGAAAGATCATTCTCCTTTCCCAAGCTATCACTCTCAGTCTCTTCATCATCATCTCCAGTAGACATTGCAGTGTCGTCGGCAAGCACACCAGTAGCAGCTGGAGCAACTGGAGAATCTGAAACAACAAAAACTGTTGGTTGTGCTGCAGTAGGAAGAGCTGGAGAACCAGCATCAACAGCAACTGATGGCTCTGCTGCAGGAGACTTCTCCGGGCATGCAGGAGCACTACCAGTCTCAACAGCAGCCTCGATGGGATCTTTCTTTGAAATAATATCGCCAGCTGTCTTGCCCTGCTCAGCATCAGAAACCCCAGCACCGATGGACGACTGAGGTTCAGTTGGATCCAGCCCATCGGAGCAGCCAGTGCCTGATACAGCCTTGTCTGCAACCTTCTCTGAAGGAACACTAGCATCGTCATTCTGCAGCAAGAACAAAAAGTCAATAAATATGGGCACATAGTGAAAAAATGTACAAGTAAAATAAAAATGAAACAAATGGACAAGAAAAATGATACTTTAGGATCACTGCCATGAACCTCATCAACAAATAAATCACTTGCGGGAGCAGATTCATGCACAGGGATAGATGCACTTTCAGGTAAAACATCCTCGTCAACCCTAGCACCATCATCACCAGCCTACAAAAAATCATATAGAACACAATGTCTAATCAGGAGAAGTTCACATTACATAATTAAAGAAGGTCAGCTATGACCACTGACACATGGAGGAAGTCCAAAGACAGTAAACATAGAAGGTCAGATATCAAACTACTATCATACAAAGGGAAGAAAGGGCCAGTTATGGAAAGCTTAGAAGTTCAGATACTGTAGGCCTGGAAGTTCAGATAATGTAAACAGAGAAGGTCAACTACGAAACACTAAATACTCAAAAAAGAAGTTCAGAACACATGAAATCAAGAAGGGTCACCTATGACAAAAAACAGTAATAACTGAAAGCTAACAATGAACATTAATTCAAAGAACTATCAAAGCCAACATAAACAAACCTCTTCAGTATGCTCCTCGTGGACTCCTTCACGACCCAAACGAACAGAATCTTGCCTCTGAATCTGATTGACAACAACACTAGCCTCATCTTCAAAAGGCTTGCAACGAGCATCCTGCATTTCCTTGAACAGCCCAAAGCTAGTATGGAGGTGGGAAGTGCTCTGACGAAGCTCAGCAAGAAATCTAGCTTCAATTGACAAAACCTCCTTCGAAGACTCAGCGTCAAAACCATGGCCGGGAGGAAGAATCCCATCGACGCGACTAAGACGCTCAACAGTTGTCGGAACACGGGCCATCTCCCCACAAACAGTTTCCAGAAGACCATCAATCCTAACAAGGGAAAGATTGCCAGCATCAAACAAACCCTCAGAAGAAACGCCACCTGCAGCACTCACACGGGCAGAAGAACCTCCTGGATCTATAGGGGGAGCACCAGTATTGACGTCCCGGGAGAATTCAAATCTTGGGGAAGCTCCACTCCCTAGGCCCGTGGCACGAGGCATAGTAAGAACATGACGTTCGATATGCCTAAAGAACACAACCTCAGCCTGTGTCTTCCACTACATACAAAACAAAAGTTGACGCGTCAAAAAACAATGAAGGAACATGGAACAAATATTGAATACAATATCATAAGTTCAAGTTAAACTACACAGGAAAGAACGATGCATAGAAACACTCACAGGTAGTTTCCCAAACACCCAGTTGGCTGGGTCATCATCACCCTTCTTAACCAAGTCAGCAGCAACAAGCTCAAAAAGCTTGGCCCGATCCATGAAATTGATGCGAGGAGTTCTTAAGTCAGAATTAGGCGTCTTGCCAATGATAAGGCAGTCCAGATACATAAGAAGCGGCGCGATGGCACAGCCTGTGACAGCTTTTCCTCTGCTAGTCCCTTGCTGATACCTAGTAACAGCCCTTCGAAGATCATCAACAACCAACTGGCAATAGTCCATATTTGCCATATCTTCAAAGACAAGATTTTCAACCATTGCTGCCTCCCTGGACACTCGTGTAGACGTACCAGGAATAATAACCTTCATGAAAAGAATCAGGTAAAACACCTGCAGAGCCAGATCATCCTTCATCTCATCCTTCACAAGTTCCCCGAGGATCTTCCGCAGATCCTTGTCTTGATATCATCACTCCTCTTGTAGCCAAGTTTGGCCTTCAGCCTCATAACAGCATCATCAAACCCATCCTCCAAGGGCCTAGGAGGGGTACGATCACCTTGAGGGAATCCAAAAAGATGGTGAATAGCATCACTTGTAATACACAAAACCTTGTTCGCCTCACCCATGTCCAGAATCATAGTTAAAGGGTCAATCCTGGTGTAAAGGTGGCCCATCAAAGGACGAGAAATATTGGAATCAATCTTCAAATCAAACACACAACCAAAACCAGCCTTGATAACCCTCTCCTTGTGCCTAAGTTGTAGCAATTTTGTGCACAACTTGACCTCTTTCAGTGAGCAGCGAACCGTCTTGTTAAAACGTTTCGCATCATCTCCTCCTTCATCAGCTTCTTCCACTGCTTTGTCTCCTCTCTTCCTCAGCTCAGGCCGCTTCACAAGCTGATACTGCAAAAAAATGCAATGACAGGAAAAAAAGGCAGAACAATGAGATAAACAAACTAAACCAAAAGTTCACTAATGCTGAATTGGAAAAACTACATAAGCAAATAGAGCATGGACCAAAAAAATGTATATAGCAGAAGTTCAACCATTAAAAACAAAGAAGTACAGTTGCTTTCTAAATGTTAGCACTGTACATTTCAGAAGTTCAACTATGTCTACATAGGCAGTACAACCATGTATGACCCGAAGTTAAGATGCTTTCTAAATGTTAGAAATTTATAGAGCATAAGTTCAACTATGTACACCAAGGCATTAAAACCATGTAAGTTTAGGTTAAATACGTACTGAAGTTCTACCACTGTTCGAAGTATGAAAACATGTTACAAAAAAAAAAGTATGCGGGCATACTTGGGACAATCCCATGGTTGCTCACTGGACAAAATCAAAACCATTTCAACAATGAAAATTACAAACAAAAAAAACCAAACAAAGAAACATAGAGCACAATGCTGCATCGCCTTGCAATGTGGAAAACCAGAAGTTCAACCGTGAGTAACAAAGAATTCCAACTTCTACTACATACCATGGATGATCCAAAAAACTATACCCGAAGATAGATTAAAGATAAAGAGCATGCGTGTGTCTATGGACCAGCTCCACATTTACACACATGAGTACTATGAAAATCAAAAAACATACACAATTTTTTTATAACAACAGCAACCGAACAGATCGTACTGCCGCATCACCTAAAAACATGCATAAAACGACAGAAGTTATAACACAAAAGATATAGAAGTCCAACTTGTAAAACAGACTGTAAAATGATTGGAAAAATACCCACGATTGAATTTGGTTTCCAGATTTAATCATTTGGGTGACTACAACTTGTCAGCCGCCATCTCGAACGATATCCTACTCCCCGCTAACATCAAAACGATGCGCCACCATGCTGTCTAATCGAAGAAACAACCACGGCGGGCGAAACGAGATCCAATTGCCCGATTTCAGAGTGTATGGGCCCGCCCGACCAAATTAACAATGTAGGAAGGCTTCAATCTCACTAATGTAAGCAAATCCGCCGCCTATCTTCACAGGAAAACGACAAATCGACAGAAGCGGCGGAAACCACTCCCGCGGACGAAGAACACAACCCGAAATCAAATCCGTTAGAAATAACAACAAATTGTCCATGAAACTCATACCTAAACCCAATTCCCATCATGTTAGAGGTTCGAGAACATCCAGTGCATGCATTAAACTTGTAACAGACAAAAGTTCATCACGTCCCGAGAGCAAATCCGCCAACGAGCGAGATTCCAAATCAAAACGACCATTTAGATGCTAGCAAGCATATTCTGATTACACTTACATCACAAAGAACACGACACACCAGAATAATTCGCGCGGGGAGGCACGGTTGCGAAGATAGCCCGAAGGTCGGGTTCGTACAGAGAGAAGTTCAGGTTGTGTAACCCAGGAAGTTCAGGTTGTGATCAGAATAATATTCTGATCAGAATAATATTCTGATCCCGTGATCAGAATAGTGTTTTTATATATATATAAACTAAAATTTATCATGGGAATTTTTGTTGATCTGCAATCTGCATGTAGAAGACGAAGACCTAGAGCTAGAAAAGCATTATTAGGGCATCTCCAAAGCTGACCTGCAAATGTCTCTGGTATATGTCCGTTTTATATTCGGAGGTGGTCCGCGGACATGATGCGGGAGGGAGATAGGGCTGCAAACGAGTCGAGTTCGAGCGAGTTGGATTTAGTTTGGTCAGTTTTTACTAAAATTTGAGCGAGTTCAAACGGAGGAAACTCAAGGTTGAGTTGTACAACGTGGCTCGTGTTCAGCTTGTAACGATCTCGAGCTAGTTTCTAGTTAAATAAGACGATGTTTTCAATAATTTATGACAAATTTACAAACAAGGTAGGCCACGACACAACATAAGAAACCATTATATAATTCAACTTATTCTCTCTCAACCGAAGACTAGTACTTAAAAGCAAGATATCATGGATGAACTAGCAATAGGAGAAAATGAAGGTGCGTATGCTCTCAAACTTTGGCCAAAATAACGTGATATTTAATAAATGGCTGATCACATACCATATTCACGCTAAATTTTCTTCGCACTTCATTAAGCTTTCATGTTTTGTATAGTAGGTAAAACGGATAAAAATAGTACACAATGTATATGGTAATAAATTATCCTTTTTCTTTTAACTATCAAAATTATGCAATATAATTATAAGATATCAGGCTATCGAGCTAAAATCGAGCGGGCTAGTGTGGCTTAAGATCAGCTCGTTTTTGGATCGAGCTACATAAAGTGTTCATACTCAGCTCATTTCTTTCTGAGTCGATCTCGAGTCGACCCAAAATACGAGTCGATCTCGAGCGGCTCACGAGCCTCGAGCTTTTCTTGCAGCCCTAGAGGGAGTCATCCAATACTAATCACAAAGTATCCGATTGGGAGAAGAAAAAAATAGGTGGAACCATGCATGTGGTGGGATATTTATGGGTTAGTGTCCGGTTGAGAGGAAAGAGAGGAGGGGGGCATGCATGTGCGGTTCGAAGGAGAGAGAGAGAGAGAAGAGAGGGACCATGCTTGTGCTTGGTCAAGTGCATGTCTAGAATCCGGCAAAGCTTCCCACGTTTGTCTCTTGGATATGGATATCAGAATCCCGTCCAAACTGCTAAGCGAACATATGCAGGTTTATGTTGGATGGCAAAAGTGGTCCGGACATATAGTGGAGATTTGAAGGTCAGCTTTGGAGATGCCCTTATACGCTGTAAGTTTTTTTAAGCTGAACTATAAGACAATCGTTATACGGTGATTTTCATTATATAAAAGTAATATTTGCAAAAAGAGAACAAAAAATACAAAAAGAAGTAAAAAGAAAATAATTATCCAATACCCTCTTGAAAGTTTTCCACGGGCAGTACGAATGCAAAAGTTCTCATGAAACTTCAAACCAGTACATGTAAGATTTCTTTTCAGATAATTATCCAAGAACAAAAATAGTTTTCTGTTTGACAGAAAAGGAGGCGCATACTCTCGGGCTCTACTCAGAGGTATCGTTCATTCATGGGTCAGTTGCCAAAAATGGATGAGTGAAGAATGAAATATTGCAATGTAAATTGCACTAGTACCATAGAGTGCTCTGGCTGTCAACCTACCTGAGCACCAGAAAGCATGCAAAGCTCTCTGAATCATGGTACATCGTCATGTGTAATCTAGGTAGGAATGTGCAGGCTCGTGGTTGTCACTTGGCTTTCTGACGTGCTGGCAAATTTGGCACGATACCGCCTACACACTGCATGCCCAGCTTTGCTTTGCATGCAAATCTGTGTACAGCTGAGCTGGGTTGGGTATCTCTGATGCCTGCGCCCAGAAAACGTTAGTGGGATAGAGTTATTTTGGGGGGTGACAAGAAGATTGTGTTGCTGTGTCCTTTAAAAGAAAAGATATGTTGGTCCTTCGAATAATAGAGACAATTCATGGCGGGTCGAGGGCATCATAATATGGCCGCCACTATCTTACAAAAAAAATGTAATTTTTAAATTTTCAATACTGCAAAGCAAAAGAGAAAAAGGCATTGATGTTTATTGATAGCTACTTATTGCTTTTCCTGTAATATATATGGAGTGTCGTGTATCTCTGAGATATATATATATATATATATAATTTTGTCCATCGGCTGGGTATTTCTGATACTTGCATCCAGAAAACGTTAGTGGGATAGAGCTAATTTGGGGGGTGACAAGAAGATTGTGTTGCTCTGTCCTTTAAAAGAAAAAGATGTGTCGGTCTTTCGAATAATAGAGACAATTCATGGCAGGTCGTAATAGGGCGGTCACTTTCTTACAAGGAAAAAAAATCCAAAAAATATGATGCTAGTAGTACTACAAAGCAAAAGGGCAAAAACCATGTACCATTAACATTTCCTTCTTCTTTAATTTCCGAGGAAAGTATATTTTTTGATCTCTCGACCATATTGGAAGTCTATATTTGGTCTCTAACCGCAAAGCTGAAAAATATCTCTTAACTAGTAAAATTGTACATCTTTGATCTAGCATCCCGTTCCAAGAGGTTTTAGTGATGACGTGGAATGGTTTTGATTGAGACATGGCACTTTGGAAATGTTCGAGATATCTTGACCTTTGCCACGTAGGCAATTATCTTCACAGGAGGTTATTGCGCATTTTCTGAGGACTGAGTATATGAAAAAAATTATAAACAAAAAAATGCATGTTTATGTTGTAAAGGCAGAACAAGCTCTTGCATGCCCCTGATTCTGTGATAATGATCACAAGGAAAACGTAAAGGTAGCTATGAGTAATGTCTTTACATCATAAGGGCAAAACCTACCATCAGGGACAAAAAGTACCATACATTACCATTATATAAGATCTTTTATATATGATACTGGTGCATTGATGTTAGCTGTAAGGATACCAGATATTGGTAAGTATACAATTGTTTAGGATTGAAGAAACAAACAAGATAACTAAAAGAATTATGTTAGTTAAGTGGCCTTCACCCTTGCTTGTTTAGAAAATTTTCTCAAAAAGATAACTTCCATTCATATGCCATATGTTTTCTTGATCGAGTGGAACATCGTCCACTCTAGCCTCATCTGAAATCCATCATCTTTTACGCTAGAATGTCAAAATAATTCACACTTGCTTTTGTATGAAACATACACGAAAAAGATATGGGCCTTTTGGTTGGTAGAATCCCAAACGTGTGGGAATAGAAGAAGAATAAAACGTGCAAAGACAATTTGGGCACATAATTCACACTGGAGGAGCCATCACACTAACTTTTGTATGAAAGATACACAGATAACACACATGTTGAATTCTACAATAACTCAAAAGACAATGACGCGCAATAAAAGTTGTTTTATTGCACCACAAGAAAAGCTTAACAAGCAGAATTCCTGGGCGCCATATTGTTGGTTAACTCACACAATGTCGCGTGGAATTCTTAGCTCCTTACATCACTTGGAAGGCGGGCCATCTAGAGCATTGGGGGTGGTCAAACTGTGGTCTTTGCCCACTATGTAAACATGTGCAGGAGTCCACTTCACACCTTTTCTGTAAGTGTCACCACGCAATCGTATATTGGGGATGATCAAGGACCGGCTTATACAATGTTGACATCGACATGGGCCGATGGAGGGCGCAAAGTCAGTAAGCAATGGTGGATCAATTCTGTCGTCAATTTGCATCTCCAAAGAGTGACATTGCTTCCCTCACCATAGTAGCGAGTCTCATTGGAAATTTTGAACTGGAGCAGTGCGAGAGTTTAATTCTCAGGGCACATCCTTCACGCCGACACCCATCCTCATGAAAATCAAGCATATGAAATTCAAGTTTGTGTGTGTGGGTGTGTGCGCGCGCGCACCAACATCCTTTGAGCTCTGTCGGCCGGTTGGTCATGGGCAGTCGTATTCAAACTCCCCTTACTAGTTATTGTAGAAGTGCATGCTCTAGCCAATGCAACCAAAAGACCGATCTAATGGAAAAGACCAGGCAACACATTATACGTCAACACTCCCCCTCACGTGTGGCTCCCTCAGGCCTAAACGTGGACCGAAAGTGGGCTGCAATTTAATTGCGCCAGCCGGGTCTTGAACTCAAGTCCTCTTGGCTCTGATACCATGTAGAAGTGCATGCTATAACCAATGCAATCAAAAGACCGATCTAATGGAAGAGACCAGGCAACACATTATACGTCAATAGTTATAAAGGGAAGGCAGGGCCGGTCCTGAGATTTTGGGGGCCCGGGGCGGAACAAATATTGAGGCCCATTAATATAAACATCGTAATGATTAATGATATGCACACATATGAAATGTATCCAACAAACACTTGAATACATCTAAAATCAATATTTATATCAAATAATTTAAACATATTACCTTAAATTTTCTTCACCGCAAAACTTATGATGAGGTTGATGCCAATCTCATTCAAGAACTTCTTCTCGATGCATAATGTTGCCAAACTAGTTAACTCCATTTTCATCTTCCATCTTCCATTTTCTATCTATGATCTCTGACGTATCCTTGTTTTCTTATTTTCATCTTCCATTTTTTGCTAGGAGATGCAAACTTTTGGGATGACATGATGAAACACAATGCTGGAAATTAAACAAATAAATGATCAAATGGTGAATAGTGCAGTCTATGCATAATGTATGCTAAGATAAATTACTTAATTTATGAGTACATGTGTAGGGAGTAGGGAACGGTGATATGGTATACCTTAGATCGACGTCCTGCGTTCGGCGATGGCATATGTACTGGCATCTGGCAGGAGGAGCTTCATACTTGGCGGCGTGCATCGAGCACCTAGAGACGGGATTACCAAAGAGCAGAATTACTCGGCGTCTGAACTGGCTATCTGACTCACAATCGGTGGCCGGAGGAATAGGAATCTCACTCGCGAACTCACATCGGAAGGAGAACATGACGAGGTCGTACAGCTGTTGATCGGAAATTCAGAAAGAAACTGCCGATCGTGAAATATCTTGTGACACGCCATCATGGACCAGGTAAGAACTCACGATGGGAAGGTAAAAATTGACGCCGTAAAACTAGCGAACAGAACGATGATTGTGTCCTACCCTTTTTGCAAGAAAGGTCTGTCGTGCGTTCGTTGTTTTTTTAGGGGAGTAATGCATACGTAGCTACAGAATTGGCAGCAATCTGCGTCCCTGGCCATGACCCATGGGCTACGTGCATACCGGGTGGGGGCCTCTGGATTTCGGGGGCCCGGGGCGGCCGCCCTCTCTGCCCCCCCTCAGGGCCGGCCCTGAGGGAAGGGGGCAAAATCGTTTTCCTCCGTTTCGAAAAACAATAGTCTTGAACATTCAAAAAAAAAAAAACAATAGTCTTGAATATCTTGGAATCAAACAGGTACTGTACGTGCGCATTTGGAAATCGCTCAAGAAATCCCGCACTGAGCAGCTAGCACCACGCAGGCACTCACTATGATAGGGACACCAGTTGGCGGGCCACGGAGACACCTCCACACTACACTGTCGTCCGTCCCTACGGCTATGCACTCGATCACAGCTCACACTGTCACACACGACACGCGCACGGCGTCAAAAGTTCCACTCATCGCTCATGATCGGTACTCCTACCATACGCTGGATAGATAGTCATACACAGACACAGTGCGCGCGACACTGACAGCGCCGTGGAGGCGGGCGGAGGAGCGTGCGTGCGTGCATGCACGGCCATGCCACGGTGCCCAGCCCGGGCCGGGGCCTTTGCTTGATCCTCACTTATCCCTCCTGCTTTGGGGGGCATGGAAAATTAAAGAGCCGGTCTGGGGGGCAGAACGCTTGCTAATTGCTCTTGCCATGCCATGCCTTGTCGCTTTGTCAGGATCCCCGGTGATGAGCCCCTGCTTGCTTTTGTGGTGCTACTACTAGAGTTAACTTTTGTACTCTTGGCTACTCCCTCTATCTCGTAATATAAGAGTGTTTTTTACGCTAGTAGCAGCAGGTAGTGATGCTTGGTTACCCGACCATCGGCGCGGCTCGTGTTTGGCTTAGCTTTTCACAGTAGTTGGATTTGGACTTGTGCAAAACAACTAAGGCTGTGTTTGTTTCAGCTTTTGTAGACAGTTTTCTGTGAGAAAAAGCTAAAGCTGTACCAAACAGCTAAAATAGAGCAGTTTTGTGTGCAAAGCCCATATCAGTTTCGGCCAGTTTTACGTGGTATAACCAGTGGCGGAGTTGGGGTTCTTCCTTGGACTTCCATGAAATACCCAAGAATTTACTCTCAATTTTTTTACTACATATGCTATACTATTTGGAGCCCACGAACTCTAAGTCCCAAACGGCTTAGCAGGCTAGCCACGGCAGCCACGCACCAAACCTGACGTGTCTGGTGCGGCGGGCGAGAACCTCGTCTCCCAATCTCTCTTCCGGTCTTCGCCGATTCCGAAATCCCAAACCTGCTTACGAGCTACGGCGGCGGCGGCAAGCCATTCCAGGTCCGACGGGCGATGGCTGGACCTCTTCCTCTCCTCCCTGATCCCCTCCGGCCCTCTCTCCCGCGGCTCCGCCTCCGGCAGTCCGGCCTCCCTCTGCAGGCGCCCTCCAGGGCTAACGGCTCCACCTCCGGCGGTCCGGCCTCCGTCGCAGTGTCCCTGTCGGTCTCCATTTCCGTCAAGTATGCATACATCCAGTACAGCATCCAGCCACCCCCCATCCATCTACAAGCAGCAATACCATGGTTATTTCCCTATGTTTTTAAACAAATCTGAATTTTTTTCCCTCTAAATTGCCACAGCTATTGAATTCTAGCAGTAGAAGCCACTAATTTGCTTGTGAATTGTACCCCCTCCGTCTCACAATATAAGTTTTTGCAGCTAACATGGCTTACAAAAACGTCTTATATTGTGTGACAGAGGGTAATTTTTTTGTCCAACGTCCATCACTCCATGCCACTTTGGCAAAAAAAAAAAAAAAAACAAGAATACCCAGAAGTAAATTCCTGGCTCCGCCACTGGGTATAGCCCAAAGCACCTCGCCGCGTACTTTCGCTGCGAAGCTGCTCGCAATAGGCAGTTTTCCCAGCGCTAACCCTGCCCTTTGTCCAGATTTACAACCAAATTGCCATCTGTCCTATTCCCCTGCGAGAGCTCCCGTCTTCCTCTTTCTCTCTGGTTCTCACCATGCTTGGCGATGCCGTTCCCACTTCCTCTGATGAAGGCAACATGAACGACACGCGTAATAGGATTGCGAGCTCTTTGTTTATTGCGCGACAAGCTACATAGATTAGTATTTGTACGGACATCTAATTATATGTACGGATTACGAGTTATATGGACGGTCTAATCCTTTAGCTCTCTTTTGTATGGATTATTAGTTATATGGACTATCTTTTGTATTGTACGGGCAATTGTAACTTGCATGGACTAGCGATGTGACAACATAATTCTTTTGCTCACTATTATTCTATGTATATATGAGCAAGAAAGTGAGAAAATTATTATTATGAAGGATTTTATGCATTACCATAGAACAAATCATTCCCTGTCAGTCAAAATACCATTTAAACAATCTATTAACACTGAATCAACAAGTTACACTGATCTCAGTACTCTAAGGGCATTTCAGGCTTTTTATCAGCTCACAGTCGTTTTCACAGCTGCGTTGCCAAACAGCTAACCTTCACTACAGCTGTTTCCTCAGCACAACAAGTCCACAGCTGAATCTGTTGAAACTGAAGCCCAAACAAACACAACCTAAGACCAGGGAAAGGCAAGTATATATATATATATATATATTTGCCTTTGGTACCTCTTTACTTATTTCTCATCATATCTAGTAAGTGCATATCAAAGTGAGGCATTGGAGCTGTCCTAATTAAGGACACATTTTTTAGGCGCTTGTGTGCATGGTTAAGCAAATGATATCCAACGCTGCCGTTGCCACTGGCCGAAATTACCCAACAAGCTTAGTTATCCTATGCGTGAATGAAATTCTTTTTGACCGACATGCTGCATGCACTTTTACTTGCAGTGCTCTTGGTAGCGCGTGGTAGCTAGCACTGGCCTCTAGCCGGGTATACGCCTTTCGGCCGCACGCGCAGGCGCACCGCACCAATATCGGTCGAGTCGGTCGTCGGTCTCTCATCGTGATCGTCCTGCCAGCAACTCAGCGTACGCTCGTACTGTACGGCGGTCGTTGCCCAGCCAGCGTACAGGATCGCTGCCCGTTGCGTCGCATTCAATCGCGCCGATCCGGCCGGGTGTGTACGTGAGTGACTGACTGACTCGATCCATCGACCGGTACGTGCCTGTGCAGCCTGCCGTGTTCCGTCCGCTGCGCCCGGACCACCCACGTTGCGTGTCTTGCTCACGTGTGGACTTGTTAGTTTGGCCGCGTTGGTAAAATTAAGTAGCACAAGTGAGCATCGATTGGGTCGGGTGATCACAACTCTCGTGAGCACTACACACAGCTTTTCTTCCGCCGTGCACCATCAGTCATCTTACATTGATGCTAGGTGATGGCCTCAAAAACTAACTCAGTGAGAGGAGACGTTCCCATCAACTATGAGACGTCTGTGGTGACTTTATAAAATCTCAAGATGACATGTCGGCTCGGTCCTTTGGAGGTGCTCGTAAGGATAAGTTGTGCATATGTGTGTTCATAAAAAAGAGTGTGTGCGTGTTTACACCAGCGCTTGCAACTCTATTCGTCACTCTCTGTCGGGTGGAGCTTTCCTGTCGATAAGTACGGAGGGGAATGGCATGCATGCACGGACAGCCACACGTGCCCGGACCCGGATGTTTTTGTTTGTCTCACGCTCGTGGAGGCGAACGGTGCACGCCGGATTCCCTACGTTCGGATATGCGCACGTGCCGCCTCAATCGTACGTGACGGGGCAAGCCTAGCTAACCGATACTACATGTGTACACTGTTCTGGTGCTGATCATGGTCATGTACGGGTGGTTGGGTTGGTTCCACGAACTATATATTCGGCTACGGAGATTGTTGACCGATCATCAGACGCTGTTAACAGAACAGAACACAGGCATCGCCGTTCGGTTGCCATGCATGCATGTGCAGATGCAGATCAGCAGATGCAGTAGCCCAGCTGGAAGCGAAATCGGACGCAGCCTCTGCGCGCGCGCACTCGTCGACGACGAGGATTCAGAGCGGCAGATGGTCATTGATTGGTCGCGGCATCGCGTCCATAACTCCTCTCCTCCGTCGACCGGCCTTTGGTTCGGTCCAACGGTTTTCCCATTCGCAATCGCATTCAAGGCGCGGCGCTGTCAGTTCGTTAGGCCTGCCGCCATGGGCGGCAGCACCACATGCACCTCTGCCGCTGCGGAGAGGAGGTGCCAACTACAGAGAGAGACTGCTGCTGAAAAAAAAAAGTTCAGAATTCAAACTCTTCAGCATTCAGGGCAGCTGCCTGATTTTATTTCTCTTGAGGGATACCGATCTGATGGGTAGGAATGGAAGCCCATGATGGGTAAGAGCGGGCCGAGCCGGACCAGAGGCTGCCAAGCAGGCCGTGACAAAGCAGCACTGCCACTCAAACCCGTCCCTGGACCCAAAAAAAAAAAAACCAAATCCATATTTGACGCATTTTTGCGTCAGACTGTCGACGAAATCACTAGTTGAGGAGCGCTCCCCACAACGATTAGTCGGGGAGCGCTCCGCGCACGACAAGTGTCACGCGCGGGGCGCTCCGCGCGCGACACTTGTCACGCTGAGGGGCACTCCTGTGATTTCTGATTTCCGGTTTTTCTTTCTGGTTTTTTCTTATTTCACTTTAGTCCTTGTACTTTTAGTGTTTTGTAATACACTTTTGATCTGTTTTGAGATCTGTTTCTCTCTGGTGTCGTCGAACCGTCGCCGCCGACTGTCCTTTCGTTGTCGTCGTCGCCGCTCTTGTCGCCTGCTTACGGCGGCCCCCGTCGCGCCCGCCGCTCTTGTCGCCTGCTTACGGCGGCCCTTCTTTACCGTGGACAGCGCTTCCACGTTCGCACGATCGTCGTTCCCTACCGGTTGCATTCGTCGGTTCCCTGTTTCCTTTTTTTTCCCTATTTGTTCCCATTATATTTTCGGGATATGGAGATTTATGGGGTAGTTACGGGTGGGGGCTTCCAATACTATCAGATGTCAACTTTCAACTCGGTTTGTGCAATTAGTTCTTGATAATCATTGTGTTCTTTGCAGGTATGGCTTGTCCTTTTTGCCATATGCCGGGTGGCCCGTGTTCGTCTGTTGATTCTTCTGTAGATGTGTTCACTGTGGTTCTGGATCGGCGTTGTTCGACTCGTGTTGTAAGAATAATATTTTATATTTGATCAATTTCTGGCACACATACTTATTTCTTTTGGTGTTGCTGTTGCTGTTTTGAATGGAAATTATTCTAGGTCTTCTTTTTTTGATTATGATCATTCGTTTTGCAGTATATTCCGTGCAGTGTTAGAGCTCATCTTGCTCGTTACATCGAGGAGTGTAAGGCTTTAGCCATAAGGAGGGGTGACAAAGATACTGATCTTGCTCTTCACTCTAGTGAGGGTTATTTGTATGGTGTTCTGTTTAGTCATGGTCGGGTGAGGAGCAAATTCCATGGTTCTTTCTGGGAAGATTTGGTCATTGATTATGGTCTTCGTCATCGTGATATAATGACCGTTAGGCTTGAGCGCTATGGAACGTTGATTGGTGTTGACTTTTATCGGGGTGGAGATATGTTGTCTCCTTTACCTTCTGTTGGTAAGGTTTATTTTTAAGGAAGTATTTAGCTTGTTTCATTTCATATGATTTTTCAGTTCCCTTGAACCTGTGTAATTTTATTTTGTAGCTCTTGATGGTTTGAGCGACTCCGAGAAGGAACTTGTTGGGAGTTGTTTTTACACTCGTGGTGTTTATCTCAATTATTAGCAGATGTATTTCATGACCCATCAACTCTTTGATGACGAGTACATACTCTGTTGTCCTTTTGTTCACATGATTAATTCCATGAATGTTAATGGTCATCGTATGGTCAGATTTATTTTCCACTGTTTTTCTTTGTTTCTGTTTATTTATTTATTATTATTTCTTCTATTTATAGTTTTTAATTTTTGTTCTATTACTAATAGCTTGATGTTTTTGTTAGGTTATTCCTGGTATGGTTGTGAGGAGTTTGAAGGAGTTCGTGTCATTTCCCAGGACTAGAGTTTTAACTCTTGAAGTTACTTTGAAATCTCGTGATGATGATATATATGTGAGCACTCCTTGCTCCTACTTCATTGGCTTGGGTAATAGAAGAGTGTTCAAAAAGGAAGGGTTCAGTGATTTTCTCCAGGCATCGTCTATTGAAGTAAACAGCTTGGTGCTCATAACTTTCAAAGAGCGTGATGGGAGGCTTGTTATTATCTTCAATCTTCTGCCGCAGTGATGTTAGTTATAGCCTTTGAACAGAATGGATATTGTTTAAAAATCTATGCTACAATATAATGTTATTTAGATATATAAAACGGATATGAACCTAACTGTTCATTTGTTGTACTTCGTTTGTAGAAGAGGCATGGCTGTGCATCTCTTTTTTAGATATTTTTTTTGGACGGATGTTAGTTCATTGGAGGCATATTTATACATAGATTAGAGGCACGTGTGTGCCTTTGTTTTTTCTATGTTTCCTCTGACATGGGTTGTAGAGAGAGGAACGTCTATGCAACAGCAAAGAGGCACAGGCGATCACGCGTGAGGAGCATGTAGAGTCACGGCGCGTGTTACACGAGGCACGGGTGTGTAGGCACCAGAGTCACGTGAGTGAGGCCTCTATAGGCAGGAGGCACAGGTATAGGTTGGCGGCATCTGGCAGCATACGGCTGTACTGAGAGGAATGTGTGTGCAGCACCAAAGTTGCACGGGCGATCACGCATGCGAAGCATGTAGAGTCACGGCGGGTTTCATGTGAGGCACGTGGATTGAGTGACCGGAGGCACGGAAATGAAGTGTCAGTACAGGCACAGAAGTAAAGTCACTACAGGCACGGTTGTGTGGCTTCTCGTGGCACGGGTATCAACCTTCTTGATATACAAAAGGTGTGAAGTTTCTAGAGGCACGGAAGTATGGCAGCAGAGGCATCGGTCCGAATACTTGGTTAGAGAGGCTCGGTTGTGGATGTAGAGGTGTGAAGTCTCTAGGGTCACGGGCATGTGGCACCACAGGCATGGGTTCGAATAGACATTTATAGAGCCACGACTGTACATAGGTCAGTTTCACACAGCAGTGTAGTTTTGTGGCATCCTTGCGTCTGTTGTGTGATTTTAATTTTTTTTGTATGTAATAGCAAGGAGGTTCTCAATGGACAGAGCAGTGTTTGATGTCAAATGGTTGTTGTGTGATTTTAATTTTTTTTGTATGTGGTTAAACTCTCAAAGTGCTTGTCCCTTGCGTCTGTGTACCTAATGTTGTTCTGCAATATTTATGAATTGTTCACGCCAATCTTGAATAAGTATTTTACAGAAAGTTAACAACGATACAATCACATATTCTTACAATGCATGATGCATCTTGTACAGGATAAGTATGAAAATTATAATACAATATCGTGCGACATATTTGTCCTTCTATAATCATAGATACAACATATGTTTGCTCACTAGGAGATAACTTACTAATTGCATTTAGACATGCAAAACGTATTATGCATTTGTACATGAGCACACCACTGTGTTCAACGTAAAACAATAATACAGTACACACAACATCTGTGACCAACAACAATCATAGTTAGAATGTAGGTTCATTCAATCTAAATTATCAAACTAGACATCCATTTTCTCGCAATTCACCACCCGTTTTTTCCTTCCGGCGCTTCCAGCCGCTGGAAGATCCCTCGTCTTTGTTCTTACGTGGGCGGAGTCTTTCCTTCATTGGTTGTTGGTGGAGGTGACGTAGCCCGCCCTTGATGATTAGGATTCTACGGTACAACTTGTAGCTAACATACCCGTCTTTTGCTGCGCACTCAAGGTGTAGCGGGGAAAGCGGTTTCCACTCCTAGTACTGGTGCTTCTCCTTTGGGAATGCTTTCTTCATGTTCTTGTAGGAGGGGTCGATGATGGCCGCTGCAAGGTCACCCATGGAGTCCCTTTCTCCACCACCCTTGATACATAATTGCCTCTGGATGTCGATGTGGTGGCTGTCTGGAATTTTAATCCATGCACGGGCAAGCATGGTCTTGTCGCCCCTAGTGTCGACGCTAGCAAAAGTTACCGCTTTGCGTTGCGGGAAGTCAAGTAACACATGGAAGCGCTCGGACCTGCAGTAGTGGTATACGAGGACATGCTCGCGCATGGCAAGTTGCACGACGGCGATCCCTTGATGTATGTAACTACTCTTACGTGTGTACTCGAGGTCGAGGCCGACGAACTTGTTCTTCTCCTCCTTTAGCCATTCTTCATACTTTTTGATGATTCGCTCCACGGTCTTCGGGTCGTTGGTGTACACCACCTCCAGTACAGTTGTACCGTGGGCAGTGATGCGTTTGGTGTCTGTTGTTAGTTTCCCGTCGTCCATGGTGGCAGGTATGCGGTGGTGAATTGTTGCGGCTGACGAGAAACATCCGAGGAAGAAGATGGAAATGAATTCGGTAAAATGAAAAGGATCTTTACTTTATCGTGCAAAAAAGGTAACCGTCAAAGAGCAGTTGGTAGTCATCCGGCGGTTCCAGGGGTAGATTTACAGAAACAGGCGTTTGTTGGATCAGTTTTTTTTAAGATTTTCACTTATCTTGTTCAATGAAATGTTTTATTCGTCGCGTGCTGCCTGCGTGATCCATGTGTGCGTATTCCATCTTTGGCTGTGAAGGTAGTCGAGTAATGGTGGAACACTCAGCAGAGTCATGGTCGTGCCTTTGTTGTCTAAACAATTTTTTTCGGTTAAGAACATTCCTTAGTTAACGAGGCACTGTTGTTATGTTATTTGGTGCACAATTGTATGTTTAAAAAAAGTTGGTGAAGTAAACATAGTGTGCACTTGAAAATGGAGTCCTATTTGGTCTTTAATTGAGATATGTTTCACTAGATGGTTTGAATAACTTTGATAACATGGCATTGCTATAGATTTTGATGCAAAAACTGATTCTTGATTTGTTTGATTTTTGAATCAGAGTTTAACAGAAAATGATTTGTTTGTTTTTTGATTTTTGGAATTGTGAATATTTTAAAGGTTAACCAGCTTCTTGAGTGTCCATAAGAACTACATTAGTTCCAAAGGATCATTCTGACAGTTCAAACAGCCAGTTGAGGGTCCATAAGAGCTACATAAGTTCCAAAAAAATCATTCTGATAGTTCAAGCAACCACTTGGTCCATAATAGCTACATTACTACCATTCTAATAAGCAAACTTATAGTAACCAGTTATTTGCTCCTGGGAGGCATCATCATGAAACGATCACTGAACATCCTAGGAGATGCACTGTTTCTTCCATTTTAAGTGCTGGTTCCAACGGAATCTACCGAATGCGCTGAATGATGATGGACACAGAACGATCATGGCGCTCTTTGAAAGTGATCAGAACAATGTTCTCTTCAACAAAGGATGCAGCTGATATGAAGTCTCTGAAAGAAGAGTTTTCAATTACCATCCTGCCGTCTTTTTTGCAGATGTAGTAGGACGAAGGAGTGATGACATGGGTAGGTTCATCAGGAGCTTCAAGGGTCACCCTGCCATTGGTTGGCATGTGCACCCATCTCTTCAGTGTCGAGACAACACTTCTCAAAATTTTCTAAAAGAAACCAAAATTAAATAGAAATTAAAAGCGTTGATTTGCCACTTGGACATTAAATAAAAGAATGGCTGGATACGGTGAATGCGCAATCATTAAGAAATTCCATATTGAAACTAATATATTTCTTGGCATGTTCAGGTTCGCGAGTAAGCAGATAAAACAATATATTAAGAGAGCAACAAAAGTTTTGTTGTTTTAGGATTAATAAATCATTTCTTTATAATTTTACATATAAGCAAGATTAGGTCAATATCCTTTGTTTTAAGAGAATACGAAGCAAAATATATTTGGTATTTTAACAAGGACAGTTGTAACCAACCATGATGCAGTCTTTGGTGTTAGTGGGAGTCAACACGTGGACAAATGGACGGCAACAGATGAAAGTATCTCGGAAAAGGCGTTGTAGAAAGAATCGTGTCTGGTCGTAGGTAAGCTCAATATCCTTAGAGTAGACACATCACTGAACGTAGTTGAAATCGTCAGAAGAAAGATCGTCGAGAGCTAGAAAAAGAACAAGTATTCAAAGTTAGATAAAGTTATATCCAACACGGGGTTAATATTATTTAGTATGATGCATGCATATAAAAATACAACGAAAGTAAATTATTTTGGAATATTAAATACCTACCAACGTGGGGTAATGGAAGCAGCCTTTTGTCACCCCGATATGTTTGTATTTCCAGATTGAGTCCCTCGTCTGGTAGTTCAAATTCTATGCGGTCTCCAGCATGTAGTTCATAATCATCCGCAAAGATGCACTACTCACCACCACAGAACTTTGTGTAGTTCGCCCTATGCTTAAACAAAGCTTTGTAAGACCTTCCTTCATGTGTAAGAAGGGCTGGCTCTACCTGCTCTTTACGCAATATTCTTGCATCTTCCTTCCTCTCATCAATGTATTCAGTGAGAAAAGCTCTGACATTATAAGGTACATACTAGAAAAAATAACAACCTGTAAGTATAAATTTGAACTCACCGATCATTAATGTTAAAAGTTTTCTTAGCTTGCATCTGAATATTTGATAACAATTAAAGATAACAACATAATGGTATGATAAATTAATGGATACAGATTTTGGCATAGGTTGACGAATTTTAATTAGAACTGAAGATGCACTATAATAATTAAGGCATAGGCAGGCAAACTAATGGAAAAAGAAAACAGAGGACAGGTGCAAAGAAGTGACAACAGGGGAACCTAGCGTAGGTGCAAAGGGGTATGAGTAAGAGTGACGATTTCTATTGTGTTGTAAGCAACTAATAGTTGTAATTCTACCAAACGACCATTGTTTAAGATAAAAAGATAACTATATGTTAGAAATGCTTACTAACCATGCGGCTCCAGCATTTCTCATCAAGAATAACCTCAAACTACTAGAGAGCTTCAGGGTGTGGTTCGCAAGGGCCGCCTGGTTGGCGGCAGGTAGGGCAAACCATACCTAAATAATTCAGAACAACTATGTTAGGAAAACAAGAATATCATAACAATTTAAAACAAGCTTCAACGTTAACCAAATTAAAAATCTGCGTGGCAGGAGCTTGACGATATAGGTACGAAGGTAGACAACAACTACAAATTTACCAGAAATCTTCTCATCTACCCCCTCCAGAAAAGCAGTATGACAGTGTTTAGATCACTTGTTTAGATTTGCAAACGCTTTTATATCTCTTTAGAGAATGAAGTCGTTGTACCGGATCTAATACTTCAATAACTAACAAATGAAAAACCTAAACGTAAAATAATAGTAATTAAAATATCATTTTCAAAACATAAATATGGATCGGAGCATGCTTACGCATATGCTTTTTACCTGGGAAAGAAGAACAGCAGCCGTCGACGAACGGAGATTGTGGTAGGGGAAGCTTAGGGCAAGCACCCACGAGCAATCTACGAGAGAAGTACGGCTTAGAAATTAATCGAGAGACCCAATAAAAACCCTATAATAACTTGTTTGAAATCAGATTGTGTGCGGTGAAGAAGCACGAACCCTAGAAGCAGACGACAGAGAAGGCAGATGGGTAGCGATGTGGCTCAGGGAGTCGGAGCGGATTGAAATATAAAGGAGACACGAGAGAGCAAGAGTAGTATTGAATGCTTGTTTTTTTTATTCTGCGAAATGGAATGAATGCTGGTTGTAGATGGTGTGTGCATTCCGAGGTGTTATGGGGACACAAGACGTTTGACTCGTCCAACTGCCTCCCACTGGAGTTTTCCAGCTGTGCTGCCTCCCACTGGACTCTTCTACGTGCCTATCGTGCCTCACAGACCTATGTGAGGCACGGTTATACAAGCTAAAAAGCATACTCGTGCTTCTGTGATTTAATCATTTTTAATCACATGTTTAATCAGATAGGGTTGGGTGTGTCTTGACGAGAGGAACGTTAATGACATTATTAGATGCACGGTCGTGAAAGCAGGAGAGGCATGATCGATACATCGGGGGAGGCAAATTCAGGAGAGGCATGATCATTCCCAAAAGTGAGTCTGAGAGGCACTGTTACACCTGAAGTGGAGTCACGGCTCATGACTCTGCGTTTGCAATGTTTTCAGCCACTTGTTGACCCAGAGAGCCACTGTTTTTCAAATGTTCGTTGGGTTCAGGCGGGAATCTGTATGATAGCCCACGGTTATACATATGTCAGAAGCATGGCCGTGCCTTTGTTTTGGCAATGTTTTTGGTGGTACGCAGACATAAAGATGCAGGTCCGTCGATATCACTGAGGTTTATCTTTAACAAAGTGGAGGCACACGTGTGGCTTTGCTGCTAGCCGAACCGTGCTTCTATTTTGGTTCACTCCCCGTGTAGTATATGTATTCCAGAGATCTAGGTTGCACGATAGGGTCATCGTTTGCCTCCTCGCATTCTTCTGTCGGTCAAAAGATGTGCTGGTGACCGATGGGATGGCTATTGGTTGTTAGTATTCAATGTGCCAGATACCATGCTAGAGTTAATCTAGAGGCTCCTCGATTACAGCGTGGCAGCCGTGACTTTTGAAGTGCATGGTTCCACAAGCTGCAGAAGCACAACCGTCTATTCACGGCTCCTGATGCAATTTAATGGGCGCATGGTAACTGAGTCATCTCTCCCCAAGGTTAAATACTGGTCTATTCCAGGAGGTCACCCCATCTTATTCTCGCCATAGAACTGCAGGCAGTTCCGATCATCCTCACCACGTACGAGTGACGCCGGAGAAGCATAGTCAAACTCCATTGTCACTCTCACCCTCGTTTCCATGGACGACTTCAGGAACACTACTGAGCGTCTCTTTATAGATGCCGACGGTAACACCAAGCTCGAGGTGTGGTACACCAACGAGCCCTACAAGGTGGAGGAGACTATTTCTCTTTATGAGCAATGGCTGCGTGAGGACAGGTACAAGTTTGTTGGTCTTTATCTGGAGTACACACGAGAGGATTATTTTGATCGGAGCAGAAAAGTCGCCGTCATGCAACTGGCGATGCGCAAGCATGTTCTTGTCTATCACTTGTGCAAGGCGAGGACGGAGTGCCCTGCTCTGAAGGATTTCCTTGGGAACAAAGGTATAACTTTCGCTAGTGTCGATGTCAGGAATGATAGAGAAGTTATCTCAAATAGTTTCCTCAAAATTCCAAGTGAGTATCACATCGACCTTCAAGAGGAGCTCATGATCAAAGGCGGCAATCTAAGGGACTCCATGGCAGGTCTGGCGGGAGCCGTCATAGAAAAATCTTACTCGAGTATGAAGTCATCTTTTCCACGAGGTCAGCATGACTACTTGGAATGGAAGCCACTTTCCCTTGACCACCTGAAATATGCGGCAATTGTAAGTGAAAATGTCATTTATGTGGATTTTCTGTCTTTATATTTTTGTTTTATTACAAGAATAGGACTTTCTGTCCTTTTCCTATATCTTCATTCTCATCCGCTTTTTGTTTTAGGATGGGTATGTTAGCTACGAGCTCTACCGCCGAGTTCTGTCGATGAAGGACATGATGCATCCTCATTGTCTTCCCGACCGCAGACTCCGTGGACGTTTGTGAGCAGAACTCCAACTGAGTAGAATGGATGCCGTGGACGTTTATGTGGACGTTTGTGAGCAGAATGGACGCCTGGAAGGCTTCAAAAAGAGATACCTCTATGGAGATAGATTTCATTTCTTTTTTTGCGGGGGAGATAGTATTCATTTCATGTATAATTAATGTCATACTTTTAGTTCAATCCTATGGAGTACCGTTTTGGGATTTTGGTTTTATTTTCACAGTATCATGTTTGGCTTGTCTCATGTTACGGGAATATAATTTTTCTATGTTTTTTTATGTTACAAGTTCATTGTTGACGTCTGCGCGAGTTCAGATACATTTAGAGAATCTGTCAAAGTGGCGCACATGTATTGTTTGGGAGAAGCGCCCTTTGTGTTTGGCTTATATTCAGCGTCGTGCATTTGTGTTTGTATTGTTGTCTTTTACACGTTCGCACAAGAGAGGCACGTCTGCTAACGTACGAGGCAACATTGTGCATGAAGGCAGATGTATGGATTTGGCATTTTAGTTTTGAATGTTTCCTTTTATTTGTTCATCCTGAGATGCATGGCCTTGGAATGCTAGAGGCATGTATCTTTGTGTAGACGAAGCACGTCTGTGCGTCTGTGTTTTAGATGGTTTAGTTTCTTGTCTTTGTGTGCTTCAGGACCGTGCCTCGAGAAGCCCCACATCCGTGCCTGTGGAGGCTTCACTCCCGTGGCTTCGCTGCCTGTATCCATGTAACTCACATGACACACGCCATGACTCTATGTGCCTGTGGTGTCACACGGCTGTGCCTCTAGAGACTTCGCAACCGTGCCTCTCCAACTGAGTATTCTCACTGATGCCTCTGCCACCACACTTTTGTGCATCCAGAGGGTTTGTACCTGTGCCTTGAGAATGCCAATTCCAAGGCCGTACCCGTGCCTCGAGAAGCCGCAATTCCGTGCCTGTAGAGGCTTTAGTTCCATGCCTTCGCTGCCTGCATTCACGTGTTTCGGGCGACACGCTGCCTGTGACTCTATGTGCCTGTGGTGCCAGACGCCCGTGCCTCAAGCGACACGCTGCCTGTGATTCGTCGTGCCTGTGGTGCTACACGCCCGTGCCTCAGGAGACTGCATAACTGTGGCTCTCTGACTTAGTAATCGGACCTCTCCTAACACAATTTTGTGCACCCAGAGTGTTGATACCGAGCCAGGCCTCGAGAAGTCCTATGTCCGTGCCTATAGAATCTACACTTCTGTGCGTCCCGTGGCTGCATCCACTTGCCTCACATGAAACCCGCCTTGACTCTACGTGCCTGCGGTTACGCACACGCGTGGCTCTAGAGACTTCACTTCCATGCCTCTCTAATTCAGTAATCGGACCCATGCTTCCGCCAGCACACTTTTGTGCATCTAGAAGGTTGATACGCATGCCTCACGTCCCCGCCTGTAGAGGCTTCACTTCCGTGCATTCGCCTCCTGTGACTCTACGTGCCTGTGATGCCACGCGCCAGTGGCTCTAGAGACTTCACAACCGTGCCTCTCTAACTAGGTATTCGGACGGATGCCTCCGCTTCCACATTCTTGTGCATCCAGAGGGTTATTACCTGTGCCTCGAGAAGCTCCACGTGCGTGCATGTAGAGGCCTCACTTCATTCCTTCGGTGCCTGCATCCACGTGCCTGTAGTGGCTTTAGTCCCGTATCTTTTTTTAGCAGTGTCACTACACTAAAATAGAAAAAATGGTAGCGTCCCACCGACTGACTTAAGATGCTAGCGAACAAAAAACCCACAGCCAGGCAGCACAAATATTGATGCTCAAAACGGACGGTCGAAGATTATAGACGGTCGAAGTTTAGAGATGTTTGCTCCGTGCCTTATTATTCGTCACGCCCATGCTTCTATGTTCTTAACTGACATGAAACAGTTAAAAAAAACTACCATTGCTCTTATAGCTTTGATTGGATCATTTTTATTAGCTTACCGAGGGAGAGACGGTGTGAAGCTAGCTAGGTGAGGCACGGATCAGTATTGGCCTTCGGATCTAAGGTCTATTGTAGGCTCTTCGTTTGCCTCATTGGATTCTTCTGTCGGTGGTCTTTGTTCAAAGGAGGAATTGATGACTGATGTGGCGGCTGTTTGATGTGACTATTCAGTGTGTCAGTTACCATAAAAAAAGTTAGAGGCTCCTTGATTTCCCCACGGCATCAAATATTTTGCACAACCGTGACTTTAGGAAGTGCATGGTTCCACGAGCTGCAGAAGCACAACCGTCTATTCACTGTTCCTACTTCACATGTTAATGCGCATGGTAACTGAAACGTCCTTCACCAAGGTTAAATACTGGTCGTGTTTTTAAGGTCACCACGTCACATTGTAGCCACAGAACATCAGGCAGTTCCCACCGGCCTCACCACTTCCCAACCTCGCCACAGAGTCTCAGGAATCTCCATTGGCACCTTGCTGCTCGATGCCATGGACGACTTCTTGAACACTACCGAGCACCGACCGATAGTTGCCGATGGTAACACCAAGCTCGATGTGTGGTACACGAACGAGCCTTACAAGGTGGATGAGACCATTGCCTTGTATGAGGAGTGGTTGCGCGAGGAGAAGTACAAGTTTGTTGGTCTTGGCCTGGAGTACACACGAAAGGATTGTTATGGGCGTAGAAAAGTCGCCGTCATGCAACTGGCTATGCGGAATCATGTTTTGGTCTATCACTTCTGCAAGGCCAGGACGGAGTGCCCTGCTCTGAAGGATTTCCTTGAGAATAGAGGTATAACTTTCTCTAGTGTGGACGTCAGGAATGTTAGAGATGCTCTTTTTCAAGATTTCATCAGAATTCCAAGAGAGTACCACATCGACATCCAAGAGAAGTTCATGATCAAGGGCGGCAAAGAAAGGGACTCCATGGAAGACTTAGCAGGAGCCATCATTGACGAATCTTACTCGAAGCTGGAGTCCTCTTTTCCAGAACTTCTGCATCACTACTGGGATTGGAAGCCACTTACCTTTGAACACCTGAAATATGGAGCTATTGTAAGTGAACATTTCATTTTTGTTAGTTTCTGTCTTTGTTGTTTTTTGTTTCTTTGCAAGAACTGTATGCTTTTTCTTTTTTGTAAAGTTTTGTTTTCATTTACTTTTCCTGCAGGAAGGGTATGTGAGCTATGAGCTATACCGCCGGTTTCTATCGATGAGGGACATCCTACATCGTCGCTGTCTTCCTGATCTCAGATGGCGAGGATGTTTCTGATCAGGACTCCAGGTCGAAGCGCTGCGAAGATAGATCGTCTGATGAATTGGTTAATTGCTAGTTATTGTATGGGGTAATAGTACATCGACCGATGAATTATAAATGTAGTGGTTTTACTTCAACCGGGTGGAGTATACTGGTTTGGAAATTTGAGTTTATTTTTAGTGTATTATGTTTTTTCTTGTTTGGATGCCTTCAAGAATATTTTCCTCTATGTTTCATTGCTTCGCGTCGGTATAAGATGAGATGTATTAAGAGGATCACTCAGATGTGCACGTTTGTGAATCTAGACAGTGCACAGTCGTTTGCTCAGAGAGGCATTGTCTTGGATGTAGGCAAGGCACGGTCGTGGGTTTGTGTTTCTATTTTTTTAGCTGAGTCGTGTATATCAATGCGGATAAGAAGTGCATGTTTTTGTCCATGGTTTAGATGGCTAGATGCGTCAGTTCTTCTCTGAATATGGTCACACAGACAGGTAGGGCCGTTACTTTCACTTTGTGTTCCCACTTTGTTTGGCACGGTTATTTTTATATTTAATATACGGTTGTGGTTGTGTGTTTGAAATGTTTTTACGTAGACCTTGAGTCTGTTTAAGATTCTTTAGATTTCCTCTCTGTGCTATCTGTTTCAATATATGATGACTGTTTTAGGGACGGTTATCCAGTGTGAGAGTTGCTGTGGG
Organism: Thinopyrum elongatum; assembly: GCA_011799875.1. Lineage (NCBI taxonomy): Eukaryota > Viridiplantae > Streptophyta > Magnoliopsida > Poales > Poaceae > Thinopyrum > Thinopyrum elongatum. The sequence continues at coordinate 530,887,439 of CM022301.1, read as the reverse complement.
AGTATTGTGTTAGTCACTCTTCAAATTACGGTTGTGTTTCTGTGTTCCAATTATTGTGGTGATACTTTGATTGAGAAAGGCACGGCCGTGAAGCTAGTGGATGTACTATCGTATGTTTGGCAGAGGCGTTGTCCTTCCTGTGGGTACTAAATTCGGAGAGGCACTGTGCTATGTTAGTATGAGTCACTGTCGTGGCTGTACGTTCTGTAATATTTCTAGTTAGTCTGCTAGTGGAAGCACATCTGTCGAGCTAGTGGAGGCATGCCCTATGTTATGTTGAGTCAGAGTTCTGTCTCTTGTTCGCAAATGTTTCCTCTGACACGTTCGCTCGGAGAGGCACGTCTACGATGTTATTCAGGGCACAATCGTGCCTTTCTTTTGAAATGTTTCCTCTCACTGCTTCGCTCAGAGAGGCACGTCGGTGAAACTTGTCAGGTCACGGACCTTTTAAAATTGAAGTCATGGTCGTTCCTCTATTTTGGTATTTTTTTCAGTTTAGTCGTCTATGTCATAGGATGGATCTTCTTTCATTACCTTGAGTCACGGTCGTGCTTCCCTGACACGTTGGCTTGGAGAGGCACCGGTGTTAAGCTATCAAGGGGACGGTCCTGTGTTAACTGGTGGCGCACTCGTGTGTGTGTGTTGTTATTTTTTCAGCTTAGTTGTCTATGTCAGAGAGGCACGTTCTATGTGGATAGGAGGCACGGTCGTGCCTCTGTGACCCCATTATTCCAGGTGAGTCGTTTACCACCTTCGTCAAATGCTTACGAACAGACAGCGTTGTTCCTCTCTGTTCCAAATGTTTCTTTTATTATGTCTACTCGAAGTGAGTGGTGTTCTAGTGCAAGGAAGTGATGTCTTGAATATGATTTTTATTTATAATGTTTGTTGTTCAGGATTTGAAGACTTGAACATTTGAACGCACAACTGTGTTTAATGGGATCCATAACAGATATCTTGGACCGACATAAAAATAGCTGAAACACTGTTGTTGTGATGACATGAGTCGAAATAGCTGAAACAATGTTCGGATGGCTCCAGCTAAATTAAGGCACAGTTAAGCAGTAGTCATCTCCTTCCAACTCTTCTTTCGCGCTGGATATTGTATTGCTCGAAGACGATGCTCAGTGCCTCAAATACAGGGCCTGTGTTGTAGTTTGATGTCATCATTTTGAAAGTTAGTTGTTCTCTCATCGGTTTCACATACATCTGCAAACACGTAACAGAACAAACTAATAAAATTTATTGTAAAACATAATGTACAGCTTGCTCAGATGAATGTATATTGATGTCTTGTCAATGAGAGTGAGCTTACACTATTGATAAAAAATGAATTATTATTGAAACTAATGAGCGGCATCAAATGCATGATGTAAATACCACTGTCATCCCTGAACATGGAGAGCATTATGTTACCGATTAGAAGCTGAACAGTGCATATTGGATATGTAGTAGAACAAAAAAAGGATGGTGAGGTAGAGCTACAGTTACAAGAAACTCACTCTCTTTCTGAGTTACATACACTCTGCACACGTTTAACACGAAAGGAGGCTATGGTGTGCGGATGGGTGTTGTAAGCAGAATGGTAGGCTCTCTTGAAGTTTTTGATGACAATGTCTGAATGTTCCTTTATACCATCGCAATTGATATAAGGACACAGAATTTCGAAGCGGCGCATTGCAAGATTCACGATGATGAGGTAGATAAAATGTGGTTTCTTTCTCACACATATTAATATCTAAAACAATGAACAGGAAATAATATCAGTGTAACAAAAAAAACTGGTAGAAATGAAGACGAACACTGGACAAATAGAGTGAGTAGGGTCAACTCACGATGTTACATTTGTTGGGCAACCTGTACCCAACAGTTTTTTCTACAATGTGTTCCTTCAGTAGTTCAGTGCTTGCACCTAGAACTGTAATTTTTTCCTGCAGAAAATTGAAGCTGTGTCACTCAGCATGGTAGTAGTAGTAAATGTGGTTTATTATTATTATTTATGAGAAGCAAGAACTTATGGAAGCGTCCATGTACATTATATGCTTGTGCAAATTTGGTGGCGGTCTGTTAAACTATTCTTTCATCAGCAACATTGAGTAAGCGTCGATCACGAATGTGTTCATATATCCGACAAACCTAAAGTTCGATGATCGGCCCAACGTTGTTCGACGTAGAACATCCTCTTGCTGCAAAAAAAATGCATTTTAAATCGTATGATTTTCTTATTTAACATTAGAGGTGATGAGTATTCAATTATAGTAGTAGAAGAATCGAGCCGAAACACTTGAATATGAGAGCTTCAGGCAGAATACATTACGACAGTAAAAAGAAGGAACCGAAACTTTACTGTAAGAGGAACAACCAACTAATTACCTACTATTTTGACCAATGGCTGGCGTATTGTCGACGACAGTTTCATACACATCTCTCTCCTCGATTGTAGAATCTCTTATTTCCAAAACTTGACAATGTTCATGATGGTCATTTGCTGGGTCAGTGAATCGAGTCTGTTCTAGCTGAGAATGATGTTGATGAGGATGGAAGACATGACCGCCGGAGTTCATTTGACCATTACTAAGTTGCAGATGGCCCTCATTATAATTGTTGTTTCTTTGGACCATTGGGCCTTGTGGTTGTTGCTGCATGTGCAGTGCTGATGTACTGACAATTGGATGACCAGTTGAGCTCGAAGGAATATCTGTTGCTAAATGCTGCAGAGGATGGCTGGAATACTGCATTCTGTTGAACTGTGGTTGTAAGGCACTGTAACTTTGCCCATGAGACTCGCCTCTGCGTGGTTGCTGATGGTTCTGCTCTTGAGGTTGGCATTGTTGGCACCGCGGACCGCTATTGTTTTGAACATCATTGTGTTGGGAGTAGTGGACATTAGAGACAGGGGTTTGTTGCTGGTACTGTTTGTGACTTTGGTTGTTCATTGCATAAGGTGAGTGCTGGCTGCTGTGTGAACCACCGTTATTCTGAGCACTAGCACGTTGGTAGAAGTGGGTTTTGAAACTAGGAGCTGGTTGGTGGCAGTGTTGGGACAAAGCAGTTGCTAGCAAACTTTCAGACAAGACAGTTTGAGTTAAACCTGTAGAGTATGACGTATCAATAGCCCGTGAGAGGTGAGTACCGCCTGACATTGAGCCTGATCTGCTGGGCATAGGTGGCTCTGGACAGTAAGAAAGGGAAGATCTCACTGATGAGCTTGAATTCTTGGCCAAGTGCGAGAGAGTATCAGGTTGGCATTGTTGGGAGGGTATGTGGCTAGCAAAGGGTTGCTTCTTCTTTTGTTCAATGACCCTGTCAAGTTGTTCATAGATAGATGGGTCAGACCATATTTTTGTAGGGTAACGCAGCAGAAAACAAAATTTTTCCGCCCTACGCACCAGCCCAGGACCCCTATGGAGACTGCATACAAGGTTTGATCATTTTCGTTACCGACTCGTAGCGCAGCGGAAGTAGAGTCGATGACGATCATCGGTGCAGATCCCCGCAGCTAGGATTTACAACCTCCCAACCGCGAGGATGTACTCCCTCATCTGCCCCTCGGACAGCCCTCCGGGAGGCGGTCGGACAGTCCCTCGGACGGTGTCACGGACAGCCCTTCGGGAGGACCCTCGAAACTCGGACGGTTATTCAGATAGCCCTTCGGGAGGACACTCGAACAGCCCCTCGGGCAAAAGGACGAAACTACGACCTCTCTACAGAGTTGCACACATACGGTGTCATCTATCCGGCAGGGCTTCGCCGTCTAGAACTAGTTTCCACCGGAACCCAGACAGCCTTTCGGCTCTACGAAACTCTTTTCATGGGAGGGAGAGAGAAGCCAGATAATTGCATGGCATGAGTATGAGAGCAAGGGGATGAAGGAGATGGCAGCCCCAACTCCTCCTTTTATAGGCCAAGGCAAGGGGTGGGGTGGGATGTTGAAATACCAAAATACCCAAGCTTCATGTCACACATGAAAGGGCATAATGGTAACACAAGGGGGGCACCAAGGGGACACCACCATGGCAGCCCTTGGGCCGGTCCACATCTTGTCCCCCCCCCCCATGGGGGGGCCCCCCCAACAAGCCACCAACATGTCTCCATGAAACATGCATGCTCCCTAGACAAAAAGCCACCAAACATGCAACCCCCGATTCGTGGGATCTTGTCCCCTCGCGCTGAGACAAGATGTTTTCGCGAAACTTTTTCTGAAAAATTCCAGAAGGTCCCAGAACATTTCTAGCACCCTCTAAAATTATTCTGGGCACGATCCGAAACATTTTCGGTGCGGTGGTTTTTATCAGCGGAAAGCATCAACAGCGGTTACGGCAGTTTCGGAACATTTCCGGTTTTTCTCTCTGAAAATTCCCAGAAGTTCCCAGACCAATTCTGGCATCCTCTGAAAATTTCCAGGCGGTGCCGAAACCCTTTTTGACCAAATAATATATTCCGAAACAACTTTTCGGTTTTACCGAAACTCTTTCGGTGTTCTCTCTCTCGGAACTCTTCCGTTGTGTCCGAAACATTTTCGGTGACTTTCTCTCAGACTCCCTGTCTAGCGTTCAACAGATAGATGACCCTTAAGCGTGTGACCCTATAGGTTCGGTGAAGTATAGACATGACCGGAACTCTTTCCGATCAATGATCAACATCGGAGCCGTGGACACCCATATTGACCCCTATACCCACACGAATAAATATTCGAGTGAACCTCCAGTTGCCGTGTGCTATTCCTGTTGCTTCGCGATATGTTACAAATACCCGAGGTGAGACATGTTGGCATTCCCGTGGATCAACAAATTGTCCACTATGCTAGTTACCTCGTTACCGGTATTGTTCTCTTTTCTCGTTACCGTGTTCCGGCATCCCCGTGATCAAATCACAAAGTGTCTGGCCAGACGATGATGGATACCATAACACCGAGAGGGCCCAGAGATATCTCTCCATCGTCGGAGGAGCAAATCCCAATCTCGAGCTATCAAGTTACTTGACACACTTTTCCATGAACCCGTAAGCCGCCGTAATAGCCACCCATTTACGGATGACGTTTAACAAACCCCAAAGTTCATGAAGCAAGAATGAAGAAACCCGATACTCTCATGGTCTAAGGAATCATGCAAACGTTAACCATCTCTGTGTTATTAACCATTAACTTGTGACGAATGTATCTCATAGCATAACATCAATTCTGGTCGATTCAACACAAATGTTCTTCTAACATTGTGCCCTCAAAGTTGCTGGCATAGATATGCCCATGATCAGGAAAACAGAACCATCATGCAACACTTGAGCCAGTCATAGAGGCTTGACTAGGAATACATTTTATCGTTTATTATCCCACACGTGCATATGAGTCTTCCTCCAAGCCTCGTTTTATTGCAGACCCGAGAACCATAGCAGTTATAGCATGGAACATAAACCTAATTATGAACAAGGAGATAATTAATAACATTTATTATTGCCTCTAGGGCATATCTCCTACAGACTCCCACTTGCACTAGAGTCAATAATCTAGTTAATGCTAATGCACTTCACACCTGTGGCACACCAGTGTAAATATGCTTCGCTTGTGGTATAGCCTGATGTCCAACGGATCTGACAACTTCAGATCCATGTGTATCTTTGCATATCCTCGTGTTTTCACGCTTTCACAAAATTCATATTTTGTGTGGACTTGGTTTTGTATGTATGTGAATCCAAGGTCGAACCTGGATTCCTCAGACTGAGTTATGGAGCAACTACCTGCAGTAGTGTCCCATTGACAAAAGCCATCTTGGAACCATACTAAGTTCTTGAATGAACTATATGATTCAACATCTTCTTTGTCGCTTTTAAAAGTGGCAACATACTTCGCCTCTGTTATAGAATTCGCCACAGTAACTTGTTTGGAACAATTTCCAACTACCGTGCCACCATATTGTGTATTACACAAAACCCTCAATTTAAATCGAAAATCGCTTGGAGCATGGATGAAGACTGTATCGATGTAACCTTTTACAACGAACTCTTCATGATCTCCGCTTGCGAGAAAACATGTCATCAGTGCTACTATAGTACTCAATGACCCTTTTTCACTGTTGTCCCATGATCAGAACTTTTGATCACTTTGGTATCTATACTCGCAACAATTTTGGAGTATCGGACATATCTGGTTGTTTTACATACCATGGAATACATGATTAATCCAAACACAAGAGTGTGTGGAATCTCCATCATGTATTTTGCTCATCAGTGTTTTGGGACACCGAGTCTTGCAAAAACTCTTTCCATGTGACTTCGGTAAGAATCACTCCTTGGCCCTTTTTAATGCTAAAAAGTTTTAGCATTTTGTCAATATGTATCTTTGCTCAGCCCATCAGGTAAATCTATCTCCATAGATCATCATGCCTAATATCAAGGCTATTTAGCCCAAGCACTTCATCGAAAAACCCTTGTCAAATGAAGGCCTAATTCGTGTCAAGAAATTTAATTCCAATTTAACAATGTGTCAAGCACACAACGTTTTTAGAAATATTATTATGCTCCCACTTACTTTCTTGAATCACAAGCATCTTCGTTACCCATTGATGAAGTCAAAAACCCTTTTGACCATTTCATCAAAACATGAAGATTCCAATTCCATTTTGCTCTCTTCTGTCCATCACTGGAACTCTGAAGTTTGCATACTTACTAGCATCCTCTGGAATGACAAAATACCTTGGACTGTAACACATGCAAGTCCTTGGTTTCATTTCCATCAGATGGAAATCCTTTCATCATCCTTGTTTCATATCTCATGATTGAAATATGTATTAATTGCTAGTTCAACCCGAACCGACTTTTAGCATCGCTACGGTGAAACATCCTCATCGTAGTCAACTCCTTGAACTTGTTATTTCAACAAGTCGAGCTTTATGGATAAAACATTTTTATCCGTATCAGTTTTAAGTTCCATAAAATTCGTTAGACTCTAAGCCTTCCGAAAGGTGTATCAAGATTTTAATCTTGAAACATTTATATGAAAACTATCTCGGATTGTATTGGCATTTAGCCAATTCCGGAGTCAGGGCCCATCAACGCTTCCTTGTGTATCGTAGGTATACTGTTGTCTAACAACAATATCTCGTCTGCGCACCTGAGAGGTTTGCACGAGCCTTGCCTACGTGGTTCAGCTGCAAGTTCGACCGAAGTCCATACATTTTATTGTAGAGACTTCCGTATCAGTCGCAGTAGGAAACTCTGGAATTACTTCCAAGGTCTCTTTCCTTTGACCTGATGACGAAGATACTGTTTATCTCGTCGAGTTGCACTGTTCTCCCACTCACCTTTTTGAAAGAACCATTTTCTTCAAAAAGCATACCGTTCTTTGTGGCAAACCTATTTGCCTCGGCATAGTGAGGGAGGAATACCCAACATTTTGGGATAACCTACAAAGTAGCACTTGTCTGATTTGGAATAGGTTTGTAACCTTTTACACAAGCCCCTTATTCCAAATGTTTAAGAAAAGATATAACATGGTTGGGCGTACCATACCATGGCGTCATTTCAACAGACCTGATGGAGCTCTTTTCAGTGTAAAAGCCGCAGTCTCTAAAGCATCACTTTAAAAGGGATAATGGCAAATTTATTTATGTCATCTTTGATCTTACCATGTCATAAATGGTTCGATTACATCTTCACAGACTTTCCACTCGCAGTGGTGTTCCGGGAAGTGCAAGTTATGAAACCCCTTTCACAACTCATCAGACATTCGCTAAACTTGTAACTGAAATATTCCTTTCTGCAATCGAATTGTAGAAACATAATTTTTCTTGTTACAATAACTTCTACTTCATTTTTGAAAACCTTTCGAATAATTTCAAAAGATCCAGACTTACGTCTCATCAAGTAAATATCCATATATCTACTTGAGTCATTTTTGAAGATAGATAAATCCACTACTAACAACATTTATCGGACTACATACATCAAATGTATGATCACCAATAATTTTGTTGTTCGTTCCTAATGGCCTGTGAACGGTATTTCAGTCACTTCACTTTTCGGAGGAAATTTGCAAGTGTCAGATGATTCAAAATCAAACGACTTCAAAATCCATCATAATGGAATTTTCCATGCGGGTTTCTCCAATGTGACCAAATGCAGTGCCACACTTGTGTGGTATTCTCCTAGTCTTACGACATTTAGCTTCAGTGTTATGGATGTATCATATTACTATCAATATTCAAAACATACATCCCATCTGGATGGAAGCATGCCCCTTCATGTTATTCATAATACTGAACAACAATTGTTCTTTTATGAATAACCCTTTTGCAACAACATTGTGCAAGGGGCTAGAGTGTAAAACTCTAAAATGAATTATGAATGTAAATCCAGAGGTAATATATTATTATCATTATTCATAACATATATCTCATTCTCAATGAAAGTATGGCCCTTATGTTATTCATAACATCGAACATAAAAAGTTCTCTTATGAACAACCTTCTTGCAAGATACCTCATGCAATGGGCTAGAGTTTGTGAAACTCTAAATGAATTATGAAAATAAATACAGACGGTAATACACCGATGGAAGGTATAGTAACATTTACTATGTTCCCTGTGTATACCTAAACCTCATTCCCGGCTGGTTTTTCAGGCCATAGTAGTTCTTACATCGAGTTGCAACAGAATGCAATCGAGCGGGTATCTTTGTGATTAACTCACAATACCCAAGAATTAGTGATTAACAATTTAATCATAATTCCCAAGAACTATATCTTTGACCAGCCTTCTATACATCAAAAACTTGTATGACATTCATACATGAGCTGGATATTCCAGTCTTCTTTCTTTTTGCCTTTATACTTCTAACAGTTTAACTTTTAGTATTTCTCCTACTTCCAGAAGAAGCACCCAACTTAAGAGTGGCGTTAGCCCCAGACTTCCTAGGCGTGAAAGTTTCACTAACACCCTTCGGACACTTCCTTTCTCTTTAAGTTGTTGTTTTATTCACCTTTCATCATATGACAGGCGTTCTCCTGGATCCCTCTCTTATCAGTCTAATGCATAGTAAACTCCTTTACTAATAGTTTGCAAACAAACACTGCTTTGGATATCTCATATCTTTTAGCCTTTGTTTGTCCCTGAAAATGATTTTCAGATTCCATGAATATCACATAACTATCCAAACTTTCGAAGTTCGGGTCTCATGGAAGCAAACATATTGCACTTGACTGAAATGGAATTCTAGCTTTTGGATCGAAGGACGAGAGTCACATGATCCATAGCATAAGCGAGAGAATACCAAAAGTATGCGATAGGACAAAGTCCTTCTCGGCACTCTTGAGGACAATCCTCACATTACGTTACCAACCGTAAAGTTTTAACCAGATATTTAACAGCTATTCAATTTTAACAGGGAAGGTGGAAACGCGAGCCATAATTCTACAACTATTATGCAAATCACACTTAGACAGTGTTCAAAATTAATTGCACTGAGAATTAAACAAGTTAATTCAACAGTGTGCTCCCACTCAAATCAATATCTCTCATAATTGATTGTGAGTGATTCAAGATCCGCATATCAATTCAACGCCATTGACGGGTTCATCACTGATGACGTGAATTTCAATCGGTAGGCCAACTTGCCAATCACATCTCTATGTGACTCTTGTCCATCTTTCGATGCGTGTGTTCTGAGCTCAGGACTGTCCTGCCTGAACGTCAAGACAACCAAGTGATCACGCAGTGAGGTCTGACCTTCACCCGCCTTACACCTCTCTAATCGTTCGTGCTCATGTGTACATGGCGCACCCCGAAAAGATACGTGTTGTAGATGGTGCTACACTTGGGAGAACACTAACTACTTGATATTTTGTGAGAGATCACCCTAATAAAAGCGACTACCGCGCAATCAAGAAGGGTGCACCATAAGGGATAAACATCTCAGGCAATTCATAATAGCATGATATGGTATAGCCCTTTCTGATGGAGAAGTCTTTCAATTCTTCGTCTTCGGCATTCGCGTCAGTGTTCACCTTCGCGAAGATTGCCACCACCTTGTCGATGCACCGGATAATATTGCTATCTCTATAGCTAATAAAATAATGCATTACACAAGGTTGACACGCAGGTCAATTAAAGTGCAATCATATGGCTCCAGCCATCATGCCAAATCATGACACGCAGGTCATGTTAATCAATTTACATCATATAGTCATTTCATACATAATCAAATTATTATGAGCACTGCTATACCACATCATATGCACATGCAAACCCTCCTGCAAAACCAAGTTAGACGCCTCTAATCGGTTCATGCAAAAACTTGTTTTACGTGGCTTCTAAGGTTTCGAAACAAACCGAAGCTACCAACGTCCATCATCAAGTATGATAATTCAAGTCGCTAGATTAACTTTCCAGGGTGTATGAAAACCGAGATAATAAAATCTCGAGCCCCATACTAAACTTCGTCATACGCATGACCCCCGTGCAGATCATATCTGCATTGCCCTTTCATCTGCGAAACATCCATCTTTCTTTAACTAAAGTGGAACCCAAAGAACTGTTAGCACTTCGTTGATCTGTCAATCAGCATACTCAGGAGCAGCATGAAAGGATCGCGGATTGCCAGAACTTTGTGAGATTCCACAATGCTGTCAAGATCAGGACTACGCAAATTCAAGGGAAGCAACAAGAACATCGGGTAACAGATTTCATCTGCTACCCGCACAAATAATTTTCAGCAATAGATCTCATCTACTACCTAATTATATTGTGCAACACCCATACATCTCCATGTATTCTAGATCGCAACCTGCATCTACGCATAGCACGGCTCATGATGCCACTGTAGGGTAACGCAGCAGAAAACAAAAATTTTCCGCCCTACGCACCAGCCCAGGACCCCTATGGAGACTGCATACAAGGTTTGATCATTTTCGTTACCGACTCGTAGCGCAGCGGAAGTAGAGTCGATGACGATCGTCGGTGTAGATCCCCGCAGCTAGGATTTACAACCTCCCAACCGCGAGGATGTACTCCCTCATCTGCCCCTCGGACAGCCCTCCGGGAGGCGGTCGGACAATCCCTCGGACGGTGTCACGGACAGCCCTTCGGGAGGACCCTCAAAACTCGGACGGTTACTCAGACAGCCCTCCGGGAGGACACTCGAACAGCCCCTCGGGCAAAAGGATGAAACTATGACCTCTCTACAGAGTTGCACACATACGGTGTCATCTATCCGGCAGGGCTTCGCCGTCCAGAACTAGTTTCCACCGGAACCCAGACAGCCTTTCGGCTCTACGAAACTCTTTTCGTGGGAGGGAGAGAGAAGCCAGGTAATTGCATGGCATGAGTATGAGAGCAAGGGGATGAATGAGATGGCAGCCCCAACTCCTCCTTTTATAGGCCAAGGCAAGGGGTGGGGTGGGATGTTGAAATACCAAAATACCCAAGCTTCATGTCACACATGAAAGGGCATAATGGTAACACAAGGGGGGCACCAAGGGGACACCACCATGGCAGCCCTTGGGCCGGCCCACATCTTGTCCCCCCCCATGGGGGGCCCCCCAACAAGCCACCAACATGTCTCCATGAAACATGCATGCTCCCTAGACAAAAAGCCACCAAACATGCAACCCCCGATTCGTGGGATCTTGTCCCCTCGCGCTGAGACAAGATGTTTTCCACGAAACTTTTTTTGAAAAATTCCAGAAGGTCCCAGAACATTTCTAGCACCCTCTAAAATTATTCTGGGCACGATCCGAAACATTTTCGGTGCGGTGGTTTTTATCAGCGGAAAGCATCAACAGCGGTTACGGCAGTTTCGGAACATTTCCGGTTTTTCTCTCTGAAAATTCCCAGAAGTTCCCAGACCAATTCTGGCATCCTCTGAAAATTTCCAGGCGGTGCCGAAACCCTTTTTGACCAAATAATATATTCCGAAACAACTTTTCGGTTTTACCGAAACTCTTTCGGTGTTCTCTCTCTCGGAACTCTTCCGTTGTCTCCGAAACATTTTCGGTGACTTTCTCTCAGACTCCCTGTCTAGCGTTCAACAGATAGATGACCCTTAAGCGTGTGACCCTATAGGTTCGGTGAAGTATAGACATGACCGGAACTCTTTCCGATCAATGATCAACATCGGAGCCGTGGACACCCATATTGACCCCTATACCCACACGAATAAATATTCGAGTGAACCTCCAGTTGCCGTGTGCTATTCCTGTTGCTTCGCGATATGTTACAAATACCCGAGGTGAGACATGTTGGCATTCCCGTGGATCAACAAATTGTCCACTATGCTAGTTACCTCGATACCGGTATTGTTCTCTTTTCTCGTTACCGTGTTCCGGCATCCCCGTGATCAAATCACAAAGTGTCTGGCCAGACGATGATGGATACCATAACACCGAGAGGTCCCAGAGATATCTCTCCATCGTCGGAGGAGCAAATCCCAATCTCGAGCTATCAAGTTACTTGACACACTTTTCCATGAACCCGTAAGCCGCCGTAATAGCCACCCATTTACGGATGACGTTTAACAAACCCCAAAGTTCATGAAGCAAGCATGAAGAAACCCGATACTCTCATGGTCTAAGGAATCATGCAAACGTTAACCATCTTTGTGTTATTAACCATTAACTTGTGACGAATGTATCTCATAGCATAACATCAATTCGGGTCGATTCAACACAAATGTTCTTCTAACATTGTGCCCTCAAAGTTGCTGGCATAGATATGCCCATGATCAGGAAAACAGAACCATCATGCAACACTTGAGCCAGTCATAGAGGCTTGACTAGGAATACATTTTATCGTTTATTATCCCACACGTGCATATGAGTCTTCTTCCAAGCCTTGTTTTATTGCAGACCCGAGAACCATAGCAGTTATAGCATGGAACATAAACCTAATTATGAACAGGGAGATAATTAATAACATTTATTATTGCCTCTAGGGCATATCTCCTACAATTTTATCATCATCAATGAATCCACAATCAAGGAGGCATCTGCGATTGTCAGTAGGTACAGACTGATTGGTTGCAGTTTCTGTTGAATTATGTGGAGGCTCCAGTATCCTAACTCTTTTCTTAGGAGGCGTCGTACTCTCATTTCCTGGATCTTCTGACTGCAGTAAGGAACTCTTGTGAGCTGCCATTTGTGCTTCTGGTTTTGGCGGATGTGCGCTTGTGGTAGCAGGGACGCAGTCTGTGGGATCAATATGTGGTTGCTTGGTACATTGTTCATGTTCTTCTACAATGACATTGTCTTTCGCATTGATAGATGCGGCAGCAATGAATGGAGCATCACTAGTGGATGGAAGTGCTTTTCCCGTGTCCAGTACTGTGCCAGAACTGCTGCCAGAATCACTGGGGATGGGTACTGTAGGAGCAAGGGAGCAACTAGCTCTGGAGTGTTCAGTTTCAGCAATGTTCTTCTCATCTCTCAAAGTTGAAACGACATCGACCTTATCCTTTGGCAGTGAAGAAGAACATTGTTCAGTAACAATGTGTAACTTGGGTGCAGGTTCGGATACAGTGAGGCTCTTTGTGTTGGTTGAAAAGTTGTTGTGAGCGCTATCAGAACCACTGGACCATGCAGTAGTTGGTGGCATTTGCCCAATCAGATAAACAGGTGCTTCAAGTGTCTTGATTGACATTGGACCGGTCAGTAATTGTTTCTCAACCGCAGAGTGTGAGGTTGATGGTTCAGTTGTAGTAGGTTTTGCCGTTTTCTCCAAGAGCTTCCCTAGTGGGTTTGTCAGAGAATTGTGGTCTGCAGATCGTCCAAAATTGCTTGTTTTAGTTGGTACAGAAAACTCAGATGAATTTTCACCTGTTAGTATAATTGCCCCGGTCTCCAACATCTCAGATGTTGGCACGAAAGGCTCATGAACTGGCAAGCCATCAAGGCAGTTGTGCAGATGGTTATTCACTTCATCCAGATGAATCTTGGCTTGTTCATCAATGTTCTCTTTGTTGTAGTCGATCTCGTTCACCTCCAGCAGCAACTTAAACTGAGTAGATGATTTGAGGACTGAAGATAGATAAATTTGGGACTGCTCCTTGTCGTAGAGATTCTGTGAGTCTGGGTCAGGACTATCGCAGCAACCCTTTAAATTTTCCATGGAATGTGATGTGGCGTGAACAACACTGGTCGAGCCACTGCTAGAAGAGCTTTGACTGTTTGTTCTGCTAGAACTGGGAAGGAAGAATATGTTGAAGGGAGCGATGAAAAAGTTTCTTTTTCATTGGAGATGTCCTGTTGCAAGTTACAATAAACGCCGCAGTCGCAGGTCTTGATTTCTTTTGCACTAAGATCCCTACCAAGAGAGAGGACCTTCTCCAATTTCTCCTCGAGAACTGGTTGAAACGAGGAGAAAAGTTATGTGTACATTTTATTAACAACTTTGCCAATTTTCGCCTTGGCCTGGAATTGAAAAAAAACATTAGATATTATTAATACGGAAAATGAAAAATAATGTCTGACCTACTATGCGTTAGCGTACATAACTTGGTGCACGAAGCACAGCTAACATATTTGAGTAAGCACAATAAAGCTAGTGGAGGAATCACATCCGATGTAGAACAGGAAGCACACCTGACATAGAGCATGAAGCACAGTTTATCTTATGTTTTGTCAAGAATTGCAGAAAAGGGCAGGTATAATGTGTACAGAAGCACACATGATGTGCTGCGGGAAGCACGACTAACAAAGTCCACGAATCATAGTGAACACATTCATTGAAGGAGCACAACAAATGTACTGGATGAAGCACACCCAATGTACTGTATGAAGCATGGTTGACCTACCGCCGCAGGGAAGCTCTGCTATATTTATCAAAGAAGCACAACTAACCTACTATAGGAAGCACACCTAATACACTGCAGGAAGCACATGTTACATTTTCCAGCAATCATAGGAAACCAACTGGACGAGGACTCGTAACCTACTTCATGAAGTATGTCTAACCCGCTGCAGGGAAGCGGAGCTATAAGCATCATGGTAGCACACATTAGCTAATGCAGGGAGGACACGTATATGTTTCCGAAAAACTTAGAGAACATCATTTGAAACATAAATCAAGGGCACAAGCTCGAAATCACTTACTGAACATAATTTTTCTTGAGGCACAAATTCTTCTAGGTAGGCCTCTAGTCTGGGACTCATTTGAAAAAACGGCCCCTCAAAGCCAGGCGATGGGTGGAAAGGCGTGCACCTAATATCTTTCAGCTGTCATGCGGAAAGAAACAATAACAATCAAGTCAAATTAATATATGGCAGCTAAATCATTTTGTTGAGTTAAAAACTTCACCAAAGGAAAATGATGAAAAGTTCACTCACCGTGTGTTTCCCAAAAATTTCGTCTTCTGTTGACAGACTGTCTATGTTAGCATAATTCTTAATGGTGTCTGTATCCCAGATAACAAGCCTTGCAGGAGTATCAGATTTCAGGTCCATAATCTTCGTATCTAGGTACTCAA
This sequence comes from Thinopyrum elongatum, assembly GCA_011799875.1. NCBI lineage: Eukaryota > Viridiplantae > Streptophyta > Magnoliopsida > Poales > Poaceae > Thinopyrum > Thinopyrum elongatum. Next base: position 530,871,992 of record CM022301.1, on the reverse strand, counting down.
AATACGTTATCTGTCAGTTGGAAAAGGGTAAAAATGAATCATGTTCCTGTAGCTACTTGTGTGTATAAAGAAATATACAAGTTAATGAATGAACCACTGGAATCAGGAGGCAGCCACACAAGGCGCTTGTGAATCCTTTGTCCTTGAAGGTCTGGAGTGATGTCACCAACTTCTCTGTGACAGCATTGGACCAATCATACGATGATATGTTACTTGCTGGTCCTTCGAGAGCGGCTAAGTAGTCGGGGCTAACGCAATCTTATGTCGTTGGGCATAGAAATACAACTGTCGCAAACATCACGAAAAGCCGCTGAAACACTTCTCCTGTCAGCTCCGAGGTCATGAGATCAGTTAACTCTTTGATGTTTGGAGCGTGCGCAGCACACCGAGTCTCGGACTTAACCTGACATCTGAAAGCTTCTGAGCATTTTCTAGGGATAATCTTGCCCCCTAGTGGAATTCCTAAGATCCGGTGCACGGTGTAAGAGTTGATAAAGAATTTGTATCCACTAGGCAATATGAAACACCTGGATGGGCAATCAACGTAGCAGACAAGCCAGCGAACGAAACACCTCGGAAGCGCGCGACAGCACAGATCCAGAAGGTATCCAAAACAAATATCTCTGAGAAGTTGCTTTTGAGGTTCTGTCAGCTTCTCACAGACAGTAATGAATTTCTGCAAGCTCAGTTTTGTGCTGAACTATTCTTCATATTTAGCCATTGTAACAGCCCTGTGGACAAACATAAGAAATGACCTTTAACAAATGTATTATTGAAGCACATGCTAGTATGAAACAACCTTTTCTGAGAGAAGGTTATATATAAACGTCGAGTCAGCAAAACAGACACAATATTTAAGCCGAGATGAAAAAGACAGGTAGATTGAGATGCACTTATTTCCAAAGCAATTTCTACGACACACACGAGAAGCATGAACAAAAAACACCTATTTCGAGGTAGCAAGCTGCTTCTTTCTCCTGTACTCATCAACAAGCTTTTTGTGCGCTGCACATTTTGACTCGATCCTCAGTCTCTCTGTCTCTAGTTGGTCATGAACCATGAAATCTTGCGTGACAATCTCTATGCCATCGACAGATTGGGACTGTGTCGTGGGAAACCACGGCCACCTATGGGGCCATCAGCCCCTTTTGGTTCGGCGGGGGGATGGACACGTTGCACAAAGAGCGGAGAAGCGTCGCGTAGCACGGCAGAGATCACAGGGGCAGTCTTTACCCAGGTTCGGGCCACCGTAAGGCGTAAAAATCTACTCCTGCTTTGGTGGATTGATGGTGGATAATGGTGGCGAAACGTAGCACACTCGCCCGACAGGGTTGCTCTGGGGGCGAGAGTGGCTACGCGCGTATGGATATGCGAGGATCCAACCCTTTCTACGGTCGCCATGGGCCTCCTTTTATAGATTAAGGGGTCACCACAGTGGCAAATCAGTCTTTGCGTACTGATTAGATAGCTAACAGTGCTATCATATCTAACTCTGCAGGCTGACAGAGCGCATTAAATGCGCCGCTCAATGTCACATCACAGCTTGCCCGGCAGGCCCTGCCGGGCTATTTTGCCAGCTTCGCGCTTGCTTGCTTGACACATCTCAGGACGGGTGTCATGTGGAGGTGTTTGCTGTAGGAAGTGTCTACCATGTGGCAGAAAGCAGCCTCTTAGTCACCTTGGAGCTTGACACCACTTCGATTACTGACTTGCGTCGCTTGTGAGGTGGAGCGGTGGAGTGGCTTGCCTCCGCCAGCCCCGGCAGGCCTGCCGGGACGATCTGGGAGCTTGCTTCCGGGGGAAAACCCAACCCTGCCAGGCTCGCCTGCCCGGCAAGGTAGGCCCTTCCCTTAGCGATGCCTCGTTCCTCTGGCTCGCCTTGGCCTTCTCGACTTGCTCTTGGATCCTTCAAAGGAATTGATCCTCCTTGTTTTGTATGATCTTGGTTTTGCAATCTTGTCTCTGGCCTGTGCACAGTCCGTGCAATGGACCCAGGGTTTGTTGCATCGATAGGAGCCCCTGGGCCTGGCACGGACGCGTCGCTGGGCGTCGTCGGGGTAGGCCCTAACCAGTGCACAGGCAGAAATGTAAGGGCGGCTCCGCCCCTTGAGATCTTCTTTGCTTCTTCATTAACTTGAGCTCGGGTCAGTTTCCGGTTTTCCCGCACGCCGTGCAGCACCAATTGTAGTGGGGGTCATTCTTGTAATGGCCCGTGAATGACTTTAACGCTCGGGCGGGTAACTGCCAATTCACCCTTCCCACCGCGCCCTTATCCTCAGCCACGCATGCCGCATGCATTGAGTGGGGTAGGTAATGGAGGCGCGTGGTGCGGGAGAGCATCAAAGCAGGGGCCCGATCTTCTTGGATTGGTGGAGGAGGACGGCAGGTACTCGCCGGGGAATCAGCCCCCACCCCCAGCTCACCTATAAAAGGAGGAGCGGGGGAGGAGCGGAGGCATTCATCCACATTCCACTCCTCCTCCTCCTTTTGTTTCCTCTGGGTATGCTAAAAGGAAGAGCCTGGGGCCAGCCCCCGGGCCCTAGCTTGGAGTTGCTGATGATGTCAAATGCTTGTGCTGATGCTTGGGGAGTGAGTCTGGTCTGGTGCCGCGCGTTGCCGGTGGTCGCCATACTGTTGTCGAGGAGTCCGGGGCTCTTGATGCTTGCCTGGGATGCAGTGTATGGGGCCCTTGGTAATCCCAACACTGCTCCTTCCGGTAGACCTCGTATCCTTGCTAAGGGCGGCGACGTCTTCCTGCCCGCCAAGGTGGGGAGCGGCGCGCCTCGAGTGTCCTGCTAGTCGCAGTCGCTCGCCGCCTCTTCGGGGGAGGTGCCGGGCTGGGGGCCGGGTGTCTTCCTGGAGCGGTGTTGATGAAGATGAAGTTAGGGAAGACGGAGAAGGCGGGAGGCAAACCGTCAGGTCGGAGTACGAGGGCACCGACGCGGTCGTCTCGTACTGATGTCCTGCTGCCTCGTCTTCCGTTCTTCCCCTCCCCTCCCCAGCACCGTCATCACCAGGCTCCCGACCGCCGGGGAGGGGGCCGCTCTCTTGGATCCTTCGCCTCCTCCAGCAGTCTTCCAGCTGAGCTCCGACGGTCTTCCCTGTTGGCGCTTGTGCTGGGGCTTTTAACTGGCCGTGGAGGTGGCGACCAGGGCACCGCCGAGCCGCTCCTTCTGTCTCCCTTCTTCGCAACCTTGCCACTCCCGATCTTGTTAGGCCACACCCGGCAGGCCATGACGGGATCGGGGTGGGCTCCTACTTGGGCAGTCCTCCTGAGCTCTCCTCTTCCCACTGCACTACCTAGGATAAAAAGGGACAGGGAGAGGAGTTTACGGGGCACTTATCTTTTTTCAGTCTTAAATCTGTAGGCACTTGGCAAATTTTAGTTTGAATAATGTAATCTCTTGTATCCATGTTTATGTTCCGTGAGATTTATACTTGTTGGTCAGCATATTAATGAAAAAGATAAGCTTGCCGGGCACTTGTGCATGTATGACATCCATGCAGAGGTGAAACACCTCCATACTTTCACGTAAACAAGTAGGTCCCGGTAAGATACCTTGCCGGCACCCCATAGGACTGCTGCCGTGAGGCTGAGCCTGCCGGGCACAGAACCTATTGGGAGAGACCAGCCCCCCGCCAACCCCTTTCAGCCAAAGGCCACTACGACCATCCTGACCGAAGCAACGTTCGTGCCAGTAGATGGGAGCACCTTTGTTTCCAAGGCGGCAAGGTTTTTGTGCACAAGTTCTACTCACGGAACATGTATGGATAAGAGATGGAACTTATCTGTTTGGCTTGCCGGAGATCACAGTGTTGGCTTGTCTTCGCGTCCTCTTCCTAGGACTAAGTCCATGGCAGGAGCCTGCAGTTTATGCAAATGAAGATGATGCCAGATGCAATCTATCTACATGATCATGCAACCTATCTACACGAATCATGCAATGCTTATGAAATGCTTATGCATGCATGCAACTTGTCGGGGGCCCCCAGCGCTTCATTTATTTCTCTGTTGCTCAGGGTCTTCGCCTGGCTTTGTATAAGGGGTTACATGCAGCTGAGGCAAGGCCTGTACAAAAGGGTGGCTGCCGGGCAGGGCCCGACAGCCGCGCCTTACGGGTAGAACTTGCGGAGATGCTCAATATTCCATGAGTTTTGCAATTGAATGCCATCTCCGGTCTCCAGACGGACTGCGCCAGGTCTGGTGACTCATACTACCCAGTAAGGGCCTTCCCACTTCGGCGATAACTTGTTTGTACCCTTGGCGGACTGACCGCGCCTAAGGACAAGGTCGCCTTCCTCAAAACACCGGGCATGAACCCTGCGGCTATAATAGCGATGCAGGGCTTGCTGATAGCGTGCAGCACACGTAGCAGCCCGGAGACGGTTCTCCTCGAGAAGCACGTTGTCGTCACGCATGTGCTGTTCCTGTGCTACTTCATCATAGGCAAGCACTCGAGGTGACCCGTAAATGAGTTCCGTGGGGATAACTGCTTCTGCCCCATAGACTAGGGAGAAGGGAGTCTGCCCGGTAGCTCGGTTTGGTGTCGTTCTGAGGGACCAAAGAACCACCGGCAGCTCATTGATCCATTGCCTGCCGTGCTTCCGTAGCTTATCAAACGTTCTTGTCTTGAGTCCTCGCAGCACTTCAGTGTTCGCCCTCTCAGCTTGTCCATTGCTTCTGGGATGTGCGACAGATGCAAATGAGATCTTGCTTCCAAGGGCATGCACATATTGCATGAAGGCGCGGCTCATGAACTGGGTGCCATTGTCGGTGATGATCCGGGCAGGAACCCCGAAGCGGCACACCAATCCTTTCAAGAACTTGATAGCTGACTGAGCAGTCACCTTTCTCACGGCATCTACTTCGAGCCACTTTGTAAACTTGTCGATTGCAACGAACAAGAATTCAAAGCCCCCGGCAGCTCGGGGGAAAGGGCCAAGGATATCGAGCCCCCGACCGAAAACGGCCTTGACAAAGGGATTGTCTGGAGTGCTTGGGTAGGCAGATGGATATTTTTGGAATGGAACTGATAGGCTTCACACTTGGTGACGAGCTCAACTGCATCTTGGAGGGCTATGGGCCAATAGAATCCTTGCCGGAATGCTTTCCCAACCAAAGCCCTTGATCTAATATGGGAGCCGCACATGCCTTTGTGTATCTCTGCCAGCAGTTCATTTCCTCCTTCCCGGCAAATGCACTTCAATTTCACACCGTTGGGCCTTCTTCTGTATAGTGTGTCATCGACAAACTGATACATACTGGCCCTCCGGGCTACTCTTTCAGCTTCTTCTTGCTCTTCGGGAAGTTCTCCGGTTTGGAGGAAATGGACTATGTGCCTTACCCAAGTTGGAGCCTGAGGCTCGGCAACGAGGACTAGTGGCACCTCCTCATTCGTGGGGCCACATCCCTTGACTGCGGGGACCAATGGCCCGGTAGGAGGGTGCAGCCCGGCAAGCGAATGGGAGTTGTTTCCGGCAGGGTCCCTGCCAGGAGCCCCGAAAGGCTCTACCGGGAGAGGCTTACCGGAGTCCATTTTCCTCCTATTTCGGGCCATTATTGTTGGGGATACGGAGGGCTGAGTGAGATGGAGAACAAAAGTCCCTGGTTCCACAGGAAGCTTCTGCGCAGCGCACTTTGACAGGTGATCAGCAATGCTATTTTCTGCACGGGGTACGTGTTCTGTTTGCAACCCGCCAAAGCGCTCCTCCAATCTTCTCACTTCCTCGACGTTTTCCTCCATCAATGGGCTTTGTTAATCCTTGTTGACTTGTCTCACCACCAGTTGTGAATCTCCTCGAATGATCAGCTTCTTGATTCCCAATTCTGTGGCAATTCTGAGCCCGGCAAGAAGCCCTTCATATTCTGCTGTATTGTTGGTTGCCTCCTCCCGGGGAAAGTGCATCTGGACGACGTACCTCATGTGCTCTCCAGTGGGAGCCACTAGAAGCATGCCAGCCCCTGCACCTTGCAGGGAGAAGGCACCATCGAAATACATGATCCATTCTTGGGGCGCTTCCTTGCCGGGGATAACTATTTCCTGTACTTCTTCATCAGAGGTCGGCGTCCATTCTGCAATAAACTCTGCCAACGCCCTGCTCTGGATTGTTGATGTGCTTTCAAACTTCAGGCTAAAGCTGGATAACTCCAATGCCCACTCCACTATCCTGTCGGTGGCCTCTGGGTTTTGAAGTATCCTTTGCAACGGGAAGCGGGTGACAACCGTGATCTCATGGGCTTGGAAGTAGTGGCACAGTTTCCTTGAGGCCATGATAAGACCAAAGATCAATTTTTGCATGCCAGAATACCTGGATCTAGCCCCCTGCAACAGGGAGCTGACGAAGTATACTGGGCGCTGCACCACCTTCTTCCTTGCCATGTCCTTGGGGTTACTTCTGCTGCCGTGCTCTTCTTTGTCCTGATCCGCATCTGGCCTTGCCGGGCCGCTCTCTTCCTCTTCCCCTGGCGGGACATTCGCTGAGGTGGCTGCTTCTTCCATTTCTCGCTATGCTACTAGGGCCGCACTAACCACTTGATTAGTCGCTGCCAGATATAGCAGTAACGGCTCTTGTGGTTTGGGTGCGACCAAAGTAGGCATAGAAGATAATTAGGCCTTCAAATCCTGCAGCGCTGCATCTGCTTCCGGGGTCCACTTCATGGGTCCTGCCTTCTTCAAAATCTTGAAGAACGGCAAGGCGCGCTCGGCAGACTTGGAGATGAACCTGCTAAGCGCGGCAACGCATCCTGTTAAATGCCTCACATCCTTAACCGTCTTGGGTGCCTGTATTTGCTCAATAGTCTTGATCTTATCGGGCTTGGCCTCTATCCCATGGTGGGAGACAAAGAAACCAAGTAGCTTGCCAGAGGGAACGCCAAACACGCACTTCTTCGAATTCAGCTTCAAGTTGATCTTGCGCAGATTAGCAAATGTCTCTTCTAAATCCTGAATGAGGGTTGATCTGTCCTTGGTCTTGACCACAATATCATCCATATAGGCTTCAATGTTCCTGTGCAACTGTGGTTCAAAACCAATCTGGACTGCTCTTGCAAAAGTGGACCCGGCACTCTTCAACCCGAAAGGCATGCGCACAAAGCAGTACGTGCCGCATGGGGTGATGAATGAGGTCTTTTCTTCGTCTTTCTTGGACATAAAAATCTGATGGTATCCAGAGTATGCATCCAAAAAAGAGAGCAACTCACATCCTGAAGTAGAATCCACGACCTGGTCGATGCGCGGCAAGGGAAATGGGTCCTTTGGGCATGCCTTGTTTAGATCCGTAAAATCTATGCAAAGCCTCCATTTTCCATTAGCTTTGCGCTATGAACTGCTGCCGTTCCAAGGCCTGCTTCTGAACCTTCTGCTTGACGGGCCAAGCATGTGGGCAGATAGCAAGGTGGTGCTCGATTACCTCCCTGGGAACACCGGGGATATCAAATGGTTGCCAGGCAAACACATTGATATTCGCCCGCAGGAAGGCAACGAGCGCGCTTTCCTATTTGTCATCAAGGGTGGCGCTAATAGTGAAAGTACCATCAGCGCCAGCTAGCCCTGCCACGACCTTTTTCACTTGGGGTTGATTATCCTTGGATCTCTTGCTGTTGGAGCTCTCTGGTGTGTCATCATCGGGCGCGGCACATTCCACAGAGGTACGCTTCCCGGATTCCTTGCCATTGCCTCTGCTATGCTTTTCCTTGGAGGGAACTGTGGCTTCCGCGACCTCTGCCGCGACCGCATCCCGGTACATCTTATCCATGCAAATAATTGCATCTTTCTTGTTCGATGGAACGGAAATGATGCCCATCGGCCCTAGCATCTTCAAGGTGTTGTCGGCATAGTGGGATGCTTCCATGAATTTGGCCAGGGCCGGGCGCCCAAGGATCCCGTTGTACGGCAGGAGGAGGTCAACCACATCAAACACAACTTTCTCAGTCCTGTAGTTCAACTCCCGCCCAAATGTCACTGGCAACATAACCTTTCCCTTAGGACGGCTCCTGCCGGGATTGACACCTTGAAACGTGCCTGTGGCCTTAAGTTCTTCCTCTGCTATCTGGAGTGTGCTGATAACCTTTGGGGAAATCATATTCAACCCGACCCCGCCGTCAACCAGCATCTTTGTGACCCTGAGGTTGTGAATTGTTGGTGAGACGAACAACAGCAAGCACCCTACCGTAGTGATGCGGTCGGGGTGGTCATCTTTATCAAAGATGATGGGCGTGCGTGACCACTTGAGCGGCTTCCGAGAATCTGCCGCTGGCTCCATGGCATTGACTTCACGCGCCCACTGTTTAAGTTGGCGGTGAGAGGAGTGCAAAGATGCACCTCCGTCAATGCACAGGGCATCAGTGGCCTTCTGGAATTCCTGTTCGCTGGTTTCCTCTTCATTCCCTCCATCACTCTCATTACTGCAATCCTCCTTCTCTCGGCCCTTGGCGGGTTTCCCTTGGTTCCGAGGAGCCTTGCCGGGGCGATTTGCTTCACCACCCCGGCCCTTCCCGCCAGCGCCATTCTGACCATTTTCCTTATCACGCTTCTCATACTCAGCCTTCTGTCTCTTGATGAGCTGCTCAACTTGATAACACTCCTGGAGATCATGGCCCTTGGTCCGATGAACTTACAGTATGGCCCATCACCTTTCCCAGCTTTCTCGGCAGCCGCCGCCTCCCGGCAGTCAGCGCATGCGGTAGCCTCCTTGCCGGGGGCTTCAGCCTTGGCCTTCTTGCCGGTACTAGGCGTGCCTGACCCCTCAATAGCCATCACTGTCTTATCCTTGCGCTTCCTATTGTGCTTCTTGTTCTTCTTCTTCTTACTGATGGTTTCGTCGTCATCTTCTGAGTCGATGTCGATGCAATCTTCCTCCCCAGGAAGCTTCCTCCCCTCCTCCACCCGATCACACTTGTCCACCAAAGTGTAGAGCTCCTTCATAGTCTTGGGCAACCGAACGTCCATCTTGGAACGTATCCTGCGGTTGCGCATGTTGGATTGGAAGGCAGCTATCACGGCAGCTGGGTGGATATCTGGGATATTTCTGTGGACTCGACTGAATCTCTGCAAGTACCTCCGCAGAGCTTCTCCTTCTTTCTGCCGGAGAAGCTGCAAGTCGCTGGGCCGCCCTTGTTCTTGATGGCCACCCGTGAAGGCACCAATGAACTCGTGGCACAGGTCAGCTCAGGTCGAAATGGAGTTCTCCGGCAGGTGCATCGGCCAAGACCTCATATTTGACTTGAGGGCCAAAGGGAAGTAGTTGGCTAACACCTTCTCATCTCTTCCCCCGGCAGCTTGAACAGCGATGGTGTAGATGCTGAAGAACTCTGCCGGGTTTAGTCTCCCATCATACTTCTTGGGTATCTCTGGCTTAAACGTGCGAGTGGACGACCAACGGACTTGCTGTAGCTCACGGGTGAAGGCAGGGCACCCAACCTCGAAAGGCAGGTACCCGCCATCTCCGAGCGCGGGCTCATCGACATCAGGGCCATCACACCCATTGGTCTGGTAGGGGTTGTCGCGGTGCCGCTCATCGATGAAGCGCGCGCCTTCCCTTCGCCTGCCCTCCGGGGCACGCTGTCGGCCTTGACGCGCTCGAGGATCTGATGAGGCCATCGAGACGTCATCGGGCGCCTGGACTTGCGGCCCCCGGGAGGCTTGCCGTGGTGGGGATTGCACCGTGAGGGTGGCCCCTCCCGCACGACCAGCCGCACGAGCCGTCGTTGCTGCCTGGGGAGGCCGTGGCGGTCCGGCCCGCTGTGATCCTTCTGCCTCGGCAAAACCAATCAAACTTTGGATGGTGGCTCGCCACTCATCCATCTGGTCTGCCACCGGTGGAAATCTCAACAACAGTTGGGCTCGCGCCATGGCCTCTGAGGCAGTGCTTGGCATAGGTGATGATGATGTAGATCGTAGTGTCGCTCGGCTCCTAACATTGCCAGTGGCGACTGCGCCACGCCCTTGCTGCTGTGAACCAGTCATTTGGACGGCATGGTGACGCGGCGGAGGCACCTGAGGGCCAGCGGCTCCATTGGGCATAGTAGCTGGGTCAGCCCGCCCAAGGGGTGGCGCGTGCCCTGCGGTCGCGCCCGCAGTGGGGGTGGTCGAAGGGTTGCGATTCGCCCCAGAGCGAGCATCATCACTGCGGCTCTGCCCGTTGGCGAGGAGAAAGGGTTCGGGCGGAACGACCCCTCCATCCGTACCTCGTGGAGCATGGCCGTCGGGATGTTGCTGATGCTGTCCTTCCCCGGTATCTCCCGTTCCTGCTTCGGCCGTGGGGGAGGTGGCGATGGCGCTGCCTGCGCCAACCACGTCCCCGCAGCATCCACACCCTCACGAGCCCCCGCATTCCCCGCGACGTCAGCGGTCGCGGTCGGCGGAGCCTTCGAGGTGGGTGGGTGATTTGCAGCTCCGGGCTTCCTCTTGGGCGCCATAGTCGATGACGCTGTCGATGATGAAAATGTCGATGAAGATGGCGTGTAGCGTATGCTCTCGGTTTCGCGCAAGTGATCCCCCTACCTGGCGCGCCAAAGATGTCGTGGGAAACCACGACCACCTATGGGGCCATCAGCCCCTTTTGGTTCGGTGGGGGGATGGACACGTTGCACAAAGAGCGGAGAAGCGTCACGCAGCACGGCAGAGATCACACGGGCAATCTTTACCCAGGTTCGGGCCGCCGTGAGGCATAAAACCCTACTCCTGCTTTAGTGGATTGATGGTGGATAATGGTGGCGAAACGTAGCACACTCGCCCGACAGGGTTGCTCTGGGGGCGAGAGTGGCTACGCGCGTATGGATATGCGAGGATCCAACCCTTTCTACGGTCGCCATGGGCCTCCTTTTATAGATTAAGGGGTCACCACAGTGGCAAATCAGTCTTTGCGTACTGATTAGATAGCTAACAGTGCTATCATATCTAACTCTGCAGGCTGATAGAGCGCATTAAATGCACCACTCAATGTCACATCACAGCTTGCCCGGCAGGCCCTGCCGGGCTGTTTTGCCAGCTTCGCGCCTGCTTGCTTGACACGTCTCAGGATGGGTGTCATGTGGAGGTGTTTTCTGTAGGAAGTGGCTGCCATGTGGCAGAAAGCAGCCACTTAGTCACCTTGGAGCTTGACACCGCTTCGATTACTGACTTGCGTCACTTGTGAGGTGGAGCGGTGGAGTGGCTTGCCTCCGCCAGCGCCGGCAGGCCTGCCGGGACGATCTGGGAGCTTGCTTCCGGGGGAAAACCCAACCCTGCCAGGCTCGCCTACCCGACAAGGTAGGCCCTTCCCTTAGCGATGCCTTGTTCCTCTGGCTCGCCTTGGCCTTCTCGACTTGCTCTTGGATCCTTCAAAGGAATTGATCCTCCTTGTTTGGTATGATCTTGGTTTTGCAATCTTGTCTTTAGCCTGTGCACAGTCCGTGTAATGGACCCAGGGTCTGTTGCACCGACAGACTGAGTCTCCGACAGCTGTGGGGTGGAGTCCATCTCATCGATCTCTACATAAGAGGTCATGAGACATCATCGTTACGAGCTCAGCTACGTAAGACAGTTGTTAGCAAGCCATGTGACACCATCATCAACAGCTCGGTTAGCTAAGACGGATTTTAACTCTGAGTTAGTAACTGCTTTTGCAAAAACGAACGTAAGTCCTTTGGATCCCTGCTCTAAATTGCAGATCTATACAATCATTTGACCTGTGACCTCATGATAGGGATCATCATAGTGAATTTTGACTGCAAAACTTAAGGACTAAAGTGTTGTCAGCTGAGTCCGAACCTTTAGTAACGTCCATAACCCTTTTCCCTTTAACAAGGCACAAAAGTTCGAGCATGGACCATGTCACCTGTGATTTCAAAAAATAATTGGATGCGGAACGGAAATTTAAATCGTACCCCACCTGCCGTGTTGCGCCCCTGCGATGTCTACCCAGCCCGCGTAATTGCCAGCACCAGATTTTTTTTGTTCAAACGATGAATCAATGGGATAAGCATGGCGAGAAATTAATGGATTACCTGAGCAGGGAGATCCACGGCGAGTGAGATGAAGGAAACTGATAATTTTTTAGGGAAGAGCGAGGGATGTGGAGGGATCACGGCGAGACTGTAGGTTTTCCTTTGGAGAGCTGGAATATCCTTCCCCTATCGCCACCGACGCTAGATGGATAGAGATCTGGAACTCATCTACGGACGACCCCACAAGTTAGTCAAAGACTTAGAGGAACTATTTGAGAGGCCACATGTCAGTACGACAATCAAGTCCACCTACCACATCTTCTCAGGCCATATGGAGGGAGTCCTGGAACTCATGTACGGCCGACCCCACAAGTTAGTCAGAGACTTAGAGGAAGTAGTATTTGAGAGCCCACTTGTTAGTTCGACGGTGAAGTGAAGTCCATCCACCACATCTTGTCACGCCAAAACATCTCTCATGCGCCGAAAAACTTACCCCACCTATCAGGTGAGTCTTTTACTCCACGCAAAAAATCAAAGCAGGCTCTCTCTCTCTCTCCTTTCTAGATTCAAAATTATCCAAGGAGATCGTTCACAAATTGCGGGGAAGCAGACCCCCGACAAATTCGAAAGGTGTCAGGTCCGAACAATCGGGGCATAAGATTCGGCAATCAAAGGTTAGTAAAAAATTTATCAACCCACCTTCGCGTGGCGATTCCTGATACATGAGATTCAATTTTCGCGATGCTAGTTTTGGATCTATGCCGAAATCTCACTTCATTATATCTATGTTGTCGTGGTACATGCTGGATGATTTTTCAGTTTCCGAGTCCTTCTTTTACGTCAGTAGGTAGTGTGGTTCTTAATTCAATATTGCGCTTCTGTTAAAAAATATCACAATCCTACTGCCTAAGTTGGTCCTCAGGAAGCTGCAGACAGAAATTCTGTGCCCTAACTCGTATTGCTTAGAATCAGTGTGATGGTGTTGATGAAATACCTGAGGTTGGAATGCATAGAATAAAAGTCCTTGGTTCTACGTTGTTGTTGAATTCGCTGTTGTCGGGGTACACAAATAGGGGTGTATGTTTTCCCCTGACTTGTGCATGAACAGCACCCCTCCGGTCTGGCAACTCTCAGCACCCAGGACAAGGCCAAGCAGAAGATATCAGCTCTTTGAGGAATCAAAGGGCGGATCAAGAAGACCAAGACCAACCAAAGGAGTAAAATACCACAATGGAAAAACCTCCCTTGCCGGGCAGGCGAGCCTAGCGGGGACGAGGTTGCCCCAAAGACAAGTCTCTAGATTGCCCCAGCAGGCTTGTCGGGGGCGCCGAAGGCGGATTACCCCGCCACGGCTCCACTGGTCCACCTCACAGCAATGCAAGTCACCGATCGGTGAGGTGTCGAGCCCACAAGATGCTAAGTGGCCGCTATTTGGCACGTGGCGGCCACTTCCACAGGAAATCACCTCCAAACGACACTCGTCCAGTGACGTGTCACGTAGGCAGGCAAGAAGGTGGCAAAACAGCACGGCAAGGCTTGCCGGGCTAGACTACGATGTGACACTAAGCGGCGCATTTAATGCGCTCTGCCCAGTCTGCAGAGTTAGGTATGATGGCACTGTTTGCTATCTAATCAGTACACAATGACTGATTTGCCACTATGGTGACCCCTTGATCTATAAAAAGAGGGCCATGGCAACCTTAGAAAGGATTCAGACCCCTGTACACTCATACGCGGGTAGCTGCTCTCGCCCCGAGGCGACCTTGCCGGGCTAGAGCGCTGCGTATCCACCACGGTCCTCTCATCAATCCACCAAAGAAGGAGTAGGGTTTTATGCCTCATGGCGGCCTGAACCTAGGTAAAAACTGTCCATGTGATCGCTGTCGCGCTGCCCCGCGCCCTCCGCTCTTTGTGCAATGCGTCCTTCCCCCCTGCCGAACCACAAGGGGCCGATGGCCCCATAGGTGGCCGTGTTTTCCCATGACATCTTTGGCGCGCCAGGTAGGGGGAAGCGCTTGTGCGAATCTAAGAGCGTACGCAACGCGTCATCTTCATCATCATTTTCTTCATTGATGGCTTCATCATCCATGATGCCCAAGAAAAGATGAAACACAGCAGGACGGAAGGGGAGCTGTATCACTCCCCCGCCTACCCTGTCCAATCTCCATCGCCTCCTTTCGCTACGGCTGCAGCAGCGGCGGGGACCAGGAATGACGGTGGCATGACGGCGCTAAACAGTTCGGGCGGCGTGATCACCATGCGAGCCCTGTTCGGGAAAAGGAACAAGGTGTGGGGCCACAAGGTTTCTCTCTCCACCACTTTCACTTATTGACAATCGAGCTACTCTGGGTCCTACGTCGTCAACGTCGATGAGCCCGCGTGATACTCGGTCCAGCATCTACCCTGCTTAGGGAGATCCTGAGTAGAGTGCCAGTGCGAGTCCATTGATTGACGCCCCGGCAAGTACGCTACAGCAAGGCTGTCCGTGTTAGCGTGACTTTTGTGCCAGCCGTAGTCAGATTGTTTAAGAAAAAAGTGTGAAGGGGAGGAGAGGGAAGCCGATCAAGCCTTGCACCGCGTCCTGCCGCCCACAAGATACATATGATTATTGTCAGCACCTGCTGGGGGCCGGAGAGCAACACGAGCAACGCCATCCTTCCCTAAGCATGCGAGCGTGACAAGCAACTGCAGCTGAAAGAAGTGGGAGGAAGCAAGGATAAGAGCTAAGTCCACACAATCATTGCTTCATCGTATACCTAAAATTTGCATTTGCTTGTCCCTTGGATACCAAGGTGTTCGTATGAGGAAATCCTTCGCGTGATGGCACCTTACTAGTTCTTTGTCTGCGGCCTCGTTCTGTTCTGAGCTTGCTCGCAGAATGGGCGGCCGCACCTCAAAAACTACCAAAGGAAAAACCTGCCGGGATGTATCCTTGCCAAGATGACTGTTAAGGGCTAGACCCTTACGACAATCGCGGCAATATAATACCGGCAGGCAACCAAAATGCGCACAGAGACTAATCAAACAAACGCCAACTGGTAAACTTAAAAGGGATAAGCATGCAGCTTAGATTAAGTAAGGACATCAGTTCCATGCGAATAAAAGAAATACGACGTCTAAACACGAGACATGCATCATGTTTTGTTACAGAACAGCACGAAGGCGAGGATAATTCAAGACCGCGCTTGGCAGCCTCGCGGAACAACGGGGACGCCAAGAACCTTGTCGGCATAGGGGGAAGCTTTCTCCTCGGCAGTAGAAGTGTCTGCGTCCCTCGGCAGCTTCCTGAAGCCGTCGGCAGGATCGAGGTCCGGGTGGCGATAGGCAATGTTGCTCAGAACCATGAAGAGAGCGTTGCGGGCAAGCTTACAGGACTCACTCGCGAAGCGACCGGCCCTTCCCTCTTCGTGTGCCTTCAGCTTTTCGATCAGCTCATTGAAGAAGAGCCCTAGCTTGACGCTGGGGACCTCATGCATGCTGGCCGAGAAGACTGGCCCTTCCATGCCCATCGCCGCAGTTTGGGCAGTGAGACGCTCGGCAACGTTGACCAAACTCTTGATCCAGAGGTTGACCTACTCGGTGTGGTTCACCAGTTTGTCCTCTGCATCCTTCCGGAGGAGCCTGGTGGTATCCAGGTCCTTCGACAGCTGCTTCTCGCGAGCCCCACTGGATTCGGCCGAGCTCTCCAGAGCGCTAATCCTGGCCTTCAAATCTTCAACAGTGCCGTTGGCGGCCTCAAGGCCCTGGCTCTTGGAGGAGAGCTGCGATTGCACGTCCTTCAGAAGGATCTATGCTTTCCGCGCCTCCTCCTTGAGGGTTGTGACCTCCTTGGCACTCCCGGCAAGCTCTTCAGTCAGTTTGGCCACCTGTTGGTCGAGATCGGTCTTGGCAGAAGATGCAGCAGCAACTTCATCAGCGAGCTTCTTCAGTTGGACACCAGCATCAGCAGCGAGGGCGTCCAGAGCTACCTTATGCCTGTCCTCCTGCTCTTTGGTACGCTGCTGCACGAGGGCTTCCAGTTCTTCATCTTTGGCGCGGAGGATGGCTTCGAGTTTCTCTTCCCGGGAAGAGATATTCTTCTCCTTGGCGTCCAAGAGCGTCGTGCGCTCTGCCAAGCGAACCTCCCAGGCGATGACATCCTCCCTTGCCATGGAAATCACCTCCTGCTGCCTCATGAGGACCTGGAACTGCTTGCCGTGCTGGTCGCGCAGCTCGTTTCCCTTGTCCCTCAGCTTCTGGTCCACCTTGTTGGCGGACTTGTGCTGCTCCTTGAGCATCTGCCATTTCTGGCTGTGCCGGCCCTGCATCTCCTTAATGAATGCCGCCATGGACTCCAGGAAAGACAAATCCATGGCGACGGTGGCAGAGTCGTCTGCCTCTTCAACCCCTTGGTACAACGACGCCAGGATGTGCTGAATTTCTCTATCAAGGTCTGCACTCATCGCTGCTGATGAACCGGGGGCTCCGAGCCCAGGCTGCACAAGCACCAGCGCCAGTTGATTCGAAGTTGGCGGCGGGATCCCTGCCGAGGCGCCAAATGAGGGAAGGGGGTCCATAGTTTGGAGGGGGGTTTTCTCTTCAACCAAAACCGCCGACCCCGACGTGCTACCGGGGGTTTTCTCTGGTTCCTTCGGGAGCTCCTGGACACCCCCGGTAGCATGCTCCTGCCCCTCCGCGGCAGCGATCTTGGCAGCTTCCTTCGCAGCATCTTTCCCTATGCTGGCCACTTCTTCCAGCAGTTCAGGTTATTTGATCAGATGAGCGGCAAGCGGAGTCAACAATCCATAATGAAGGTGCAAAGTTATTAGCAAACCAGGGACTTGGGGCAAGATGATGGAAGCAGCAGAATGAAGAAGGAAAAATGGATTACCCGAAGATGCCTGCCGTGGAGGAGTTTTGGTTTCCCCGGAAACATCAGTTGCCGGGCCATGGTCACCGAGAACCCACAAGTATAGGGGATCGCAATAGTTTTCGAGGGTAGAGTATTTGACCCAAATTTATTGATTCGACACAAGGGGAGCCAAAGAATATTCTCAAGTATTAGCAGCTGAGTTGTCAATTCAACCACACCTGAAAGACTTAATATCTGCAGCAAAGTATTTAGTAGCAAAGTAGTATGGAAGTAACGGTAACGGTGGCAAAAGTAACAGTAGCAGTTTTGTAGCAATTGTAACAGTGGCAATGGAAAAGTAACAAAGCAAAGATCAATATGTGAAAAGCTCGTAGGCAATGGATCAATGATGGATAATTATGTCGGATGGCATTCATCATGCAACAGTTATAACATAGGGTGACACAGAACTAGCTCCAATTCATCAATATATGTAGGCATGCATTCCGAATATAGTCATACATGCTTATGGAAAAGAAATTGCATGACATCTTTTGTCCTACCCTCTCGTGGCAGCGGGGTCCTAATGGAAACTAAGGGATATTAAGGCCTCCTTTTAATAGAGTACTAGACCAAAGCATTAGCACTTAGTGAATACATGAACTCCTCAAACTACGGTCATCACCGGGAAGTGTCCCGACTATTGTCACTCCGGGGTTGCCGGATCATAACACGTAGTAGGTGACTATAACTTGCAAGATAGGATCAAGAAAACAAATATATTCATGGAAACATAAAGGGTTCAGATCTGAAATCATGGCACTCGGGCCCTAGTGACAAGCATTAAGCATAGCAAAGTCATAGCAACATCAATCTTAGAACATAGTGGATACTAGGGATCAAACCCTAACAAAACTAACTTGATTACATGATAAATCTCATCCAACCCCGAACGGACTCCTGATCTGGTCTCCCGAGGAAGAACAGGAGGTGGCGGCTCCGTATTGTAAAACACGATGAATCCTTCTCTCTGATTTTTTTCTCCCCGAACATGAATATATGGAGTTGGAGTTGAGGTCGGTGGAGGTCCAGGGGGCCTACAAGGACAGAGGGTGCGCCCCAGGGGGGTGGGCGCGCCCCCCACCCTTGTGGACAGGGTGTGGGCCCCCTTCGGTTGATTCTTTCGCCAATATTTTTTATTTATTCCAAAACTGATCTCCGTGAAGTTTCAGGTCATTCCGAGAACTTTTATTTTTGCACAAAAATAACACCATGGCATTTCTGCTGAAAACAGCGTCAGTCCGGGTTAGTTCCATTCAAATCATGCAAATTAGAGTCCAAAATAAGGGCAAAAGAGTTTGGAAAAGTAGATACGATGGAGACGTATCAACTCTAACCCATTGCTTGTCCTCAAGCAATTCAGTTGACAAACTGAAAGTGATAAAGAAAAACTTTTACAAACTCTGTTTGATCTTGTTGTTGCAAATATGTATAGCCAGCATTCAGGTTTTCAGCAAAGATTATGAACAAACCACATTCACAATAACATTTAGGTCTCACATTTACTCATATCAATAGCACAATCAACTAGCGAGTAATAATAATAAATCTCGGATGACAACAATTTTCCAAAACAATCATGATATGATATAACAAGATGGTACCTCGCTAGCCCTTTCTGAGACCACAAAACATAAATGCAGAGCACCCCTGAAGATCAAGGACTGACTAGACATTGTAATTCATGGTAAAAGAGATCCAGTCACAGTCATACTCAATATCAATTAATAGCAAAGCATACAAATGACAGTGGTGCTCTCTAACTGGTGCTTTTTATAAGAGAATGATGACTCAACATAAAAGTAAATAGATAGGCCCTTCGCAGAGGGAAGCAGGGATTTGCAGAGGTGCCAGAGCTCGAGTTTTTAAAACAGAGATGAATATAATTTTGAGCGGTATGCTTTCATTGTCAACATAACAACCAAGAGATCTCGATATCTTCCATGCTACATACATTATAGGCGGTTGCCAAACAGAATGGTAAAGTTTTTTACTCCCCCTCAACCAACAAACACACTCCACGGCTGGTCCGAAACAACGGGTACCGTCCATACAAGCAACAATCCTGGGGGGGGGGGCTTTGTTTTAATTTATTTTGATTTGATTTGAGCATGGGACTGGGCATCCCGATTACCAGCCATTTTCTCATGAATGATGAGCGGAGTCCACTCATCGTGAGAATAACCCACCTAGCATGGAAGATACTGACAGCCCCCAGTCGCTACATGAGCGATTCGGGCATAAAAAACAGATTATCATTTTAAGGTTTAGAGTTTGGCACATGCAAATTTACTTGGAACGGCAGGTAAATACTGCATATAGGAAGGTATGGTGGACTCATATGGAATAACTTTGGGTTTATGGAAGTGGATGCACAAGCAGTATTCCCGCTTAGTACAAGTGAAGGCTAGCAAAAGACTGGGAAGCGACCAACTAGAGAGCGACAACAGTCATAAACATGCATTGAGAGTAACCAACATTGAATGCAAGCATGAGTAGGATATAAATCACCATGAACATAAATATCATGGAGGCTATGTTGATCTTGTTTCAACTACATGCGTGAACATGTGCCAAGTCAAGCCACTCGAATCATTCAAAGGAGGATACCATCCTATCATACTACATCACAACCATTTTAAAAGCATGTTGGCACGCAAGGTAAACCATTATAAACCCCTAGCTAATTAAGCATGGCATGAGTAACTATAATCTCTAATTGTCATTGCAAACATGTTTCATTCATAATAGGCTGAATCAAGAATGATGAACTAATCATATTCACAAAAACAAGATAGGTTGAGTTCATACCAGCTTTTCCTCATCTCAATCATTTCATCATATATCGTCATTATTGCCTTTCACTTGCACGACCGAACGACGTGAATAATAATAATAGTGCATGTGCATTGGACTAAGCTGGAATCTGCAAACATTTATTCAAAGGAGAAGACAAGGCAATATGGGCTCTTTGTTAGATCAACAATAATGCATATGAGAGCCACTCAACATTTTCATCGCGGTCTTCTCTCCTCGACCCCCAAAGAAAAGAAAAGAATTTCAAAGAAACACACTAAAATGTTTTTGGAGTTTTTGTTTTTCTGAAGAAAGTAAAACAAGAACGAGAAAAACTATTTACACGGGAAAGCTCCCAACAAGTAAAAGAAGAATGAGAAATCTTTTTGGGCTTTTCTTTTAATACTACTACTAAGTGAACATGGAAAGTAAACTAAGCTACAACTAATTTTGTTTTGTTTTTCTCAAAGGTTTTCAAACACACAAGAAGAAAGCGGGAAAAAGAAATAGACTAATATGGATAATACAATGAAAATGTATGAACACCGACAACTAGAATGAGTGTGTGGACATGAATGTAATGTCGGTGAGAAATACGTACTCCCCCAAGCTTAGGCTTTTGGCCTAAGTTGGTCTAGGGCCACCACTGGCCCGGATGATATCCGAAATCGTAGTTGGGTCATATTGTGCTGCGGCAGCTACTGCTTGGCGAGCTGCCTCCTGGAGGTGAGCAACCTCCGCTGTTCTCTCATACTCGTTTGCCTCCTCTCTAGTTATAAAATATCTCCCATTTACCTGAAAGATAAAGAAGGAAGGAGCAGGAAGGGTAATATGGACGGCACGCCGTTTGTCAAAGATTAGCCGGTACTGGAGGGACTGTTCATTCCTCTCAAGAAACTGATAACGCACCAAAGCATCATAATCAAGAAAAGCAGGTGGCAACTCCATGTCATTCTACCTTATGGGTACTCCATGATAATTAGCTAAACGAGTTGCATAAATCCCACCAAATATATCTCCCTCTTTAGCATGATGATGTAACCTCCTCGCAATAATAGCCCCCAAGTTATATCGCTTATCACCTAACACCGCACACTTGAGGATACTAAGATCTGGAACGCAAAGGTGGCAGTGATCATGTTTATCGTTAATGCATCTACCTACAAAGAGAGCAAAATAATGTATGGCAGGAAAGTGAATGCTCCCTATGGTAGCTTGTGTGATATTTCTAGTTTCTCCCACAGTGATGCTAGCTAGGAAATCATTGTATTCAGATTTGTGAGGCTCACTAAGAAGACCCCACTGTGGAAGTTTGCATGCATCACTAAAATCTTCTAAGTCCATGGTATAAGATTTATCATAGAGGTCAAACAAGACAGTATGAGTATTGCGCTTAGATGAAAATTCAAACCTCCGCACGAAGGAATCGGTGAGGTAATAGTATTGTCGACACTTGCCTGACATGAAGTCCTCAAGATCAGCATTCCGTACGTACTCATAAAACTCATCCTTGAAACCTGCATGAACCATGAATTCATCTGACGGCCATTCACAAGGCCGCACTTGAGCTTCCCTTGGTGGTTCAAGGTCCGGCTCACGTATCGCGAGCCTCGGTGCTTGCTTCCTCGAGGAACCACCTTGGTACATTCTCCTAGACATTTTTCTTCCTCTGAAAAATTTCTGAAATTTTTAGTGACTCAAAATAAAAGTGAACCAAACTCAACAAAACTGATAGCAACTACTCCTACAAGTGCCTAGAGGCTATATCATGCATCAAAACTACTTTGGACCATATAAATTTGACATGCAAGCTCAAGAACAGGGTCACCACAGCAGCAAAAATTTGTAATAAATAAAGCACTAGAACAAAAACTAATTGGACCATTGGAGGAGTCACATACCGAAGAACAATCCCCCAAAGTAGTTTTGTGAATGGAGCTGTGAGCAAGGAGATCGAAAATGGCAGCAAAATGAGCAAGAACACGAGTTTGAGCTATGGGATGATTTTTTCTGGAGGAAGACGAAGTGGATGGGTGCTGGAATAAGTGGAGGGGGCCCACGTGGGACCCACAAGACTGGGGGGCGCGCCCAGGGGTGTAGGGCGCGCCCTCCACCCTTGTGGCCCACTGGTGCATCCCCCTGGTGCATGCTCAGTGCCAGAAATTCTAAAATATTCTATAAAAAATCATACTAAATTTTCAGGGCATTTGGAGAACTTTTATTTTTGGGTCATTTTTATTTCACAGATAATTCAGAAAACAGACAGAAAATACTATTTTTGCTTTATTCATTCTAAATAACAGAAAGTAAAAAGTAGGTACAGAAAGTTGTGCCTTCTAAATTCATCCATCTCGTGCCCATCAAAAGGAATCCGTTAACAAGGTTGATCAAGTCTTATTAACAAACTTCTTCCGAATGACATGAAACCGGAGAATTTTCGAATAACACTAGGTTACCTCAACGGGGATATGCATGTCCCCAACAATAAGAATATCATATTTCTTTTTGACAGTAGGAAGAGGGAATTCAAAACCTCCAATAGTAATAGTTGAAATTTTTCCAATAGAATTGATACTATGAACTTGAGGTTGTTTCTTCGGAAAGTGTACCGTATGCTCATTACCATTAACATGAAAAGTGGCATTGCCTTTATTGCAATCAATAACAGCCCCTGCAGTATTCAAAAAGGGTCTACCAAGGATGATCGACATACTGTCGTCCTCGGGAATATCAAGAATAATAAAGTCCGTTAAGATAGTAACGTTTGCAACCACAACAGGCACATCCTCACAAATACCGATGGGTATAGCAGTTGATTTATCAGCCATTTGTAAAGAGATTTCAGTAGGTGTCAACTTATTCAATTCAAGTCTACGATATAAAGAGAAAGGCATAACACTAACACCGGCTCCAAGATCACATAAAGCAGTTTTAACATAGTTTCTTTTAATGGAGCATGGTATAGTTGGTACTCCTGGATCCCCAAGTTTCTTTGGTATTCCACCCTTAAAAGTGTAATTAGCAAGCATGGTGGAAATTTCAGCCTCCGGTATCTTTCTTTTATTTGTAACTATATGTTTTATATACTTAGCATAAGGAGGCATTTTAAGCATATCAGTTAAACGCATACGCAAAAAGATAGGTCTAATCATTTCAGCAAAGTGCTCAAAATCCTCATCATCCTTTTTCTTGGATGGCTTAGGAGGAAAGGGCATGGGTTTCTGAACCCATGGTTTTCTTTCTTTACCATGTTTCCTAGCAATGAAGTCTCTCTTATCATAACGTTGATTCTTTGATTGTGGGTTATCAAGATCAACAACAGGTTCAATCTCTACATCATTATCATTACTAGGTTCAGCATCAACATGAACATCATTATTAACATTATCACTAGGTTCATGTTCATCACCAGGTTGTGTCTCAGCATCAGAAATCGAAATATCATTTGGATTCTCAGGTGTGTCTATAACAGGTTCACTAGAAGTATGCAAAGTCCTATCAGTTTTCTTTTTCTTTTTATTACTAGGACTAGATGCATCAGTATTAATTCTCTGAGAATCTTGCTCAACTCTCTTAGGATGGCCCTCAGGATACAAAGGTTCCTGAGTCATTTTACCACCTCTAGTCATAACCCTAACATCATTATCATTGTTCTTATTATTCAACTCATTAAGCAAATCATCCTGTGCCTTAAGTACTTGTAACCATGGAAGCATGTTTACTAATAAGCTTAAGATCATTAACAGTTCTACTCATATAATCACCCAAGTAATCAAGCATGTGAGCATTACGTTTTGATTGTCTACTAACATAAGCATTGAAATTTTCTTGTTTAACAATAAAATTATCAAACTCATCCAAGCATTGACTAGCAGACTTATTATGAGGAATATCACCTTCATCAAATCTATAAAGAGAATTTACCTCTACTACCTGTGTCGGGTTATCAAGACCATGTATTTCTTCTATAGGCGGTAGATTCTTAACGTCTTCAGCTTTAATACCTTTTTCTTTCATGGATTTCTTTGCCTCTTGCATATCTTCAGGACTAAGAAATAGAATACCTCTTTTCTTCGGAGTTGGCTTAGGAGTTGGTTCAGGAAGTGTCCAATCATTATCATTACTTAATATATTATTCAATAGCAATTCAGCTTGCTCAACAGTTCGTTCCCTGAAAATACAACCAGCACAACTATCTAGGTGGTCCCTAGAAGCATCGGTTAGTCCATTATAAAAGATATCAAGTATTTCATTTTTCTTGAGAGGATGATCAGGCAAAGCATTAAGTAATTGGAGAAGCCTCCCCCAAGCTTGTGGGAGACTCTCTTCTTCAGATTGCACAAAGTTAAATATTTCCTATAAGGCAACTTGTTTCTTATGAGCAGGGAAATATTTTTGAGAGAAGTAATAAATCATATCCTGGGGACTACGCACACAACCAGGAGCAAGAGAATTAAACCATAACTTGGCATCACCCTTAACGGGAAAGGAAACAATTTAAGAATATAATAGTAGCGAATTTTTTCCTCATGAGCAAATAGGGTGGCTATATCATTCAGTTTAGTAAGATGTGCCACAACTGTTTCAGATTCATAACCATAGAAGGGATCAAATTCAACCAAAGTAATTAACTCAGGATCAACAGAGAATTCATAATCCTTATCAGTAACAAAGATAGGTGAAGTAGCAAAATTGGGATCATATTTCATTCTAGCATTCAAGGATTTTTCTTTCAGCTTAGCTAACAGTTTCTTAAGATCATCTCTATCATTGCAAGCAAAGAAGTCTCTAGCAGTTTCTTCATCCATAACATAACCCTCAGGTACAACAGGCAATTCATATCTAGGGGAGAATCGTCATCTTCAATTTCAATAATATCATGAGTTTCAGCAATTTCATTTTCTCTAACCCTAGCAAGTTGTTCATCAAGAAATTCACCTAGTGGCACAGTATTATCAAGCAAAGCAGTAGTATCATCATTAGCATCATGCATAGCAGAAGTGGCATCATGAATTACTTGCGAAATATCAGAATTACTAGTAGGTGTAGGTGTCGCAAGCTTACTCAAAACAGAAGGTGAATCAAGTGCAGAGCTAGATGGCAGTTCCTTACCTCCCCTCGCAGTAAAGGAAAAAAATATTGGTTCTAGTATCTTTCAAATTCCTCATAGTGATCAACAGATATAAATCCCAAGTGACTCAGATAATAGAGCTATGCTCCCCGGCAACGGTGCCAGAAAAAGGTCTTGATAACCCACAAGTATAGGGGATCGCAATAGTTTTCGAGGGTAGAGTATTCAACCCAAATTTATTGATTCGACACAAGGGGAGCCAAAGAATATTCTCAAGTATTAGCAGCTGAGTTGTCAATTCAACCACACCTGAAAGACTTAATATTTGCAGCAAAGTATTTAGTAGCAAAGTAGTATGGAAGTAACGGTAACGGTGGCAAAAGTAACAGTAGCAGTTTTGTAGCAATTGTAACAGTGGCAACGGAAAAGTAACAAAGCAAATATCAATATGTGAAAAGCTCGTAGGCAATGGATCAATGATGGATAATTATGTCAGATGGCATTCATCATGCAACAGTTATAACATAGGGTGACACAGAACTAGCTCCAATTCATCAATATAATGTAGGCATGTATTCCGAATATAGTCATACGTGCTTATGGAAAAGAACTTGCATGACATCTTTTGTCCTACCCTCCCGTGGCAGCAGGGTCCTAATGGAAACTAAGGGATATTAAGGCCTCCTTTTAATAGTGTACCGGACCAAAGCATTAGCACTTAGTGAATACATGAACTCCTCAAACTACGGTCATCACCGGGAAGTGTCCCGACTATTGTCACTCCGGGGTTGCCGGATCATAACACGTTGTAGGTGACTATAACTTGCAAGATAGGATCAAGAACACAAATATATTCATGGAAACATAAAGGGTTCAGATCTGAAATCATGGCACTCGGGCCCTAGGGACAAGCATTAAGCATAGCAAAGTCATAGCAACATCAATCTTAGAACATAGTGGATACTAGGGATCAAACCCTAACAAAACTAACTCGATTACATGGTAAATCTCATCCAACCCATCACCGTCCAGCAAGCCTACGATGGGATTACTCACGCACGGCGGTGAGCATCATGAAATTGGTGATGGAGGATGGTTGATGATGACGACAACGATGATTTCCCCTCTCCAGAGCCCCGAACGGTCTCCAGATCTGGTCTCCCGAGGAAGAACAGGAGGTGGCGGCAGCTCCGTATTGTAAAACCCGGTGAATCCTTCTCTCTGATATTTTTCTCCCTGAACGTGAATATATGGAGTTGGAGTTGAGGTCGGTGGAGGTCCAGGGGGCCCACAAGGACAAAGGGCGCGCCCCAGGGGGGTGGGCGTGCCCCCCACCCTTGTGGACAGGGTGTGGGCCCCCTTCGGTTGATTCTTTTGCCAATATTTTTTATTTATTCCAAAACTGATCTCCGTGAAGTTTCAGGTCATTCCGAGAACTTTTATTTCTGCACAAAAATAACACCATGGCAATTCTGCTGAAAACAACATCAGTCCGGGTTAGTTCCATTCAAATCATGCAAAATAGAGTCCAAAACAAGGGCAAAAGAGTTTGGAAAAGTAGATATGATGGAGACATATCAGTCACCATCCCCTCCCTCGGTAACCACGATGTCATCCTGGGCGGACTCTTCCATGGAAACCCTCCCCGGGGATCCCTCGATTCGATCGGCGGACGGGGCGGGCCCCTCCTGGAAGGACTCAGCCTGATTAATCCCCTCCTCTCCTGCGGGCGCGGAGCTGGGGAGCCCTCCTCTGTCACTTTCGGCAGGGGGAGCCAACCCCGCACCTTTAGGCCAGGGGCTGAGCTGGGGGCTTGGTGTTGAGTCGTCCATGCTGGTCCCTCCCAGGCCCTTGCCTTCCACAGTCTTCGGCAGTCGCGCGCGCCTGAGCCGCTTGGTCCGATGGACGAGGGTCTCGCCTTCTTCCTCCTCCCTGGCAAGGACAGCAAGCCAAGATCAGTCAGCAAGCAAGTGGATATGCGAGAACTACAGCGAAGAAGGAAGAATGTTATTTCTCACTCTTCGTTGATGAGCATGGAGCTCAGCTTGAACTCTATGGGCGGTGAGGATGCCCTGCCTCTCTTCTGGGGTGGAAGGGCAAAGCTTCCCGGCAACTTCAAGCCTTGCTGAGGCACAGGAGCCTCCGACGAGGACGAGCTATGCGAGGAGCTCGAGCTGGACTGGGAGCTAGAGTCATCTTCCGTGGCCGCCAATTGCTTGGTAGGAGGGGTCCTAGCCCCAGAAAGGTGAGAGGACTACCGACGCGCCGCATCCGGCCTGCTGCCCTTGGAGGTAGTCTTCTTCACCTTCTTAGCAGCAGGAGCGGTATCGGGAACTACTGCTCCCCGGCTAACCACACGCCTGCGAGGACGCTGCTCCAAGATTGGCTCGGGGTCTTGAGGGCCTGCCACGAGCCACTCTTCCCCGGGCTGCTCCGCCTCCGCAGTCCCACGACCCCACTACCCACGGTAATTACGCGAAATGGACGTTGGATTGACTGGTCATCATGACAAACTGCTGCGCGTGCCTCTCGCCACGTGTCCATGCACTGTTTGGGGCCTAACCCAGCGTGCCCAGCGACACGTATGGCTCAGGCCCGGGGGCTTCTGTCGGGGTACACAAATAGGGGTGTATGTTTTCCCCTAAATTGTGCACGGACAGCACCCCTCCGGTCTAGCAACTCTCAGCACTCAGGATAAGGCCAAGCAGAAGAGATCAGCTCTTTGAGGAATCAAAGGGCGGATCAAGAAGACCAAGACCAACCAATGGAGTAAAATACCACAATGGAAAAACCTCCCTTGACGGGCAGGCGAGCCTGGCGGGGACGAGGTTGCCCCGAAGACAAGTCTCCAGATTGCCCCGGCAGGCTTGCCGGGGGCGCCGAGGGCGGATTACCCCGCCAAGGCTCCACCGCTCCACCTCACAGCAACGCAAGTCACCGATTGGTGCGGTGTCGAGCCCTCAAGATGCTAAGTGGCCGCTATTTGGCACGTGGCGGCCACTTCCAGAGGAAATCACCTCCAAACGACACTCATCCAGTGACGTGTCACGCAGGTAGGCGAGAAGGTGGCAAAACAGCACGGCAAGGCTTGCTGGGCTAGACTACGATGTGACACTAAGTGGCGCATTTAATGCGCTCTGCCCAGTCTGCAGAGTTAGGTATGACGGCACTGTTTGCTATCTAATCAGTACAGAATGACTGATTTGCCACTGTGGTGACCCCTTGATCTATAAAAGGAGGGCCATGGCAACCTTATAAAGGATTCAGACCCCTGTACACTAATACGCGGGTAACTGCTCTCGCCCCGAGGCGACCTTGCCGGGCTAGAGCGTTGCGTCTCCACCATGGTCCTCTCATCAATCCACCAAAGTAGGAGTAGGGTTTTACGCCTCACGGTGGCCCAAACCTGTGTAAAAACTGCCCGTGTGATCGCTGCCACGCTGCCCTGCGCCCTCCGCTCTTTGTGCAATGCGTCCTTCCCCCCTGCCGAACCACAAGGGGCTGATGGCCCCATAGGTGG
This sequence comes from Thinopyrum elongatum, assembly GCA_011799875.1. Lineage (NCBI taxonomy): Eukaryota > Viridiplantae > Streptophyta > Magnoliopsida > Poales > Poaceae > Thinopyrum > Thinopyrum elongatum. Next base: position 530,843,788 of record CM022301.1, on the reverse strand, counting down.
CCGTGTTTTCCCACGACAGTTGTGGTCGGGATTCATAGAATAAAACTGTTTGGTTCTACACTGCAACTTTGATTTGAGGTTTTTCTTTGTTTTGTGTACTCTTATCCTTGTAGGATCAGCTTGTTCCTTTTGGTAGGATTCATGGTTATCTTGTGTTAAGTCATGCACTACCAAACTAGCAAACTAGCATCATGATCTCACTTTGGTTGTGGTTGCGGTGTAATTAAAAATTTATATATATATATATATATATATATATATAGAACTAAAAATATATCTCTGCTGTATGGTAAGTGTAAAAGGTTAGTAAGAATGTACAATATCCACTTGGAAAAGGTAACAACACTGATGCTGCAGGTGTATATCTTTTTTTTATAAAACTCTTTTTCCGGCAGATGTTCAGGACTGCGTCATCTGATCAGGATAACAGGGACGGTCGGTCTTTGAACGATATTGGCAAGGATTATGGAAGGAAGGTAATTCTAAGGCAGTTGAACATTAGCATTTGGGGCTGTTTGCTCTTTCATTTCTGCAATGTATGTTGTCAAGGTGCTACCACTGAACACCAAAGAGTACATCAATAACAAAAAAAAAGAATATCTCTTGGTTGACTGCTGTAATAACTGTTTAACCTGTGCATGTATTCCACAGTTAAGTCTCGAGAGGTGGAAGAAAAAGAAAGTACCACAAAGCGAGAAGAAGAAAAAGGATGGAGATGCCGTCCAACAGGCACATGCCATGCGGGATGGAATAATTGGAGTCAAGAGTGAGATAGAAGTTCTTGGCAAACGTCCCTACCAGGAGCATGCTGCGCAACAGACACCTGCAAAGAGGAGCATTCTGAGCAGCAGAAACTCCACTAACCTGACTGTGCAGGTAACGACGAAAACTTCAAACCCTAGTTTTTTGAACATGCATGGAAGTTTTACGCGCTAATTCTTCGTAATGCTCACACGTGCATATAATGATTACGTTGTTTCAAAACACAAATGTCTGCAAAGGTGCAGAGCAGGTGTTGTGACGGCCCAACATTTGAAGGCGGTCATAATGGAGAGGTACAAGTTAACAGAATTTCCATTGATGCAAGCAGAAGGATCAATGGCAACAAAAGCACTGATGTCGAAGGATTGAGTACGGTTTGCTCAAACAAGAAGAGCCCAACAACAAAATCAAACATAGGAGGAAGAAACTTTACCGTACAGTAGCACCAGAAAGCAATAGAGGTGACAACAAATACGAACACGCAACAACATCTAAAGCTCCTGTATTTTTTTTGTGAGCAATTTTTTCTGTTTTTTCGCACGGTATAATAAATTATATTATATTGCATACGCAGGCGTGCGAGCAAGGAAGCAAGCATCATGGCAGTCCACGGGTCACCAAAAACATAAGGCAAGGGCCTTTGAAAGGATCACCTATGGCGTTCAACATGAGGGGTCCTTCGAAAGGATCTCCGACGGCATTCAGAATCGTGAGCGAAATCACCAATGCACGGAGGATGTCGCCAAGATTTGCTGGACATGAGAGACATGAGAAAACAAAGGTGACATCGGAACTATGCTTTTTCAATTCACCAAAGAAATAGTTTTTTCCAAGAACAGGGTAAAGTGGAAAACCGGAGCACGGCTGTGCGTCTGGTCCGAATGTATGTGTAGTTGTTCTCCTGTATATAGGATGCTAGCAGGAGCACAGGTGTGCCTCTCTGGTTGTATGGTGCAAAATGAAGTACAATTGTGCCTCTGGTCCAGATGTATGTGTAGCATGGTCACATCTGTGCTGCTGGGTAAAATGTGAACAGTGCCTCTGGTCCAGATGTATGTGTAGCATGGTCACATCTGTGCTGCTGGGTAAAATGTGAACAGTGCCTCTGGTATACCACATATACGTGCATAAGAGGCACGGTTGTGGTTTTGGTATAACCTATAATTTCTACCAGATGAGCCCTAATGAATCATATAAACCTTTTGCTTTCAAATTAAAAAAATGCATATGTTTCAACAGCCTCTGACATCTAACTTAGTTGCATGCCATGTGTTCAGGACTTCGCGGAGGGGATAACAGACAAGGCAAAGAAATATCATCGTCCTCCATCTTTCATGAAGGGAAGAGAACGTCCCCAGCAGCAAGTAGTATATAGCGGTAGCCACCACGGCAGCACAGATGCCATGGTAGAAGCAGCACAGTCCCTTGGATGCACGAGTGCCAGAGAAACAGGTAGCAGCATTCCAGAAGGCGACAGTGGAGAAGCAAAATCATTTATGGATTTGACAGTGGCATGCAGAAACGACGCTCCTGCATGTGACAAACAAGAGAGCAGCAGCAGCTCTGTGGTAAATGGACTTGCGGCTGGTCATGAAACTGATGCCGCCAGAAGTGAATGTGATGACATGAATGAAGACACGGTAGGCAACATCACCATGGCGCCACTGACGATTGAAGAGAAAGAAATCGATGACATGTTCAAAGAAGGCACATTCCCAATGATTCAGGAGGTCACCGAAGCACTCGAACCAGAGGGCGGTATGCCATTCGAATCATTGGATGAGGCCTTCTTACTTTTCTGCAGATATGCGAGAAGGGTTGGCTTTGCGGTGAAGCGATCAACCAGCAGAAGATCGGTACTTGACGGGGAGCTTGACAAGCAGGTGTTCCAGTGCACCAAGGAAGGGCAGAATAAAACAACCGAGAGACTTGTTAAGGAGAGAAGGAGCAACTGCTTGATCAGGACAGGCTACCCAGTCCAAATAACAGCGAAGAGGGATACAGATAGGAGGAAATGGTACCTAAAGAACGTACGCCTAGAGCACAACCACCAACTTCACCCATCTGATTAGATGCTGAAGTTCATGAGATGCTATAAGAAGATGTCACCTTAGGAGAAATTCTTTATACAAGTGCTGCAGAAGGCAAGGTTAGAGCCAAGGACGGTTATGCAGATTTTTACTGTGATGGGGAAACCAAGGCGAGAAATTATGTTCGACATGATTGACATAAGCAACATTGCATGTCGGGATACGGCCAGAGAGCGCAATAATGATATCGAGGACACCATGAAACTGTTTGCGGATATGCAGAGGAAGAGGGCGAGATTCCACCACGTGGAAGAGACAGACTGCAACAACATTCTCTATGAATATATATGGCTTGCCATTCATACCAATTATAGGTGTCGACAAACCATGGGTCGACCGTCCTATTCGGAGTAGGCCTTTTAAAGGATGAGAAAATAGGGTCATTCAAATGGCATGTTTATCGAGGCAATGGGAGGAAAATAGCAAAAAATACATAATAACAGACCAGGACCAGGCAATGAAGACTGCAATAAAGGAAGCTCTTCCCAGAATGAGGCACAGGTTCAGCTGGTGGCATATTAGGAAGAACATGAAGGAAAATAATGCAGCAGTGTTTGTGCAGCACCCAGGGATGTCTGATGATTTATTTCGAATCGTCAAAAACTCACTAGATCAAGATGAGTTTGAGCGTTATTGGAAAGCAGCAATTTCTGTGCACAAGGCAGAAGGCAACAAACACCTGAACACGCTATGGGAACTCCGAAATTTCTGGGTGCTGGCCTACTTCAAGGACTGCTTCTATCCTTTCCCATCAACAACCACACGCAGTGAGAGCAAAAAATTCGATGTGGAAGAATTATGTCAACCACAAGGACACTATAACAAGGTTTGTTGGTGCGTATCACATCATTCAGCAAACTTGCCTTGCCACACTTGACAAGAAAAGACACCGAACAGTCGAGAAGACGCCATCACGAGAGACGGGTTTTCTGATTGAAATAGAAGCAAGTGAAATATACACTAATGAAATTTTCAGGAAATTCCAGCTGGAGCTACGGAACCGGACATACTACAAGTGCTCTGGCCTGGCAAAGGGGAGGCAGTATTTTTTTTAAAGGATTTGTGAGCCTGGTACAAAAGTGTGGAAACCTTATCCAGGTGAGGAATTTGATAGGTCTAAGTTCAGGGTAGATGTGGATGAGCAAAAGGAAATATATAGTTGCAGCTGCAAGAAAATCAGTAGGGACGGCATTCAGTGCTACCATGTGCTTAAGGTGATGGACCAAACAGGCATGGTCGATCATCTTCCAAAATTCCTTCATCATCCCCAGATGGACTAAGAATCTATCAGAGAGCTTGAAAGTCCTGTCTACAAGTGAAGATAATAGCATGACCGCACAAGATGATGAAACTATGAGATTCGGCCTCGCTTACACTGAGTTGTCGGATATCTGTTCACATGCTTGCAGAAAAGACAAAGCATACAATGTCTACTTGAGTGTACGCAAGATATGAAAATAAAAGTCAAGGCGGCACTTGCTGAGGAACCAGACACAGGCATTCTTGCCAAAACTCTCAAAAACCCTCCCATGAGTGGCTCAAAGGGCACGAAAAAAGGAGATCGAATCCACATCCAATTGTGGCCATTGTGGAGTAAAGGGTCACAGGAAAACAAACCGCCCGGGAAACCCAGAAGTCCAGAAGAGGATGAGGATTGAAGAGGAGAAGAGGAAATTACAGCAGGAGAAGAGGGAAAGGTCAATGAAATGGCTGACAACACCAACAACACCATCGAGGACATCAAACGGCTCAGGAGAATGCACTCCAAGCCCAGAAGGAAGACGGCAAACGGCAACAACTCCAACCACCCCACTGACAATAGCCAACATTTACCAAAGTCTTGCATCTACTCCAGAATCCAACATCTCACAAGCCAGACAGATAGAATGCATGCAGGGAAGCTCGGGACAAGGCACGGAATCTGCCCAGTCCACTTTCAGAAAGGAAAGATCTGAATGGAGACTCTTTGGTACTGGAGAACAGTACGAATAAAAAATTAAAAGGTAATATTGCAGTTTAAACAGGACATAAGCAAAAGAGTGATGACCGCCATCTTTCTCATTGTTTTTTGGTTTTTATGTATATTAATATTATAGGTAAATAGGTTGAATAGCTACGCACAAGGGTGGAGAAGAAAGAATGGATTACTGAAGATTCAAAAACAAGACAGCATGTGGAGCGATGAAACATCAAGTGATTGGTGAGGAGGGTGGGCGGGTGTCAAATGTTTATTTTCTCGTGCTGTGGTTATAGGAACGGCTTGTAAGCTAATTTGGTGCAGTTATAGAAATAGAAGCATGCTTCTCTGCTGTGACACATAGAGATAAAAATAACTGAAGGGCAGGCAGCCACGGCCATGGCACTGGTAAGTGTTGAACCATGACTCTCACGGTTTCATGGTCATGCCCACCATCGTTGCACGGAAACATTTGAAGCACAGAATCTGGGTCGTGCTTCTGGGGGACACATAACCGTGGCTTTCTTGGTAATCGTGCCTTGCCTGTTCTCACGGCCATTCTTCTGTAATGAATGCGTGTCTGTAAGTAATTGAAATATAGAGCGGATAACCGTGCCTGTGATGCGTGTCGAACCGTGCCTCATGTGGATTCATGCCGTGCTTCTGTGATGCAAAGATTTCAAGCACAACGGGTCATGGTTGTGTTTGTGTTTCTATTTCACAAATGGATATAGTGCGTGGCAGTAGGTTCACGGCATTTCTTGTGAGAGCGAACGCGTCAGAGGAAACGTTTTGAAGACTAGTAGATGCATGGTCGTGTTCCTGCCCATGCGATCTTAACGTCTTTAGAAAGTATTGAAGCACGTGGAATCATGGCCGTGCCTGTGTGGCATATAGAACAGTGCGTCTCGTATCTACACTGCCGAAGGCAGGACCGTGTGTCTGGTACGTGACAAACCGTGCCTCTGCCATCACTTCACGTCCTTACTTCTGTCGGTGAGCATTTCAGCAGAATCATCTGCAAGGCAGAGGCACGGCCTTGAATCTCCTTAACTTTGAAACAGTCCTTCTAGTGATTTCATGGTTCACGTGCCCGTGGAAAATTTTGCAGCTCACAGAGGCAAGATGATTGTAGAACCGTGCTTTCGGTGTCGAACAGATTCTTCTAAGTAATGTGTGCGGTAAATAATTAAAACACGGAGGGGCACGCTCGTGCCTGGTCTGTGTGTACAACAGTGCATCTCGTACCTTCAAAGTCATGGCTCTATTTAATGTTTCAAGCAGCCATTTACTTGTTACAATTAGTAATTAATCCGGACTCTCCCTTAAAAAAAAGAGAGGTAATTAATCTGGACCCCTCCCCTCCCCCTCTGTATTTAAGTCGTTTCGTGGATCGACAGGCTGTAATCCATTTTTCCAGATCCACCTCACTAAGCACTGGTCGTGGGCGGCGCGACCCCGGCAATGGAGGTGGAGATGGAATGCGCTGCTCCTAGCAGCAAGAGGGCGAGAGTGGCGCCACCGGTGACGCCGTCTTCTGGTGGTGTGCTGGTCGTCGAAGGGGAAGGAAGTGGCAAGGGTGCGCCCCCTCGATCCGAGGAGGAAGAAGAGGAATCTCGTCCAGATCGCATCAGTGATCTCCCGGACGTCATCCTAGGTGAGATCATCTCTCGTCTCCCCATGAAGGAGGGCATCCGTACTCGAATCCTCGCTCGTCGGTGGCGTCCTTTATGGCGCACCGCTCCTCTGAATCTCGACTGCCGCGAGATCTCTGTCGCTCGTCTTTTTAACGTTTTTGAAACAGTTCATATCGAGACCATCTCTAAGCTGTCCGCCTTCACCGAGGAGCGCGTCTGCAAATGCTATTCTGGAACTCGACGCTCTCGAAAATCTGTCGCTGATGTTGTTAGTATTCTGGAATCCATCTTGTCTGGCCATGAGGGCTCGGTTAGCCGCCTCTCTATCCCGGCGTGCTACCTACAGTGCAGACCCTCCATCGTTGATGCCTGGCTCCGATCCTCAAAGCTAAACAATCTCCAAGTTCTTGAGTTCTACTACCTGTTCCCAGGATTCCTGACGCAAGAGGTCACACTACTGGATGTATGCACTTCATCTACGCCTTCAGCACCGGAGTCCGTGTTTCGGTTTTCCTCCTCACTGCACACCCTCTCCTTTGCTCTTTGCCAAATACCAAACAATTATGTAGGGACGCTTAAGCTACCACTGGTGAAAGGACTTTTGCTTGTGGAAGTTGATATATTAGATGTCTCACTGCAAAGCATAATCCACTCTAGTTGTCCTGCACTTGAGTCTCTGCTGCTTGTTTGCAGTAGAGGAGGTCACCGCATCACAATAAACTCGTCTAACCTTGTAAGCATTGGCATTTGTTGTGCACACGGCGAACTCATTATTGAGGATGCCCCTTCGCTTCAACAGTTGATCCACGATAGTCAAGTCGACAACTCGGTGATAACCGTTGTCTCTGCACCTAAACTGGAGACGCTGGGTGAATTCGTGTTCGTGTCTGCCTCCACATGTCTTGAGGTACTGACTTTCCATGATACTGGAACAGAGTTGCACTTGTTCCGATGTTTGTTCTATTAATTTGATGATCTATGTTCTATTCTTCATGCAGAGTGAGGACTTGGAGGTAACCGCTATGTCTGCACTTGAACTGGATGGTGTGGTCTCACATGTCTTGCGGTATTGAGTTTTCACAATACTTCCAGCTTCATTTTTTTTGAGAGGAAACAAGTTTTATTTCATCCAATGTTTATTCTATTAGTTTTGTGATCCATCTTCTGTTAATTTTCATGAAGCATTTGGGGGCAGTCAGTCTAACAACAATGCGGCAATCTGTCAAGACCTTGCTTATCTACATGTATTATAAAGTGGACATCGTTGTTGAATTGTTGCAATTCTTTCCAAAACTGGAGAACTTGTTTGTCGAGGTGATGATCTTCAAAAATGTGCGTACTGTAGTACTCCTTCCATCTCAAAATGCTTGTCTTAAATTTTAGTGGAATGGATGCACCCGTATCTACACATGATTTATTGTTGGATACATCCATATCTAGACAAGTCTGTCAAACTTTTTTGTTACGGAGGTCGTAGAATTAATTGTTTCATTTGCTTTTTCGTTGGACTCTATATCTTTCTATAAACACTAAGTATTTTCAACCTTTCATGTATATTTTAGGGACGGTTGACTTGTCGTTGTGAAAAAAACAAATGGCGTCGTAAGCACCGGTAGTTTCTCAAACATCACGACATTTGTCTGAAGACAGTAACACTGGAAGATTATGATTCCTCCCGGAGTAACATTGAATTTGCGACATTATTTGTTCTGAGTGCAAAGGATCTGGAGACCATCAACATTAAGTTTCTCTCCCCTCCCGCAGAGTTCACGGAAGTATTTTACAAAGAGCAACAAAAGGATCTTAAGTGGCACAAAAGGGCTTCTAAATGCGCTTGTCTTAGATTATCATCAAGTTGCAGCCACGTGGGTCCGGATTTAAGAAACAGGAGTGTTGAATATCTGGATTTGATGGATCCATTCAGATGTGGATGCTGAAATCAGGTCTGGGGTTAGTTATTCAAGCTTATGGAGTTATTTGTTGTTGCGATCTTTTGAGCTCGGGTTTTATGTAAACTTTATCAGACAAGCATTGTAGTCTTTGCACCGTGTGTAGGCTTGTTTGTTTTTGTGCTACGTGCAGCCATGAAGGAGCTCCCAACTGCTAAAATTTACCTAGTTTTATGTCTTTTTGTGTTGATGCTACAACATGTCATAGTCCCCAGTCCTGTGGAAATGTGCGAGAAAACGTGTGCCTCTTTGTCTGTAGTTAACGAGCGACCTCTCCATTTTCGATAACAGAGGCACGGCCGTCCGTACTCTTATCTACTACTATGTCAAACATGAAGTTTTGCGGCTTCGTACAGGCCCAAAGACTATAAATGCTGTGGCACCAAGATAAAAAGAAATAAGTACATTTATTTTTTCAATGGAGAGAAGCACGATGTATGTGTAACCGTACCTGTGTTGTATGTACAACAGTGCCTCTCGTATGTACCTGTCGTGCACACAATGCATGTAGAACCGTGCCTGTGTTGCAGGTAGAGCAGTGCTTCTCATATGTACCTGCCATACGCACTGAGGCAGCTGTAGTTGAACCCCTGCACTGTTTCTGCTCATCAGTAAAGGTCTTGTGTTTTTCTCGTGGTGTGGTTATAAAAATGGCTTGTAAGTTAATCTGGTGCAGTTATAGAAACAAAACAAATTTAAGAAGAACCGATTTTGCTTCTTTAGGTATTTTTATACTTAGCGGAGAAAAAAATATAAGGGCGACAGGTTTCCTTGTAATTTTCTGCAGCCGTTGCTTTCTCAAGGTGCATGTTGTAAGAATACAACCATGCCTCTCTGCTGCAACATAGGAGAGATGAAAAGAACTGAAGCATAGACAGCCACCACCACGGTCACACAAACGTGTTTCCCGGGGCCTTATGCAGTGCCTCTGGTGACCGCACAACCGTGTTTCTACTCAACAGGACACACCCAGATGCCTCTCGAGGCTTCAAGCAGTGTCACTGCAGATGCACAACCATGCTCTCACCTTCATGCTGGGGCACCGTGACGTGCGTTCTTTGCTTGAAAAACGTGCCTTCTACAGCCACATGAGTGTGCGCCTAACAAAGGAGCAACGCTAGCTGATAAAGTGCCTCTTGTACTACTAAAAGCGTGGCCCTCATGGCTTCACTTCCATGCGTCTGACAGTGGCTCCTTGGTACAGAACCGTGGCTGTAGAGACTTCACGCCCGTGCTTTTAAAAACCGCGTCTCTCGAATCGGTCATTCTGCACCTCACAAAGTAAGCAGTTAGTGTTGACATCTGAACCCAATTCCGTTGGGTTTCCACAATAAACGCACGAACGTGACTTTGCGTAATACTAAACTATGCCTCCATGGGCTTCATGTTCATGCTTCCCCGTCTGAACGAGTCGACGGAATCATTTGGAACACAAACACAAGCGAACATGACTCTGTATAATACCACACCATGCCTTTGTGGGCTTCACGCCCGTGCGTGTGACCCTTTACACTGAACCACAGAAAGCCACAAAGGTCAACGCCTTCATGAGTGCACAAGTCATGACTCTACCTTGTACAGAACCGTGGCTATAGAGACTTCATGCCCGTGCTTTTAAAAACCATGCGACAACAGTGACATCTGTAGTTGTGTCCCTCCATTGTGTCTCCTCCTCAGTTTTTTTAGATCTTCTCCTCCTCCTCAGTTAAGCTCTTGTGTTTTTTGGATGTGCGCAGTGAAGACCTAACCTAACTCTCTATCTAGATCCTCTGCACACAGCCTTTCTAGGAAGCTGCGCGAACCCAGCAATATAGACGGAGATCAAATCTGGTGTTTCTGGTACCAAGAAATTGAGGCTCCTGTGAATCGTCAACGCCTTCCTCTGGGGTTGTGTGTTGGTGGTTGATGCGGCGAGAATCGGTGAGGGTCCGCCCGCTGGACCTGAACAAGACGAAGAAGAATCTCATCCCGGACCGCATCGGTGATCTCCCAGACACTATCCTCGGTGACATCACTCAGCAGAGAGTAAAAATGTTTTTGCTTACTGCACAGGGCTGGAGAGTATAAAATGTTGTTGCATCGAGATAAAAGCAGACAAATTAGTTTGATTTTAGCAGTTGCGAGCTCCTTCATGGGTGCGCAGCACAATAACAATGTTGTTAGCAAGGTTATAGATTGAGCAAAAGGTACGGGCATTGTTTCACCATGCCTACATAAAAACGAAACTGAAAAGTGGTAGCAAGATCCCACTCCAGCACTGTTTTCAGCACTTACAAGTGAATGGATCCGTTAAATCCAGGTGCTCAACGCGTGCGTGCCTTAGATCTAAGTGCTTGTGGTTGCAACTTGGTGACAACCTAAGGCAAGCAGTCCCACTGAAGCACCTCTTGTTGCTGTTTGTAAAATTATTCCGTGAAGTCTTCGTGAAGAAGAAACTTAATACTGATAGTCTCCAGCTGTCTTGCATTGAGAATAAAGAATGTCGCAAATTGAATGCTTTTCTCGCATTGTACATAGCCTTCCAGCGTCACTGATTTCAAACGAACATCATGATGGTGCTCACAAGAACAGTCGTTCATAAGGCTTTCTTCATTAGAGACTCCTCCCTAAATAAACATGAAGATTTAAAATGCTTAAGGTCTATAAAGAGTGATTCTGTTGAGAGAGCAAGTGAAGGAAAAATTCTATAACCTCCATTCTGATAAAAGTTTTTTTAGTTTTGTCTAGACACGGATGTGTCTAATACTGGTTCATGACTATATACATCTTTGTCCATTACATACAAATGTAAGTGACGCCTTTTTAGATGAATGGAGTACTACATCATGCATGGTATGTGTTTACAATGTGTATGAGAACCATCACCTCGATATACAAGTTTTCCAAGCTTCGGAAGTGGTGCACCAAGGCAAAGACTCTGTTTAGATCATAATCCATGCTGATAAGCAACGTCTTGACAGAATGAACCGCTGTGGATGTGTTGACTGTCAGCAAACACTTCATGTAGAATAAAACATAATATTATTAGAATAAAGGTTGGATTACATGGAACTTGTTTGTTCGAACGAATGCAGGTGAAAGTATTGTTGAAAGTCAGTACCTGAATAACTGTACGGTGATTTGCGATGCTGGATTCATCAAAAATATTAGATAATTTGCCCATGACCTGCAGTTTAGGTGCAGAGGTGATAACTATCTGCAAGTTCTTGCTATGCTCATCACAAAGCAACCGTTGAAGTGACGAGGCTTCCTCTATAACAACTTTCCCACGGTGACCACAAATGACAATGCTTATAAGGTTAGGTGAGTTTATTCTGATGCATTGGTTCTTGACTGTCCAAACAAGCAGCAGAGACTCAAGTGCAGGACAACTAGAGCGATTATGCTTTGTAATGAGACATCTGATATATCAATATCCACAAGCGAGAGTCTCCTGAGCAGTGCTAGTTTAAGCACCCATACATAATTGTCTGGTAACTTGCAAAGAGCAAAGGCGACGGTGTGGAGAGAGGAGGAAATTTGAGGGTTGAGCGATGGTGGTGGCGGCATAACCGTGGGGCATGAGAATGGTACTATGTCACGTGTTCTCATAAATGCTGGGAACAGGTAACAAAACTCAAGCACCTGGAGATTGTTCAATCTGGGGGATTCAAGCCAGGCGTCGATGGTCGAGGGTCTGCACTGGAGGTAGAACATCGGTATGCAGTGGTGGTGAACTGTGCTCTCATGGCCGGAGAGGATGGCCTCTGGAAGGTATGAATCATCATACGAATCATCTTCAACGACATGTTCTCCACTAAAAAAAGTTCCAGTGTATGTTATGCGGATGAGTTCCTCCGGTGTGGCGGAGTACGCGGTGATCAACTCAAAATCTACTTGATCTAGGGGGTTAAAAAGACGTGCGACAGGGATCTCATGGTAGTCCAGATTCAGAGGAGCGGTGCGCCATAGAGGGCGCCACCGACGTGCGAGGATTTGAGTGCGGATGCCCTCCTTAGTGGAGAGACGGGAGATGATCTCATCGAGGACGGCGTCCGGGAGGTGGTTGATGTGGTCCGGACTAGACTCCTGCTCGTGCTCCTCGGAACCAGTGGGCGGGCCGCCGCCGCTACCACCAAACCCCCAGAGGAGGGCATGGCCGGTCGCGCGAGCCTCGCCCTCTTGTTGCTCGGGGCTCGTGGCTGGATCTCCATCTCCATTCCTGGGTTTGCGCCGCCTACGAGCAGCGCTCTATGCGGTGTGGATCTGGACAGACGGTTAGGTCTTCACTGCGCGCCGATCCGAATGAGTTAAAAGATAATCGAGGAGGAGAGCAGACGCGAGGGGTCGGAAAGATGGTTAGGTTTTCTCTACGTCCTGTAGATTCATTACAGTGCCGTTACTGGAAAATGAGACGTGCTTGTCGTGGAAGCACCGTGCATGTGCTTTATTTAAAACCATGCCCCGGCTAGCTTCAGAGTCCTGCCTCACAGAGTAGACATGTTCGCAGAAAAACATTTGGATCACAGAGGCATGACCATGCGTCTGGTTCGTTTATTCTCATGGCACTGCTCACAGAGTGCTCGTGTCAGCGGAAAATTCTTGAATTCAGGGAGACACGATTCAAGCCGTACCTGCTTGCAATACAGAGAAGCACGATGTAAGCAGAGCCGTGCTCTTGCCTTTCTGATTGACTTGCATGTGACTGATGCATGTAGGACAGTGTGTTCCGTATCTAAAAGGCCGTGCCTTGTTTTCTTCCGCAACAGGGAAGAAAAAAGATAATTTATAGTTATCGTCCAACTACTCGCCGTCCCCTCCCCTCCCCTCCCCTCCTCACACTTGGATCCGCAGTGAAGACCTAACCGTCTGTCCAGATCCACACCGCACAGAGCGCTGCTCGTAGGTGGTGCAAACGCAGCAATGGAGACGGAGATGGAGATCCGGCCGGGTGCCCCGAGCAACAAGAAGGCGAGGCTCGTGCCACCGGCGACGCCCTTTTCTGGGGGTATGGCGGTAGCGGCGGGAAGCATCATGGGTCCGCTCACTGGTTCGGAGAAGCACGAGGAGGAGTCTGGTCCGAACCACATTAGCGACCTCCCGGACGCCATCCTCGGTGAGATCATCTCCCGTCTGTCCACTAAGGAGGGCATCCACACTCAAATCCTCGCACGTCGGTGGCGTCCTTTATGGCGCACCACTCCTCTGAATCTCGACTGTAGTGAGATCCCTATCGCTCGTCTTTTTAAGCCCCTAGAAACAGTTCATATCAACATAGTCTCCATGCTCCCCAGCAAGGATCTCATTCGCATAAGATATTTTGGCACTCGGTGCCGTTTTCAATGTGACGTTGATGGTTTGAGCCTTCCAGAAGCCATGCTCTCTGGCCATGAGGGCGCAATTCATCGCCTCTGCATTCTGGCATGCTACCTCTACTGCAGACCCTCTACAGTCGATGCCTGGCTTCGATCCCCGAGACTGAACAATCTCCAGTTTCTCGAGTTCTACTACATGTTCCCACACTTCGTGAGAAAAAACATCACACTACCACACGAAATCACTTTGTCCGCGCCCTCACCACTGACTTCCATGCTGCTATTTTCCTCCTCACTACACACCATCACATTTGCTCTTTGCCAAATACCTGATAACTATGCATGATCATTTAAACTTCCACTGCTTAAGAGGCTTTCATTTTTGTAGGTTGATATATCAGACGTCTCACTGCAAAGCATAATCAACTCTGGTTGCCCTGCTCTCGAGTGGCTCCTGCTTGTCTGCAATAACCTGGACCATTGCATCAGAATAAACTCAGCTAAATTTGAAGTCATTTGCATCCTTTGTGAGAATGGTGAATTCAGTGTTGAGGATGAGCCCTCACTTAAATGGTTGATTCACGATATTCAGAGCCGGCATTTGCAGATAACTGTCTTCTCTGCACCTAAACTTGAGTGCCTGGGCAATTTTTACGAAGGATTTCCTAAATCCAAGATTATGTTTGGCTCTATAGTTATTCAGGTACTCACTTCTTGCACTATACTCTTGAGTTGCATTTGTTCCAGTGCCCAAGTTTCATGTCATGCAACCATTATTCAGCTAATTTTATGATATATGCTTGATGCAGGCTTTGTCTGTAGTCAGCCTATCAATGGCGTTTCAATCTGTCAAGACCCTGCTTATCCACATGTCATTAAACCTGAACAAGGTTGTTGCCTTGATGCGATGATTTCCAAGTCTAGAGAACCTGTGTATCGAGGTACTGATTTCCACATGCATTGAAAGCACATATGATGCATACTGTACTATATCGGAAGTCTCTCTCTCCCCTTGTAGACCTCGAGTATTCTCACTCTTCATGCATTTTCAGGGAGGAGTATGTCGCGAGGAAGCTGTAACAAATAAGTGGCGCCACAAGCACCGGGTGTTTCTCGAACAGCATGACATTCGTCTGAAGACAGTAACGCTGGAAAAATATGTACACTGCTAGAAAAACATTGAATTTGCAACGTTCTTTATTCTGGATGCAAAGGAGTTGGAGACCATGAGGCTTAAGTTTCGCTCCACCCCAGACATCACAGAAGGATTTTACGAACATCAACAAGAGGTGCTTCAATGGGGCAACAAGCCTTCTAGACGGGCTCGTCTTAAATTGTCAGGATATTGCAGGCATATGAACTTGGATTTAAAAGTACACATCTAGACAAACCAGTCTCCAATCATGGATTTGCCAGATCCATTGACCTATGAATGCTAAAAACGGTTATCCGGCTGACAGAGATAGGTGTGTTGCGTGCTTTCCAGTTTGGATTTTGTCTATACATGATCAAGGAAAGCTTGTACTTTATGCACCGTTTGTTAGCTTGTCAGAAACTTGTTTTTGTGCTCTTCAACCATGAAGCAACTCACAGGTGCAAAAATCTATCTAGTTTATTTCCTTTGCATGCTACAACCTTTCCTAGAGACTCCAACCTTGCTGATATGATTGAATGAATGTGTGGCTATCCGTGTGAATAGAACGAGCGACTGAAAACATCTGGAACACACAGTCATGTGTGATGTGACGGCCGTGCCTCTCCAAATGAACGTGTTAGCTGAAATATTCTACAATACAGAGGCGCTAGTGCCTCTTGTACCTGTAAAACTGTGCGTTTGTTGTCACTGCACGGCACTGCCTCTGTGTATGCTCGTGACTCTGTGGTGAACGTTTCAGTGGAAACATGTTGCAGAGTCTAGCACGGCTGTGACTTTTCTTAATGTAAAAACATGCCTCCACTGACCTGAGTGTCCTGACCGTGGATAAAAATTTATACGAAGGGAGGCAAGATGCGTCTAGAACAATGCGACCTATAGAACCATTACAGTGCTCTTGCTGCAAATTGAGACGTGCTTGTCGTCAAACTGAAGGAAATATGCCCTAGAGGCAATAATAAAGTTGTTATTTATAATTCCTTATGTCATGATAAATGTTTATTATTCATGCTAGAATTGTATTAACCGGAAACTTGATACATGTGTGAATACATAGACAAAAACACCGAGTCCCTAGTAAGCCTCTACTAGACTAGCTCGTTGATCAAAGATGGTTAAGTTTCCTAACCATAGACATGTGTTGTCATTTGATGAACGGGATCACATCATTAGGAGAATGATGTGATGGACAAGACCCATCCGTTAGCTTAGCATAATGATCGTTAAGTTTTATTGCTATTGCTTTCTTCATGACTTATACATATTCCTTTGACTATGAGATTATGCAACTCCCGAATACCGGAGGAACACCTTGTGTGCTATCAAACATCACAATATAACTGGGTGATTATAAAGATGCTCTACAGGTGTCTCCGAAGGTATTTGTTGGGTTGGCATAGATCAAGATTAGGATTTGTCACTCCGAGTATCGGAGAGGTATCTCTGGATAAGCCTTGCAAGCAATGTGACTAATGAGTTAGTTACGGGATGATGCATTACGGAACAAGTAAAGAGACTTGCCGGTAACGAGATTGAACTAGGTATGGAGATACCGACGATCGAATCTCGGGCAAGTAACATACCGATGACAAAGGGAATGACGTATGTTGTCATTACGGTTTGACCGAGAAAAGATCTTCATAGAATATGTAGGAACCAATATGAGGATCCAGGTTCCACTTGGTTATTGACCGAAGATGTGTCTCGGTCATGTCTACATAGTTCTCGAACCCGTACGGTCCGCACGCTTAACGTTCGATGATGATTTATATTATGAGTTATGTGTTTTGGTGACCGAAGATTGTTCGGAGTCCCGGATGAGATCACGGACATGACGAGGACTCTCGAAATTGTTGAGAGGTAAAGATTGATATATTGGACGATAGTATTCAGACACCGAAAGTGTTTCGGAATGTATTGGGTACGTATCGGAGTACCGGGGGGTTACCGGAACCCCCGGGGGAAAGATATGGACCATATGGGCCATAGGAGGGAGGCTAGGCAGCCCACAAGGGGTGGCCGCGCCCCCCCCCCATGGGGAGTCCGAATTGGACAAGGGGAGGGGGCGCCCCCCCCTTTCCTTCTCCTCCTCCCTCTCCTTCCCCCTTTCCCCTTCCGGTAAAAGTAAAGGGAGGGGGGAATCCTACTAGGAGCCCAAGTGGGACTCCTCCCACTTGGGGCGCCACTAGGGCCGGCCTCCTCCCCTCTCCCTCCTTTATATACGGGGGCGGGGTGTGCCTCCAAGGACACAACAATTGTTCTTATCCGTGTGCGGTGCCCCCCTCCACCGTTTACTCCTCCGGTCATATTGTCGTAGTGCTTAGGCGAAGCCCTTCGCGGATCACTTCACCATCACCGTCACCACGCCGTCGTGCTGACGAAACTCTCCCTCGACACTTTGCTGGATCAAGAGTTCGAGGGACGTCATCGAGCTGAAGGTGTGCAGAACTCGGAGGTGCCGTAAGTTCGGTGCTTGATCGGTTGAATCGAGAAGACGTTCGACTACATCAACTGCGTTAAGCTAACGCTTCCGCTTTCGGTCTACGAGGGTACGTGGACATACTCTCCCCCTCTCGTTACTATGCATCTCCTAGATAGATCTTGCGTGAGCATAGGAAAACTGTTGAAATTGCATGCTACGTTCCCCAACAGTGGCATCCGAGCCAGGTCTATGCGTAGATGATATGCACGAGTAGAACACAAAGAATTGTGAGCGATGATAGTCATACTGCTTACCACCAACGTCTTATTTTGATTCGGCGGTATTGTTGGACGAAGCGGCCTGGACCAACCTTACATGACCGCTTTCATGAGACCGGTTCCACCGACAGACATGCAACTTGTTGCATAAAGGTGGCTGGCGGGTGTCTGTTTCTCCAACTTTAGTTGAATCGAATTTGACTATGGCTGGTCCTTGTTGAAGGTTAAAACAGCAAACTTGACGAAAGATCATTGTGGTTTTGATGCGTAGGTAAGAACGGTTCTTACTAGAAGCCCGTAGCCGCCACATAAAACTTCCAACAACAAAGTAGAGGACGTCTAACTTGTTTTTGCAGGGCATGTTGTGATGTGATATGGTCAGGAAAAATATACGTTGTTGTATGCGATGATCATGTTTTGTAAAAGTTATCGGCAACTGGCAGGAGCCTTATGGTTGTCGCTTTATTGTATGAAATGCAAATGCCATGTAATTGCTTTACTTTATCACTATGCGTTAGCGATAGTTGTAGAAGCAATAGTTGGCGAGACGACCACGACGCTACGATGGAGATCAAGGTGTCAAGCCGGTGACGATGGAGATCATGACAGTGCTTTGGAGATGGAGATCAAAGGCACAAGATGACGATGGCCATATCATGTCACATATTTTGATTGCATGTGATGTTTATCTTTTATGCATCTTATTTTGCTTAGTACGGCGGTAGCATTATAAGATGATCCCTCACTAAAATTTCAAGATATAAGTGTTCTCCCTGAGTATGCACCGTTGCGACAGTTCGTCGTGCCGAGACACCACATGATGATCGGGTGTGATAAGCTCTATGTTCACATACAACGGGTGCAAGACAGTTTTGCACGTGCGGAATACTCGGGTTAAACTTGACGAGCCTAGCATGTAGAGACATGGCCTCGGAACACTGGAGACTGAAAGGTCGAACGTGAATCATATAGTAGATATGATCAACATAGAGATGTTAACCATTGAAGACTACTCCATCTCACGTGATGATCGGACATGGTTTAGTTGATATGGATCACGTGATCATTTAGATGACTCGAGGGATGTCTATCTAAGTGGGAGTTCTTAAGTAATATGATTAATTGAACTTAATTTTTCATGAACTTAGTCCTGATAGTTTTTGCATATCTATGTTGTAGATCAATGGCCCGTGCTACCGTTCCCTTGAATTTTAATGCGTTCCTAGAGAAAGCTAAGTTGAAAGATGATGGTAACAACTACACGAACTGGGTCCGTAACTTGAGGATTATCCTCATTGCTGCACAGAAGAATTATGTCCTTGATGCACCGCTAGGTGAAAGGCCTGCTGCAGGAGCAGATGCTGATGTTATGAATGTCTGGGAAGCTCGATCTGATGACTACTTGATAGTTCAGTGTGCCATGCTTTACGGCTTAGAATCGGGACTTCAAAGACGTTTTGAACATCATGGACCATATGAGATGTTCCAAGAGTTGAAGTTAATATTTCAAGCAAATGCCCGAGTTGAGAGATATGAAGTCTCCAACAAGTTCTATAGCTGCAAGATGGAGGAGAACAGTTCTGTCAGTGAACACATACTCAGAATGTCTGGATATCATAATCACTTGACTCAGCTGGGAGTTAATCTTCCGGATGATTGTGTTATTGACAGAGTTCTTCAATCACTGCCACCAAGCTACAAAGGCTTCGTGATGAACTATAACATGCAAGGGATGGATAAGACAATTCCCGAGCTCTTCGCTATGCTCAAAGCTGCGGAGGTAGAAATCAAGAAGGAGCATGAAGTGTTGATGGTTAACAAGACCTCTAGTTTCAAGAAAAAAGGGTAAAGGAAAGAAGGGGAACTTTAAGAAGAATGGCAAGCAAGTTGTCACTCCCGGGAAGAAGCCCAAGTCGGGACCTAAGCCTGAAACTGAGTGCTTCTACTGCAAAGGGACAGGTCACTGGAAGCGGAACTGCCCCAAGTATTTGGCGGATAAGAAGGATGGCAAAGTGAACAAAGGTATATTTGATATACATGTTATTGATGTGTACCTTACTAATTCTCGTAGTAGTGCCTGGGTATTTGATACTAGTTCTGTTCCTCATATTTGCAACTCGACACAGGGGCTATGGATTAAACAAAGATTGGCTAAGGACGAGGTGACGATGCGCGTCGGAAATGGTTCCAAGGTCGATGTGATCGCCGTCGGCACGCTACCTCTACATCTACCTTCGGGATTAGTTTTAGACCTGAATAATTGTTATTTGGTGCCAGCGTTGAGCATGAACATTATATCTGGATCTTGTTTAATGCGAGATGGTTATTCATTTAAATCAGAGAATAATGATTGTTCTATTTATATGAGTAATATCTTTTATGGTCATGCACCCTTGAAGAGTGGTCTAGTTTTGTTGAATCTCGATCGTGGTGATACACATATTCATAATATTGATGCCAAAAGATGCAAAGTTGATAATGATAGTGCAACATATTTGTGGCACTACCATTTAGGTCATATTGGTGTAAAGCACATGAAGAAACTCCATGCGGATGGACTTTTGGAATCACTTGATTATGAATCATTTGATGCTTGCGAACCATGCCTCATGGGCAAGATGACTAAGACTCCGTTCTCCGGAACAATGGAGCGAGCCACTGACTTATTGGAAATAATACATACCAATGTATGCGGTCAGATGAGTGTTGAGGCTCACGGCGGGTATCGTTATTTTCTGACCTTCACAGATGATTTGAGTAGATATGGGTATATCTACTTAATGAAACACAAGTCTGAAACATTTGAAAAGTTCAAAGAATTTAAGAGTGAAGTGGAAAATCATTGTAACAAGAAAATAAAGTTTCTACGATTTGACCGCGGAGGCGAATATTTGAGTTACGAGTTTGGCCTTCATTTAAAACAATGTGGAATAGTTTCACAACTCACGCCACCTGTTACACCACAGCGTAATGGTGTGTCCGAACGTCGTAACCGTACTTTATTACATATGGTGCGATCTATGATGTCTCTTACCGATTTACCACTATCGTTTTGGGGTTATGCATTAGAGACAGCTGCATTCACGTTAAATAGGGCACCGTCTAAATCCATCGAGACTACACTGTATGAACTGTGGTCTGGCAAGGAACCTAAGCTATCGTTTCTTAAAGTTTGGGGTTGCGATGCTTATGTGAAAAAGCATCAGCCTGATAAGCTTGAACCCAAATCAGAGAAGTGCGTCTTCATAGGATACCCAAAAGAGACTATTGGGTACACCTTCTATCACAGATCCAAAGGCAAGATATTTGTTGCTAAGAATGGATCCTTTCTAGAGAAGGAGTTTCTCTCGAAAGAAGTGAGTGGGAGGAAAGTAGAACTTGATGAGGTAATTGTACCTCCTCTCAATTTGGAAAGTAGCTCATCAGAGAAATCTGTTCCCATCATGCCTACACCAATTAGTGAGGAAGCTAATGATGATGATCATGAAACTTCAGATCAAGTTTCTACAGAACCTCGTAGGTCAACCAGAGTACGTTCCGCACCAAAGTGGTACGCTAATCCTGTTCTGGAAGTCATGTTACTAGACCATGATGAACCTACGAACTATGAGGAAGCGATGATGAGCCCAGATTCTGCGAAATGGCTTGAGGCCATGAAATCTGAGATGGAATCCATGTATGAGAACAAAGTGTGGACTTTGGTTGACTTGCCTGATGATCGGCAAGCCATAGAGAATAAATGGATCTTCAAGAAGAAGACTGACGCTGATGGTAATGTTACAATCTACAAAGCTCGACTTGTTGCGAAAGGTTTTCGACAAGTTCAAGGAGTTGACTACGATGAGACCTTCTCACCCATAGCGATGTATAAGTCTGTCCGAATCATGTTAGCAATTGCGGCATTTTATGATTATGAAATCTGGCAAATGGACGTCCAAACTGCATTCCTTAATGGATTTCTTAAAGAAGAGTTGTATATGATGCAACCAGAAGGTTTTGTCGATCCTAAAGGTGCTAACAAAGTTTGCAAGCTCAAGCAATCCATTTATGGACTGGTGCAAGCATCTCGGAGTTGGAATATACGCTTTGATAGTGTGATCAAAGCATATGGTTTTATACAGACTTTTGGAGAAGCCTGTATCTAAAAGAAAGTGAGTGGGAGCTCTGTAGCATTTCTAATATTATAAGTGGATGACATATTGTTGATTGGAAATGATATAGAATTTCTGGATAGCATAAAAGGATACTTGAATAAGAATTTTTCAATGAAAGACCTCGGTGACGCTGCTTATATATTGGGCATCAAGATCTATAGAGATAGATCAAAACGCTTAATTGGACGTTCACAAAGCACATACCTTGATAAAATTTTGAAGAAGTTCAAAATGGATCAGTCAAAGAAAGGGTTCTTGCCTGTGTTACAAGGTGTGAAATTAAGTCAGACTCAATGCCCGACCACTGCAGAAGATGGAGAGAAAATGAAAGTCATTCCCTATGCCTCAGCCATAGGTTCTATCATGTATGCAATGCTGTGTACCAGACCTGATGTGTGCCTTGCTATAAGTCTAGCAGGGAGGTACCAAAGTAATCCAGGAGTGGATCACTGGACAGCGGTCAAGAAAATCCTGAAATACCTGAAAAGGACTAAGGATATGTTTCTCGTTTATGGAGGTGACAAAGAGCTCGTCGTAAATGGTTACGTTGATGCTAACTTTGACACTGATCCGGATGACTCTAAGTCACAAACCGGATACATGTTTATATTGAATGGTGGAGCTGTCAGTTGGTGCTGTTCCAAGCAAAGCGTCATGGCGGGATCTATGTGTGAAGCGGAGTATATAGCTGCTTTGAAAGCAGCAAATGAAAGAGTCTGGATGAAGGAGTTCATATCCGATCTAGGCGTAATACCTAGTGCATCGGGTCCAATGAAAATCTTTTGTGACAATACTGGAGCAATTGCCTTGGCGAAGGAATCCAGATTTCACAAAAGAACCAAACACATCAAGAGACGCTTCAACTCCATCCGTGATCAAGTCAAGGAGGGAGACATAGAGATTTGCAAAATACATACGAATCTTAATGTGGCAGACCGGTTGACTAAGCCTCTTCCACGAGCAAAACATGATCAGCACCAAGACTCCATGGGTGTTAGAATCATTACTATGTAATCTAGATTATTGACTCTAGTGCAAGTGGGAGACTGAAGGAAATATGCCCTAGAGGCAATAATAAAGTTGTTATTTATATTTCCTTATGTCATGATAAATGTTTATTATTCATGCTAGAATTGTATTAACCGGAAACTTGATACATGTGTGAATACATAGACAAAAACACCGAGTCCCTAGTAAGCCTCTACTAGACTAGCTCGTTGATCAAAGATGGTTAAGTTTCCTAACCATAGACATGTGTTGTCATTTGATGAATGGGATCACATCATTAGGAGAATGATGTGATGGACAAGACCCATCCATTAGCTTAGCATAATGATCGTTAAGTTTTATTGCTATTGCTTTCTTCATGACTTATACATATTCCTTTGACTATGAGATTATGCAACTCCCGAATATCGGAGGAACACCTTGTGTGCTATCAAACGTCACAATGTAACTCTGTGATTATAAAGATGCTCTACAGGTGTCTCCGAAGGTGTTTGTTGGGTTGGCATAGATCGAGATTAGGATTTGTCACTCCGAGTATCGGAGAGGTATCTCTGGGCACTCTCGGTAATGCACATCATGATAAGCCTTGCAAGCAATGTGACTAATGAGTTAGTTACGGGATGATGCATTACGGAATGAGTAAAGAGACTTGCCGGTAACGAGATTGAACTAGGTATGGAGATACCGACGATCGAATCTCGGGCAAGTAACATACCGATGACAAAGGGAATGACGTATGTTGTCATTGCTGTTTGACCGATAAAGATCTTTATAGAATATGTAGGAACCAATATGAGCATCCAGGTTCCGCTGTTGGTTATTGACCAAAGATGTGTCTCGGTCATGTCTACATAGTTCTCGAACCCGTAGGGTCCGCACACTTAACGTTCGATGACGATTTGTATTATGAGTTATGTGTTTTGGTGACCAAAGATTGTTCAGAGTCCCGGATGAGATCATGGACATGACGAGGACTCTCGAAATGGTCGGGAGGTAAAGATTGATATATTGGACGATAGTATTCGGACACCGGAAGTGTTTCGGAATGTATCGGGTACGTATCGGAGTACCGGGGGGTTACCGGAACCCCCGGGGAAAAGATATGGGCCATATGGGCCATAGGAGGGAGGCTAGGCAGCCCACAAGGGGTGGCCGCGCCCCCCCCCCCATGGGGAGTCCGAATTGGACAAGGGGAGGGGGCGGCGCCCCCCTTTCCTTCTCCTCCTCCCTCTCCTTCCCCCTTTCCCCTTCCGGTAAAAGGAAAGGGGGGGGGGGGCGAATCCTACTAGGAGCCCAAGTGGGACTCCTCCCACTTGGGGCACCACTAGGGCCGGCCTCCTCCCCTCTCCCTCTTCTATATACGGGGGTGGGGGCGCCTCCAAGGACACAACAATTGTTCTTAGCCGTGTGCGGCGCCCCCTCCACCGTTTACTCCTCCGGTCATATTGTCGTAGTGCTTAGGCGAAGCCCTGCGCGGATCACTTCAGCATCACCGTCACCACGCCGTCGTGCTGACGAAACTCTCCCTCGACACTTTGCTGGATCAAGAGTTCGAGGGACGTCATCGAGCTGAACGTGTGCAGAACTCGGAGGTGCCACACGTTCGGTGCTTGATCGGTTGAATCGAGAAGACGTTCGACTACATCAACCGCGTTAAGCTAACGCTTCCGCTTTCGGTCTACGAGGGTACGTGGACACACTCTCCCCCTCTCGTTGCTATGCACCTCCTAGATAGATCTTGCATGAGCATAGGAAAACTGTTGAAATTGCATGCTACATTCCCCAACATGAACCACTATGCTTGTGCTTTATTTAAAGCATGCCGTCGCTAGCTTCACAGCCATGCCTGTCCAAGTAAATTGCTCGCAAATTATCGTGCCCCTGCTTGGTCTACATTCGTGGCTCTGCTCACAAAGCGGAACTGTTTGCACTGCAGAGAAGCATGATGTATGTACAATAGTGGTCTTGCTCCTCTGATCGACGAGCGTGCCTCTGTTGCATGTAGGACAGTGTGTCCCGTATCTAAAATGCCGTGCCTCATTTCCTTCCTCAACATGAGAAAAATAATATTAATATTAATATTATAGTTGTTCTCCAACTGCCCCTTCAATCCCTCCGCTCCTCTTCCCTTCCCTCCCGTCCCTAGTTACGCTTAGCCGTCTTTCCAGATCCACGCCATACATAGCGCTGCTCGTAGGCGGCGTGAACCCAGCAATGGAGACCAAGATGGAGATCCAGCCCGGTGCCCCATCACCAAGAGGGCGAGGCTTGCGCCACCGGCGACGCCCTCCTCAGGTGGTTTGGCGGTAGCGGCTGGAAGCGGTGAGAGCCCGCCCATTGGATCCGAGGATCAGCAAGAGGAGTTTGTTCCGGACAGCATCAGCGACCTCCCGGACGCCTTCCTCGGTGAGATCATCTCCTGTCTCCCCACTAAGGAGGGCGTCCACACTCAAATCCTCTCAACCCGGTGGTGCCCTGTTTGGCGCACCGCTCCTCTGAATCTGGACTGTTGTGAGATCCCTGTCGCACGTCTTTTTAACGCCCTAGAAACAGTTCATATCAAGATCATCAGTAGGGCCTCTGCCTAGAGCGAGGAGCTTGTTCGCATACGATACATCGGAACTTGGCATCATGGAAAAACTGTTCCTGATGATGATTCTTACCTTCCAGAGTCCATCCTCTCCGGCCATGAGGGCGCAGTTAACCGCCTCTGCATACCGGCGTGCTACCTCCAGTGTAGACCCTCTACTGTCCATGCTTGGCTTGAGTCCTCCAGATTGAACAATCTCCAGGTGCTTGAGTTTTACTACCTGTTCCCATGATTCATGGAACAAATGGTCAAACTACCACACACACGCTCTTCATCTACGCCGTCACTACCGACGTCCATCTTTCGGTTTTCCTGTTCTCTGCATAGTGTCAGCTTCGCGTGATGCCAGATACCAGACCATTATGTATGGGAGCTTGAACTACCACTGGTCAAGAGACTTTCGCTTGTTGAGGTTGATATATCAGACTTCTCGTTGGAAAGCATAATCAACTCTAGTTGCCCTGCACTCGAGTGCCTGCTGCTTGTTTGCAATAGAGAAAGGCATTGCATCAGGATAAACTTGCCTAACCTTGTAAGCATTGGCATCCATGGTGAGAAAGGAAAACTCATCATTGAGGATGTCCCCTCACTTCAACGGTTGATTCACGATATTCAGAGCAATAACATGGAGGTATCCATCATCTCTGCACCTAAACTGGAGACCTTGGGTAAAGTCATGATCTCGCTCGACTCCATAGGGCTCATGGTACTGGCTTTTCACAATACATTCAACTGCATTTCCTCAATGAAACGAGTTTCATGTCATCCAACCTTTACTGTATTAATTTTATGATTTATTTTGTATGGTGTGTGAAGGATCTGGTGACGGTCAGCCTAACTACTATGCGGCAATCTGTCAAGACGTTGCTTTTCATCATGTCTTATAAGGTGGACCTTGTCGTTTAGTTGATTCAATGCCTTCCAAACCTGGAGAACTTGTTTGTCGAGGTGATGATTCTCACGCGAAATGAAAGCCCATACCATGCGAAGTGTAGTACTTCCTTCGCCTCAAAAAACTTGTCTTACTTTTGTGTGTAAATGGATACATATGTATCTAGGCATGTTTTTGTATTATATATATCCGTATCTAGGCAAATGTACGACAAACTGTTTGGGACGGGGGTCATATAATTTATTGTTGATTTTCTCCTTCTATAGACTTTAAGTATTTTTCAACCTTTATGCGTTTCCAGGGAAGATTCGTTGCCGATGGTGCAAGAAATAATTGGCGTTGCAAGCACCGGGCGTTTCTCAAAGAACACAACATTCATTTGAAGACAGTAACGTTGGAAGATTATGAAAGCAGCGGGAAGAACATTGAGTTTGTGAGGCTCTTTATTCTAAATGCAGCGGAGCTAGAGACCATCAGGATTAAGTTTCACTTCCCGTCAAACTTCACACAAGAATTTTATGAACAGCAACATAAGTTGTTCCAGTGGAAGAATAAAGCTTCTAGACGCGCCCACCTCAAATTATCAGCAAGTTGTGATCATGCGTGCTTGGATTTGAAACACAGATGTGTTGAATACCTGGATTTGACAGACCCATTCACTTGTGACTGCTGGAAACATGGCTGTAGTTAGTTGTTCAAGTTAATACAATTAGATGTTGTAGCGCCCTTCCGAGACTGGGTTATGTCTAAACATGGCGAAACAATCGATTCACCTTTTGCAGTGTTTTGTAAGCTTGTTATAAGAATGTTTCTGTGGTATGCAGCTAAGAAGCATCTCACATATACTGCAATCAATGAATCTAGTTTTATGTCATTTTATCTTGATGCTACAA
Source organism: Thinopyrum elongatum (assembly GCA_011799875.1). Taxonomy (NCBI): domain Eukaryota; kingdom Viridiplantae; phylum Streptophyta; class Magnoliopsida; order Poales; family Poaceae; genus Thinopyrum; species Thinopyrum elongatum. Next base: position 530,816,709 of record CM022301.1, on the reverse strand, counting down.
AATTTGTGTGCGGAAATCCCCAAGTGAACATGTTGGTCTCTGTTAAGTGAACCAGGGGACAAAAACATTTGGAACAGAAGAGGCAGGGCCGTGCCTCTTCTGCAATGAACGTGGATCTAGTGCATGTAAACCAGTGCGTCTGTAGTGACCGGGCGGCACTGCCTCCATGCACACACACGCATGGTCGTGACTCTGCTTAATGTGAAATCGTGCTTCTAGCGACCTCACAATGTTGCCTCTCCCACTGAACATGACCGTGGGAAATTTTGGAATGCCGAGAGGCACGATGGATGTAGAAATGTACGCCTTGTTGTAGATTCACGACCGTGCTCCTGTGCGAATTGGTATGTGCCTATCATGGAAATGGATGGGCATGAACGAGTTTATCTCTGGCTACAAACATTCGAGTCACGAAGGCACAAATGTGCGTCTGCTTCAGGAGTAAGCGTGCCTCTATAGATTATAGATTCTATGTGTGTCAGCGGTAGTACGGTGCTCCTACTTCACATAGAACCGTGCCTGTTCTGCAAGTTTGACAACTCAGTGCCAAGTTAGCAGAGGCATGGTTCCCCATGCATGCCAAGGCGAAGGCTGTGCCTTGCTAGACCATAGTAACCCATGTCTTGTTGAACGATCCGAGCCAAAATATTGCCGGATGCGCCTCGCTAGCAGCACGTGTCTTTGAAAATAAAATATTTAGGATATCAATATTTCATGTGCGTAGACCACCACACGCCCTTTCAAAGATTGCAAAAAATAACATAGATGCCTTTAGCCAAATAACCATGTCCAAGGATAAACTTATACCGGACGAGTATTTCTCGCAATGTTTCAACATAACACAACTATTAATGATCATTCTTCAAGGATTGCCTTGATCATCAGGAGGTCATCAGTGTTCGCAAAGCCTTGCCCCAAAAGATCACAGATGACGCTTTGCATCTTCTTCCTATTCTCCTTCAGCATATGCACCTCCTCCTTCAGAAAATCCCTGTCCAGTTTAATCTCACCCCTCTCGTCCTTAAGATTCTGAATGGCACCTGTGAGAGACTTCTGAATGCGCTTGACGTCTTTATCAATGATGCCCATCTGCTTCTTCTGCCTGACAATCTCCATGGTAGTTACATTAGTTCTTTCCACAGCTGTAACAAGATTCTTGAGCTTAAGGTTCACTTGTTCAATCTCCATTTTAAGCCTGCTCATCTCTTCATTCTGTGCTTGCCTACCATCATTTCTATCAAGCAACATCTCACAGAGCTTGAGTAGGCACCTCTGCATAATGATAGGCCATGGGTGGTTAACCCATTTGACGACTCCACAGTTCACGCCTCTCTACGAACAAAAAGGAACAAATGTGAACAGAAACTATTAATATACTGCTCAAGCTCTGGGATATAATAAAGTTGACATATACTTGGTTTATAACCTCATTCAACTAACTACGTACTGTGCTTATGTAGTGTGGCATGTCAATGGTAAGGTATCGGCATCACTAATTATGTACTTTGCCCACCCTGTCCACGGAGTTATTTCAAAATTGTACTTAGTTTCTTTTAAGCCAGCTTCAATTAATATGGAGCTACCTTTGCAGCCAACTTATTTAGAGAGTTTATTTTAAGAATATACTGACCATTAAACAAAACTCCCTTTTTAAATAAACATGAGAGTGTTTAGATCACTTCTTTTGCGTACAGTGATGTATAATAAGTAGTGATCTTTAACTTTTATGTAAACTAAAAGGACTACACAATGTTTCCTACAATCAATCGCAAAACACAATAAGTAATTAGTATTCTTTGGAGATTACATGTCCTATATCCAACTAGTTTGATTCAACAAGAAAGTAGCATGGATTTTTGAAAGTGACTAACTTTCACAGCACAGCTGTAGAACCTCCTTCCTGTGTCACTTCCTTCAAAGGCCACACACTGGAGAGGCTTGGTATCGTGGAGAACGCAATAGAGAGGATGGTCAACCTCTTTACCACAAAAATCCCGGTCTTCAATGGTATCATGGTTCTCCTACAAGGACACATGAATGTTTAGAGCTCAGATATTTTATTGGGAAAACAAAACCCCAGTTCAACACTCCATATGTAGCAGGAAATCACCTACATAGAAATCAAAATCCAGCTCAAGGAAGTTCAAGCCTTCCTTCCTCCTCTCTTCTCCGATCTTTGGTGTCAACATGGCACGGAGGATGTGAGCAGATGTGGTGCCATAGGCGGCGTCGAATTCGTGAGGAAAGAGAGAGAGAGAGAAAGAGGGAGAGAGAGAGGGGGAGAGAGATAGTGAGAGAGCGAGAGGGGAAATGAAAGCGAGTGACTTCGACATGGTCCGACTCGACCAAAGATTCCACCTACTCGCTAGACCCACCACCCCCTCCCCTCCTACCCCCTTTTTTGCACTGGGATGACAAGGAGCCAGTTAGTTTTCCCAGTAGTTTCAGTTTTGGCGAGTGAGTACACAAAATTACTTCCCTCTCCATAATTACTCCATAAATACAACGTTATGTGCATCTCCTTTCCCGAGTCACTTGGTCTTCCGCTCCCTCCTCTTGTCTGGTTCCTTCCGTCTTACTTGCTTCGTCTTCCTCACTCTACAGTCCACACAGATAGATCTATGGTTCGCCCATTTCCTCTGAAATACAGTAATTTTTCCCCTCTGCTGATTACTTATGCGTTGCGCACTGTGTTTTGTTAGTTGGATTCTTGCTGTATGTTACGCTTTTAATTTTATTTTTTGTGATAAGATCTTACCCCTTTTAAGGTTCTATAGGGGAATAATCTTGGAGGTCTACAGTTGATTTTTTTCCAGCTAGTTCCCTGCCAGCTAGTAGATTTGAGGAGGTTTGTGCGTGTTTTTTTAATTTTTACAGAGACACTAACATCAAGGGATATTACCAAATTAGCATTCTCTCTGCTCTATCTTACTCGTTGAAACAAGCATGTATCAGTGATGTATAGTCCTTTAATTCCATGTACCATTAGCGGAGTGTTGAAATAAAATGGATCTATATAGTCAGATCTATATAGTTATTCTCATTGGATACCAGTATCTTTAATAATTAATGAACCCGAGTCTTATATATTGCATCTTCCAGGCAAGCATGGCGTGTGGTGTTTGCAGGAACCTCAACTGTCTCGGTGTTGAATCTGATGTTGCCCAATCTTTCTTGATTGTGCCTTTGCCTCGTTGTTATGAGTCGTGCTTGGTAAGTTTTACTACCAATCACGTGTCTAGTAAAAAACCTTTGTCACTGACGTTGCTATAGTTACCTTTAATCCGCAGTCAGCAGCCACATATTCCTTCGCAACAAAATATACTACGCATGCTTGTTTTTATTTTATAGGCCTTGATGTAATTAGAAGCTCAACTGTGTTGTATAGGTTTAATAAAATATCATAGACGATGTCTGTGCCTGTGCCTGAAAGGCAAGTAATTACAAGAAAAAAAAAACACTTCCATGCATTTTTCTGAAAATCAGTAAAACTTTTATATACTTTTGTTTGAATTTTACTTTTTTGCAGTATGTCCCATGCTACTACCAGAACCAGGTCCTTTCTTTGATCTCTTTATGGAAAGATGAAGCTTTCGAGGATGGTTTTGAACATGAAGATTTTGACCTTGTGTTTGGCACTACTAAGGAATTGTCTTACAAGATTAAGTTTACAGATGGCAACCACAGGTCTAAGTTTCATGGACGTGGATGGGAAAAGTTGGTACGTGACTATGATCTGTTTTATGGTGATATTATTAAGCTGGATTTGCAAGGAGAAGATTTCTTCTTTCACATTGATTTGATGTTGAGTGAATCTCGAGGAGGTCACAAAGCCTTTCCCAAACCTTCCGTTGGTATGTTCTGATCGCTTATCAAGATGCTACTTGACTTAATATTTGTTCTAGTTTAACATTTATCTATTATAATTTTACTGTGGCATGCCGTTGGCATTTATATGCTTAATCTCTGTGATATAATGTATTAAATCTTTCTTTATGCTCACAATGTAGTTTAAAACTGTAATTTCTCTTTTAAAAACCATTATTCGCTTATTTTAGTTTTAACTGCTCTATTCACTGCTTCATAAATAGTGGCTAATACATGGTTGTATTTATTTAGCTCTTGAAGGTCTCAGTTTATCACAGAGGAGCTACATAGACAGGACAGTCTACACCTGGGGCATAAAACTTTCCTATATTCACATGGCGTGCATGATTAAATAGTCTTAAATGCTGAACACATCCCTGCCATTACCTTTGTGTACTGTCTATGTTTTGCCAACGTTCACACAGACCGTTTGGTACATTATTGTTTCGTTCTCTAACCCACCGTCAACATGTCTGTCCTCCTAATTTAATGCCAGAATAATTTGTTCTTGTACAGAAAATCCCGGCTATTGTTACCAATGACCTTAGGGTGAAGCTTGTATATCTCCCTCTCAAGGGCAGCATCAAGCTTGTTCAAATTTTCAGCACCCTTGATTTGCCTGGCACCTACTGTATACACAAAGATGGAAGGATGGCGATCACCGGGTTTTCTGCTTTTGCAGATGCAGCCAGGCTGACAGTTGATTGGGTTGTACTCATCAGTATCCAGTGGCGCACTGTGCGCGGCAAGGACTTGCTCTCACTTGTGATCACCGGTCTTTACAAAAAAACGGCATGACGCGAGACGTGTACGGTGATGCAGGGATGGCATTACACCATATAAATGTTAACTAGTAGTATCAAGTTAAGTATCGTATGTGTGTTATTTCAAACTATGCGTGCAGTTGAAATCCTCACAGTACACTACTAACATAACTTATCAGTTCAAATTCTTATTCAAACTATGGTACTGAAAGCAGATGCAAAGCTAAACGTGGTTGGTTTTGCTATTGTTGTTGTTGTTGTTGTTGTTGTTGTTGTTGTTCTGGTTGTTGTTGTTGTTGTTGTTGTTGTTGTGGGTGTGTTTCTCTGTTCGAAATGTTTCCTCCGACATGTTTGCTCAGAGAGGTACGTGAATCTAGGGGAGGTCCGGTCCTATCTTAAGAAGGCTCATGGTCATGCTTCTGTGTTTCCATTATTTTAGCTGACTCGTCTAGTAAGAGAGGCACGACCGTGAAGTTAGTGAAGGCACGGGTCTATAGTAAAAGAAGACACAGTTGTGCCTCTGAGCTGTCATTATTTCAGGTGAGTCGTGTACTCAGTGAGGCACGTCGGTTGAGCTAGTGGAGGCACGGTCCCATATTAAGAAGAAGTGTTACGGTCGTGCATCCCATGTAAAGAAGAAGAGTTGTGGTCGTGCGTCCGTCTTCAATATGTTTGTAGTGACGCGTTGCTCGGAGAGGCATATTCGTGAATCAAGTGGAGGCTTGGCCAGCATGTTATCATTGGTTCAGTTGACTCGTGTACCCAGGGAGGCACATCCGCAAGGCTAGTCTAGTCACTGTTCCCACAGCGACATCAGTCTAAATAGGTGAAACCGTGTTGCTGCAACAACTCCGTCCTCAGAACCGTCTTTCCAGATCCACCACACCCATCACTTCAAGATGGAGTCCGATGCTTCTAGCGCCAAGAGAGCAAGGCTCGTGCCACCGGCGATGCATTCCTCTGGGTGTTTGGCGGTACCGGCGGGAACTGGTGAGGGTCCGCTCACAGGATCTGAGGAGCACGAAAAAAATCTCGTCTGGACCGCATCAGCGACCTTCCGAGCGGCATCCTAGGTGAGTTCATCTCCCATCTCTCCCACCAAGGATGGCATTCACACTCAAGTCCTCACATCTCCATGATGCCCTCTATGGCGCACCGCTCCTCTTAATCTCGACAGCCGTGAGATCCCTGCCGCTCGTCTTTTTAAGGCTCTAGAAATAGTTCATATCGAGAAAATCTCCATAGCGTCCCGCGGTGAACCTCCCACCTGGGAGCTCACCCGCGAAAGGCACTTCGGAACTCGGTGCCATCGCAAATCTGGCACTTATGATATGACCCTTCTGGAAGCCATCCTTGTCGTGGGAAACCATGGCCACCTATGGGGCCATCAGCCCCTTGTGGTTCGGCAGGGGGGATGAGCACATTGCACAAAGAGCGGAGGAACGTAGCGCAGCACGGCAGAGATCACACGGGCAGTTTTACCAAGGTTCGGGCCACCGCGAGGCGTAAAACCCTACTCCTGCTTTGGTGGATTGTGGTGGAAACACAGCGCTCTTGCCCGGCAGAGTTGCCTCGGGGCGAGTGCAGCTACGCGCGTATGAGTGTACAGGGGTCTGAATCGTTTCTATGGTTGCCATGGCCCTCCTTTTATAGATCAAGGGGTCACCACAGTGGCAAATCAGTCATTGTGTACTGATTAGATAGCGAACAGTGCTATCATACCTAACTCTGTAGTCAGAGCAGGGCGCATTAAATTCGCCGCTTAGTGTCACATCGTGACGTGCCCGGCAAGCCTTGTCGGGCTAATCGGCCACCTCCTCGTCTGTTTGCTTGCCATGTCATTGGACGGGTGTCATTTGGAGGTGATTACCATAGGAAGTGGCTGCCACGTGCCAAATAACAGCCACTTAGTCACTTGGGGGCTTGACACCGCACCGATCGATGACTTGCGTCGCTGTGAGGTGGAGCGGTGGAGCCCTGGCGGGGTAATTTGCCTTTGTCGCGCCCGGCAGGCCTGCTGGGACGGTGTTGAGGCTTGTCTTCGGGGCCACCTCATCCTCGCCAGGCTTGCCGGCCCAGCATGGGAGGTTTCTCCTTAGTGGTGCCTTGCTCATTTAGCTTGTCTTGGTCCTCTTGATTTGCCCTTTGATTCCTCGAAGAGCTGTACTCCTTGCTTGGTCTGGACTTGGATGTTGCAACCTTGCTCTTTTAGGCCTGTGCACGGTCTGGGCAATAGACCCAGGGTGTGTTGCACCGACAGGAGCCCCCGGGCCTAGCCCAAACGCGCGTTCGGGCGTCGTCGGGGTAGGCCCTATCCAATGCACAGGCAAGAGGGTAGCAGTTGCTTGTCCTTTGAGATCTTCTTTGCTTCTTCATTAATCTGAGCCCAGGTCAGTTTTCGGTTCTCCCGCACATCGCGTAACGCCAATTGTAGTGGGAGAGATAATGGGCCACGATCCATGGGGTACCCACGTCCCACATTCACGGGGCGGTAACCGCCACCCCATTATCCTTCCCGCCCCTTGGGCCTCCGCCAGGTGTATTGCATGCACTGCGCGAAGTTGGCGGCGGATGCGAAGGGCACGGGAATGAGCATCGTGGCAGAAAGCCAGGCGTCACAGATTGGTGCAAGGGGTCGACCTTGATTCCTCGAGCCGTTAATGGCGAGGAGGAGCCGGACTGGGCGAACGGGGCGGCTACCTTCGTGGAAAAATCTAGCCCCCTGGCCCGCTCGCCTATAAAAAGGGAACATGGGGCAAGGCGTTTTTCCACACATCCTTCTCCTTCTATTCTTGCAGCAGTCCTCTCCCACCATGGTGAGAGGTCGGGGGCGCGGCGTTGCTCCAGTGGCGGCGATGAGAACTTCTGCTCGATAGCGTCTCCCTCCACCATCCAAAGGTGCGGGGGGCGGAGCCCGCTATGAGAGGAGGTGGTAGGGGGCGAGGTCATGGTCATCACGGCACCCGGGGCCGAGGAGGACGGGGTGGGACTCTGATTGCGCCCCCATCGGCCGCCCCTCCCCCGATGGAAGGCCATGTCGGAGACCAACCCCTGGAGTTCATCATTAGTTTGTACAAGCCTCTGCGTGGCCGCCTCCGTCTTCCCACTCCATTCGCGAGTGCGATGGAGCTTGAATTGCCGTGCGCACTGAAGCTGCACATGAGGGGTTGCGGGAATGGTGGCATGCGGGTGGATGTGGATTTCCCCCCCCCCCCTCATGTCATGTTCTTTCGACGTGGCTGGAAGACCTTTGCTCGCGCCCATAGCCTGTTGGAGGGGCACATCCTTCATTTTAAATTAATGGAGGCTGACCTGCTCTCTGTCAAGGTCTTCGGGTCCTCGGGTGCTCGCTTAGGGTGCTGCGCGGAGAGCTCGACCGACAAGGAAAGCTCCTCCTCGAGCGACGGCGACGAGGAGGATAGTGACGATGGCGCCGATGGGGAGGACAACGGCTCCGACTCCGGCTGAACACTAGCCGCACCGTCACCGTCAGGCCTGGGCACCAATATCCGCACCTGCACCCCGTTCCCGGCAGTGTGTTTTGCCGGGGAGTTGGATGCAGAGGTGCGGATGGCATTCCGGGATCCTCTAGCAGCCTTCCAGCTGGACCTCGGTAGGCTTCCTCGTGGGCTGCAGCTCCGTTAGCCCTGCCACGTCCTGCTGGCCCTGGTGGTGGCTGCTGGTGGGCTGTCCCTGCCGCTCTCTTCACCATCACCTTCGCCCGCGCCCTCCCACTCTTGTTAGGCCCCTCGCCAAGGGGCCTGACGGGGTCAGGCTGGGCTTCTGCCCAGGTGCCCCTTTTGCCTTCTTCACCTTCCGCCGTAGTGCCTGGGAGGAGTAGGGCAAGAAAGGGCATCACGGGGCACTTATGTTTTTTCAATCTAAAACATGTAGGCATTTGCCGAACTTTAGTCTAAATAATGTAATCTTCTTTATCCATGTTGGTGTTCTATAAGATCTGTACTTGTTCATCTGCATGTTAATGAAAACGACAAGTTTTGCTAGGCACTTGTGCATGCATCATACTCATGCAGAGGTGAAATGCCTCTATACGTTCAAGTAAACAAGTTATCTACGGCAAGCTATCCTGCCAGTACCCTCGAATTGTTGTTGTGGAGCTAAGCCTGCCGGGCACAAATCGTTAAGAGGGACCAGCCCCCCGCCAAGCCTTCTCCGCCAAAGGCCACTGCGACCATCCTGACCGAAGCAACGTTCGAGTCAAAGGATAGGAGCACCTAAGTTTCGAAGGTGACGAGGTTTTCATATGCACAAGTTTCTACTTACAGAACATGTAAGGATAAGAAGAGAACTTATCTGTTTGGCTTGTCAAGGATCGTCACGTAGGCTCGTCTTCATTTCTTCTTTTCGGGACCGAGTCCACGGTAAGAACCCTGCAACTTAATGCAGATGAAAATGATGCCATGAGTGACCTCATCTACATGATCATGCTATGCTCATGATATGTTTATGCATGCATGCAAGTTTTGGGGGCCCCCCGGCGCTTCATTTATTTCTGTTGCTCAGGGTCTGCGCCTGGCTTTGTACAAGGGGTTACATGCAACATCGGCAAGGCCTGTGAAAAAGGGTGGCTGCCGGGCAGGGCCCGACAGCCGCGCCTTACAGGTAGAACTTACAAAGATGCTCAATGTTCCATGAGTTTTGCAACTGAATGCCATCTCCGGTCTCCAGACAGACTACGCCTGGTCTGGTGCCTCGTACTACCCGGTAAGGGCCTTCCCACTTCGGCGTCAACTTGTTTGTACCCTTGGCAGACTGAACACGCCTAAGGACAAGGTTGCGTTCCTCAAAACCCGAGCACGAACCCTGCGGCTGTGATAGCGACGTAGGGCTTGCTGATAGCGTGCAGCACGCATAGTGGCCCGGAGACGGTTCTCCTCAAATAGCACAGCGTCATCACGCCGGTGCTGTTCCTGCGCTACTTCATCGTAGGCAAGCACTCGATGAGATCTAAATATGAGTTCCATGGGGATAACTGCTTCTACCGCATAGACTAGGGAGAAGGGAGTCTGCCCGGTAGCTCGATTTGGTGTCGTTCTGGGGGACCAAAGAACCACCATAGCTCGTCGATCAATCGCCTGCCACACTTCTGCAGTCTATCAAAGGTTCTTGTCTTGAGATCTTGCAGTACTTTAGCGTTCGCCCTCTCAGCTTGTCCGTTGCTTCTGGGATGGGTGACAGAGGCAAATGAGATCTTGCTTCCGAGGGCATGAACATATTGCATGAAGGCGCGGCTCATGAATTGGGTGCCATTGTCGGTGATGATTCGGGCAGGCACCCCGAAGCGGCACACCAATCCTTTCAAGAACTTGATAGCTGACTGAGCAGACACCTTTCTCACGGGCTCCACCTCCGGCCACTTTGTGAACTTGTCAATAGCGAAGAACAAGAACTCAAAGCCCCCGGTAGCACGGGGGAAGGGGCCCAAGATATCGAGCCCCCAGAACGAGAAGGGCCATGATAAGGGGATCGTCTGAAGAGCTTGGGCAGGCTGATGGATGTTCTTGGAATGGAACTGGCAGGCTTTACATTTGGTGACGAGCTCAAGTGCATCTTGGAGGGCTGTGGGCCAATAGAAACCTTGCCGGAAGGCTTTTCCAACCAGAGCCCTTGATCCAATGTGTGAGCCACACATACCCTTGTGTACCTCTGCCAACAGTTCCTTTCCTTCCTCCTGGCAAATGCACTTCAATTTCACACCGTTGGGCCTCCTTCTGTACAGCATGTCGTCCATGAACTGATACAGACTGGCCCTCCGGGCTACTCTTTCAGCTTCTTCTTGCTCTTCGGGGAGTTCTCCAGTTTGGAGGAATGGACTATGTGTCGTGCCCAGGTTGGGGCCAGGGGCTCGGCAACAAGGACCAGCGGCACCTCCTCATTCGCAGGAGTGCACTTCTCGACCGCAGGGACCGGTGGTCTGGCCAGATGGTGTAGCTTACTCATCGAAGGGGAGTTGTTCCCGCCAAGCTCTCTACCAGGAGCCTCGAGAGGCTCTGCCGGGTGAGGCTTGCCGGAGTCCAGTTTCTGCTCTTTCTGGCCATTGTTGCCGAGGATACAGAGGGCTGAGTCAGATGGAGAACAAAAGTCCCTGGTTCCATAGAGAGTTTTTGTGCAGCGCACTTTGACAGATGATCAGCAGTGCTGTTTCCCACACGGGGCACGTTCTCTGTTTGTAATCAGCCAAAGCGCTCCTCCAACTTTATCACTTCCTCGACGTATGCCTCCATCAATGGACTTTGGTAATCCTTGTTGACTTGTCTCACCATAAGTTGTGAATCTCCGCGGATGATCAGCTTCTTGATTCCCATTTCTGTTGCAATCCTGAGCCCGGCAAGGAGCCCTTCATACTCTGCAGTATTGTTGGTAGCCTTCTCCCGGGGAAAGTTCATCTGGACGACGTACTTAAGGTGCTCCCCAGTGGGGGCAACAAGAAGCACACCAGCCCCTGCACCTTGTAGGGAGAAGGCCACGTCGCTGGACGGGTGTCATATGTAGGTGATTTCCATAGGAAGTGGCTGCCACGTGCCAAATAACAACCACTTAGTCACTTGGGGGCTTGACACCACACCGATCAATGACTTGCATTGCTGTGAGGTGGAGCGATGGAGCCCTGGCGGGGTAATTTGCCTTGGTCGTGCCCGGCAGGCCTGCCGGGATGGTCTTGAGGCTTGTCTTTGGGGCCACCTTGTCCTCGCCAGGCTCGCCTGCCCAGCAAGGGAGGTTTCTCCTTAGTGGTGCCTTGCTCATTTAGCTTGTCTTGGTCCTCTTGATTTGCCCTTTGATTCCTCGAAGAGCTGTACTCCTTGCTTTGTCTAGACTTGGATGTTGCAACCTTGCTCTTTTAGGCCTGTGCACGGTCTGGGCAACAGACCCAGGTTTTGTTGCACTGACAATCCTCTCCGCCCATGGGGGCGCAGTTCACTGCCCCTGCATACCGGCGTGCTACCTCCATTCTAGACCCTCCGCCGTCGACGCCTGGCTCAAATCATCCAAACTGGACAATCTCCAGGTGCTCGAGTTCTATTACATGTTCCCAGATTTCGTGAGAGACTGTGTCATATGACCACTCACATGCCCTTCGTCTGCACCCTTTGCACCAGCGTCCTTCTCTCAGTTTGCCTCCTCTCTACACACCACCACCTTTGCTCTTTGCCAAATACCAGACAGTTACGTTCGGGCTCTTAAACTACCACTGCTCAAGAGACTTTCACTTGTGGACGTTGATATATCAGACGTCTCCCTTCAAAGCATCATCCACTCTAGTTGCCCCGCACTCCGGTGCCTTCTGCTTACTTGGAATATGGAAAGCCGTTGCATCAGAATAAACTCACGTAACCTTGTAAGCATTGGAATTCGCTGTGGACATGGCGAACTTGTTATAGAGGATGCCCCCTCACTTCAACGGTTGCTTAATGATATTCTGAGCAACAACTTGCAGATAACTGTCATATCTACACCTAAACTGGAGACCGTGGGTAAATTCCATGATTTTTTCTCTGAATCCAAGGTCACGCGTAACCCTACAGTTATCCAGGTACTTAGTTTTTAGCTGCATTTGTCCGAGTAAACAAGTTTCATGTAATACAACCTTTTATTCAATTTTAATATCATTGTGCGTGCACCATGCAAGGTTTGCCGACAGTCAGCCTATCAACAGTGCTTCAAACGGTCAAGAATTTGCTCATCAAGATATGTTTTGAAGTGGACGTGGTCGTTGCCTTGATGCAATGCTTTCGAAGCCTTGAGAACTTGTTTATCGAGGTGATGATTCTCACACACATTGAAAGGCCATAACATGCATACTGTACTACTTCTCCTGTCTGACTTAAAAAGCTTGTCTTACATTTGTCTGTAAATGGATACACCCGTGGCTAGACATGTTTTAGTATTACATACACCCGTATTTACAAAAATCTAATAAATACTTTACCAGGATATAGGGGATAGAATTAATCATTCATCTGCTATTTCGACAGAATCTCTCTTAGAGACCTTAAGTATTTTCAATCTTCATGTACATCTAGGGAGGAGTCTGTTATGGGAAACAAATACGTAGCGTCATAAGCACCGGTGTTTCTCAAACAACATGACTTTCATTTGAAGACAGTAACGCTGGATGACTATGAACCCTACTTGGTAAACATTGAATTTGTGAGATTCTTTGTTTTAGAATGCAAGCAAGCTTGAGACCATGAGGCTTAACTATCGCTTCCACCAAGACTTCACGGAAGAATCTTATGAAAAGCAACAAAAGGATCTTCTGTGGCACAAAAAGGCTTCTGAACGTGCTCGCCTTATATTGTCAGCAGCGTGCAAGCATCGGTTCTTTTATTTAAAACTCACGCGTGTTGAATACCTGGATTTGACGGACCCATTCAGCTGTGACTGCTGAAAACAGAGCTGGAGTAAATTGTTCAAGCTTGCAGGGTTACATGTTGTTGCGCCCTTTTGAACGTGGTTTTTTTTTCTGAATATGAACAAACAACCCTTGTACTTTTTTGCACCGTCTGTAAGCTTTCCACAACAATCGTTTGTTAGAAAGTCTTGTAATTGTGCTCGTCTTCTAACAGACGACACAAGCTGTAAGCATTTTTAATATGGTACCATTTGATATGGCTTTATATTATTTTACTTGATTGGTTTTGTGATGTAGAGCAGTACGCAGCTGCACGGAAAAAAACATTGAAGCTGCAAAAAATATAATTGTTGTTAGAACGAACAAGATGCTCAGAGCGTATTTACATGACCTGTAAACCAGTGGATCTACTGGTTGTAAACTCGTACTCTGTGCTACCGGACTTCCGTGCCTTCCACAGTGAATGTTTCAGCGGAAACATTCTGAGTATTTAGTCACGACCCTGACTCTTGTTAGTATAGGACCATGCTCCTAATAATGAACTCGTCAGTGGGAACATTTCCAATACCGAAGCACGTCCGTGCTTCGTCCGCCCGTAGAACCGTGCCTCTCGTGACATGACGGCTGTTGTTACTGATGACCCCAGGCTGAAGCTTGGATATTTCGTCTCAAGGTCAGACTTTGTCTAGAAACTTCACAATCGTGGTTTTCTAACAGAGTATTCGCACCACCCATGCCTCTGCCACCACACTTTTGTGCATCCAGAGAGTTGGTGCCCGTGCATGTAGAGGCTTCACTTCGGTGCCTTCTGTGCCTGCATCCACGTACATGTGCCTCACGTGACTGCACCGTGACTCTAGAGACTTCATAACCGTGGCTCTCTATCTCAGTATTCGGACCTCTTCTACCACACTTTTGTGCACCCAGAGAGGGTTGATGCCGAGCCAGGCCTGGAGAACCCCACGCCCGTGCGTGTAGTGGTTTCACAACAGTGCCTCCGGTGCCTACATCTACCTGCCTCACATGACACGAGCTGTGACTCTTACGTGCCCGTGGAGCCACACGCCCGTGGGTCCAGATACTTTACAACTGTGCCTCTCCAACTAAGTATTCTCACCCATGCCTCTGCCACCACACTTTTGTGCATCCAGAGGGTTGATACTCGTGTCTCGAGAACCCCGACGTCCATGCCTGTAGAGGCTTCATTTCCGTGCCTCCAGTGACTCAATCCACGTGCCTCACATGACACTTGCCATTACTCTTACGTGCCCGTGGTGCGACACCCTCGTGGTTCTAGAAAATTCAAAACCGTGCCTCAGTAACTGAGTATTCGAACCCATGCCTCTGCCACTATAATTTTGTGCATCCAGAGGGTTGATACTCGTACGTGCCTGTAGAGGCTTCACTTCGGTGCCTCCGGTGCCTGCATCCTTGTGCCTCACGTGACACGAGCCATGGCTTTTACGTTCCCGTGGAGACACACGCCCGTGGATCCAGAGACTTCACAACCGTGTCTTTCCACCTGAGTATTCGCACCCATGCCTCTGCCACCACACTTTTGTGCATCTAGAGAGTTGATACCTGTGTCTCGAGAGCCTCCACGTCCGTGCCTGTAGAGGCTTCACTTAGGTGCCTCCGGTGCCTGCATGCACGCGCCTCACATGACACTTGCCGTGACTATTATGTGGTCGTGGCGCCACACCCCCATGTCTCCAGAGACTTCACAACCGTGCCTCCATAACTGAGTATTCAGACCCATGCCTCTGCCACCAAACTTTTTTGTATCCGGACGGTTGATACCCGTGCCTCGAGAAGCCACACGTTTGTCAAGGCCGTGACTAGTCCACCACCGCATCAAAATCTTCTAGTTTAGGTATATATATATATATATATATCAGGAAAATAGGTGAATCGTGAAACCCTAACCCTCTTTCCAGATCCACCGCACAAAGAGCTGCAACGGAGGCGACACGAGCTCGGCAATGGAGATGAAGAAGCGTGCCTCTAGCAACAAGAAGACAAGGTTCGTGGTCGTACACGTGCCCTCTAAGCTCGTTAAGAGGAGAGGTTATGGACCGCCCAGTGGATCCTAGAACCATGTTGAGTCTAGTCTGGACTGCATCAGCGAGCTCCTGGACGCCATCCTTCGCGAGATCATCTCTTGTCTCACCACAAAGGAGGGCATCCGCACACAAGTGCTCGCATCTCGGTGGCGCCACATATGGCGCACCGCACCTCTCGATCTCGACTTTCGTGCGATCCCTGATACTCGTTCTACTAGCTCTCTAGAAAAAATCTGTTGTGAAATCATCCGCATTCTCCCCAGCAAGCAAATCGTCCAGAAAACACACGTCGGAACTCAATGCCGACATCTTAGTGGCAACTACCGCAGAGAATCTGTGGCTGATGATTTTAGTCTTCATGTATCTATCCTCTCCGATCACGAGGGCCCGATTCACCGCCTTTGCATCCCTACAAGCTACCTCCAGTGCCAACCTTGTGTCGTCGATGAGTTGTTCCTGTCTCGGAATCTGGACAAACTCCAGGTTTTAGAGTTCTATCACATATTCCCAAATTTCTTCTACCCAGGGCCCAGGCAACCACGCAGATTCCCTTCATCTATGTCGTCGCCACCGGCATCCATCTCGAGATTTCACTCCTCTCTCCACACCGTCACCTTCGCCATGTGCAATCTAGAAGACAATCTAGTAGAAATGGTTCGCCTCCCACTGCTCAGGAGACTTTCGCTGGTGGAGGTTTATATATCGGATGTCTCCTTGCAGAAGGTCATCCACTCTAGTTGCCCTGCCCTATAGTGCCTGCTGCTTGTTTGCAATAAGAAATTTTGCTATCTGCGAATAAACTCAGCTAGGCTTGTAAGCATTGGCATTCGTTCTGACGAAGGAAAACTCATCATTGAGGATGCCCCTTCACTCCGAAGACTGCTACATGATTCTGTAGACGCACAACTGCAAATAACAGTTGTGTCTGTGCCTAAATTGGACACCTTGGGATTTTTTTTGAATTATCCAATGAAACGAATATCGTCATTGGGTCTACCGTTATTCAGGTACTGCCTCTGCACATTACTTTGACCTGCGTTATTGAAAAGCACATAAGATTGATATCCACAAGCTAATAATATCATGTTCTCTCCTCAATGAAGGGCCTGTGCAGAAGTAGCCTATCTACGGTGCTGGACTCTGTCAAGACCTTGTTTATCTCACAGACATGCTTTAATATGGATGAGGTTGTTGACTTGTTGCGATGCTTTCAATGCTTGCAGAACTTGTTTATTGAGGTGATGATTTGACACACGTTGAAAGCCCACACACAATATACATAATATATTGGCACTAACTACTCAATTTGCTCTTCATGTGTGTTTAGGGAGGAGGATGGGATCAAAGAGGTATAACAAATGAATGCCGTCAAAAGCAGCGGGTGTTTCTCATGAATCAAGACATTTGTTTGAAGACATTAACGCTGGAAGACTATGAAGTCACAGATGCAAACACTGAATTTTTGACATTGTTTATTCGAAATGCTAGGATGTTACTGACCATCAGGCTTAAGTTTGGCTTGCGCACAGATTTCACTGGTGAACTTTACAAATGGCAACAAGAGGTACTGCAGATGGAGAAAAGGGCTTCTAATTGTGCTCAGCTTAAATTAACAACAACTTGTAAGCATATGCACATGGATTTAAAAACACAGGTGTTGAATATCTGGATTTGCCAGATCCATTCAACTGTGAATGCTGAAAACAGGTCTGGAGAGATGTACTTGTGATATTCAATGAGTGCATTATGTAAACATGGTCAAACAATTCTAATTCCCTTTGCACCATACCATCTGTAAGATATTTTTTATTTTGAGGCAGTAAGCTCATATTTAAAAACAGGAATATTTATGATATCAATTACATGCTTTCTGTTTACAATATTCATATGTTTGTAGAGCCATGAACAATTACCCAAAGCTAAAAGAAATCAGCTCACACATGCTAAAAAATCAAACTAGTTTCCCGTTCTTTGTGGCATCAAATTTTGTCTTTTAAAAACAACATGCATCTACTGCAAACGTGCATCTGCTGCAATCGTGCCTCTCTGAAGGATGTCTGTGCATCCCACAGCAAACGTGCATCAAGAGGTTGTGAAATTGTGCGTCTGTGTGAACGCGTCACTGAAAACATTTGGAATACACGGGCACTTCCGTGCGCCTTTTCGTTGGAGAGACCGTGTCAGAGAAAAAACAATTCGAAAAACAGTAGCACGGTCGTGCGTCATGGGCACATACACCCGTGCCCCAGCTGCTTAAAGACCGGGTCTCTCTCAGTGAACAGGCAACTGAAAATATTACGAAAATAGAGGCACTTCCGTTCCTTTTCTCCTTAGAGAACCGTGCATACCGTGGCTTCACGTCCATGTCCCTCAGAGTGGCCATGTCAGGGGAAAACAATTGGGGGAACACAAACACGGTTCTGCATCATGCACATGTACAACCGTGCGCCAACTGCTTAAAGACCGCGCCTCTCTCAGAGAACGCGTCACTGAGAACATTTCTAATACAGAGGCACTTCCTTGCGTCTTATTCTTATCCTTACAGAACCATGCATACCATGGCTTCACGTCC
This sequence comes from Thinopyrum elongatum, assembly GCA_011799875.1. Lineage (NCBI taxonomy): Eukaryota > Viridiplantae > Streptophyta > Magnoliopsida > Poales > Poaceae > Thinopyrum > Thinopyrum elongatum. The sequence goes on along the minus strand of CM022301.1, from coordinate 530,799,069 downwards.
CTGTCCCTCTGAGAGATCGTGTTAGGGGAAAATACTTCGGAAAACAGAAGCATGGTCGTGCGTCATGGACATGTACAACCATCCCACAACTTCTTAAAGACCACGCCTCTCTCAGTGAACATGTCACTGAGAATATTTGGAATACAGAGGAAAAGTTGTGCCTTATGTGGTAGTAAATCCGTGCGTGTTGAGGATGTCAGTCCGTGCCTTTATTCCCCTAATAAGCTACATCTAGGAAGAGCAGTGCACTAGTTGTGTCATTGTGCATTTTTCCTAGAACTGACATTGTTTTCTGCCAACCCGTATGTCCCTCTACATCCTGAGCGCAACATGCGTTCCTTGAAAGAAAAGAAAAAGAAAAAAAACTCATTATCTTTGCCGCTGTACAGTGGCCCTATGTTAGTGAGCAGGCGCGTATTATAACTGTCTGTTTTGTGCCAACCCAGATCCCTCCTCCCACTCACCCGCTGTATTGTTCACCGTCTTTTCTCTCTCGATTCTCCATCTCGATCTAGGGTTAGTCCATTTTCTCTTCATTTCTATGTGAAATTTTCGCTATGATCCGTTTCCCTCTTGTTGGTTTGTCTGTTCATGTTTGAAAGCGATACATCTACGCTGTTATGCTAAGAATTGCCTGGAAATTTGTTGTGAACTCAGCCAAATCCGCGCAGTACGAGGCCAAACCTGTACACGGCCCGTGCCTCTTAGGCCAATGACCTCGCCGGTGCAAGGCACGACGCTACGAGCCGTAGCGACCTACGGCGTCCATGTCCTAGGTGAGAAATGAACTTCGCCGAGGGAGGTTGGTAGTTTAAATTGAAGCCCGATAGGGCTTGCAAACAACGGCGGTAGCCGGAAGTAGAAGGGAGTGGGCGGACGTTGCGCTGTATTGCTAACCGGCCACGGGGTGCTCGAGGTTGGCATTTGGGGTGGTGTTGACTGGGAGTCGGCGTTTGTGCTTGAGGACGCCGTTTGGGGTCCTGTAGGCTGGGGGCGAGGTTAACGTTGCTGGATCACCCATTTCAAATACTACCTAGCTACACATGCTCGGGTGGTTGGCGTTGGCGACGGTAGCGTAGGGTTGCGGATGACGTTGCTGGGTGCAGCTCTGACGGATTTACATATAATTTTAATGTTACAAACACTTTTTGAGTCGCATGATTATAGACTATTGTTTCTGCTCTTTGGTTGTCTTGTCTTGAAATATACATTTCCTAAAGCTACTTTTATAACCAAGCAGCAGAGATCCTTTCGTTGAGTGACAGTGACATTCAAGATTGTGAACTACTCTAAAAATAGTCAGTACTGAACTGTTATGAATTAAGCAACCCTTTTGGAAAATTAATACTGATTTAACTATTTTCATATTTCCTATGTTCTTACTACCATTGTAAAACTGTCATCCTGTGCACATGTCTTTTTAGGAATTTGTGTGTGAATGACTATTTATGAAAAGTCCCCTTTTAGCCAAATAATTTTTCAGGATAATTTAATTTTCCTTGTGTTGAGAATTTCATATAAACGTTGTTTTGCAATGTATTCCAGGGGAAACCATGTCTTGTGATATATGTAGCAACTTTGGTTGCCCTGGATTGGAGTCAGGCATTCCCACAGCGCAATAACAGTGCCTCTTCCTTGCTGCTACAAGACATGCCTAGTAAGGAGAAATGTTTGGCACCCCATGCCCAACACTTACTACCAACTACTGTATGTTTCTGATGGCAGGAAATAAAAGTTTCTCTAATATTGTTGAAATGGAATGCCTACATTTAACGAGATGTTTTCAATTCTCGAAATGTTTTGTTTTATCAAATGCTACATGTTCAAAACAATTCATAGAAATATGAAAACCGCTATCTGTGTTGGTTATACATGTCGGTATTCAAGAAGTCCTTCTTACAGGGTGAAGATTTTTTTCTTTTTTTGGGCAGTATGTGCCATGCTATTGCAGGCAGCAAGTCACTTCATCAATCAATCAGTGGAAAGACACTACAAAAAAAAGACACATCTGTGACATTTTGGGCTGAACGAATTTTTTTTCTAACATGCTTACGAAACTTATATGACGATAATTGTGACAAAAGCACGTATTATCATAGATGTGGTGGGCTCCTACTTCTATGACAAAATCATGATAGCAAATGGGCTTTTCGTCCTAGGCGGGCCGGGGACGCACCTGCATGACATTCTTTGGGCCGTCCATGATGGAAAAAATCATGGTAGAATCGAGGGCGAGGAAAATTTCGGGGAGTTCCCGGTTACAGTGGGTGGTCGGGGCCGAGCGATGCACGGAGGGATTGCGCGTTTCTCTCGTACACGTACGCGCTTGTGTGCATGGCGTTGGGCTCTAACTGAACCTGAGCAAGGCGTTCGCTTACTGAACCCGAGCGATTGCACTAGCTATGTTACTGAACCCGAGCGATCGATCCCTGGCTGATAACTGAACCCGAGCGATTCCTTCGCTACTGCTGCTAACTGAAGCCGATCGAAGCTACCTCTTGATGAACAGTCCTCAATGGGGGTTGGATGAACAGTCCCGATGGGGGTTGGATGAATAGGATCCCGTGGAAGTAGAGGCCGTTGCCGCTGGATGAACAGGACCCCGATCGAGGAGGTAGGGGTGGATGAACAGTAGTCGGTGGAGGGACCCCGTGGAGGGCTGGTTGAACAGGACCCCGTGGAGGGCTGGTTGAACAGGTGCCGGTGGAGGCTGGATGAACAGGACCCCGTGGAGGGCAGGTTAAACATTAGCCGGTGGAGGCTGGATGAACAGGACCCCCCATGGATGAATAGTAGCTGGTGCAGGCTGGAGGAAGTCGATGGTGGGTGAACAGTAGCATGTGGAGGCTGGAGGAAGTCGACGGTGGATGAACAGTAGCCCGTGGAGTCCCGTTTTGCGGTACGCCACACCCCTCCCGATGAACAGGACCCAGTTTCGACCGTAGGCGCTCCAACACAAGTCCGTTTCCTCCTTTTTGTGGTACGCCACACCCCTCCCAATCAACAGCACCCTGTTTCGACCGTAGGAGCTCGAACACAAGTTCGTTTCCTCCGTTTTGCGGTACGCCAGACCCCGTTTCGGCTGTTCTGTCCAAGCCGGTTGGCTCCGGATGAACACAACGCATTCCGACCCATTCTGTTGCCTCCCAATGAACACGATGCTGTTTCGCCGTTCCGACCCAGTCGGTTGGCTGCCGATGAACAGGACACCGTCGCTGTACGCGTTCGAGACCCCGCCCGTATGTACGTACGTAGTCGTATTTACTTTCTTGCAGCGTGGCTGTACGTACATGTACACGATATGGACGGGACTGCCTGAACAGCTACCGCTCCTTACTGGGCCATGGTTCATCGTGGCAGAAAGGCCGATGGACCAGTATGTACGTACACGTTTGCGACCAGAATGACAACGCTACGTACGCTTCGACCGGGTGGGTCCCGGCTGTCAGGGAAGATAAGGAGGCACTTCCTTGCGTGCGAAGATATTAATGGTGGGTCCGAGCTGACAGGGGGAGGATTCTTTTTTTGCGCGTAATAAGGAGGCACTTTCTTGCATGCGAAGATGTAGCTGGTGGGTCCATCTGTCAGCCTCACCGCGTACAGTCCTCTTCCAATGGCCGTCATTCATTGACCATGTTGACCACGCCACGCGGACAGCACCAGACGGTGGACGATGGTGAGGCAGGGAACGATGCGGAGCCTGGGAACACGCGGAGGGTAGTACGAGGGTTGACTAGTGCGGCTGCGGTGTGAGGCTGCCATTGCCGCAGAATAACAGGGGGTGTGGGTGAGTAGAGGGATGGCCTGGCCAGCGGTGGGAGTAGTAAGGGGCGGTGAGGACTGCGTGGCAGCACAGCCGGCCACAGGAGGCAGGAGCACGCGGTGGTTTGGACGGCTGGAGCAAGAAAATCAGAGGTTGAAGAAACAGGACGACCGTTGGATGTTAACAATCCAACGGTCACTGGTGATAGAATTGTTTGTTGACTAAGTTGACAAAGCCCTGCGTACGCGTCAACTTAGTAGGGCCACAAGTCAGCCTCCATATCTGGTGGGCCCCAGCTGTCATGGGGAGCACTCGTTATTTTTCTCTTAATAAGGAGGCACTTCCTTCCGTGCCAAGATATAGCTGGTGGGTCCCAGCTGTCATTGGGAGGATTCATTCGTTTTGGCGTAATAAGGAGGTACTTGCTTGCGTGCGGCCATGGACCATGTGGGTCCCAACTGTCAGCCTCTCCATGTACATCCCTCTTCCGATGTTGTCGTTTGTTGACAATGTTGACCATGCCGTGCCGAGAACACCAACGCGATGGACGACGACGAGACCCAGGAAGGGAATGACCCGGAGGCGGCGAAGCCACAACAGTGGGGGGATGTGGGTGAGTAGAGGGATGGCCTAGCCAGAGGTGGGAGTAGTAGGGGGCGGTGAGGCCTGTGCGGTAGCACAGCTGGCCACGGGAGGCAGGAGTACGCGGTGGTTTGGACGGCTGGAGCAAGAAAATCAGAGGTTGAAGAAGCAGGACGACCGTTGGATGTTAACAATCCAACGGTCACTGGTGATAGAATCGTTTGTTGACTAAGTTGACAAAGCCCTGCGTACGCGTCAACTTAGTAGGGCCACAAGTCAGCCTCCATATCTGGTGGGCCCCAGCTATCATGGGGAGCACTCGTTATTTTTCTCTTAATAAGGAGGCACTTCCTTCCGTGCCAAGATATAGCTGGTGGGTCCCAGCTGTCATTGGGAGGATTCATTCGTTTTGGCGTAATATGGAGGTACTTGCTTGCGTGCAGCCATGGACCATGTGGATCCCAACTGTCAGCCTCTCCATGTACATCCCTCTTCCGATGTTGTCGTTTGTTGACAACGTTGACCACGTCGTGCCGAGAACACCAATGCGATGGACGACGGCGAGACCCAGGAAGGGAATGACCCGAAGGCGGCGAAGCCCCAGCAGTAGAGGGATATGAGTGAGTAGAGGGATGGCCTGGCCAGCGGTGGGAGTAGTAGGGGGCGGTGAGGCCTGCACGGCAGCACAGCCGGCCACGGGAGGCGGGAGCAGGCGGTCCCGCCGGCCATGGATTTGGCGGCTGGAGCAAGAAGATCAGAGATTGAAGAAGCACGACGGTCGTTGGATTGACATCCAATGGTCACGTCTGCTAGAATAGTTTGTTGACGCATATAATAAGTAAAAAAATCTTGCATACGTGTCAACTTAATAGGCCCACAAGTCAGACCATTCCCTATTTTTTTTAATAATTTACAGCTCGTTGCAACTTCTTATGCAATTTATTGCAGTCCATTTTTTTGTGGCCAGGGCTAGGGTTAAAAATTTAAACAAAATTTCACATATTTTGGTGGGGTCCAAACTATTTTTAATACCGAAATGTCGAGCCAGATTTAAAGTACTTTGAAGATATATTTAAATTAGGTTAAAGCCCAATGAAATTGGAATCTGAAAATGTGAAAAAATTCAGAAATTTGAAAGTAATTGCCAATTTATCGTCTGTTTTTATATTTACAACCCATTTCATATTACTTTCAAGATTTGCAGCCGTCTTGAAAGAGTCGCAGCCCAGCAGGGCGTAGAAAAATAAGTAGGCCTGGATTGGGTATTCTTCAGAAAAAATAAACTGGGCTCATTTTCACAAAGAAAAAATAGCTGGGTTAGTCATGTGGTGAACGTAAAATAGAAGCCTGGGCTAGACGGGCCACAGCCCAGTTGACACCCTGCTCCGTCTCAACAATAACAAAAAAAAAATACAGCTTGAGCAGCTACATCCCAGGTGTCAGCTGATCTTTTGTTGTTCTCTTGTCTGTTGACTATACGCTGACAATGTCGTGGGTCCCAGATGTCAGCAAACCACTAGGAGGAAGCATTTTCTTTTTCTATATGCTGACAATGGAGTATATAACAAAAAATGAGGAACTTGCTTGCGTACGGCCTTGGACATGGTGGGCCCCTACTATCATCCTCTTCACATATAATCCTCTCCCGTTGCCTCTTGTTTGTTGACCATGTTGACAACGCGAGAGGGCGGCGCCGCGGCGAGCGCACCAAAGCGCGCGGAGGACAACGGCGAGGCCTCGGACATCAACATTAATGATTTAGGAGACGGTGGGGCAGCGATGCGTGCGCTGAGGCGCAGCCAGCCGTGGGAGGCGGAAGCAGGCGGCCCTGCCGGCGCTGGTTTGGTTTTGGCGGCTGGAGGAAGATAGGACTGAAGAAACACGACAGACTGTAAAAGTAGCAGGAGTACTTAACAACCTTAACTGAAACCAGCAGGGGCACTTAACAACCATAGCTGAAAGCAATATGAGTACTTATACAGGTTCAACCGTACAAAGCACGCCTCGAACAGTGCCACTTTGCCTATAGTTAACCAAGGGTGAGGCCACCAAGCCCCAGGACAAGGCCCAGGCGCCACCCCACGCATCCACAACCTTCTGAAAGCGGCTTCATCTCGCAATGTGGTCAATAAACAGGATATTCGCTTTAGAGCCATGGAAAAGCATGAGCATAACCTTCTGTCCTATTCTCCAAGATGGACGGGCCTTCATTATTTGAGACCACCCATGAATAAGTATCTTTTCACCTCCAAGGGAAATTAAGTAGGTCGACATAAACATCATGTTGTGACCAAGCACAAGTCTGCCCCACCATGGTCAGGCATCTGTATAGGAACAATAGAACTTGGCAATTTCTATTTCAAGAAGATCACAGCTGTAAAACTGTGTATAAGCAAGAGTTTATGAACAACATATATAACAGAAAACAACTCGTACCATAAGTTTCTCGACACAGTTGGATCTGTTCAATGTGTGCAGCAGTGGCACACATATCCCACATGGCCCTCCACCATTGAAACGCCTCACAAGGACCTCAAGACGATCAATAAAGTGTAGGAACTGGTGGATGGCGTCCCAGTCAACTTCAGTGCCATTAGTAACAGTCAAGCTCTTATAGAATAACAAATGAGTAGCGTGCTTAACATTGAAATAACCTACACGTGCCACCAATTATAAGAAATATTAGTTAGAAGTAGCATCTTCGTGAGAGAAGGAAATCACAAATCATTGCTACTTCTAAAGTTAAATTGTGATTAGTTAGGCAGAATAGGTGGATTAAGAAGTAAACGAGGCAACATGCAAGAACCAGATACAAAACTAACATGGATGAACTACTGGAATGATGTCGCGGTGGAAGATCACAATGAAGATGAGACCAGGTTCTGCTATTTCCATCAACATTCGTGCACCAACTTTCAGTCTGTAATACTTGAGAAAGTTTATCCAAGTTCGGCCATAAAAAAAGCAGCGATCTTCTTGGTTCATGAACCCAACTCGGAACTTATATCCATGGCTCGTCTTCAATGTGACCATTAAACTGGTGTATTCAGTTATGGCAAGGCCGACCATCTTGAGTACATGTGTTCTGGCAGAGCAAGGAATGCACTGCAGGAAAAATAATATGAGAACACAATGTATTCGCTATCCAAATCTTGAAATAATTTCCTCCTTCACGTCAGTGTTGACCATGGTACTAGTACCTTTTATCCAAATATAGCAATCCAAATTTCCAAATTAGTCGACAGCATGTTCAAAAACCCCCCACCCTCCCGGATAGAAAAGAGGATTCTAGGAACATACTGTGCGCGTTTTAAAATCCTGTGTTAGGATGAGAAGGAACAAGCGTGGCGTCTCGCCGAGGGCACAGAAACCTGTAGGGTCCTCGCACTTTGGGCACTGCAAATGAAACACACTAGATTCAGTAGGAAGAAAAATGCATCAACGGTGGCGGTTGCCATCCTAGGATTACCCGCGACCAAGGGACTAGGATTTATCGGGGATGGATGAAGAATTCGTACCTAGTTCTCCATTAGAAAACCCTACGCAATCGCCGAGAGAAGGTTTTCTCTGAACAAGCAGACGAGGGAGAAGGGGATTTAGGCCCAGTGAAATATTGCTGCTTCGTCCGTCCAGCTTACTGCTAAAGCTGGAAAGGTGGGGGTTTTCGTGATTTGATGGCTCATTGGGCATTACTGTGGCGCTACGACTGGGGTGAGCCTACCGTGCAGTTGTGCTCTCTAATTTGGTGCATGGCACGTGGACCCCTTTGCCGGATGCCCCACATATCAGCGAAAGGAAGTAGAAAGGCAGGAGTAACTAGTTACACATAAATATATTTTTGACAGAGAGATACTCCCTCTGTAAAGAAATATAAAAATCTTTTATATCACAACTTTATACATAAGAAAAATCACAGGGAATATATATAACATAATATGGGGGTTCAGCTGAGAACATAATAATCAGACAGGCTCACGGTTCTGGACTTTGGGCCACAGGCCAGTGGGCCTCCATGTTTGGGGGGCCATGTGTTCTAACTCAGCGCATTTCATATTGCAAGCGATCAGTACGACGCTAGTTTTAGATGCTGTCGCAAGGCGAATACAGAAAATTAAATAAAGCATGGCAGCTGTTAGAATGAAATCGAACGACAGTTCCTAACCAGCAATCAGAGTTGCAATTCTTTCACGATATCCTACGTGATAAATAATACTGTCGTACAACTTATACACACAGGACACTTGTTTCACCATGCCATATTATTACATCAAAAGCTCTCGGTGGATAGATCAGTTCGGCAGTTGCGTGCTGCTACTGAAGAATTTCAAATTTGATTTGGACCAGCTCTCCTTGCCGAGAAAGTTTGATTTTGACATCATCCCCTACTGCAAGATTTGATAGAGTTTTGAACCTTGACCATCCTTTAGCATCAATCATCATGCGACCATCCTTTGTACTTACGGTGTATTGAGCAGGTTCTTTCACACCAAGGTTGCGCATGGTAAGAGAAACTTGGCCACGGTCGCCCGGATTATTGAATGACTCCCTCGTTGCTCTAGGAATTCTCTGTTTGCAAACAAGAAGACATACACAAACAGTTAGATCAACACAGTGAATCATGTGAAACAACATGGAAAGAAAAAAGAACGAAGCACTTGGGCGGCCAATGCTTACCAGGAAGGTGGAGATGTCGGTTTTTGTAAGGACTTTGGTATATGTAGTGCGAACTGCAGCCTAGCCTGTTGCCGGTGCAACTGCTGGTTCCGTTGCCGCTGCACGGGCCGGAGCAGATGCAAGTGGAACTTCAAGTGTTGGTGCAGGTGCCGGAGCCGTTGCTGGTGCCCATGCCGGTGCGACTGGTAGTGCTGCTGCTACAGGAGATGGTGCTCCTTGTGGAGCTGGTGCCGGTGTCGGAGCAGGTGCCCGTGTCGATGCCCGATCCTCCGGTAGATCAGCCTGATCCGCTGACATGGTCGGTGCCCAATCCTCTGGTGGATCAGACCGAGCTGCTGCCGCTGTTAGTGCTAGAGCCAGTGCCGTCTGAGAAGGTGCCGGTGCTCGATCCGATGCTGAAGGTGGTACCGATATGCGAGACAGCAACGATCATCTCTGGTCTACTATGATTTCATACTTCAACTTTCTAACTTCACTAGGCGTCGTGACCTTGATCCAGTCTTTTTCTTCACTTCTTTTAAATGCCAGAAGGACTAATTGTGGCGTGTTTGTGAAACGAAACTGCAGTTCATCATAGGGCTTCAGATTGTACTCAGACAACAGACTGATCCAATTGTGTCCAGTAATATAAGTGATGGACAGTGCCTTCATTACTGACACGACATAAGAAGTGAAACCTGCAAAAATAACCATCATAGAGCAAACCAAACAGTTTATTCTGTAACGAATGTCACATGGCAAAACCTGCATCGTAAAATTGCAGCAAAAGTAAGAAAACATGACAGTAAATCAATAAGATTTACTTGATGTGACACGAGTGAATCCTTACGTGGAAATCACTATGTTCAAGTTCTAAACAGAAGGTTGATCGTCCAATTACAGGTGGCATGCAGGGCCCCCACTTACTCCCACAAGCAGGACAGTCCAAAGGTCGTGACAAATCATATGGACAAAACATCCATGGGACTGGAAATCCTGGTCGGTGCGATAAACCCTGCAGTGCATACAGATATTGGAGTGTAACCATAATTGATAAACCGTCCTCACAAAAAAGATGATCTGGATACTTCAAAATATACAGACTGAATTGAGTGGACAGACATTAGCATAGACTGTTCTCAGGACTCACCACACAACAAAATCGGCAGTACTAAACAATACAGGGTTCACACACACAAATCAAGTACTGAACAATAGTACTTACAACAGACAAGCAAAGTTGCACTAATTAAACTCTGCAGACTATTTCTTGCCATCGACCTACGGGATGTACCCCACATAACTGACTAGGCCATGGACTTCGTGAGAGATGTCTACCGGCACCATGGCCAGCTCGTCAACCTTGGAGAACCTAACAGAGTGGTCTTTCCACTCATAAACATTATGATGAAGATAGTCCGCATCAGATTTGTCGGTAAACTTTACAAGAACCACACCCTTCGTAATCGAAGGCACAGCTAGGAAATTGTTGTGGTGAAGTACACCCTCGAGAACACGCCTGACAACAATGCTATAGGAAAACACTAGTTCACGACACGTGGTGACAAGGACACAGCAGCTAGATAGTTTAGTAGTAGAACTCATCCTCAGATCTTCCAGTTCACACGGCATGACTTTCAGAACTTCATCTCCACCGCGGACCTGGTTCTAATTCAAACAGAAACCAAATATTTTATTACTACCTCCGTTCAGAAATATAAGATGATTTTTGATATTTTACTCCGTATAAGACTACATATACGCACAGAAATGAGTGAACAAAGACACTAGAACATGTCTTCAAAGGCATGAGAGCAGAGGGATTACTTGCAATATCCAGAACACAAGTTACTGAGGCTAATATACTCTCTTCAAAGGCATGAGAGCTAAAATCTTGCATTTCCTACAGCTAGCATTGTTGTTCATAAAGTAGTTGAAAGTAATCTATAAGAAATCAGTGTTATGTTCAATAAGCATATGTATGTCAACCTGTCGCATGTTTTGGTCAAAAGAGCAATTTAGAACCGTCATTTGGCACACAAAAATCACATGCAAGATCACCTAGAAAGTTGTACTACTAGTACTAGTACTGCGTGTTAGATGAAAAAACACGATCAAGATCGCCAAAAAGATCGTCAAGAAGAGATATTACCTGGACATGCTTAATGAGGGATCCCAGAGAGGGGGGCTTGGACAGGGCGATGGCCTTGAGCTTGTCTGCGGTAGTCTCGGTGGGGTGCTTGCGCTTCTTCGTACCCTCAGCCTCGACGGTTTTGGCCAGAGCCATAGACATCACTTCGTCTGGTGCTCCAGGGTCCATCAAGAAACTGTCAAATAGAAATAAAAGAAAAGAAACCATAATCACAAACCCAAAAGAAGAACAGAGAGGGAGTTATAGGATCAGTCTCGGGGCTGCAAGACCGGCCCTTGGCCAGAATCAACACCATTGATGCGCTCACCTTTCCTTCTTTGGAAGAGAAGAACAATGGCAGAAGCGCGTGGGGGTTTTCTTGAAGAAATGAGGAACAAGATGAGGGAGAAGCGAGTTGGGGTTTTCTTCAAGAGAGGATGCTGAGGGAGAAGAGTGAAATGATGGTTGCTTCGTCCATCCAACTTACTGCTGGAAAGGTGGGGGTTTTGTGATTTGATGGCTTATTGGGCATTACTGTGGCGCTTCGACCGGGGTAGTCTACCGTGCAGTTGTGCACTCTAGTACGGAGTAATTTCGTGCATGGCAAGTGGACCCCGATGTTGGCTATCCCACACGTCGGTGAAAGTGAGTAGCAAGGTTCCCGACGACCGTCCAGGAGGATCCACACGGTAGAGCGTGTCCACTGGTTCTGAAGAAAAAAATGATTACAGCAAGCGTTTCCACTCTTACGACGGAGAAGTGCGAAACACGGCAGCCACTTGAACTTACACAGTACTCCTACTACTAGGCATGTGTAGTGGTTCATACGTCAGTACTACATAATTTTGTTGCTAGTGTAGTAAGATATGACGATAACAAATGATGTTGTGCGTATGTCAACTATATGAACAGTAATGTAACATACCCCTTTTTTTACTGTCCGGTCGAGAATGAACGGTGAGATCAATGTTAACAGAACTAGGTCTACAGCGCACGGAGAGTACGGTGCTACAGTACTCCATGGAACATGAACCATATGAAGCACGAATCAGTGTTAGGCAGGGTGTATGAAGGGTGCATGGGATGGGAGCAAAAGTTCCATTCTCGACCCACTTTTGGGTGTTGGGCAGAATGCATGAAGGGTGCATGAGTCCACACTAGTAGGTTAACATAAATACACTAGGAGCATGCATGAAGAGGGGTGCTGAGATGAGCATGCACGAAGAGGGAACAACTATATTGAGATGAGAATGCAACCAAACACACCCACACGCTTTGTGCTACAGTGACTGATCTGCACCGTCTGAGTTTGATCCAACAGTCATGTTGCGCCGAGACATGGACATGCCCATGCAGATGATGCCTAAACACCACCAAAGTCCCTCTGCTTCTTGAGGCGCACGACGTTGGTGATGCAGGGTGCCACCGCCCGCAGAGCCCGCTCCCGGTCGACGGGAGCCAGCTCGTCAAAGACGGCGTCCAATGGCATGAATGGATTCCGGTGACAAAGCCCTGAGTAGATTCGCGTGGCAACAACGATGGCAGACTGCAACCCCTCCTTGTCCAGCTCTGCCCCCACCATCGCGCGGAGACGGCTCAGCTCCTCGGAGATATAGGTGAAGAAGGAGACCAGGTCAGGAAGCCGCAGCTCATTGAAGTCGACGGGGTGGTTGAACGGGTTTAGCCCGACGGCCGGCATGGTCGCGCTGGCACGACGGTAGGCATCGCGTAGCCGCAACACGTGCGTGGCAACATGGTCCACCAACTGGTTGATGCGATCCTGGACCTCATCACGATCGGCCCGCTCGCGCTCCAGCCGACTCGCCTGACCGCCTATCGTATCTCCCGCTTGCTGCAGCAACGCCGCTGACGCCTCGAGCATCTTTGTGGTCAACGCCTGCCGCTTTTGAAGCTCCATGAACTCCTGCACATAAAGGAGGAGCATGACACTCCTCTCCTCCTTGAGCTCACGAAGCTCCACGTCCTTGGCCCTGAGCTCCGCACCCTTGGCCTGGAGCTCCTGTGTCAGGCGTCTCACCTCAGACTCCGTGATCTGGTGCGCCGCCATGGAAGCAGGTAGAAGCAATGGGGAGAGGAAGCAAAGGGGGCGAAACGGCTGAAAGGCAATGCAATCTACGGGAAGGCGGAGGGAGCCAACCGAGAAGCGGGGTGAATCTTTTGGTTTTCACCATGGGAAAACACCAGTCGACGACTTTTCACATCAGGGAGCAATGGGTTTTACAGGCGGAGTCATCATGACTAATTGCTCTCGCGCCTGCTCCCGTCAATCAAGAAAATAAAAATCCTGCCACGCCTGCCGCACCCAAAGACCAGAGCAACGCCGTGGTGGATATTTAAATTTACCTACCGGCAAGGAGAGAAAAAAACGGGTGAAAAAACAAATGTGGCGGCGGCCTAGCTAATCGGTCGCACTAGCCCAACTAGCTAGCGACCGTGCTTCACTAATGTACTCGGCGGGAAAGGTGGGCTTTTGTGATTTCATGACTCATTTACTTGCTTCGGCGCTACGACCGAGGAGGACCCAGAAAACGTGCGGTAGGGCATCCCACGTCTCGGCAAGGAAGAAAATATGCGTGCACCACCCGGGAGGACCCAGAAACCGCGCGGTAGGGTGTGCCGCGTCTCGGCACGGATGAAAAATGTGCGTGTAAAAATATACTATATCAGACGTACTACCTATGGTTCGACCTCGGGACCCAGCCACTCGGTCGAAAACACCCCACTAGCCACACAGCTTCATCATGCTAACATGGCACGGAGGATAGGTGTGGTTAGCTCCATCTCGACCAGCCACAACGTCTCTTGTTCTAGGTGATTCTTCTATTCTCCAAGCATTTTTTAGTTACTAGCAATGTGCCCGTGCGTTGCAACGGATCCAAAGTAGAATAGTACTTGTTCACAAACTTCAAAGAAAACACTCTTGTTTTGATATACATATATACCACTAAAAATATATTACTTTTCACTCAAAATATATTTCTCAGGCTGTTTTGATGAGGTGAGGGAGGGATGTGGTTGCTTATAAGATAATAAGGGGTTTTCTGCAAATTGGAGCAGAGAAGTGGGCTATTGTTGTAAAAATGTCACAACTTACCTCACAGCCATTATATGCAGATCTAATGGTCAGAAATGACGGATGGCAGACACACCATCATCACCAACTGAGTCTTTTATAAGAGTAGAGATAATAACACCACGGCAAGCTCTTACCGCTCTTCGTGTGTGCCCGTGCATCTAAAGGTTAGACGATGGAGAGGAGAGAGAGAGATCGCAGACATGGGACCCACCAGTAAGTAAGTCAACGGTCATGCACGTGTTGACGAGCCACTCCCTCTACTCTACTCAACGTAATACTGTATAAAATCAAGTTATGCGACAAAGCCAACAACCATTGCTGTTTCAGGCTATCGACTTACGCTTTGTAGTCCAGGTTGCCAGTTCGAATCTCGTCTTTCAGATTTGTTAGTTTTAGGTCCAAATTTGATCAATGACAAGTGGGACCCCCGTGTGTTGTTCCGATATTTCAGTGTAGGATGGTTATTTTGCACAAACACTTTGCGCGGTTAGACAAGTAATGGCACCAGTTACACGTATTTTGCAAGTTTAGGAACAAAAATGACAGCGGCATAGAATATCACATCCACCCCGCAGCTTAGATGCTATGGTGATACGAGTTTTTACGTCGTTGGATCTGAGATCCAATGGCTTGGGAGTAGTCTTTGTAATTATGTGCAATTTCCAAACTCTCCAAGGGTTTTTTTTGCAAATAAAACATTCAGGCCTCATGTGTGCCGCTGCATCTAGGATCCAACGGCTCCCAGTAGCTCATATTAGGTGCTCCTAGTAGCTTAATTAGCCGCTACGGTGATAGGAGCATCTAGGTCGTATGATCTGTGATCAGATGCCACATGCGTAGTACTTGTACTTTCTATGCAATTCCAAAACTCTTTGAGGCCTATATTGCAAAAACATTCAAACCTCCTACTGTGAGCCGTTAGATCTCCCGGGAACTCATATCACCAAAGAATCTACGGTGCGGGAGCACCTCATATTCTCCCATGCGAGAAAACATCAGGTGCTCTCGCAGCTTGGATGCTACGGTGATACAAGCTTCGAGGTCGTTCGATGTGAGATCCAATGGCATTTGAGCAGTCTTTGTGCTTGTAAGCAGTGGCCGAACTCTTTGGGGGCTTTTCTGCAAAAAAACATTTGAACCACCAAGGAGTTGTTGGATCACAGATCCAACAGCTCCAAAGTGCTTGTATCACCAAAGCATCTAAGGTGTGGTAGCACATGATATTCTTACATACAGGAGAATATGAGGTCCTCCTTCATCTTAGATGCTACGGTGATACGAGCTTCGAGGTCGTTGGATATGGGATCCAAGGGCATCTGAGTAGTTTTTTTTTACAAATTGTGTGCAATTATCAAACTCATTAAGGTTTCCTGTAAAAATATTAAGACATCCTGTGAGCTGCTATATCTCAGATCTACAAGCTCCAAGGAACTCGTATCAGCATATAGCATCTAAGGTGTGGGGGCACCTGATATTCTCCCGGGGAGGGGGGGTGCACAACCAATCGGTGTTTGGGAGGGTGGGGACAAATATAATGTTCAAAAAATATAATCTAAACAATCCTAAACATAGCTTCACAATTTTATCTAAGGTCGAGGGGTAACCCCCGACAATCTACATAGCTCCACCTATGCAAGAGGTGTAGTGCGAGCGTCTATGTGTGAGAGAGACGACGCGAAAAAGCGAGGTTAATTGAGTCATATATAGAAGGAGAGATCGAGGGAGTGTGGCCTAGCGTACACTCGAATGTTAAAGATGATACACCGAGATATTGTGCGGTGAAGCTGTGGTGAGGGCTGGAGGGAGATATTTACCGAGAGAGTGGCCTAGATAGACTTTGTGTGTGCGCACACGGTGAAGGTGTTTTACAAAGGCAACACATGTGTCTTGAGAGAGAGAGAGGGAGCGTTTGTCATGGAGGGCACGGCGAGGTTGTGTGTGAGAAATACATTTGTTGAGAGTGTGAGGGCAGGAATGACATAAATGGAGATCGAAATGTGAAGAGCAATAATGAGTGCGCGTGTGTCGGATACCAATAGCTCTATTAACAAAGAAATGAACATCAATCGATACATGAAGTATGTGTGTGTGTGCGTGGGGGTGGGGGGGGGGGTCGATGGAGAGACCTAGACACAACATTCGCATGTATGTAGTACTAGACTTAATATTCATGTTTCAGTTTCCTATTCATTTTAAATATTGAATTAAGGACCATGCATGGCTTACATTTTACTCCCTTCGTTCCTAAATATTTGTCTTTTTAGAGATTTCAAATGGACTGCCACATACGGATGTATATAGACATAGTTTAGAGTGTAGATTCACCCATTTTGCTCCGTATGTAGTCACTTGTTGAAATCTCTAAAACACAAATATTTAGGAACAGAGGGAGTATTTTTGAATTCGTGTCATACATGCATCGTTTGAAAAATAGATGCACTATACTTACTGGATTGTTGTTGTATTCGTGTGTGTGTGTGTGTGGTCATATGCTTGATACATACAAAGTTTTCTCACCACCATACCGTTCGTCTTTTAAATTTGAATTTGCAATGAAAATCTTACTGGGGATACCATGAAATGTGAGATCCACGTTGAGATCACTATATCACAAACTCACTCTAATTCAAGAACTCGTCATAAATCAATTACCCTGCCTTTTGGAATGACCAGTAATTTGCAAGAAAAATACGGGCATTGTAATACATATAGATTCATTCGGCAATTTAAAAGATTCCTTTCATATTCTCGAATGGTAGCACCCAACAGCGTACCAGCCAGACCCGGGCTCGTATTGATCCTAAAAAAAAAGGGGCTCGTGTCCTTCTGGTGGCGTGCGTGGTACACACATTAGCCAACCCCAACCACTCGAGCCTCCGCGTTTTGAGTCGAAATATCTGGCGGCCAGAATTCCAGCCCTAGGAAATTCCCTTCATGTCCCCGGTCCATAATGACTACCGATGAACAATGGAGGGATTCTTTAGTAACTAGGCAACGTTACCTACCGTGTCGAGCACGGTTCAATTCCCTCGGTCGCCGCTACCCAAGGTCACCCGTGAACTCCATTGCCTAGTACTAATAGGAGTACTACACCAGGATGAGCACAGAATTGAGCCCCGTTTGTTCGTGCCTAGTACTTGAGTTAATATATCAGGCAATGCACTGGTACGGAGGGATTATCCTTTTACTCTGCATATATAACTTATCTGAAGTCTAACTAAGCAAAATGTTCGACCAAATCCTTTCTTTTGAAATATTAACATCTACAACAGTAAAGATGTATCGCTTGAAAATTTATTGCATGATGCAGGTTATGATATTGTTTCGAATTCTGGATTTTAAATTTTAGAAAATCCAAAAGTGACCTGAAATTCATGAAACTGAGCATGGTCTCGTGATATGGCACAAATATGCTGTCGTAATATTTTTGTTCAATTTGAGACAAGCTGCTTATGAAAAGTTGCACAAATGAAGAGCCAAGGTATTTTGGAACAAAGACCCAACATGTTAACGCGAACGCTTTCACTATTCAAACCATGGGCGTTTACGTGCCACCACGAGTCCGGCTTCTCATCGGCAGGTGCCGTCCGAGCAAGCGTGTGAGCCGACGGGAGGCGTGCGAGAAGACCGATGCGCCGGCTAACCAGGAGGCGTGCGAGCAGGCCGCTACGCAGGCTCACCGGGAGGCGAGCCCTTTGACCAGGCTCCGCCGCCACCTTCGTCCCAACTGCCCCCACTTTTAGTGGCGCCGGCGCCGCAGTTTAAAATCACCCTCGCACTACCCGGTATCGCTACAATCTTCTCTCTTCCTCTCCGATTCTCCTGTCGTCTACCTCCAACCAGCCTGACCTAATCGTACGCCATGCTGCATCACGATGGTCTGCCCTTAGTCTTCCAGTTTCTTGAGGAAGCCACCCAACCAGAGTCTCAAGAACATAAGGCGCTTTGGGACGAGCTTGAACTGGCCTTGCGAGAAGACGCCGCGCCTGTCCCCGCTCCCGTTCCGGCTCCCGTCGCCCCGACTGCGCTAGCGCCCATCCCCATGGCATTGATGGGCTGGGAGCCGCACATTGTCGCCGAGCTTGATGCCACGGGGTTCCACGAGGTCCCCGGCGACTTTCACGCGCCCGTGCACCTGCCAGCGCATGCGCCTGCGTGTGCACTGACGCGCACGCCTGTGCCACTGCCCGTACACCTGCCAGCGCATGTGCGTGCGCGTGCACTGACGCGCGCGCCCGTGCTGGAGCCCGTGCACACGAATGTCTCCGCCGAGCCATTGCCGGCGCCTGTCCCCGCGCGGGTGCCAGTGCCCCCCTCAGCGGCATGGATCGCCGCCGTCGACCGCTTCCTTGCACCAACGACAGTCGCCTCCTCCTACCAGTTGACTCGCTCCTGGAGGCCGAAGTACAGAACATTCTGGCCTTCCTTGAAGCTAGGGCCAACGTCCAGGAGTACGCCAACAACGGCGCAAGACGTCGCCGTCGCCGTCGCCATCGGTCAGTGGCCCGACGGCACACAGAGCACGACAGAGGAGCCGCTTCCCACCGCAAGACGCCCCCGCCGCCGCCGCGTAATCTAAATTTGCCATGAAAAATGTTCGGATTGGCATGCTTAAAATCCGAACGTTTGGGATTTGTCATTTCCATTTATTTTAGTTCGATCGTCGTATGAATGTAAAGTCGGAGTCAGACTGAATGAAATCTATGGTTTGATCGATTGAATGTTCTGCTAGAGCCGTATCAAATTAAATATAAAATGTCATCAAGCCACATGTATTCCTTCTCATCGCAAACATTTCATTTTAAATACCACGTCAATTAGAAAAAATAATTAGGGAAGTCGATTCCAAATACTTGTAGGGCGCGACCAGTCCCCTTGTTCGAGCACTAGGCGATACATCTATTTATCCACGCATTTAATTATGACGGAGTAGTAGATAAATAGTACTACAACTAGCCTAACTTGTCCGTCACAGTCACTTTGTTCCTAAACTTGTTACATGTATAATACTACTAGTACGTGAAACTGGTGCCGTAACTTGTGAACGCATCCAGATATGGTCAACGGCAACATTGCCCGCGCGTTCTTCGTGTTTGCCCGTGCGTCTAAACATAGAAGGGGAGGAGAGAGAGAGAGAGAGAGAGAGAGAGAGAGAGAGAGAGAGAGAGCAGACATGGAACCCACCAGTAAGTGAAGGCAAATAGTATACGTGCTAACAAGCCGGTCCCACTAATGTACTAAAATTAATATTAAAGCATGTTATCCATTAAATAGGCTGTGGTAATATAAAAACATTATATCAACAAAGGGGGGTACAACAACGTTGCTACTATGTTGCCTATTGACGTGCGGCTTGAAGGTCCTGGTCGCATGTTCGATCCTCATTGTTTTTCATTTTTAATATATATGGGTCCAAATTTGTTCCATGACAGGTGGACCCCTCGGTGTGTAGTTTGTAGCACTTTAATTTGTTGGTCGAAATTTGTTCCATTACAGGTGGACTATCGATGTGTAGTTTGTAGCTTATTTGTAATAATTAAAGAGAACAATAGAGTTTTTTGCAAAAATACCATGGTGCGACGTGGACGGTGAGAAAGGACGTGCGAGAGAGCGGTGACCGCGCCAGAGGGAAATCAATTGGGGGAGGTGCGGGGGTTGCAATGGTGTTTGGAGTAGTTGTGGGTCGAATGATACGAAAATATAATCTAAACCCACCGGAATAAATGCCTTTGCAAATTAATCCAAGGTTCGAGTCCCCCTCGCAATGTAAATAGCTCCGGCTCTACGAGGGATGGAGAGGTAGCTTCAATGTGTGGAAGATACGGCGTGAGAAAGCAAGGTCAATCGAGACACGGATAGATAGAGAGACAAAGTGAGTGTGGTCCGACATTCGTTGAAAAGATATATATGCTCTGGAGAGATATTGTCCGATTGAGCTTTTGGGAAGGGTGAGGGCTGTAAGATAGAGCTTGAGAGATGATCCAGTCACAGACATGTAGATATATTTTGTGCATGGGAGGAAGCAAGGTCAATCTATACATAGATAAAGGGAGAGAGATTGAGCGAGTGTGGGTCGTCATGCGATCGAAAGAGTGAGACGGGTTGGAGAGAGTGACCTAGATAGACAATGTGCGTGAGAGAGTATACAATATGAATATGTCGAATTGGGCTCAAACATGGAGATATATCATTTGTGTCTGAGAAAGAGCAAGTTTAATCGAGACATACATAGAGAGAGAGAGAGAGAGAGAGATTGAGCGAGTGTGGCCCGCCATGAGGTCGAAAGAGTGGGGGCGGCTTGGATGGACTGACCTAGATAGACAATCTGCTTGAGAGAGTATAGAGTGTGTCGATCGAGGCCCGAACAGGGAGATATATCATTTGTGTGTGAGAGAAAGCGAGGTTAATCGAGACTTAGATAAAGAGAGCGAGATTGAGCGTGTGTGGGCCGCCGTGCGGAAGAAAGAGTGAGACAGTCTCAAAAGAGTGACCTAGATAGACAATGTGCGTGTGTGCGCACGAGAGGGGGGGGTCTAGATAGGCAATGCATGTATCTAGCAAGAGAGGGTGGGAGGGAGAGAGAGAGAGCTCGGCATGGAGTGCAATGGCGGGTGTGTGAGAGAGATACATTTGGTAACAGAGTGGAAAAAGGGGGTTGTGTAGTTGAGAGAGTTAGAGATCGAAACATGGAGAGAAAGAATGAACGTGTGTCGGAAACCAATAGCTTTCTAAGGTGGTTAGGAGAGGAAGATTGATCGATACAGGAAGTATGTAGCGTGTGTGCCAAGGGGGGGGGTGGGGCTAAAAACAACATTTGAATGTAGATAGTACGAGACTTAATATCGACGTTTCAATTTAGTGTACATTGTATGATTTGAATTGAGGACCATGCATATGGCTTCCGTAATTATTTCGAATTCATGCCATTCTAGGTTTGGAAAAGTTGACATTGACTCGATTGTTGTGCTATTTTGTAGGTCATATGTTTGAATCCATCCAAAGTTTTCTCACTACCATGGTGTTCATCTTATACATATGAATTTGTATTAAAAAAGTAGCGTGGATACCGTGAAATGCGAAATCCACGTTAGAATTGGAGATCGCTATGTGACACACACTCTAATTCGAATAAGCCCTCATTAATTAATTTATAATATCTCGCTTCGAATGACTAATTATTTGCAAGGAAAACATGGGCATGGTAATACATACAGATTCGTTTGCAAATGAAAGAAGATTCGTTTGCATTCTCAAATGTAGGCGCACCAGGCAGACCAGGGTCGTGTTGTGGTGGTCGCGTGTGTCGTACAGACGCTAGCACCCAGCCACCCACCCCTCCCTCCCTCCCCCCCCCCGCCCGCACCCACCCATCCAAAAAAAAAAAAAAAAAAAAAAAAAAGAACGATGATAAAAAAGTTCACGCTTCCATGTTTCGGATTGAAATATCTGGCGGCCCCAATTCCAGCCCTGCAAAATCTCCCTTCTCCACCGTCCCCTTCCGCGCCTAGAGCGCTCAAATCCCTAATTCGCCGCCAACCCAAGCAAAGTTCGAATCGCCCCTCATCTCGTCCCTCGTCTCGTCTCTTTCCCCACCTCTGTGCCGGACGATGACGACAAATACAATGGTCACGCTTCACCACCGCACCGGAGCTACCTCATCTACGCCCTCATCCACCGCATCGGGTGGTCCACCGACAACGTCGGCCGCCGCAACCAACATCCCTCATAGACACCGACTTCCACCGCATCAGGTGTGCTTCACCGACGCCGTCTCCCACCTCACCGGGGCTACTTCACCGAGCACATCATCGCACCGCCACCCCCCAAGGCCATTGGGGCTTCACCAACGGTCTCGTCCACCGCATTGTAACGCTCCACTGCCGCTCAAGATCTGCATCCGTGCACGGCCAGCCAACGCTAGCGCATCACCCTCAACGGCTCTGAAGTGACCCGCACTCTAGCTAGGCGAGCATGCCCAAACGCCGGCCCGAACTAGGTATCCACATATCACTCCCTTGTGCACTCTTCCGATGATGTTTGGATATCCTTTACTACTCTCTTAGCTTACACACCTATGCAACTCTGACTTTAACTCTTATTTCTTCTGGAGATATCATCTGAAACAAGCAAAACCATTTTTTAGCGAAGCATGATGGCGCTACGGGATCTGGTACACATCTTGCACACCGGTATAACCTTGTAAGTACCTGTCCTCTGGTACAACAGCAAGGTCGATTCCTCTTATTTGATCAACCATTCGCCGTGTCAAAAATGAAGAGGGGGATGCAAGGAGCACAAGGCCTGCACATCCAAGCAAGTGGTAACATGGACTTGTACATGGAACATCCCAAGCGCAAGCAGAGCTGCAGTGAGCCTGTACAACAAGCTAGCGTAAGTCCCTGCATTTCATTTAAGTCATACTGGCCTGCGTGTATGATTTGTATGCAGTGGCAGATCCACGGATTCAAGTTACCAGGGGCAAAAATTTATCTTAAAAAATACGAAGGCACTTGCACTCCAGAAATCAACATAACTTGAGAAATGTGAAGCTACATGCACTTTGAAAACTAGCTAATGATCCAAAGTAGTTCCAGATTATAAAACACTAAATGATGTAAGCACCAAAAAACACAAAATGCAACATGGTGTACAAGGACTACTAACATGGACTGTACCTGCTTGAATTATTCGTTCTCTGGCTAAAAATATTGAAGTGTAATTGAACCTATAACCATTGCGCAAACTGCATATCAATATATCTATCCTGCACAAGTATGCCAATAGTTTCAAACAACAGATTAGAAAAGTATTTATGCTACGTTGTCATGATACGGGGACTTTCTGGTAGATGGCCTCGATGTTTCCTCAAGCCACGAAAATGTACTATAATTTGCTTGTCATCAATTCTTGCAAATCTCTATCTCTCTCTCAACATAGCAGATCATCATTAGACACTAAATCCTTCAATGGGAGCTTGCAAAATGCTTGCATTAGATCCCTCATTAGACACTATATGTTCATCACCAGGAGCATGTAAAATGTTTGCATCAAATCCTTCATTAGCAGTCTGTTCATTAGACACTTCAGGCTCAAGAACAACATGAGCTTGTATGTTTGCACCGGAAACTTGATTAGACACATCAGGTTTAGTCAGTTCAGTATTGATTGGGGGAGCTATAAAATAAGCAGAAATTGGTTTCATTTTCTTATAGATTCCCTACATACAAGCATTTTTACAACACCGTCAGGTTTAACTATTGGCCAGAAATTGAACAGTTGAATTAGATATAATCAAGAATGTGATGTACCTGCTCGTTGCGCAAGCTGCTCTTGCAAGCTGCGACTGTCCGTTTGCGCATGCTGCTCTTGCAAGTTGCGACTGTCCATTTGCGCAAGCTCGATGCCATGCCCCTGCTGCCGCCGCTGCCTCCCATGCAGGCTACACCCAGGGTTGAATCTTGATCTTCTTGTCCTTCCATTCGCTTGAAGCCTGGCGACCGGTGTCCAACGAGGGTGCGAGGAAGTGCTGTGTCGGTGATGTCGCTTGAACTACGTCGGTGTTTCCCCAAAGAGGAAGGGATGATGCAGCACAACTACGGTAGGTATTTTTCTCAGTGATGAGACCAAGGTTATCGAACCAGTAGGAGAACCACGCAACACTATGTGAATGGCACCTGCACACAAAGAACAAATACTTGCAACCCGACGTAAAAGAGGGGTTGTTAATCCCTCCCGGGTAAAGAGATAGATAAATTTGTAGTAGATCGGATAAATAGATCTCGCGGGAACGTGAGATAAAATAAATAACAATAAATTACAGCAAGATATTTTTGGGTTTTTTGATTAATAGATCTAAAAATAAAAACAAATAAAAATTGATCTCGAAGTCAAATATGATAAAGAAGAGACCCGGGGGCCGTAGATTTCACTAGTGGCTTCTCTCGAGAAAAATAGCATACGGTGGGTAAACAAATTACTGTTGGACAATTGTTAGAACTTAAAATAATTATGACGATATCCAGGCAATGATCATTATATAGGCATCACATCCAAGATTAGTAGACCGATTCCTGCTTGCATCTACTACTATTACTCCACACATCAACCGCTATCCAGCATGCATCTAGTGTATTAAGTTCATGGAGAAACAGAGTAATGCAATAAGAACGATGACATGATGTAGACAAGATCTATTCATGTAGGAATAGACCCCATCTTGTTATCCTTAATAGCAACGATACATACGTGTCATTTCCCCTTCTGTCACTGGGATTGAGCACCGTAAGATCAAACCCATCACATAGCACCTCTTCCCATGGCAAGAAAAATCGATCTAGTCGGCCTAACTAAACCAAAGATTCAAAGAAGAAATACGAGGCTATAAGTAATCATGCATATAAGAGATCAAAATACTCAAACAACTTTCATGGATAAAAACATAGATCTGATCGTAAACTCAAAGTTCATCGGATCCCAACAAACACACCGCAAAAAGAGTTACATCAAATAGATCTCCAAGAGACTATTGTATTGAGAATCAAAAGAGAGAGCGGAAGCCATCTAGCTACTAACTACGGACCCGTAGGTCTACAATGAACTACTCACGCATCATCAGAGAGGCACCAATGAGGATGATGAACCCCTCCGTGATGGTGTCTAGATTGGATCTGTGGTTTCTGGAACTTGCGGCGGCTGGAATTGTATTTCGTCGACTCCCCTAGGGTTTCTGGAATATTGGGGTATTTATAGAGCAAAGAGGCGGTGCGGTAGGCCACCGAGGTGGGCACAACCCACCAGGGCGCGCCTGGGCCCCCAGGCGCGCCCAGGTAGGTTGTGCCCCCCTCGGGGCACCCCTCTGGTACTTTCTTGGCCCAACTTGTGTCTTCTGGTCAAGAAAAAATCACCAAAAAATTTCACTGCCTTTGGACTCCGTTTGGTATTGATTTTCTGTGAAGTAAAAAACAAGCAAAAAACAACAACTGGTACTGGGCACTATGTCAATAGGTTTGTCCCAAAAAATGATATAAAGTTGCTCTAAAATGATAGTAAAACATCCAAGATTGGTAATATAACAGCATGGAACAATCAAAAATTATAGATACATTGTAGACGTATCAGTCGGTCTGTCCAACGGCGGCTAGGTTAGGAGCGAACCAGATTGGAGGCTGGAGCGAACGAATTGGGATTTTTCCTGTTGTCGATCGATATGGGAGGCGCTCGTTTGGGCCGCGAGCCTGCTATAGGGTCTGCCTTGCACTTACATTATTGGCCCATCCAAATTGAAACATTTTTCTTCATTTTTTTCATTGCCTGCTCGTGCGCTGGGACGAACAAAACTAGCCTGGGCCAACCTGGATGACTCAAACTAGGTGCACACTTTTCAGCCACCTGAGGCGGCCGCCCATACCAGCCCCTACGGTGGAGTTGCCCCTTTTTGCGTGTATGATTGGGGTAGTGAAAAATATTACAGTGACGCTTTTGATTTACCCACAGAATGGTTGGATTGCTTGTTTCTATGAACTAAGTTCGCCAATAATGTGAAGGATGCCAGTCTTTTCATCCTATTGTAGATTGCTTAGGTCTCGATATGCCAAATGTAATCGCATGAAATATACAGTAAAAGCCAGTGTGATGTGTGTTGCTACAACTAGTCTGACAACCCGTCCTCATATAACATATCAAGGACGCACCATCTTATTAGATTAACTATTTGACTTACCAATGTAGTGTGGAAAGAAAGAAGTATTGGGACTGCGTATCCAAGCAATTGATGGCATGGACTCCTTCATAGAACCTTGTAAGCGAAAAAGAAGTTGCAGTGTGCTTGTACAAAGAGCTAGCGTAAGTTCAGTTACCTGCTTCTCGGAATTTTAGTTAGCCACTTATTGCAAAATTGTTCAGTTACGTTGCTTGGCTCAATTTAGTTTGCTACTGATTACATAATGCCATAGCCTGTTAATCCTATTATAGACTGCGCCTATCTATGTGTTTGATACTTACTATTAAGAATTACCTGTTTGCCTGAACTTAAATAGCTACTTAAGCACGTAGATAGCTGGTCATATGTACTTCTAGGGTGCAGCAAAATTCATGTGTAATTTACGTTCTGATACCCTGTTTGTTTAAATGGTTTGTTGTTATCACTTGTAGCACTAGTAATGTTTTCATGTTCATAGATAGACAACTGTCAGGTTTATATGAGGGACACCGTCTTTTTAACTGATATATATATATATCTATATATCTACTCTATATTACTCTATATATATAATATATAGATATTTGTGTGTGTGTGTGTGTGTGTGTGTGTGTGTGTGTGTGTGTGTGTCAGAATCATTTTGCTTACATCAAAGAAATTTACAGATGCCTGTGTTGCTGGTAAACGGTACCGACTTGTTACTTTAATACGTTGCCAAGAACTTGTTAGTTTTACTAGTTCATGTGTAATTAAATACGTTGCCAAAACTGGTTAGTTTTACTAGTTTGATGTTAGTTTCTTACGGCTCTTGCAACACTTTATTTATGATTGCTAACATTCAAGTTTGCGGGATCCAACTGAAACTCCGTTGGCACAACATGTATGTTTTCAGAAACTTCCTTGTTTACCTGGTTTGCTGCTGTAACTTGTTGCTGTAATCATCTTACCAACTTCAAGTTTTCAGGATCCAATTGGAAGTCCAATAGCACAGCAGGTACATTTAAAAAAATATATTTGTGTAACAGGTTTGCTGCTGTAACTTGTTGCTCTAATCATGTTACTGACTACTCAACTTTTCAGGATCCAAGAGAAACTCCAATGCCACAACAGGTTCCTTTTGCAAAACTTGTTTGTTTATCTGCTTTGCTGCTGCAACCGGTTGCTCTAATCACGGTACTGGCTACTCAACTTTTCAGGATCCAACAGAAACTCCAATGCCACAACAGGTACCTTTTGCAAAACTTGTTTGCTTAACTGCTTTGCTGCTGCAATCGGTTACAATGATGTTAATAACTACTTCTCAGCATCCAATCGAAACTCTTTAATTCCTTCTTTGTTTAACTGGTTTGCTGTTCTAACTCCCAGCTGAGATATTTTGCTAACTTCAACTTTTCGGAATCCAATTGGAACTTTAATGGCAAAACAGATTAGCCCAAGATCAAAGAGCGAGGTCCCCATGGACGTTGTATCATCCCACAGCAGTGGCACCGGCCCAATCGTGCATCATGAATTGCCAACTGCTGATGCTCTAGAGGCTAAACTATTCATAGAAAGAGATTCTGCTTCTGCACTTAGAGATGAAGTTGACATGTTGAGGAAGCAAACAGCACAATCACAAGCAGTACTCAAGACAACCATTAAATATTTGGTGGATTTCAAAACGAAGCAAGCTGAGACTGACCGCATTGTTAAGGTCCTGAAGGAAAAAAGGAAATTAAATTCCCACTTGATAAATCATAGGTGAAATGTTTTTTCCATCGTTGAATAAAATTTGTGTTGTTTGTTCATGTAATCGATCAAACCATTTATTTTAGAGATCAAGTAATGATTGCTTTTGGTTTTTGGTATGTAATTTTTTTTAGCACGAGTCTGTATTAATTGGTAAGACTCTGAGACATTTCATTTTGATTGCTGTGCCAGACCTACAAATATGCCAATCGGGTTGAATGTGCATTCAGCAATAATAGTAGTATAGATGGTCCTTAAGTGGCACGCATCTGAAAGGGCCAAGATGTTGTACTAGCTTCGCTAAAAATGATGCTCTTCTAGCAAAAAAAGTACAGCGGCCTGGCTTATGTATGTTAGTTGATATTATTGATCCATATACTTTATAAGTGTTTATATGTCTGTTAGTTCTGTACATTATTGGTTGATTGACTCGGTATTTTGAATCTTGAGACATCGCTTGTGTACATATCTAAATGGGAGTACACATTATGCTGCGTGTGACACTTGAGTTGGACATAAAGTGGTTTCAAATATTCAAATTCACATTAAACTGGATTCTAGCTTCTGAATTCGAGTATCGGTGTTTGTAAATCATATTCATATATGACAGTGGAATACATCTTTGTTGTGCTTTTAAAGATATATAAAAACAGATAAAAGACTTATAAAGATTCGTATAAGAATACAAAATGGATTGGAATTTAGTTGCCAGGGTATACGTGGATGCTTATTGTCCCAAAATTCGAAAGAAGCAGCAAAATATCCACTCCCACGTCGGCTGCCTGAAGCCAGTGTTTGCGAGATGGAAATTACTGTCTACCCCTTACACGGACAATCCATCGGCCCGATTTCCACTGCTCTCAATAGGGGGTAGGTTAGTAACTTCAATTAGATGTGACACGACCGCCTCTGAGTCCATTCAGACATGGTGGGCACCAAACATGGGCGGCAAAACACATTTGATTCAAGCTCATCCGAAAGACCTCTGTCTCTCCCTCCATTTCCCCATTCATACATGATGGGCGGCAAAACAAACTCGACTCGGCCAAAATTGATGTAGGCATATATTTTAAATAGGGGCAGGTTTGTAACTTCACTCAGACG
Organism: Thinopyrum elongatum; assembly: GCA_011799875.1. NCBI lineage: Eukaryota > Viridiplantae > Streptophyta > Magnoliopsida > Poales > Poaceae > Thinopyrum > Thinopyrum elongatum. The sequence goes on along the minus strand of CM022301.1, from coordinate 530,770,313 downwards.
TGACACAACCGCCCTACCTGTCAGCCCTGTTCATACAACGTGGGTGCCAACCGTGGGCGCCAAAAAACCCTCTCATTGCCCAAAATCGCTCTGGGCAAATATTGGGGAGATGCGAGATTACCGTCCTATCCCCAACCGACGAGACGTCCAAATTTTAAACGGGGGCTAAGTTCGTAACTTTCCCATATTTCAGACAAGCGCGTCCCAAAAACATGGTTCCCCATACCTCTCGCTCCATTTTTCCCATTCGTACAGCGTCCGCGCTAGAACACCATCCCCCACCAGCCTCCTCCGTCCGCCATCCCATCCATCGTCTCCGTCCTCCACCCCATCCATCGTCGCCGTCCTCCACCATGCTGGGGCGCCTACCAAGACCGCGTCGTCCACTGCTAGAGATGGACGTTTCTCATCCACGGCGAGGGACCAGGTGCCTTGCATCGCATCCTCTCGCTTCATCGGCGCCGTCGTCCTCCTTGCCGGGGCCGCTCCCACGACTTTCTCGTCCACCGCAGCGGGACTTATCCCCCGATGCACCCGTCTACCGTCGCAGATCTGCTTCAACACCACCGACAGCCATCGCACCCCCGATGCCTACACGGCACCGCAAGAGAGGTGGTACTACTTCATATCTGCTCAACTTTTTGATCTCAACCAAAAAATAGATCGTAACTTGGTTACTGTACTTTCTTTTCAGCTCTTAGAATTTAGTTCTTAGTTCGAAGCAAACAATGGTTGCTAAATAGCATTTCTGTGGTTTGCAGCTTGAAATCTGCCATGGCACAGTCATAATAGGGTTTAATTGATCATGCTTAGGGTTTCCCCCCTTTTATGATCACTATACGATCAGCATACGTGCTTCGTGTCATAATAGCACTGCTCCACCCATCAAGCTAAACAAGCTTAGTTGTTCAAATACGAATATGATATTATTAAAAAAGAGTCATTTAATTGGTCAGCTAAATGTTCCTAATTTAGTTTCGAAAATGCATGTACGCCGCTCGGGTGTGGATCTACAGGGTGCCCATGGTGGGCCGCGGCCCACCCAGGGATTTTGGGTCGGCCCAGGCCCCGATTCCCCTCGGTTCTGCTGCGCTTCCGATCTCTACTCGCCCCCAGCCGCCTGCCTCGCCAGTGACTTGCTGTCCCCGGATGGCATGACTCTAGGAGGAGACGCCGGACTAACAGGAGGTTAGGAGCCGCTCGCCCAACAGCGTCACCGCTGCCCGGGCGCGCCACCGTGCCTACCTTCCCAGTCCGTTCAGGGCTCAGGCATGCAGCAGCCACTAAGCCAACCCGATTTATCTTGAGATACGTCCTCAAAACTCAGCAGCCACTCCTCATCACCCATTTTCTAATTGATTCATTACTCATTAGGCAGGACTGTCATTAGGGTTTGTTGCGTACTGAGTGCTACCTACACGTAATGGTTCAGATGTATTTCAGTAATCTTTAGTACCTGTAAAGTTCACAGGGTTTCAAAATTCTATCCCTGGGAACAGACACTAGTCATTTTGGATTGTTGGTCATAGTGACATTGACCCAGATTACTACTGCAGGCCAGGTTTGTTGACAATTTTACTTGTCTTTCTTACTCATTCGATATGATATCCAATTATTCACGTCAATTAGTTGCAAACAATAAGTGCTAGACCAACTTCTTGATTCAGATTTTGGATGGTCTCTTACTCCAGTTACAATTCTGCATACTTGTCCTAGTAAGCTCACAAGTAATGATTGATTCACTACCTCTATGCTTGCCTTGTCATATTTGTTGTCAATATTCTTTTAGGGTGGACCACCCTGTTTCAAAATACTAGAACCGCAGACATGAGTGAATAGTATTTATTTGTGTGATCTCTTCCATCATGTGTGGGCAACGAACACTGCATTGTATAGAAAGAAAGTGTCATTTCCACCTTTTACATAGACTACGATCTTTTACATGGAATATAATCTGCCTACTTGCTTTGTGTCGCACTGCCAGCACTCCACCCTTGAAGCTAAACATTATGCCACTCATAATTCCTTAGTTTATTTGTTCAAATACGAATTTGATATGATTCTGATGTTCCTACTTCAGTTTTGAAATGTGTGTCTGCCTGTTATAGAGACATAAGAGGTTTGTATTTCTGTGTGTGGTCTGGTCAGCACGGTTGGGGGGTGAACTTTGCATACGTAGGGGTTTATACGGAGACACTCTTCGAGTTGAATCCGCAATGCATTCCATAGATAATCTGACTACTTTTTATGTTTTCATGAATCTCAGATACTGAACAGCGTCATAATGATTATGAGCTTGCGCGCATGAAAAGAATAAAGCAGAACAATGCCATGGCTGTCAAACTTGGCATTAAGGGACTGAAATCAAGTCTGGATGCAATGCAATGCAAACGCTCTCCACCTACAGATTCATGCTCAGAATATGATCCTAACAGTGATTCTAAGCTAGAGGGAGACCTAAGTCAATGGAGCTCCCTAGTGGAGGAGTCAGAGGCAGATGCCCTATCTTATTCACCCATCAAGGTGCTTGCTCTAACTTTCCAAGGTTATATTGGTCGCACATATCTTGCAACTGATGCTTTGCATTGCTTCTACTTTGATGCACTGCCATTAGCTTAGTTTACACATCGTGTATGTGAATACGCCCTGCCTATCCATTTTCAGTACATATTCCATCTGTCAGCATACCATATTTATCCATTCAAATGTTGTTCTTGTGTATCAGACGTTCAAAAGGAAGAGGGCGATTGCTGATTGCGGACGAGCACGAACAAAGTATTTGGAAAAGGTAGTGACACCTGATAAATCAAATAGCCCATTAGGTGTAGTTGCAATATCACCAGACCCAGAAAACACGGCCACAACTCTAGCAGACTCTAGCCCTACTACACTGGCCATCTCTGATGCCCCAACTCAGCAGACCCCAACTGTCGCAAACAGTATGATGATGCCAGTTGACATAGCACCAGCTCTACGATGCAAAAACCCCATTCCAGCAAAGAGTACACCAAATCTAGTTGCCAAATCCCTTTTCGAACGAGAGAGAGAGAGAGAGAGAGAGAGAGAGAGAGAGCCCCAATTGCAGCAAATAGGACTCCTGTTCCACTTCTTCCTAGTTTAGAAGAGGAAGCTTATATTGTTGTCAGGAACTTTGTGCGCATCTTTCCTTCATGGAAAGATTATACCACAGACAAAGAACAATTTCCAATCTTCCTCCGCAACTTACACGTAAGTAATGTACTAATGTTATTCATGGTAATTATTGCATATGTTTCTGCTGACAGAAGACACAAGATTTCATTCTTTTAAATAGGCGAGGACCAAACTGGATAGTCAAGACGAGCAAGGGTTGGTTGCACTTTTCAAGCACTCGTTGATGAAGTATCATTCCTACCAGAGGCAAGCACACTTCGATGGCAAGCCTCTAAACGAAATTTCTATAAAGTCTCCGGTGCTACATTTATCAGACAGTGACTGGAATAATCTTGTTACACATTGGTCTCATCTGCAGCGTAAGGTACTGTCTATGATATCACATCACAATTTGAACTACATTTCTGCATGTGCCTTAACATCTCACTTGTGCGAAAACTGTTTGCAGAAGAACATTCATTCTCAAGGGACCGCAGAATCTCACAACTATACTGCACACTGCATTGCTCTTGTGAGTACCTCTTGCCCTGTATGACCATACTTACTTTCATAGCTGGTTGATTATGTAGCATCACTGCACATGTTAGCCTCGTTATCCTCCATTTGGTGGACATTATAAGATCTGTATCGACTCTTACATAAATTTAGAATCAACCCAATGCTTTTGAAGAGGTTTAGCTCTGTAGTCCTCTTGTAAGGACTGAACGTTGTCTATCACTGTACTTACATTAACAGCTACTCCCTCCGTCCCATAATATAAGAGCGTTTTGTACAGTACACCAGTGTTCAAAACACTCTTATATTATGGGAAGAGGGATTGGTTCATTGTGTAGCATTCTGCATCTTATCTCCCTCGCCCACCATCTACTAAAAAATATCGGATCTATATTTAATCTTACCAAAAAGTTGAATACACAAACAATGCCAGTGCAGAAGTGTAGCCCATTGCTCTTGTCAATACATTTTGTCCTGTAACGCTTGTACTTCCAGGGATTGGTAGTTGATTATGTAGCATCAATCTGCATCTTATCTTCATTATCCTCTATCCCTTCTAGTATTATGGTATCTATAATTACTCGCTACAAAATGTAGAGTACAGGCAATGCTTATGAAGAAGATTATGTGCTGAAATTCTTGACTTATCCTTCCCTTGACATGGAGAAGGGAATTATAAAGCCGGTGTTAACTATTAATGTAAGTCAGTCCTTCTAAAGCCTTTATCCTCACCTGCTGTTTAATTTGCTCATACTCCCTGTCATTAAGTGTTGCTTAGTTTGTTGTTTCTATTAAAATGCATGTTCGCAACAACTGTAAGTTCCAAGTTTTACTTGAAAAACCAAATTGCTTATTCATACCATGCACATTACTCAATACTCCCTATATATATGCTTGTTTTTGTGGATCTATAATCCAGTGTGTGGTGAAGTAGCCCACGTTTGCACCTTGTCATCTCCTGTTTTATCTTACTGATGTGGCTGATGATATGAACAACATGCCATGCACATTAACCAAAATGGATACAATGATTGTCTTTGCCCTTCATCTATGCTTGTTTTGTTGACATGGTAATCCAGTAGTGTGGTGAAGCTCCCCGCATTATGAACAATGCCAAATTATGCTATTGATATTTTGAACTTACTCTTTATTTTCTAATTTGAAATTGGATGGAATTGACAGCATAGTTATCATCTTTGTTTATACACGTGCAAAACCTGTCATCTCTCTGCTTGTTTCAGGGTGATATGCCTGATGGCATGCACAAGTCTGCTGAAGGCTGTGAGACAAACCCAATATATATTGCAGCAAAGAAGGCAAAACATCTTGAAGATAGCGAGAAAACCCCAAAGTCTTGTCTTGATGCAGTGTTCAAGTTATTTGAGACTAGCAGTCAGACAAGCTCATAGAATTCGTTGTCTAAATCAGTTCGACTTCTTCAGTCCCAAGTTCTAGCAGAAAGGCATTCTGCAACTCAACTTCGACTTGAAGTTCGATCTCTAAGAAAGATTGCGGAGAACACCAATGAGAACCTCATTGCTAAACAGCTACACCTGGAAGCTATGACCGACATGCTAGGTCGGTCTCACAGCCTTGCCCAGCAGCTTGCACAGCAGTTCCCGCACAAGGCTAACCTTTCTTGAACTGTCTTGGAAGTGGTCTTGGTTCAGTATTATTTTGTTACGCTGCAATGGCGCTCAGTTTTTGTAATATGCTTCTTTGTTGCGCTTTATGATCACTGGTGGCAAACTTCGATGCCCAATGGATGTAATATACCATAAATCCTGTATTGTATAGTGTAGGTTTATTCTAAGTTACTATGCCATAATTTCTTTATTGTATAGAGTAGGTTTGTTCTTAATTCCTACTAGTTACCGTATATGCCATCATTCGCTATCTAGAAAAAACGGCGAATATCTAATGTAGTCGACCGGGCCGAAACATTCGCCTCTAATGGGTGTCGGTGTCAAAACCGGCGGATCTCGGGTAGGGGGTCCCGAACTGTGTGTCTAAGGTCGATGGTAACAGGAGACGGGGGACACGATGTTTACCCAGGTTCGGGCCCTCTCTATGGAGGTAATACCCTACTTCCTGCTTGATTGATTTTGATGAATATGAGTATTACAAGAGTTGATCTACCACGAGATCGTAATGGCTAAAACCCTAGAAGTCTAGCCTGTCTGATTATGATTGCCCCTACGGACTAAAACCCTCCGGTTTATATAGACACCGGAGGGGACTAGGGTTGTACAAAGTCGGTTACGGAGAAAGGAATCTTCATATCGAACGCCAAGCTTGCCATCGACGCCAAGGAGAGTCCCATCTGGACACGGGAGAGAGTCTTCTGTCTTGTATCTTCATGGCCCATCAGTCCGGCCCACGTCACATAGCCCGGACGCCCGAGGACCCCTAAATCCAGGACTCCCTCAGTAGCCCCCGAACCAGGCTTTCAATGACGACGTGTCCGGAGCGCAGATTGTCTTCGTCATTGCAAGGCGGGTTCCTCCTCCGATTACTTTGAAGTACCTGACTTAAGGAGCTGTATTCGGCCTTCCATTTAATGTCGTGCTCATCGGCTTCCACGCCTTCATGACTTCAGTTTCCACGTGTCGAGCGAATACGAGAGGTCGGGGTATCTTTGCACATAACTCCCTGACCATGTAAGAAAGGCGTCTATTCAAAGAGATTGGATCTTCAGATCCATTCCACGCCAAGCAGGAAATCCTCAAATCTTGCTAGGAGAAACCATTCCAACATGGCTAGTGCTCCCAGTTCTTCCACCCGCCCCCACGGCTCTAAAAAAGGCGATTGGGAAAGATGTTCTGTATCCCATGATCAGCTGGTGAAGCTCCAAACACAGGGATTTCTTCCCCTCGCGGATCTGGTCCCTGTTCGAGCAGGTTTGACCTCCTTCTCAAGCGAAGCTTTGGCGGAAAATTTCCCCAATCCAACCAGGGGGGAACGGGTGTGCTTCATTTCTTATTTGCCAAGAGGCGTCGGGTTTCCAATCCACCCTTTCCTCCGAGGACTCCTGGAGTATTATGGCCTCCAACTGCACAACCTCACGCCGGCCTCTATCTTGCACATCGCGGGTTTTGTTGCCCTTTGCGAGCTTTTCCTGGGCTGTGAAGCCCACTTTGATTTATGGAGAAAACTATTCTGCCTCGTCCCTCGTACCCAAGAGGGATCCATATTCGAGGTGGGCGGCGCCGAAGTATGGCGCATAGCCGGGACCGGATACCTATCCGGCACACCGAAGAAGGCATCCGAGGAGTGGCCCTCAGAGTGGTTTTATATTGAGGACGTCGCTCTCCCTGACCCAATCCGAATGGGTCTCCCTAAATTTTCCAGCGCTCCTTTGAAGAAACGCCACAGCTGGGGCCCTGGGAGCCTCGAGGAGGAAGATAGCGCGGAAATCCATCAATTAATGAGCAAGATAAAGACGCTCGCCCAGTCCGGATTATCAATAATCGAGGTAATGGCGATCTCCATAGTGCGGGGTGTCCAGCCACTCCAATTTAGAGGGCTCCCTATGTGGCACTACAATGGGGAAGATGATGCCTCACGCTGTGGCCGGAAAGGTCCGGACACCCCCGCCGCTCTGGCCAAAATATTGGTCGATCTGTACAAAGGGGAGAAAGAGGAATTTATTCGTCTTAAACGCCGGGAGGGATTTTCCATGTACAATCCTCCCAGCTGGGTGAGTTTTAATCCCACCACCATACTCAATCCTTTCCATGAGTCACTTTTGACTGATACTATCCCATCCATTTGTAACAGGAATGGCGAAAGGTCGTCACGGGGATCTACAGCCCCGCTCCATAGCCGGAGGACCATAACCGGGATCTTGACCCCGGATTCGAGGAGGATCCGGACATATTTGTGGAGCTGGAGGAGGGAGTATTTTACCAGGCGAGCTACGATGGCACAGAAGTGGCCATTATAGCAGACTATCCCGGCCTCCTTCCTACCTCACATGTAAGTAATCAGGAGACCTCTCCTCCGAAAGAGCTTCCTCATTCTGCCTCACCCAATGCACTGTCTCGTGTTCCAAAGGGGAGGCGCTCGGCGCACCATGTTACACTAGAGGCGACTCAAAAGAGAGCGGCGCCTACATCGGGCAAGCCTTCAAAGAGGAAGGCAAACGAAGTCACGACCGATCCATCGTCAAAGAGGTATGGCTTCGTAAATATGCCCCTTGGCCGTCACATCCAACTGTGACATTGTATGTTTGTGTCTCATCAGGAAGAGCATTCACCGGACTATGTCCGGGGGTCCTGCAGGTCACGCTCCCAACAGCCAGGCTCCAGAACCTGCCATAAAGATGATGGCCGGTACGGGAGTGACGTCGGATTGTCCTTTGGCAGAGGATTCGGATGATGTATCCGTCACAAACTCAGAAGTGGAGAGCGCCATGAATCATCGGCGCCGGAGGACCGCTCTTCGCGACCCCGGCTTTACAAAAGAGGCATTCAATGCCTTCAACTCGGCTGATGCATACATCCGAGCTGCTCGAGACGGGCTTACCAGAGCCACAGACCAGCATTTGAAAGATATGCGGGTAAGTTCACATCGTACAAACCTGATAATTATATACCAGTAGCCCCCGAGACTTGAAGCAGTTGATACAACTGATTTAAGGATCATTGTATAACCAGGTGCTTACAGAGAAGAACAACCTGCTGTCTCAAGAACTGGAAAAGTGTCGGACTCAGCTAACTGCTGCCATCGCCGAATTGGAGAAATCCAAGAAGGCGTCGCCTTGTAAAGTTCCCCTCCATCGAGAAAATATAATCATATACCAGCAATGCTAACAGTGTTGCATATCTCATGGCAGGATCGTTAGATCAGCTAAAGGAGGCACTTGAAATCGCGCAAGCGGATAAACAGGAAGCCAAAAGGCTACTGGCCGCGGGGCGAACGTGTGCTGACACGGGTCAGGGAGGATAAAAACAAGCTACAGGATTCCAACACCCTGCTGGGCGAAGAAATGAAAGATGTGCGAGCCCAGCTAGCTGACTCCGTGAAGGAAAATAAGAGGCTACGAGGCGGCATATTCAGTATGCTTTCGAACTTACCTCCGTGTAATTCGGCGAGGAAAGGAACTGATAGATTTATGTCTGCAGGTATGCTGACCAGCCGTCCCGAAGAGGAAATGTCCGGATCTTCAGGCGATCTGCTACAAGAGCTGTCGCAAATGCACGGGCGAGCTCGGCAGGCAATGTGGAGTGTTGCCAAGGCCTTGTGGCCATCCGCCTCCCCTCCAGGAAGTATGGAGGAACTTGTGCAGCTATTCAAAGGAGCGCGGAGGCGCTTCCAATTATGGAAGATATCGTCCTGCCGAGAAGGTGCGCGAGAGGCCTGGGCCATGGTGAAAACACGGTATACCAAGCTTGATCCGAATCATATGGCTCGGGTCGGACCTCGAGGATCAGACGGAAAAGAAGTTCCAGTTAGTTTAGTATATGACCAAGTAAAGGTAGCCGCCAAATTGCCCCAACAGGATTGTAGGCTAGACAGCCTGTTGGACGACATAGAGGAATAAGTTTTTGAGTCTAAGTGACTATGTGCTTCGATTGACAAATTTGTCCCTAGCCGGATTGTAAAACGATTGTCATGGTGGACCTTTTCGCTTCGACCTTCGGACCCGAAGGTGCAGAGTGTTTTTGAATACCAGCACGGTAATATAAACCGGGGTATGCATGGAAACCAGGCGTAGGGGTCATAGTTGCTTCAACAGACAAGTTGTATCCGGCTAGCTATGTTATATTACGTGTGATTGTAAGAAACATCTTCCAGAGAGAATAGTTCCGTTAAGGGTTCCTTTCCCTGGGTGAACATGCGTTAATGTTCATGTCCGAACTGTGATTAAAAAATCGCAGTATACATAGCATCTGGGGGTTCATAGTGTAATGAGTGAAAAAACATCTTTAGTCCGCTGACCGAATATTCCCTTAAGAATGCTAGCTTTTGGCTTCACCCAGTCTGAGGTACACATCCGGATGACCCGGCAGTAACAATCGCAGAGGTGCTCCCTTTATGCCCTAGCTGAACTAACGGGAACATAGGGCATAAGCATATGAGCCATGCAACCCAGCTTGGCCAAAACTTAAGTCATAACGATGCATATAATGGCGAAGAAAAGGTACATATGAGGAGAAGACACATATGTGGTGAGCTTGATGCTCGGAAAATAATAATAATAAGCTTTTGTACAAGAAGCCCCCAGGTATTATGGACGTACATATTTAAGGATGTGTATGTCATAGGTGCGCGGTTTAGCCGCTCAAGAGCTTAAAGCTAGGGAAAAATACGAAAGAGAGGTCCCGAACCAATGTCGGTGTCAAAACCGGCGGATCTCGGGTAGGGGGTCCCAAACTGTGTGTCTAAGGTCGATGGTAACAGGAGACGGGGGACACGATGTTTACCCAGGTTCGGGCCCTCTCTATGGAGGTAATACCCTACTTCCTGCTTGATTGATCTTGATGAATATGAGTATTACAAGAGTTGATCTACCACGAGATCGTAATGGCTAAAACCCTAGAAGTCTAGCCTGTCTGATTATGATTGCCCCTACGGACTAAAACCCTCCGGTTTATATAGACACCGGAGGGGACTAGGGTTGTACAAAGTCGGTTACGGAGAAAGGAATCTTCATATCGAACGCCAAGCTTGCCATCCACGCCAAGGAGAGTCCCATCTGGACACGGGAGAGAGTCTTCTGTCTTGTATCTTCATGGCCCATCAGTCCGGCCCACGTCACATAGCCCGGACGCCCGAGGACCCCTAAATCCAGGACTCCCTCAATGGGCCTGCATTTTAGCGAGCCACAATTGGGCCGTCCTGCAACTTTCTTGGGCTTGAAAGGCCATTGGGACCTTCACACTTTGCGCCAGGCCCACAACTTACACGGGCCTATATTTGGCCCAAAGTTTAGTTGGGCCTTTAGTGGACCCAGCACTTAGTTGGGCCCATGTAGCTTCGGGCCATTAACAGGCTGAATATTCTGCTGGCCTGTTACGGCCCAGAAGAAACCATGGGCCTTTAGCAGGTCAAAATGCATGTTGGGCCTCAATTTTAACTAGTCGTTGACGGGCCTTCAGCAGGCTGAAATGTAGACCGGGCCATTATTGCCCAGTTATATGACAGGCCATTACCAGCTAAAACATATCTCGGGCCTTAGTTGGCCCACTGATATCATGGGCCTTTAAGAGGCTGAAAGATTAGTAGAGGCATCAACGAGCCGAATTATACGACATGCCTTTAACAGGCCCAAAGTCACGTTGGACTGAACTATTGCCACCTTGATGACGGGCCGTTAGAGGGCCGGATGTCGCATCGGACCATATATGGCCCATGGGCAGCATGGGCCATTCCCAGGCCGAAAGACACACCGGGCTGAAATGGGTCCATGTCTACATCGGGCCTCTAACAGACCGAAATGTCACTGGGCCGTAATTAGGCCCAAATATTCGGCGAACAATTAACGGGCCAGATCTAGCTTTGGACCGTAAATGGGCCATGTTTAAACAGGCCGTTAGTGGGCTGGCCCACTTGTACCTGAGTAAATACTACGGGCCTTTGACTGGGCCGGCCTTTTTAACCTATATGGGCCTCTGTTGGGCCCTGCCACGTGTCGACGTATCATAGGCATCTCTCCTCCATTGGACGGGCGACATCTGTCCCATCGAGGAGCCGACACGTGTTTCCTCCAGCCAATGATGATTTTACACATGGAAAATCCCCATTGGTCCGGGCTGTTAACGGGTTATCGGATCCAAACCGGAACCCGATAGCTTAACGGCGACCCGTTATGGTGGATGCCACGTGTCGGTTACCCTTGATGAAAGCACTTCCATGACGCGCCATTTATCATCATGGAAGTGGACACTTCCGTGATGATAATTTTGGTATTGTCATGGAACACTTCTACGACAGCACAGGTATGACTATCTTGATTCTGTCATAAAATCGTCATGGATGTACATGCATGACAAAAAACGTGACCTACTGTGACAAACACGTATCATCACGGAAGTGATTTTTTTTTGTAGTGAGAGGAAGTATTTCAAGAAGAAGGAAAACAAAGGAATCTAGTGCTGATCAGCAATGAGGATATGTCAAATAAGATATACATCACCGATGAACCTAACCGGTCTAAAATTCATGGACCTGGCTGGGAAAAGTTAATTAGTGACTATGATCTTCGTTATCGAGATCTAATCATCATAAACCTGGATACTGGTTGTCTGTCCATTGAGATAGATCTGAGGCTCAGTGATTCTCGAGGAGGTCACAGACCCCTTCGCAAACCATCACTAGGTAAGTGCATCAACTTCTGTCCTGCTTTATCAACTTTCTTTATCAACGTACTTTGGCACTCCTACTTCTGTCCATGAAATGTATGTTATATTTATAGTCATAGTTATTTTCAAAACATTTTTGAAATTCCGTTGTTTATTATCTCAACTTGATCACATCGATTCAATTTAACCATACTTTTCAACCTTCAGAGCGAGTTCATTTCTTTAAACAAATTCGTTTGAAAGTGAGTTTTTTTCCTATAGCACTTGATTATCTAGATGCTACGGAGAAGGAGTACATCGGCAAGACATTGTATGGTCGAGGCATAAACCTCTCATACACACAAATTGGACAAATGATATACTTTGTGTTTGATGCTGACGAGTTCCCCACCATACCCTTTGTCCACCGTTTAAACGTCACCAACATCATAAATGGTCGTCTGGTTAGTCATTCAATACTTGTTTTGATCCACTCATGGTTTCACTTGTTATTTTCGATCTTTTATTTTCTTTGTTCATTGATTTTATCTAGTAATATCGATACAATCTACAGAGAATCCCGTCTGTTGTTGTGAGACTTCTCAAGATGAACCTTGGATATCTACCTCAAAATGGTGCAATCAGCCTAACACAGGTGTATGATGCAATAGACATGAGCACAGCATACTCCATACAAACCGACGGCAGAATGGAGGTGACCGCTTTTTCAGATTTTCCCGTGAAACTCAACTAAGAGTTGGTTCAATTGTCCTCATCACCATTGAAAAGCAGTGGCCAACTTTGGGAAACATGAAGCTGTTGCGGCTGATAATCAACGACCTCTCCTGATAATTTGTTGCTGATGGCTATAGTTCCTATATCACAATTCAGTAATCTATGTTTGGCTTTTGAACAGGCAGTACATTGCACTTTTGCTATTTATTTATGCCATGGTATATAACTGAGCATATAATTATGTCCAAGAGGACGACGGTGTAAATTCTCGATCAAGAAGGTGAAATACTGACATGGGTTACTTTATTTTATCTGTGATAATAATAAAAGGATTTGCTGACTAATAATGGAGAATGAATGGTTGTGGTGAAGTATATTTCTGCATAGTTTAGTGATGTTCCTAGCTCACCACGTCAGTTGTTTACATATTTTCACTATGGTATTGCTGTGCTCCGCAGAATAGTGGGATGCCAAGTATTTTGTTGCGATGAACTCAAACATACCCCTCTGTCTACTACGCAGCAGTGCTCCTGTCCAAGACAGGGTAGTGCACCATCTTCTAAAAAACTAGTGCCTTCCCCTGTGGATCTATTACCTTAAACATCCATGCCTTTACGAAGTGAATTTCAAAACAGATGTCCATGCCTCTACGAGTGAACAAGTCAGACAAAAAATTTCGAGCACGGGGAGGCAGGCCTGAGACTCATCTCGGTAAAAATATTTGGAACGCAGAGGCACAGGCGTGGCTTTTATGCTGCTAAAACGGCACCTTTCAAAGTGAAATGTGTAACTTAAAACACTTGACAGAACATGGGCACGGCTTCACATGCGTGCCATCACATAGCTTCACGTCCGTGCCTCACGTATCGGTATATATGTGCCTCCAATTGCGCCTCTTGTTGTTTACGTGTGTCTCGATGCTTCTCGTTGTTTCTGTGCATCTCGTAGCGTCAGTTGGAACACGGACGGACAACAATGCCTCTAGAAAAACACAGCAGTGCTCCTCTCAGCGAACGTATCACTGAAAATAATTACATCATGGATATTTCACGCCTGTGTCTCTGAGAGTTAAACCAGCCACTGAAAGCATGCTTCTCTTGGTTAGAGAAGCGTGCCTCTGCATGCTGCCCTTGCGTGCCTCATGAGATAAATTGTTAAAATTGACATTTGATAGTGTTGCAACCAAATTACACAAGACAATGATCCTCTTCCTGAGTTGCTGGGCACCGGAGATCCTCATTCCGGAGTAGCAATGCAGTGCGGCGTGTTCTACAAAGAAGTGTGGTTACATCAGGTTCCTTCAACCGCCTACCACATACCAACACAATGCTCATTTGGAAATACAACGGTTCTTAAAAACATCACTGATGATTTTTTTTTTAAAACCACGATCAAGAACCCAGCATGTGCACAACCGCATCGACAGGGAGATCGAACCACGATCCAAAACCCACGATGTGCACAACCGCATCGACAGGGAGATCGTGCACTACTTTGCAGCCTTCCCGCCCTTAAATTTAGACCTCCGCCGGGGCCTTCTCACCCACAAACAACAGAAATCGCCATTGCACTCCCACTCATCGATCCTCACAAAATACCAGGTTGGAGGAGGAAGAACTGCTCCAGGCCATGGGGTTCATCAAGGAGTTCAAGGAGGTGCAGGCCCACGGCAACACCAAGTTGCAAGTGATCCACACCAACGACTTGCAGAAGGCGGCGACCACCATCAAGCAGTACGAGCGACACCTCCAGTTCCGGCGCCACAAAATCGTCCGAGTTGATGTGGAGTACACCAACGATGATGGCGCGAATCAAAAAGCCGCCCTCATCTAGCTCTCCATCGGCAAGAATCATCCGGTGCTGCTCTTCCAACTGAACGTTGCCGATGACCACTGCACCAAGTTCGACAACTTCCTCGCCGACCAAGGTACATGTTTGCTGGCTTCTGCATCGACAGCGACATAGAGAAGCTCGGCCGCGTTGGGCTGGAGATCGCCCACTTCGTTGACATCCAGAAGGAATGGAGGGTGCCTACAGCGACCAAGCCTCTGGACTCCCTAGGAGACGTCTCCGGCATCCTCGTCGACGAGGACTACAGCGACATGAAGAAGAAGCTGACCGACGCAGAACACAGGCACTGGGAGTGGATGCCCCTGTCCATGAGGCACATCGAGTACACGGCAAAGGACGCTTACGCTGCGTACGAGATATGGAGCCGCCTCACCATCATCCAGGAAGGGCTCCGCCGGGCAAAACTCGAGAAGGAGCTGTCCAAGAAGCGCGCTAGGTCCTAGGGCGACTACGACTACTGAAGGTGGTGGTCCCAGCCAAGAAAGTATCTAGAAGTTTGCTCGTGCCATTCTAGATTTCTCATTAGATTTGCTTTCCCTCAAGATTGTAGTTTGCTTGTTCTAAATTTAGATTTGCTTGTGTCGCAGTTAACCTTGTAGTTTGCTTGCAGTTTACATATCTTATGAACAAGTTTATTTCTAGTACAGTGTTGCAGTTCTCTGTTAGAATATATTGCAATGCACTAAAAAAATAAACACAGTACAGATAGTATATGATTAGCATAACGCACACAGCAGGTAGACATGCAGTCCACAAAACGGATGAGCATGCAGTGCACAAATCAGGATCCATGCAGTGCACTACTCTTTGTGGATGCAGTGCGGAATTGTAGGGACATCAATTACAGAATGTTCTTAAATGCAGTGCACAATGTTCTAACAAAGCATTGCACACACAGTATTAAAAAACATTCGCATGGAACACTTCGGAAAACATTTTGAATACAAAGGCATTTACGTGCTACTTCTCCTTGGAGAACCGTGCGTAACGTGGCTTCACGTCCGTGTCCATCCGAGAGACCGTCTCAGGGAAAAACACTACGGTCGTGCATCATTGACACGTACAACCATGCCCCAACTGCTTAAAGACCACGCCTCTCTCAGAGAACGCATCATTGAAAACATTTGGAACACAGAGGCACTTCCGTGCCTCCACTCCTAAGGGGACCGTGCGTAACTTGGCTTCACGTCTGTTTACGCAACATTCTTGACGTCAACCCGGAGCTTCACCTTGTCACTGATAAGTTCATTAATGAGGCCGAATCCCTTCGAAAACACATGGAGCTCATAGGCCATGCCCCCCGCAATGAAAACGTGTCACTAAAAGTATCTGGAAAACAGAGGCACGACTTCACGTGCACGCGTCAGGAGCCTTCGCGTCCATACCTCCCTTTGCATCATGTCCGTGCCTCCAGTCCGTCACTTGTGTGCATGTACCTCAGGTAAAATCGTGCCTCACTCGTGCGTAATATGTTAACAAAGTTGCTGACAACAAAAACATCAGAAAAAGAGGAGCACGGCCGCCCCTCTCGTGCTTCTAATACCAAGCCTTACGTCCACCCCGCTGACACTAAATGTGACGTCAGCGAAAACCAGAGGTAGGACCGTGCCTTACGGCCACGTTCTTCCGACGTATCAGGTCTATGAAGATTTGCTTCCTTCTTAATATGGGACGTGACTATCGCAAAGGCATAGGCTCCATCCTTCACATTTGTGCCTCCACAAGAATAACGACCGTGCTTGTAATAGTGAACCGTATAGCTCATACTTTCAGAAGACCTGAGGTACCACCGTGCCTCTATTTCGGACACGGCCGTGCCTGTTTCGTCGACACATTTGTGCCTCTCACAATGAACTGAAAAACATTCTGGAAAAATAGTAACGAACTTGCATCGCCTATAGAACGCGTATTGTCAGTCCTCACATCACATCCGTGCGACGTTCATTCCTTCCTCACAGAAGTCATAGCAGTGCCTCTCTCATAGAACATCTGTGGCTTTTTGCGCATGTTGTTGAGTGCCTCTCTTAGCATTACGTCTCTTGTCTAGTGAAATTATCGTTAAAAGAATTCGAAACCATATTGAAATCTCTAGAGTCAAATATGTGCCCCTACGAACTGAAAGTGCAGAGTATCTCAAACACGGTACTTGAAACTGCAGTTTGTAATAAAACATACTCCCTCCATCCCAAATTAAATGACTCAACTTTGTACTAACTAGTACAATGTCTTTTGTACTGACTGGTACAAAGTTAGTACAAAGTTCAGACATTTATTTTGGGACGGGGTAGTACTACTTAAGAACAAAACACGATTGCTTCACATGGAAACGTAACTGTCTGCATTCAAACACTTCATAGATCAACCGTTACATAGGCATACAAACCATGGAAACCATACAAACCATGCAAAGCAAACATCTACGAACAAGACTACACTACTCCCCGTCATCGGAGGTGTCCACTATCTCCATTCTGAGATCGATGTCGTCGGCTTCCGCCTCCTGCTCCGCATCCAGCTCGTCGAAGAGCGCATCGGTCTTCGCCTGTTCTTCCCGGAGGAAGCGCCGGTTGGACTCCATGTACGCCTCATCCTGGATGGACTCCAGGATAGCGGTCTGCTCCGCCATCAAGGCTGCCTCACCAAGATAGAACTCCGCCTCATCATCCTCGTCATCCCCCTCCTCATCATCCTCGTCATCCCGCTCCTCTTCCTCCACCTCCGGCTCCACCACCTCTTCCCCCACTGGATCAACTTCCTGCATGAGCTCCGACGCGTCCCCCTCCCCTTCCTCCACCTCCCCATTCTCCTCCGGCTCGGGCGAGGCCGAAGACAGGCCCGCTGCGACCCGAGCGGTGCGCCTCGAATGGATGTCCTCCTGGATCTGGAAGCGGCGCTCGGGAGTAAGCATGGCGTAAGTAGTTTTCTTGTGCCGAACAATGGCGGGGGCGGTCACAAGAAAAAAGAGGAAGATGGATGATTTCTTAGGGTTGCCGGCGAAAAGAGGGAGAAGCAAGATGATGTCTAGTGGTGGCGGACGCCGCTCGGCTTAAATAACTGATCCTTGACCTCGGGCGAGGAGCTGGAATGGTGCCACGCGGCGTTCACTTCGCCACCGGATGAGACGCCCGTCGGTCCTTTTGGCTTCCGCAGCACCGGCACGTGGCGCTCACATGCCCACCGGAGGAGACGCCTCGTATTCTCACCAACTCTATTAAATACCTTGACCTCTCCGCCGCGTGATGTAATTTCGTGTCTCCACAAAGGTCACATGTGTACGTCGTTTGGCTGGCAAACGTGGCACCAACATCTTCACGTCCGTTCCTCCGATGCTACTAAAGCATTTTGAACACGGAGGCACGGATATGCCCCCGTTGAAAAACATTTGACGAACATCTTCGCATGTAGCATCATATTTGTGCATCATGTGGCTTCACACCTATGGCTCTCGTTGTTTCACATCTATGACTCCCGTTGCTTCATGCCCTGGTGTCTAATTGCTTCACGTCTGTGACTCTACATAACGCGTGACCGTGCCTGTCGTAACATCAATTGGAGCACAAACGGACACACGGCCGTACCTCCATCAGTGAAAGTATCATTGAAAACAAACGGACCATACACACACGACAGTGCTCATATCGATTGGAAGCACAAAAATATGCTTGTAAAAGTGGCCCTACCTTGAATTCACGCCAGGCCCCCTCCATGTCCATGCCTCTATAACTGAACGAGTGAGCCAGAAATATTTTGGAACACACAGGCTCCACCGTCATGCTACTCAGTATAGAACTGTGGCTGTAGAGACTTCACGTACGTGCTTTTAAAAACAAGGAAATTATGGTCTTAAAAACCGCATCTCTCGAATCGGCCATTCTGTGCCTCACAAACCATGCCTCCATGCCTTTCCGTCTGAATGAGTCAACAGAATCATTTTGGAACACAAAGACACACGAACATGACTCTACATAATACCACAGGATGCCTTTGTGGGCTCCACAACTGTGCCTCTGACCTGAAACATTATAACCCTGAAAGCCACGAACGTCCACGCCTTCATGAGTACACAAGTCATGATGATACTTAGTACAGAACCGTGGTTGTACAGACTTCAGGTTCGTGCTTTTAAAAACCGTGTCTCTCGAAACGGCCATTGTGTGCCTCACAAAGTAATCAGTTAGTGTTAGTTGTACTTATTGTACCATTTTGTTCTAAGACCTACAGTTCCGACATATATAATGCGAAAAACTAAGGACAACAACGTGACACAGGAAACCAGATTACATTTATTAACAAAGTTCCACACAACAATATTACAAAAGGAAAAAAAGAGAAACTTCAATCCACTAACAGTGCCTAATTACAACGATAGTGGAAACCAGAATACATTCGGTAACAAAGTAACTGACAACAAAATTTCACTAAACAAGTTAAGAAACTCCAATCCACTGCTTAACAACCGCAAACGCACACAACAACCAGGGACGCTGCTGCATACCTAGTCGCCACTGACCTTCTTGCTGGTTTGCTGCCCGCACAGTTCATCAATCTGCATCTTCATCGCCTCCACGGCCTACATATACTCGTCACGTTGCTTCACAGCTGCCATGGATTCCTCCAACAACCGGTCGCACTCGACAAGGAGATTCTTCTTCTGACCCATAATTTCTACGATGATGGCGTTCGCCTTCTCCAAAGCTTCACTTGTCTCCTCGAAGAGCTTCTTCCACCCGTAGGTGGTGTGCAACAGCTGCTCGAAAGCTTCACTTATCTCCTCGAAGAGCTTCTTCCACCCGTAGGTGGTCTGCAACAGCTGCTCAAACGTTTCAACCTTCGGCCTTGAAAGCAAGGCATCGATATGATCTTGCAGCATATTGAGATTAATTAGCAAGGAGCTCTCAGTTTGTTCGCCTCCAAGACGAGTTAGCTGGCTTGAGCCATAGCCAGCCCGTAAGGCCTCCCCGTCGCCACGGGACCTCTTAGCACTTCCCGTCGCCGCCCCGCTCACCATTCCCTTCTTCTTTCTCGAGCCACAACTGCTCTCCAATTCTACAGTAGAAGACTTCTGTTGAAGACTGTGATGCAGGCTAACCCTAGCTCCAATTGACTGTAATTTAGTATCTGGAAGACCCACGCCCATCATACTAGGAAGAAGCTGACCACAATAATTCACAACTAAAATCAGATAGCTGGAAGAGAGAAAAAACAAATGAAGCAAAAGCAGAGTCAACTTACAGATGAGGAACCCTCGGCAGCCAGGATCTCCTCCCATGTCTGGACACGGCGCTCAGGAGTAGTCTCCTTGTGCCCAGCCATGGCGGAGAGGGTCAAGATAGAGAACAACAAGAGAAATGGATGGCCTGGCGGCGGACAAAGGGAGGAAGACGATGTGGCTAGGGTTTGGACACTTCGACCGGCTTAAATAGCCGGAGCTTCGCCTCGGGCGACGAGCCAGAGCGGCGTCACCGGAGGAGACGCCCGTTGGACCATTGGGTTTTCGGAGCAATGCCACGTGGCGTTCACAACCTAATACGAGGAGACGCTGTCCAACCATTGGGTTTTCGAAGCGGCACCACGCGGGCGTTGACACAACCACTGGAGGAGTCGCCTCGTATTCTAACTGCACTAATCTCCTCTCCACTGCATGCCCTCTTTTACCCAAAAAACATGCCATCCATGCTTTCAAGACAATGCCTCTCAAAGGCATGAACTTGTCCCTAGTGCTAATAAATTCATGCCTCTCACAGTAAAAACGTGGAACTGTAAACATTTGAAATGCACAGGCACGGCTTCACATCCGTGTGTCGCATCCATGCATATCGTACCACCATGTTCGTAACTCTCTGCCGTGACGGTGCTCAGTACAGAACCGTGGCTGTAGAGACTTCATGCATGTGCTTTTAAGAACAAGGAAATTATGCTTTTAAAAACACCGCCTCCTGAATCCGCCATTCCATCCCTCACAAAGTAAACAGTTAGAGTTAACATCTCAACCCATTCTGCTTTGTTTCCGCTAAAAGTAAACAGTTAGTGTTAACATCTGAATCCATTCTGTGACTCTACGTAACATCGAACCATGCCTTGATGGGCTTCACGTCCGTGCCTCTCCGTCTGAACGAGTCAACGGAATCATTTGGAACACAAAGACAAGCGAACGTGACTCTATATAAAACCACACCATGACTTTGTCGGCTTCACGACCATGCCTGTGACCCGAAACATTGCAACACAGAAGGCCAGGAACGTCCAGTGCTTTTTTAACTTTGTACTAACTAGTACAAAGTCTGTAGATTCAAATATGTGCCCCTACCAACTGAAAGTGCAGAGGATCTCAAACATGGTAATTAAAACTGCAATTTGTACTCCCTCCGACACAAATTTAAGTGACTCAATTTTGTACTAACTAGTACAAAGTCTTTTGTACTGACTAGTACAAAATGAGTACAAATTGAGACATTTATTTTGGGACGGAGGCAGTACTACTTAAGAACAAAACACGATTGCTTCACATCGAAACGTAACTGACTAAATTCAAAACACATCGAAACACTCCATGGGCTTCATGTACGTGCCTCTCCTTGCGAACGAGTCAACGGAATCATTTGGAACACAAAGAAAAGCGAACGTGACTCTGCATAATAACACACCATGACTTTGTGGGCTTCACAATCGTGCCTGTGACCCAAAACATTGCAACACAGAAGGCCACGAACGTCCATGGCTTCATGAGTGCACAAGTCATGACCATACTTAGTTCAGAACCGTGGCTGTAGAGAGTTCACGTCCCGTGCTTTTAAAAATCGCGTCTCTCCAATCGGCCATTCCGTGCCTCACAAAGTAAACAGTTAGTGTTAACATCTGAACCCATTCCGTTTTGTTTCCGCAATAAACGCACGAACGAGACTCTGAGTAGGACCAAACTATGCCCCCATGGGCTCTACGCCCGTGCCTCTCCTTGCGAACAACGATTCAATGGAATCATTTGGAACACAAAGACACACAAACGTGACTCTATATGATACCACACCATGCGTTTGTGCTTGTGACCTGAAACACTGCAACACACAACCGTGCCTGTGACCCGAAACACTGCAACACACAAAGCCACGAACGTCCACGCCTTCATGAGTACAGAACTGTGGTTGTAGAGACTTCACGTCCATGCTTTTACAAACCGCGTCTCTCAAAGCGGCCATTCCGTGCCTCACAAAGTAAACAGTGAGAGTTCACATCTGAACCCATAAAGTTCCAATCAACATGAGACAGGAAACCAAAATATATTTGTTAACAAAGATCCCACAACCAAACTACGTAAGAAAAAACGAGGAACTCCTATCCACTGCTTAACAACATTGACTAATTAACAAAAATTACCGCGATGCAGGAAACCAAAACACATTTGTTAACAACGTTACTGACAACGAGATTACACAAGACAAAATAAGAAACTTCTAGTCCACTGCTTAATAGCTTCAGATACAACGATCAGGGTCGCTGCTATCTACTTAGTCCCAAGAGACTCCTTTTTTCATACCCTCTGATTCCTCCACCAGCCGATCGCACTCAATGAGAAGCCTCGCCTTCTCATTCATAAGATCTGCGACGGAGGCTTTGCTCTCCTCATAGAGCTTCCTCCAGTGCTCGACGGCCCTCAACAGCTCAGCATTCGCAGCCACCTCCAATTCGTAATGCCTCTTCTAGGACTTGATGACATCAACCACATCATTCTTCTTAACTAAGGCAATGGTCTCGTCGACCATCTTAATCATCCGGTCAAAGACGGAGGTCTCATATTGATCACCTCCGAGATGAAACTGCCTGTGTGACTTAGTCCCCAGAGACTTCTCGTTGGGTTGCTAGGCGCGCTGTTCCTTGATCTCCATTTTCAAACCCTCTAATTCATCCACCAGCCGGTTGCGCTCAACGAGGAGCTTTGCCTTCTCATACCTAAGATCTGTGATGCTGGCTTTGCTCTCATCGTACTACTCCTTCCAGCTGTAGAGGTTCTTCTCCAGCATCGCTATCTCACGACGGCTCTCCTAGCGGAACTCCCTACAGCCCTCGATGACCCTCAACAGCTCATCGTTCTCGGCCTTTTCACGCTCGTACAGATTCTTCCAGTAGTTGATGACATCCACCGGATTATCCTGCTTAGCTAAGACCCAAACGTAGGTCTCAAACTGATCGCCTCCGAGATGATTCTGCTTGTGCGAACCATCGCCTGGTCCTACCGTCGCCACGGGAGCTGTTAGATCTTCCTGACGACACCCCGCTCACCGCTCCCTTCCTTTTTCTCGACTCTGAGTTGCTCCTTAACTGTACGGCAGGGGAGTTCTGTACTAGTTCGTGATGCAGCCTAACCCTAGCTCCAATTGACTGTAAATCAGTATCAGCAAGACACACCCTCATCAAATTAGGAGGAAGCTCACCACAATAATTCACGTTTCACAACTAAATCAAGTAGCCGAAAGAAAGAAAAAATGAATGAAGCAGAAGCAGAGTGAACTTACAGATGAGGAACCCTCGGCAGCCGGGATCTCCTCCCGCGTCTGGACACGGCGCTCCGGAGTAGTCTCCTTCTGGCCAGCCATGGCAGAGAGGGTCAGGATAGAGAACAGCAAGAGGAATGGATGGCCTGGCGGTGGACAAAGGGAGGAAGAGGATGTGGCTAGGGTTTCGAGACTCCGTCCGGCTTAAATAGCCGGAGCTTCGCCTCGGGCGAGGAGCCATAGCGGCGTCACCGGAGGAGACGCCCGTCGGACCATTGAGTTTCCGGAGCAATGCCACATGGCGTTCACACACGAATACGAGGAGACACCCATCGAACCGTTGGGTTTTCGCAATAAACGCACGAATGTGACTCTGTGTAAGGCATAACCATGCCTCTCCAGGCTTCACGGCTGTGCCTGTCCTTGCGAACGGTTCAACGGAATCATTTGGAACATGAAGACAAACTAACATGACTCTACACAATACCACGCCGTGCCTTTCTAGGACTCACGACCATGCGAAGAATATACCACACCAGCGTCTCTCGAATAGGCTATTCCGTGCCTCACAGAGTAAACAGTGAGTGTTCACATCTGAACCCATTCCGCTGGGTTTCCGCAATTAAAGAACAAACATGACTGTGCGTAAGACCAAACTATGCCTTTGTGGGCTTAACGCCCGTGCCTCTCCGTCTGATCGAGTCGACGGAATCATTCGGAACACAAACACAGGCGAGCGTGACTCTATATAATACCACACCATGCCTTTGAGGGCTTTACGCCCGTGCCTGTGACCCTTAACACTGAAACACAGAAAGCCACGAACGTCCACGCCTTTATTGAATAATATACATAACATCAAGAAAGAAGCGTGACGCAACTCAGTACGGAACCGTGTCCGTAGAGAGTTCACATCCATGTTTTTAAAAACAAGGAAATAAGCTTTAAAAAACAGCGTCTCTCGAATAGGCCATTCCGTGCCTCACAGAGTAAACAGTGAGTGTTCACATCTGAACCCATTCCGCTGGGTTTCCCCAATTAAAGAACGAATGTGACTGTGCATAAGACAAAGCTATGCCTCTGTGGGCTTAACGCCCGTGCCTCTCCATCTGATCGAGTCGACGGAATCATTCGGAACACAAACACGGGCGAGAGTGACTCTATATAATACCGCACCATGCCTTTGAGGGCTTCACGCCCGTGCCTGTGACCCTTAACACTGAAACACAGACAGCCACGAACGTCCACGCCATCGTGAGTGCACAAGTCATGACGCTACTTGGTACAGAACCGTGGTTGGAGAGACTTCATGCCCGTGCTTTTAAAAACAGCGTCTCTCGAATCGGCCATTCCGTGCCTCACAAAGTAAACAGTTAATGTTCACATCTGAACCCATAAACATCCAATCAACGTGACACAGCAAACCAAACCACATTTGTTAACAAAGTTACTGACAATGAGGTTACAGAAGACAAAATAAGAAACTTTTAGTCCACTGCTTAATAGCTTCAGATACAACGATCAGGATCGCTGCTGTCTACTTAGTCCGAAGAGACTTCCTTTTCGGTTGCTGGGCGCGCAGTTCCTCAATCTCCTTTTTCATAACATCTGATTCCTCCACCCGCTGGTCGCGCTCAATGAGGAGCTTCGCCTTCTCATCCATAAGATCTGCAATGGTGGCTTTGCTCTCGTCGTAGAACTTCGTCCAGTCCTCGACGGCCTTCAACAGCTCAGCATTCGCAGACTCGAGCAGCTTCTTGGTCTCCACAAAGGAGAAGGTCTCAGACTGATCGTAAGACGCACCCTCATCAAATTAGGAGGAAGCTTGCCACAATAATTCACATTTCACAACTAAAACAAGTAACGGAAAGAAAGAAAAAATGAATGAAGCAGAAGCAGAGTGAACTTACAGATGAGGAACCCTCGGCAGCCGCGATCTCCTCCCGCGTCTGGACACGGCACTCCAGAGTAGTCTCCTTCTGCCCAGCCATGGCAGAGAGGCTCGGGATAGAGAAAAGCAAGAGGAGTGGATGGCCTGGCGGCGGACAAAGCGAGGAAGAGGATGTGGCTAGGGTTTCGAGACTCCGTCCGGCTTAAATAGCCGGAGCTTCGTCTCGGGCGATGAGCCAGAGCGGCGTCACCGGAGGAGACGCCCGTCGGACCATTGGGTTTTCGGAGCAACGCCATGTGGTGTTCACACCTGAATATGAGGAGACCACCATCAAAACATTGGGTTTCCGCAGTAAATGAACGAACGTGACTCCGCGTAAGACCAAACCATGCCTCCTTGGGCTTCATGCCCGTGCCTCTCCTGGCGAAAGAGTCAACGGAATCATTTTGAACACAAAGACACACGAGCGTGACTCTTGATAATACCAGGTCATGCATTTGTGGGATTCACAACTGTGCCTCTGACCCAAAACATTGCAACACAGAAAGCCGCCTTCATGAGTAACCGTCTGAATGAGTTGACGGAATCATTCGGAACACAAACACAACCGAACGTGACTCAATATAATACCACACCATGCCTCTGTGGGCTTCGAGCTCATGCCTGTGACCCAAAAGATTGCAACACAGAAAGCCATGAATGTCCACGCCTTCATGACTACACAAGTCATGACGCTACTTGGTACAGAACCGTGGCTGCAGAGACTTCACGCCCGTGCTTTTAAAAAGAGCGCCTCTCGAATCGGCCATTCTGTGCCTCACAAAGTAATCAGTTAATGTTCATATCTGAACCCATAAACCTCCAATCAACATGACACGGGAAACCAAAACACATTTGTTAACAAAGTTACTAACAACGAGGTTACACAAGACAAGATAGAAACTCTTAGTCCACTTCTTAATAGCTTCAGATACAACGATCAGGGTCGCTGTTGTCTACTTGGTCCCCAGAGACTTCTTTTTCGGTTGCTGGGTGCGCAGTTCCTCAATCTCCTTTTTCATACCGTCTGATTCCTCAACCAGTCTATCACGCTCAACGAGGAGCTTCGCCTTCTCATCCATAAGATCTGCAATGATGGCTTTGCTCTTGTCGTAGTCCTTTATCCAGTCCTCGACGGCCTTCAACAGCTCAGCATTCGCAGCCTTGAGCAGCTTATTCATCTCGACAAAGGAGGAGGTCACAGCCTGATCGCAAGACGCACCCTCATCAAATTAGGAGGAAGCTCACCATAATAATTCACATTTCACAACTAAATCAAGTAGCCGAAAGAAAGAAAAAACAAACGAAGCAGAAGCAGAGAGAACTTACAGATGAGGAACCCTCGCCAGCCGGGATCTCCTCCTGTGTCTGGACATGGCGTTCCGGGGTAGTCTTCTTCTGCCCAGCCATGGCGCAGAGGGTCAGGATAGAGAGCAGCCAGAGGAATGGATGCCGTGACAGTGGACCAAGGGAGGAAGAGGATGTGGCTAGGGTTTGGTGACTCGGTCCGGCTTAAATAGCCGGACCTTGCCCTCGGGCGACGAGCCAGAGCGGCGCCACTGGAGGAGAAGCCTGTCGGACCATTGTGTTTTCGAAGCAACGCCATGTGGCGTTCACACCCGAATACGAGGAGATGCCCGTCGAACCGTTGGGTTTCCGGACTAAAGGCACGAACGTGACTCTGCGTAAGACCAAACCGTGCCGCCGTGCCTCTCCGTCTGAATGAGTCAACAGAATCATTTCGTACACAAAGACACACGAACGTGAATCTAAATAATACCACAGGATGCCTTTGTGCACTTCACGACCATGCCTGTGACCCGAAACATTGCAACCCTGAAAGCCACGAGCGTCCACGCCTTCATGAGTACAAAATTCATGACGATACTTAATACAGAACCGTGGCTCTCGAATCGGCCATTCCGTGCCGCTCGAATCGGCCATTCCGTGCCTCACAAAGTAAACAGTTAGTGTTAACATCTGAACCCATTCCGTTTTGTTTCCGCAACAAATGAACGAACGTGACTCTGCGTAAGACCAAACAATGCCTCCGTGGGCTCTACGCCCGTGCCTCTCCGTCTGAATGAGTCAACGGAATCATTTGGAACACAAAGACACACGAACGTGGCTCTATATAATACCACACTATGCCTTTGTGGGCTTGACGACCGTGCCTGTGACCCAAAACATTGCAACACAAAAAGCCGCCTTCATGAGTAAAGGACCGTGACGCTACTAAATACGAAACCTGCTCTCTCAGTGAACGTGCCAAAGGAAACATCTGGAACACACACTGACGACCGTGCATTTGAGTTAAAATCTTACAACGAAAACAATTGTAACACGGACAGTCGCACGTCACTCTACTAGACTTAATGACCATTTGTTTACGAATATAATTGAAGCAGTTACAAAAACATTTTGTAACACTAAAGGCAGGACGATCACACCATCGTTCCTCTCTGGATGCTGAACAACCATGACCTCCAGTTCTGACAAATATATTGCGAAAAACTAAGGACAATCAACATGTCAGAGGAAACCAAATTACATTTGTTAACAAAGTTTGACACAATGATATGAAAAAAGAAAAAAGAGAAGCTTCAATCCACTGCATAGAAACATTGACTAATTTACTTTCGAGCTCAGCTTAGTTGTTCTCACCGACTAATTGTTATGATAAGCAACTTGTCGCGCGCGGAGTGCTCCCCAAGTAATCATTGCGGGGAGTGCTCCTCAACTAGTGATTTCGGCTATATATTGATCTAAATGCGAGGAGACAATTTGTGTTGTCAACCGAATCATTTGGAACAGAAAGACAAGCGAACATGACTCTATATCATACAACACCATGGCTTTGTGTGGCTTCACGACCGTGACTGTGACCCGAAACATTGCAACACAGAGAGACACGAACGTCCACGCGTTTATGAGTACACAAGTCATGACGCTACTTAGTACAGAACCGTGGCTGTATAGACTTCACGTCCGTGGCTGTACAGAACCGTGCTTTTCATAACCGTGTTTCTCGAATCGGCCATTCCGTGCCTCACAAAGTGAACAGTTAGTATTGACATCTGAACCCAATTTCATGGTGTTTCCACAGTAAACGCACGAACGTGACTCTGCGTAGCACCAAACCTTGCGAACGAGTCAGAGGAATCATTTCGAACAGAAAGACAAGCAAACGTGACTCTACATAATACCACACCATGCCTTTGTGGGCTTCACAACCGTGCCTGTGACCCGAAACATTGCAACAAAGAGAGCCACCAACGTCCACGTCTTCATGAGTACACAAGTCATGACGCTACTTAGCACAGAACCGTGGCTGTAGAGACTTGATGTTCGTGCTTTTAAAAACCGTGTCTCTCGAATCGGCCATTCTGTGCCTCACAAAGTAAACAGTTAGTGTTCACATCTGAACCCAATTCCGTTTGGTTTGTGCAATAAACGCACGAACGTCACTCTGTCTACCACCAAACCATGCCTTTGTGCGTTTCCCACCTGTGCCTCTTCGTCTGAACAAGTCAACGGAATCATTCGGAACACAAACACAAGCGAACGTGACTCCATAAAATATCCCACCATGCCTTTGTGGGCTTCACGCCCGTGCCTGTGACCCGAAACACTGCAACACAGAAAGCCACGAATGTACATGCCTTCATGAGTACACAAGTCATGACGCTACTTAGCACAGAACCATGACCCTGTGTAATACCACACCATGCCTTTGTGGGCTTCAAGCCCATGCCTGTGACCCGAAACACTGCAACACAGAAAGCTAAGAATGTACACGCCTTCATGAGTACACAAGTCATGATGCTACTTAGCACAGAACTGTGACTCTGTGTAATACCACACCATGCCTTTGTGGGCTTCACGCCCGTGCCTGTGACCAGAAACACTGCAACACAGAAAGCCAGGAACGTACATGCCTTCATGAGTACACAAGTCATGACGCTACTTAGCACAGAACCGTGACTTTGTGTAATACCACACCATGCCTTTTTGGGCTTCACACCCGTGCATGTGACCCGAAACACTACAACACAGAAAGCCAGGGACATACACGCCTTCATGAGTACACAAGTCATGACGCTACTTAGCACAGAACCGTGACTCTGTGTAATACCACACCATGCCTTTGTGGGCTTCATGCCCGTGCCTGTGACCCAAAACACTGCAACACAGAAAGCTAGGAACGTACACGCCTTCATGAGTACACAAGTCATGACGCTACTTAGCACAAAACCGTGACTCTGTGTAATACCACACCATGCCTTTGTGGGCTTCATGCCCGTGCCTATGACCCGAAACACTGCAACACAGAGAGCCAGGAATGTACATGCCTTCATGAGTACACAAGTCATGATGCTACTTAGCACAGAACTGTGACTCTGTGTAATACCACACCATGCCTTTGTGGGCTTCACGCCCGTGCCTGTGATCCAAAACATTGCAACACAGAGAGCCACAAACGTCCACGCGTTTATGAGTACACAAGTCATGACGCTACTTAGTACAGAATTGTGGCTGTACAGACTTCACGTCCGTGCTTTTCATAATCGTTTCTCTCAAATTGGCCATGCTTTCACCTTCATGTCGAGGCACCGTGACAAGCGTTCTTTGCTTGAAAAATGTACCTTCTACATCCACGCAACTGTGCGCCTAACAAGGGAGGAACGCCAGCTCAGATAAAGTGGCTTTTCTACTATTAAAGCTGTGGCTCGTATGACTTCACTTCCATGTGTCTTACAGTGGCTCCTCTATCAGAGAAAAGGTCTGTAAACACACCCACACACTAGCGTGACTCCGCCTAATTGAAAAACGTGCCTCAATAAGCTTGATGTCCGTGCCTATCCAAGTGAACGAGTAAGCGAAATCATTTGGACCACAAAGATGCACGTGTTGGACGTACTGACCGTTCGTCCATGAATGTATATGAATCAGTCGCAAAAACATTTTGATAAAGGCACCACGACCACACAAATGTGCTTCCTGGGGCCCTAGGAAGTGCCTCTGGTGGAAGCACAACCGTGCTTCTACTGCTAATACACGACATCCATGCTTCGAGCCTACTCATCTACATGTACCAACAAACGAAATAACACGACGACAATGCAACGCATAAATGTCTTACAAATTCATGACAGTACAAAAGGCCACATGCGACAACGCAACGAAGAAACACGTAGAAGAGAAGATGAGAAAAGAAGAATGAAGACGCAGAAAAATGAGCCGCTCCAAGCTCTCTACCTACACTCCAGCAACCTTCTTGATCAGTTGCTGGGCGCGGATATCCTCAATCTCCTTCTTCGTCGCCTCATGACCTTCCTTGACAGCAACAAAGGAATCCTCCACCAGGCTCTTGTACTTGACGAGGAGCCCCGCCTTCTCATCCATAAGCTCCCCCGCGACACCCGACAGCTTCTCCACCAACGCACTGGTCTCCTCATACAGTTTCTTCCAGCGGGCGACCTCCTGATCCTTCTAGTCAAGCTCGTTGGCAAGCTTCTCATTCTCACAAACAGCTCGAAATATGAGACCAGTGGACTTCTCCACCGAGGCATTGCTCTTCTGCACCAACTTTTCCAAGCGAGCGATGAACTCATGCTGCTTAATTAGCTCATCGAGCACGTCGTCGCTAGCTAAGGAATTCCGTACTGCCATCTTGCCGAGATCGTCTCCATGGCGAATGCGCTTGTGAGAGCAATTGCCTCCACGCGAGAGATCGTTCGACACCTGGGCAATGGGGCAGGATATCCCTGCCACCGCTACCGCGTAGCGGCGACACCTCTCCCTTCTTTCCGCGGCTTTGGTCCTCGCTGCCAGCTTACTTGAACACCCAGAACCCCTTTTACCGGCCATGGCGCAAGCAAGGAGCTACCAGCAAGAAAGAGGTGCCTGTCTCTGGAGAATTGTGGACGAGTACAAACGTGGAGTGTTCCATGAGTAGGTACCTTTTATAACATATGCACAGCGGACAGACGGTCAAACGGAATAACCGACACCTCAAATTCTCACAATCTCTCTTAAATACCTCGAACTCTGCACGCCTAGGAAACACCAATACTCTCCTTTCATCTCCCCATGCATTTGTCCACACTACAACCACTCAACTTCTTCCTAATGGTCCGTATATATTCCACAGAAGACATTTCAGACACAGTTAACTCGTCTCACTGAAAACATTTGGCCCACAGAGGCATCTTTGTGCTTCACTTCATGAATGTGCCTTCTTTGCAGGTAAGTTCGTCACTCTCAAAGTAAATTTACTGTCTGCGTCCGTCTATATTCCAGAGAAGTTACTGTCAAATTCCTACTATTTTTTGTTGTCCCATTTTTTGTTTTGAAATGATATTTATATCAAAATCTTACTAAATCCGTGAATTAACTTGCACGCGTCTCAAGGTGACTTGTCAGTGAAAACATCTATAACACGTGCAGGCACAAATGTGACTCCGTCTAATAGGTAAACGTGCTTTCTTTGACTTCATATCCATGCCTCTCCAAATGAACTGGCGAGCGGAATCATTTGGAACACAAAGAACCATGAAAGTGACTCTGGGTAACGCCAAATCATGCCCCCGTGGGTGTCACCACACTAAAATCAAAAAATGCTAGTGTCCCACCGACTGACAGTTAAGCAAGCAAGCAAAGAACAAGCTCATCGAAGCCCACAGAAAGTTACACCAATCTTGATGTCCAAGCGAACGGTCAAAGATTCAAGACGGTTCGCCATTTCCATGCGTGGGTGAGCGCTGGTGGCTTCACTTCCATGCGTCTCATAGTGAAACGTCAAAGAAAACGTCTGTAACACGCGCAGGCACGAACGTGACTTTGTCTAATAGTTAAACGTGCTTCCTTTGACTTCATGTCCATGCCCCTCCAAATGAACTGGCGAGCGGAATCAATTGGAACACAAAGAACCATGAACGTCACTCTGGGTAACGCCAGACCATGCCCCCGTGGGTGTCACCACACTAAAATCAAAAAATGCTAGCATCCCACCGACTGACAGTTAAGCAAGCAAGTAAAAAACGAGCCCATCGAAGCCCACAGAAAGTTGCACCAATCTTGATGTCCAAATGGACGGTCAAAGATTCGAGACGGTTCGACCATTTCCCTCTCTCGCTCTACTACCTTCTTGCTTTTCCTTTCGCACCAAAAAATCTCGAACACTTCGCTAGTTCCCCTCTCTTGAACACCCTCCTCTCTCCTTCTGCCCACATTGTCCAAACCAGCATACCAACCAAAAATCAAAATCGAGTTTGCCTCACCCACCAGCTGCCATCCACTTCGAGATACAGACAGTCGGTCGGTGCCCGCGTCAGCACCAAAATCCTCTCCTGGCGGTGGCGACTGATGACGAGGACCTGTGCTCTCAATACCGGTGGCGGAGATACCAACAGAGAGCAAGGACAAAAACCGACCGATGGATGCGACGAATCCCTCACAAGCAATCGAAGGTAAAATATTAATCCATTACATTCCATTACCTCCGGCCGATCGAAGCGATTTTCCCCTTTTTCACGGACACGAACCCTAGCCGCCACAACAACCGTGTTTTCGAATAGTCTGTTTAAACTTGTCTAACAAAATTGAAATAGCATAGACACGTGTGCAATAGAATGCTACCCCTACCCGCCACAGAAATTTGCTCGCAAGATATTTGCTTAAAACGTATTGTACATGCTAGAACTATCTAGGACACCGCTATAGATTCAAACCCTGAGAGCATCCTTACACATCAAACCTGATACTTACACGAGATTCTATATGTTCGTTGATTGTATCTGTTTCAAATTATGTGCCTCTCTGATATTAAAATCCGTGCTCCAATAATAGGTCTAGCTGTGCTTATAGCGTGAAACAACCTGTGCCTCTCCGACATTGCTATTTTTTTGTCCAAGGGATGCATCTCCTCTTTTGCTGTGAAATTCAATTCTGCTTCTAGTGCTGCTAACACCTGGCCATTTTTATGCAGCAAGGACTGGTAACAAGGAAAACAGGATACCTCAGGAAGAGCCTGCTGTGCAGCAAGGTACTATAAAAGGCTCACACAATCCATATAATAAAAACTATATAGCAACAACACTAAGTTAGCCACTTACCTCCACACAATCTTGGAAAATTACACTTCATTGAAACTTTTCACACAGTGTATTATTATTCATTAAAAAACATTTTATCTTATCCTCTAAACCTTACAATTATTCCTCCAATTTACAGAATATCATTTGTGGTGTATTTTTCCTATAAAAAAACACTTCCCCTCACTTCACTGAACTTCGCAGCAGCCTTACTGCTCACACCTGACCCTAATTTCTATCACTGATTGACCAAACCAGGGGAGAGGAAGACTTGATATAACTTGAAAAGAATGGATCGATTGCCTTTTTAGGTCAAGAAATGAAAGGAAAGGCCTATTTTATGAGTTTATGGAGATTAAGTTTCAGATTCTTTATGTACAGTCGTGGAAGACATAGTTTTAAAACTATATCCCATTTTTTTATGATACTACATCCTCCTTTTGTTACATAATCACCGTGCAGGTCATGGAGGAGGAGATATTGAAACGATACTGTCTGAACTTAATATTCAATTTCCAAAAGCACTAGGCATCTCTCCTCATCCGTCAGAAAAAAGGACGAAGCAGAACATGGACAATGAAGCACCTGAGCAAGTGCCAGCACTAGCTTACAACAGGGAGGGCAACAAAAAACAAGTAACTAGCAGCAGAAAAGAGAGGCAATCAGAAACCAAGACTGTTGTTCCTCCTACAGCAAAAAGACAAAAGACAAAAGACAAAACTGAACTCATCATCGACGGTACTACCTTGCAGCAGCAGCCAAGTCCTCTAATGGTACTCCCACCAGCAGCTCCACATGTCAAGAATAAACTAACTGAAGACAAGAAGAAAAACAAACAACAACGGGTGGAAGAAGAGGAGGATGATGACAGCAAACAGCTAGAGTGTGATACTGCCGACGATGGCACAAAACATGATGATGATTTCATTCCTACAGAGGGCGATGATGCCGCAGAGAACAACAGTGGCACCGTAGAGGACAGCAACGATGATGTAAAACACAATTCTCTACATTTTTTTGTTGCCACCTTTCACCCATGAAAACCAAATGATCCTCTCTAACAAAACCCTCTTTTTCTCAATAGCGAAAATCAAACCGGAAGCGCACAAAGAGGGCAAAGACAAGCGGAAAAGAATTGGCAGCACCAACGGATGATGAACGGGAGGCAACAACAAATGAGGACAAATGCAAAATCAAGGCAGGGGCAGCATTTGTTCAGGTCAATAAAGCATGGAATATGCTTCAAGAACGTCACAAACAAGACGTTAGGACAACCGGATTTGGCAGCATAGAGAAATGCCAAATAACGCGCTCCATCTGCAGACCGCTTGCAGCACACATCTATGACAACTTGAACACAGAAAGCATGACAATAACATTCGGTGACGCTGATGAACAAAAGCAAATAAAGATAACAAAGGAAGGCATCCACAAGGTGTTTGGATACCCAAACGGCACACAGAAGTCAGCACCAAGGCCACGGACTTCCACCGATACAATGAGGAAACTGGTCTCAGAACTTGGCCTCAACAGTGCAAATTTCAAACACGAACATCTGTTTAAAAAGCTAAAAGAATTGGTACAACTAGACGACGAAGAATCAAACAGCAAATCAGTTAAAATATTTTTCCTTATTTTTTTCCACAACGTTGTCTGCAGGACAACTGCCTCTATCTTCAGCCAACAAGCGATAATGGTCAAGGACATGGACTATGAACAAATGCAAAACATGGATTTCTGCGAGGTAATCGTCGAAAGGATTAAGGCAGGAGCCATAGAATGGTAGAGGCACGGGACGTTGGATCAGGAAAAAAACAAAAAGCACCTCAATGGTTTGGCACAGGGACCAGTAATCATGTACCTCGACTCCCTGCTGCTGCCAACCGACAGCAAAGAAATGCAGAAGATTGCTGAGAGAATGGACAAGACCTCATTACCACGAGCAAACCATCTAAAAGAGGGTGACCTAGCAAAAATAGCTAGAGAAGACATGAAAAGGGACAGAAAAGCACGACCGGATGACTATGAATTTGGCAAGATATAGGTATGCCTCTGTTGTATATAAATCCGTTCTTCCTTGTAAAAACGGTTTCCATTCTAACCAATTCCTTTCTACCGAAACAATGCAGACATGGAAAGGAACAGTAGAGAGGATCTTCTATACCAGCAAAGCATCACCTTCGTCTTCAGTACAAATGATACCAGCACAGCAACAGAAGCACCAGCACACGACCAAATAGCTACCACCTCCACCCAAGCGCCAGCACAAAGCACGTGTCAGCACGAGTGGAAGCAGTGAACCCGACACAGGCACCAGCACAGGATCAAAAGAAATATTCAGAAGGATAAAGGAATTGTTGGAAAAAGTGCTTGACGAAGCAAAACAGTTACCCGGAGTAACCACCAGGGCTGAATACCAATGCACCGAACAAGAGGAGAGATTGGATCAAAAATCCAAGAAGTCAGTGGTGCAACAAACAATATCCCTGATCGAAGCTTTCGAACAACACAGAGAATTCCAGGACATGATTTGCAGAAAGAACTTAACAAATGAGGCGACGCTGCAGGTACGAGATCAAGCAGATGCAGGAGCCACAACTACACTAGTCGATGGCAACCGCACGAAAGAAGTTGTAGCCGCAGCAGAAGCAGGAGGAAGGAGAAAAAGAAAGAAGGAAGAAGAAGACCAAGAAAACAAACACCAAGGGAAGAAAAGAATAACAAAATCAATAACACAAACCTCGAGAATTAACCAGAGGGAGGCAAAAGAACAGAACAAGGTGCAAAAAGAGCAGAGCAAGAAGCACGTATCAACCAACACAGCAAGTACCAAAGAACAGCAAAACTAAGGTACAAAAGTAGCTGCAGAAGCAGAGCATCAACAAGAGAAACAGGTAAATGAGAACAATACATCATCCATCTGACTCAAAAGCCATGCTTTCTTTCATACTGTCAGGGACACGGCAACAGAATGCCACCCCAACATAAAGGCCAACAGCAGCATGATGCCAAGAACACCAAGCAAGAGGATGCAAGCAATAAAACAAGCAACCCCACAACAGATAATGCTCCCTCAAGAACGTCCACAAGAGCAGTACGAGAGACAAACAGGATCGAAACCAGCAAACACGTGAGTATAAAAATCAGTTTCTTCTTTCTAAACTAGATACGATTTTGAGTTAACTAACAAATCTGCAACAAAATATACACCCAGTTGGACAAGCATCATCTCGGCAGTCCCGCAAACAAGGCACGGGCTGATCTACCATTGACCGTTAACAGCACACAAGATAAACAAGAAGAAAACAACAAAGGAGAGGTAAAACTTCCAAACCCACTTTGCCCAATACCGTTAACTCATATTGTTTCATCTTTCAGGTATTACAAGCACAGCAAAAGCAAGAGGAAGCCCATGCAAAACAGAAAGTTGATGGACAAGAGCTTTTCAGCGCCACAGCATTCCAGTTGACCGATACAGGGGAGAAAGCCTCAGACATACCAGTTGATGACACACCCAAGGCTGGTATACATAGGAAAGAAAAAGTGGACGCAGACACAAATATCCCAACCACCGGCGCAAAGGTAAAATTCAACAAGAACCATTTTTCAAAAAAAATATAAGGAATGAACTACCCAGTGCAACCTGCCACAGTAATACAAGAATTACAAGGGATGAATCACTCTTTTCCTTTCATGAGACGCAGGAAACAAACGAGAACGCTCATGTCAAAGAACAGCAAGGAGTACAATCGGAGCAAGCCAAAAAACAAGGGCAAATTGTCATTCAAATAGTACCTAGTACCCCAACTAAAGAGCACTCTTCACCTGATAAACACAATCGAGAAGAGATCCCACCAGCATCAAAGACCGAAGAGGTGAAGTTACATGACCTGCTCCTACAACATTAAAAGAAAAAAGTTATGCATACACAGATGAAGTCCCAACTTTATTTACATTTTTTGATTGAACAGAAGAAAGAAACAAATGAAGCAGAAGATGTCTCTCAACAAGTGATAGAAAGTGCTGCTGCCGCTCGACAATGTCCAAAAACTTTAGAAGACAAAGAATAAGTAACAGACACAGCACCGGAGACAGTGAATGTAGAGGTCAAGCTACAAAACCTGTTTCTATAGCATATAAAAAATACATCCACAGACAGAAACGCGGACACATTTTAATTACTTTTTGTGTTCCGACAGATGCAAGAAACAAAGGAGAGCACCAACATTCAAGACCAACAAACACAACAAGATAAGGGCAAGGAACAAGCGGAAGATGTTCTTCCAACGACAGACGGCGTCACCACTGGAGACCAAGCCAAAAAACCTTCACTGTCCGGACAAGAAATAATAGGGATGGCAGCGGCGCAAAAGATCGAAAAGGTGGGTTGAGATAAGCTGCTTTTATGAAATTAGAAATTTGAGTGAACACAGACACAAATGCAATCTCATTTACTTACCTCTATGTCTCAACAGCCACAAGACAAAAATGACGACACCACCGATGAACAACAAGGCAAAGATCCAGAGGAGGTTAAAAAACCTCCACTCAGCGAAGGAAAGGTCGAACAGACAGCAGCGGCGGAAACGACTGAAAAGGTGAAGTTACATTAAAAAAGTTCAAAGACACACTAAACATTTGAGTATTTTTCTTAGGAAATAGACACTAAACTACAATGAAAATAACGAGCATATTTATTTATTTTTTAACAATGCTTTTGCATGATAACGCAGAAACCTCAACAAGACACGCACATGGACACAAGCAAAGAAGCAAAGGGTCAGAGTGCATTGCAAAAGCATGGAGCTGATATTCCAGAGAAAGAGTCAGACAACATCGAGAAAAATGCCGCACAATCGCACAAGGAAGGCTGTCAAAGAGGTTGCCGCCACAAGCATGACAGTAACCCAGGACGGCACTCAAATAGAACGTGAACCGTTGATCATGCAAAACCTGGTCACTGAGGAAGGCACAAAAGAGGAAGGGATCAAAGATAGTAATCACATGAGCAAAGGCATCGAACAACTGTACAACAATGTCATGACAGCGACAAAGGAGAAAGGGTAAGTTCATGTTACCACCAAAGAATTATTTCTTCCAATGATTTCCCCCCTTAAACATTTTATATGTGTGTGTGTGTATATATATATGTATATATTGCAGAGATGAGATTTTAATAAAAACAGAGAGGTCACAAGTAAAGGTCAGCCAAATGGCACGAAGCTTCAAGATTGGAAATCCAGTGGGTAGCGAAACCATCCATCCCATGCTACTGATGTTGAAAAAGCAACTCGGGGACACAAATAGAAAGATTCTAACAATATACCACACCGTAAGTAAAGATCACGGCAAAAGCTCAAGTTTCAACAATGAATATCAGTCTATCGATCAATCAACCTTTGTGTACAATTGAATTTACAAATTTCTTTTACGCACGTGTGACAAAACAAGCAGGAATCAATACACAGAGCCAATCAGGAAGATCCATTGGAATTCAAAAATAAAGATGAAGCACACGTCAGAGATAAAACAATGCCTAAAAGGCTTAAAAGATTCCTTGATGTGGAAGAAGGAGAACAACTGCAAGATTATGACATGGTAAGCACATCTCATGTTACAGATAAGAGATACAATCACGGCTCTACTATTGCCTTTTACGATCAACAAATCATGACTAAATCTAAGAAGGACCCCAAAGTGTTTTCCTTATTTATTTATTTTGCATTTTGCAGTTCTTTCTACCAGCTTGCATCAGCGGGGCTAAGAAAGACGGAACTATCGATCACTACTTCACTGTTACAGTTAACATGAAAAAAGAGCGCTTTGAACTCCTTGACTCTTCAACAACTGAATATCCAGGCACAAAGGATTACTTCAACACAGTAACAAGCAGAATAAAGAAGATATGGAAGCAAATAAGCACATGGCTCCAACTGTCTCCAAGAAGTATTGACCATGTCAAAAAGGTCAAAATGTAGGTGCCACTTCAGGGAGCAACGTAAGCACTACAAACCTTTCTCCTTTTCCTTCCTCACTATAACAGTTATTAATACAATTCATAAAAACATAGGACGTTAGGGCAACTTCATCTAAACTGCCCAAACGTCTTTGGACAGCGACAATAACCAATCATCCTTCTACTTGCAGACTGGACTGTGCATTCTATATGTTCATGAACGTGAAGCACTACACTGATGATGGAAAAATAGTGCTACTAACAGAAGAACAAGTCCCAGAGTTGAGGAAGAAAATTCTCTATCAAATAATCAGCCAATACAGAGATACGACCACACTGTCATTAATCAACTACACCACAGGTTTCTCGTTCTAAAGACAACAAAGTAAAATTTTACTTATCTAATTTTCAGAGACATACCAATAGGTTTCTTTATTTTAACAGATATGCTCAATGGTGAAGTCGATATAGAAGACAGAGAAATGGAAAGGATAGAGTGTGACATACTAGAACAAGAGTTTCGTCCAACTCTCGAGCCCATTCGGAAAAGCGCTCAAGAGTTAGAAGTTATTGAAATTAATGACACAAGCAGCGATGACGAGAAAGAAGATTATCATGTAAGCAACAAGGATACTACCGAAGCGACTGAAGAAACACTCACAGAAGAACATGCGCAAACAGATGCTGATTTACAGAGGGAACAACATGCGCAACCAGACACTGATTTACAAAAGGAAGACGAACGCAAGGATCCACCGATAGAACCAGACAGACCACCCCCAGATAAAAAGACCGAAGGCATAACAGGCTCTCCATTAGAAGTGGACAACAGGACGAAGAGCATACCAACTCGCCAACAACAGCTTTCCGAGCAGAACAAGAACCCTTTTGGTGAAGATCGCATATCAGCAACATCACCTGAGGCGAAACATGCACAAGAAGAAAAGAAGCGGAAAGAGAATGATTTACAACAAAAGATGCTTTAAAAGAGGAAACACGATGCTGCAATCTCAGTAGAGCAGAGCATAAAAAATGACAACACACAAAAGGAAACACCAACATCTCAGCAGCTTAACGAGCAGGCACAGTTAGGTTACGACAAGAAAAAGGCAAGGCATCTGGCAAGAGTGCAGACAAGTTCCCCAAAACCCTCAACGATTCAATCATCTGATATCAGCTCAGCAAACATAATCTCAATTAAGAGGCCATTGAAGCGAACAAGCAAGTTCTTTCAGAAAGTCAATGTTGCAACACTCATTCCAGGAGATTTCATTTACAAAGAAAAGGCCATGGAACTCTATAAATATATAATGAGCCGACAAGGACAGAAACATTGCGGAGAGTTAATAGATTCTCCTTCTTCCATGGAAACAATTACAAGAGAACTGCAGATCCTCTAAAATCCAACTGACCATTCACTCATCTAGTTGTAAACCCTCCTTGCTTGCAGACTACGGGTATATAAAAGCTCAAAGCGAGAAGATTACATTACCGGAAAATCCTTGAAGGAACAGGCAGGAAAAGGACAAACACAAATGGAGGGCTCCATGCTAAACACGTTATTGGAGGAATGGACAGAACAAAAACAATTCAACCCAGATGATACAATTGTACTCCCTGCAGATTTCGCAAATGTATGCATACCTCTCCCACGAAAACACCACCGTCATTACTATGATAAAAATATTTAACTAAAACCACACACTCTCTTTCTTGCAGCTGGTGATCGGTCTCAATTATAAAAAAGGAGACCTATCAGAATTCAATGAGGAGGAGGCACTAAAAGAATTTGAAGTCCTTGTGAGAGGTAAAAACATCCTACATAAGAAGATGGTAAGTTCAGAATTATTACTGAACGCATGACTTGTTCTCCTTAAGCTTCAACAATTAAATGAAATTTAATTTTTACATCAACAATGATCTTCTCTCAACGTAGATCATGATACCACATCACACAGACAGCCACTTCACGCTCTATGTCTTGAACAAGTACAGAGGCACCATCGACATTCTTGACTCACTGAACTACGTATACTACGCCGATAGGTCTTGGAGTGAACACCATGTGCATCGAACAGAACTGGTATGTACTTTTGTACATTGATTTATTCTTTTCCTCGTGATAGTATGATACGCATACTTTTCTCAATGCCACACCCAAACAACAAAACCAAAATGTAATCACAGATGAGAAGGATGTGCGTACTGATGAACAAGTATCACTGACTAAAAGACAACAACGAACCAAACTGGGAAAGGATAGCAGAAAGGCCTTACAGGATCTGCACACCAAAGCAAGAGGGAACACAATGCGGACACTTCACGGCCCAATTTGCAAAATACTGGAATGGGAATGAACTGGTCAAGGACAGAGAGGATTTTCATGTAAGTTAACAGTACATACACGTCGAATAACATGATTTCTTTATTAGCGTAACTAGTTTACTTACAATTGTGAACAATGTAACTATAAACCATACATTTTGACATGCCTGCAGCCTACCAAGGTGGACGCCGAATGGAAACCAGAGTACGTATTCACACTCATATTCGGTAAAACCAACCAAATAAAGCGGCATCAACTTCCTGGAAAAATCAAAGATTTCAAACCAGAGACTATAAACCTTTTTTCGCCCATGAAAGGTAATATAACTATTTTTATTTTTTCTATTATTCAACATGACAAGAGCTTCAAATATTTCTTTTAGAAACAACAGCCATAAATTTTTATCTGTTTTGACAGAGCGAGTCAGAAACAACAAGCATCAATCAGGGAGCAGCAAGAAATACCCACGACATTGACATTCGTTTGAACACGTGGATAAGGCGATTGAGCTGTACCAAATAGTCATGAGTGACACATGGCAGAACAAATTCAAAAGGTGACTTGGTTTCTTTTGCACCTGAAATTAGTTTAAGTGAGCCGGCAATTATACAAATAAGACAGGAAACTAAAAAGAACCTTAAATTCTTGTTTATCAGTTTGTTAGTTACTCACATTCTCAACAAAAATTTCTTCTACTGTCCTGCCTATAAGCAGAAAACATGTATACTTGCGGCAACATTCATAGAGCGACAACACATCTCTTACTGGATCAAACTTGAAGGAAGTATTTGGGCCTGCAAAGAAGAACAAACGTCAAAGTATGGAAAACACGATGCTCGATGAGTTAGCAGAAATATGGGAAAGCAGGCAAACTTCAGACAAAAGACATAGACTATTATTAGGCCCAAGCTTTGCAGAGGTAAATTTCAAAAAACCACAATGATCAACTGAATTCGTCTTTTTGCAATGACTGTTTAATCTCTTGGTACCGATCTGTTTTTTCTAACTCATTTTTATCGTATTTATTTATTACCTGCAGCATATACTGGATTTAAATGATACAACAAAATCTCTCACGAAGTTCAGAGATAATTTCAAACAAGACAAGGATAACTTGGTTCCCTTGTTCCTTAAGCACTGTCGATCAAAGAAGCTCTCAACAGCAAATATGGTAATAGTGTTTTCCATACAACAAAATAAAAATAAGCATTTCAACAGAATACTTTATTCTAAACTCTCCTCTAACAATAAAATTTTTGTACCGCGGGTATTCATGCCACTAAAAAAGGAAGACC
This sequence comes from Thinopyrum elongatum, assembly GCA_011799875.1. Classification (NCBI taxonomy): domain Eukaryota; kingdom Viridiplantae; phylum Streptophyta; class Magnoliopsida; order Poales; family Poaceae; genus Thinopyrum; species Thinopyrum elongatum. The sequence goes on along the minus strand of CM022301.1, from coordinate 530,727,705 downwards.
GGTACATAGTATTCATGCTCGATAGATATACAAGGAAACTTCAAATTATCGAACCTCAAGAAACCTCTCTTGAAGAATTAAAGAAGCAACAACACCTAAAAATTCTACGTGATCAAGGTGTGTATGGTGACCGAGTAAGTAATGCAATCACTGAGATGGAATGCAACAAAGAGAAAAAAGAAAGGGAGCATAAAAATACCACAACCATAACGACAAACTGGTAAGAATTGTAAATAACATCATCTTTCAGTTTTACAAATTGCACTACATGTCTCTCTAAAACAAAATAAAATGCAATTCCCAGGTGCCCAGGTTTAGAGAACTCTTCGAAGTATTACTGGATGAACAATTCGAAAAGGAAAAGGGTAAATGGGTTGTTCATTTTGTACAAGGCATTCCAAAAGTAAACAAAGGTGAAACTCCGTTTGCTGTTCTAAGGTTCGCGTATCTCTCTATGACGGCAACAACTTCGTCAAAGACATAGATAATTTTGACGTAAGTTTTCGCTGAAAACTCGCACTAAATCTGCTAGATATCATACAACTGCATGAACTAGTTCTGATGTGTTTTTCTCCTTCTTTTGGTGAACTTTTCATAGGATGACACGGAACAATGGAAAGCAGAAGACCTATACAGGCTGTTACTTAGCCAACAGATTGAAATCAAACCCAGCGACATGGGTGATGAGATTAGAAAGATCTTCGACAACAACACAGTCTAAAAGTTGTTGATAAGCGAATGAACCTAACTCCATCGAAACCTCAGAAAACGGTTTAACCGCACCTCATATTGTGATAATGAAGCAAAAAACTCTTTTTATTCATGTAGTTCCTTGTTGCTTCTCTAACTGAGTATTCGAACACGAACTGGTGCCCCTAGACACTTCACAACTCTGCATCCAGAGGGTTGATAACCATGCCTAGAAGCCCCATGTCCCTCCCTACACATGCCGTGACTCTACTTGTTCCTCATGTGTGATCGCCGGTGACTCTTTGCTATTGCACAGACATTCCTCTATGTGCAACCGTGTGCTGCCGAATGCCACCAACCTACACCGCTCTATGCATCTGGCCTATGTACAGCCGTCGCTCTCTAAATGAGTATTCCAACCCGTGCCTATGGTGCCACACACCCGTGCCTCTAGAGACATCACACCTGTGCATCCACAACCGTACCTCCCTAACTGAGTATTCGCAAGCATGCCTCTGCTACCACACTACCATGCATCCAGAGGGTTGAGACAGGTGCATCGGGAAGCCCCACGCCCCTGCGGTGACAATTACGTGCCTGTGGTGCCACACTGCTACTTCTTGAGCATGCGTTGGTTTTTCCCTTGAAGAGGAAAGGGTGATGCAGCAAAGTAGAGTAAGTATTTCCCTCAGCTTTTGAGAACCAAGGTATCAATCCAGTAGGAGACAACGCTCAAGTCACCGAATACCTGCACAAACAAACACCAACCTTGCACCCAACGCGATAAAAGGGTTGTCAATCCCTTAACGGTTATTTGCAACGTGAGATCTGATAGAGATGATAAACGGTAAAGTAATATTTTTGGTATTTTTTGTTTATGGAACGAAAATTTAAGATTGCAAAGTAAAAGAAATAGGAAACGGAAATTGTAGATCGGAAACTTATATGATGGAAAATAGACCCGGGGGCCATAGGTTTCACTAGAGGCTTCTCTCAAGATAGAAATTATTACGGTGGGTAAACAAATTACTGCCGAGCAATTGATAGAAAAGCGCAAAGTTATGATCATATCTAAGGCAATGATCATGAATATAGGCATCACGTCCGTGTCAAGTAGACCAAAATGATTCTGCATCTACTACTATTACTCCACACATCGATCGACTCCTGCCTGCATCTAGAGTATTAAGTTCATAAGAACAGAGTAACGCATTAAGTAAGATGACATGATGTAGCGGGATAAACTCAAGCAATATGATGAAAACCCCATCTTTTTATCCTCGATGGCAACAATACAATACGTGCCTTGCTGCCCCTACTGTCACTGGGAAAGGACATCGCAAGATTGAACCCAAAGCTAAGCACTTCTCCCATTGCAAGAAAAACCAATCTAGTTGGCCAAACCAAATCGATAGTTTGAAGAGACTTGCAAAGATATCAAATCATGCATATAAGAATTCAGAGAAGATTCAAATAATATTCATAGATAAGCTGATCATAAATCCACAATTCATCGGATCTCGGCAAACACACCGCAAAAGAGTATTACATCGAATAGATCTCCAAGAATATCGAGGAGAACTTTGTATTGAGAATCAAAGAGAGAGAAGAAGCCATCTAGCTACTAGCTATGGACCCGTAGGTCTGAAGTAAACTACTCACGCTTCATCAGAGAGGCAATGGTGTTGATGTAGAACCCCTCCGTGATCGACTCCCCCTCCAGCAAGATGCCAGAAAAGGCCCCAAGATGGGATCTCACAGGTATAGAAGGTTGCGGTGGTGGAAAAGTGATTTTGTTGGTCCCCCTGGATGTTTTTAGGGTATAAGAGTATACATAGGCGAAAGATCTAGGTCAGAGGGGCTACGAGGGGCCCACAAGGTCGGGGGGCGTGCCCTACCCCACTGGGCGCGCCCTCCACCCTTGTGGCCGCCTCGCAGCTCTTCTGACTTGCACTCCAAGTCTCCTGGGTGTCTTCTGGTCCAAGAAAAATCATCGCGAAAGTTTTATTCCGTTTGGACTCCGTTTGGTATTCCTTTTCTGCAAAACTCTAAAACAAGGAAAAAAACAGAAACTGGCACTGGGCTCTAGGTTAATAGGTTAGCCCCAAAAATCATATAAAATAGCATATTAATGCATATAAAACATCCAAAACAGATAATATAATAGCATGGAACAATCAAAAATTATAGATACATTGGAGACGTATCAAGCATCCCCAAGCTTAATTCCTGCTCGTCCTCGAGTAGGTAAATGATAAAAATAGAATTTTTGATGTGGAATGCTACCTAACATATTTATCCGTGTAATTCTCTTTATTGTGGCATGAATGTTCAGATCCGTAAGATTCAAAACAAAAGTTTAATCTTGATATAAAAATAATAATACTTCAAGCATACTAACAAAATAATTATGTCTTCTCAAAATAACATGGCCAAAGAAAGCTTATCCCTACAAAATCATATGGTCTGGCTATGCTCCATCTTCATCACACAAAATATTTAAATCATGCACAACCCCGATGACAAACCAAGCAATTGTTTCATACTTTTGACGTTCTCAAACTTTTTCAACTTTCACGCAATACATGAGCGTGAGCCATGGACATAGCACTATAGGTGGAATAGACGGTGGTTGTGGAGAAGACAAAAAAGAGGAGATAGTCTCACATCAACTAGGCGTATCAACGGGCTATGGAGATGCCCATTAATAGATATCAATGTGAGTGAGTAGGGATTGCCATGCAACGGATGCACTAGAGCTATAAGTTTATGAAAGCTCAAAAAAGAAAACTAAGTGGGTGTGCATCCAACTTGCTTGCTCATGAAGACCTAGGGCGTTTTGAGGAAGCCCATCGTTGGAATATACAAGCCAAGTTCTATAATGAAAAATTCCCACTAGTATATGAAAGTGATATCATAGGAGACTCTCTATCATGAAGATCATGGTGCTACTTTGAAGCACAAGTGTGGCAAAAAGGATAGTAACATTGTCCCTTCTCTCTTTTTCTCTCATTTGTTTTGGGCCTTCTCCTTTTTTTTATTTGGCATTTTCTCATTTTTTCCTCACATGGGACAATGCTCTAATAATGAAGATCATCACACTTTTATTTACTTTACAACTCAAAAATTACAACTCGATACTTAGAACAAAATATGACTCTATATGAATGCCTCCGGCGGTGTACCGGGATGTGCAATGAATCAAGAGCGACATGTATAAAAAATGATGAACGGTGGCTTTGCCACAAATACGATGTCAACAACATGATCATGCATACCAATATGACAATGATGAAGCGTGTCATAATAAACGGAACGGTGGAAAGTTGCATGGCAATATATCTCGGAATGGCTATGGAAATGCAATAATAGGTAGGTATGGTGGCTTTTTTGAGGAAGGTATATGGTGGGTTTATGGCACCGGCGAAAGTTGCGCGACACAAGAGAGACTAGCAATGGCGGAGAGGTGAGAGTGCGTATAATCCATGGACTCAACATTAGTCATAAAGAACTCATATACTTATTGCAAAAATCTATTAGTCATCAAAACAAAGTACTACGCGCATGCTCCTAGGGGGATAGATTGGTAGGAAAAGACCATCGCTCGTCCCCGACCGCCACTCATAAGGAAGACAATCAAAAAATATCTCATGCTCCAACTTCGTTACATAACGGTTCACCATACGTGCATGCTACGGGACTCACAAACCTTAACACAAGTATTTCTCAAATTCACAACTACTTACTAGCATGACTCTAATATCACCATCTTCATATCTCAAAACAATCATAAGGAATCAAACTTCTCATAGTATTCAATGCACTTTATATGAAAGTTTTTATTATATCCCTCTTGGATGCCTATCATATTAGGACTAAATTTATAACCAAAGCAAATTACCATGCTGTTTTAAAGACTCTCAAAATAATATAAGTGAAGTGCGAGAGTTCATCAATTTCTATAAAATAAAACCACTGCCGTGCTCTAAAAAGATATAAGTGAAGCACTAGAGCAAATTTGCCTAGCTCAAAAGATATAAGTGAAGCACATAGAGCATCCTAATAAATCACGACTCATGCGTGTCTCTCTCAAAAGGTGTGTACAGCAAGGATGATTGTGGCAAACTAAAAAGCAAAGACTCAAATCATACAAGACGCTCCAAGCAAAATACATATCATGTGGTGAATAAAAATATAGCCTCAAGTAAAGTTACCGATAGACGAAGACGAAAGAGGGGATGCCTTCCCGGGGCATCCCCAAGCTTAGGCTTTTTGACATCCTTGAATATTACCTTGGGGTGCCTTGGGCATCCCCAAGCTTAGTCTCTTGCCACTCCTTATTCCATAGTCCATCAAATCCTTACCCAAAACTTGAAAACTTCACAACACAAAACTCAACAGAAATTCTCATAAGCTCCGTTAGTATAAGAAAATAAACCACCACTTTTGGTACTGTTGTGAACTCATTCTTTATTTATATTGGTGTAATATCTACTGTATTCCAACTTTTCCATGGTTCATACCCCCCGATACTAGCCATAGATTCATCAAAATAAGCAAACAACACATAAAAAACAGAATCTGTCAAAAACAGAACAGTCTGCGAAGATCTGAATTGTTCCAATACTTCTGTAACTCCAAAAATTCTGAAAATTAGGAAAACAGATTCAATTCGTATATCAATATTGTTTAAAAAAATCAGAGTTATTCCACGCTGCAGTGAATTTAAACAATTCCGGGACTGGGCGCAAAAGTTTCTGTTTTTCAGCAGGATCAAATCAACTATCACCGTAAGTCATCCCAAAGGTTTTACTTGGCACAAACACTAATTAAAACACAAAACCACATATAACCAGAGGATAGATGAAATATTTATTGCAAAAAAGAACCTAAAAAGCAAAAACAAAAAATAAAATTGGGTTGCCTCCCAACAAGCGCTATTGTTTAACGCCCTTAGCTAGGCATAAAACACGAATAGATCTAAGTATTATCATCTTTATCATAATAGATTCATAAGGCAATTTAATTTTCTTTCTAGGGAAGTGTTCCATGCCTTTCCTTAATGGAAATTGGAATCTAATATTTCCTTCTTTCATATCAATAATTGCACCAATCGTTCTAAGGAAAGGTCTACCAAGAATAATAGGACATGTAGGATTGCAATCTATATCAAGAACAATGAAATCTACGGGCACATAATTCCTATTCACAACAATAAGAACATCATTAATTCTTCCCATAGGTTTCTTAATAGTGGAATCCGCAAGATGCAAATTTAAAGAACAATCATCAAATTCACGGAAACCTAACACATCACATAAAGTTTTCGGAATCTAGCACCCAAATCACACAAAGCATAGCATTCATAATCTTTAATCTTAATCTTAATAGTAGGTTCCCACTCATCATAAAGTTTTCTAGGAATAGAAACTTCCAAATTAAGCTTTTCTTCATAAGATTGCATCATAGCATCAACGATATGTTTAGTAAAAGCTTTGTTTTGATTATAAGCATGAGGAGAATTCAACATGGATTGCAACAAGGAAATACAATCTATTAAAGAGCAATTATCATAATTAAAGTCCTTGAAATCCAAAATAGTGGGTTCATTGCTATCTAAAGTTTTGACCTCTCCAATCCCACTTTTATTAGTTTTTGCATCAAGATCTAAAAACTCCGAATCATTGGGACGCCTTCTAACTAAAGTTGACTCATCTCCAGTCCCATCTTTATCAAGATTTACATTGGAAAACAAAGATTCAATAGGAGTCACATCAACCACTTTAAGATCTTCATCGTTATTTAAAGACTCCGGTTTAGCGGCCATCTTATTTACTAAGGTAGCTTGTTTATCAGAAATTTGGCCTACTAAATTTTCAAGATGAGCAAACTGAGATTTCAAACCATAGAATTCCTTAGACATATCATCGAGCTCTTTATTTATGAATTCCATAAAACTTTTCTGCTCCTTAAGCTCGTTTCTAAAGAAATTACTATGCTCAAATTGTAAACACATGAAGCTCCTAACATTATTTTCAATTTCTTCCATCCTCCTAGAGTGAGGATCAGAATCCCTTCGTTGAGCCATAGTGACAAAGCAAGCAATCCAACACACGAGCACACAAAAAGCAAGCGAAGAAGACGAACGGAAGAGGGGCGAAGAAGGGAGGTAGAAGGGCGAATAAAATGGCAAATCTTTTCGAAAATCGTTTTAGAAGTAGGGGAGAGGAAAATGAGAGGCGAATGGCAAATAATGTAATGCGAGGGATGAGAGTTTATGATGGGTACTTGGTATGTCTTGGCTTGGCGTAGATCTCCCCGGCAACGGCGCCAGAAATCCTTCTTGCTACTTCTTGAGCTTGCGTTGGTTTTTCCCTTGAAGAGGAAAGGGTGATGCAGCAAAGTAGAGTAAGTATTTCCCTTAGCTTTTGAGAACCAAGGTATCAATCCAGTAGGAGACAACGCTCAAGTCACCGAATACCTGCACAAACAAACACCAACCTTGCACCCAATGCGATAAAGGGGTTGTCAATCCCTTAACGGTTATTTGCAACGTGAGACCTGATACAGATGATAAACGGTAAAGTAATATTTTTGGTATTTTTGGTTTATGGAACGAAAATTAAAGATTGCAAAGTAAAAGAAATAGGAAACAGAAATTGTAGATCGGAAACTTATATGATGGAAAATAGACCCGGGGGCCATAGGTTTCACTAGAGGCTTCTCTCAAGATAGAAATTATTATGGTGGGTAAACAAATTACTACCGAGCAATTGATAGAAAAGCGCAAAGTTATGACGATATCTAAGGCAATGATCATGAATATAGGCATCACGTCCGTGTCAAGTAGACCGAAATGAGTCTGCATCTACTACTATTACTCCACACATCGACCGACTCCTACCTGCATCTAGAGTATTAAGTTCATAAGAACAGAGTAACGCATTAAGTAAGATGACATGATGTAGCGGGATAAACTCAAGCAATATGATGAAAACCCAATTTTTTTATCCTCGATGGCAACAATACAATACGTGCCTTGCTGCCCCTACTGTCACTGGGAAAGGACACCGCAAGATTGAACCCAAAGCTAAGCACTTCTCCCGTTGCAAGAAAAACCAATCTAGTTGGCCAAACCAAATCGATAGTTTGAAGAGACTTGCAAAGATATCAAATCATGCATATAAGAATTCAGAGAAGATTCAAATAATATTCATAGATAAGCTGATCATAAATCCACAATTCATCGGATCTCGGCAAACACACCGCAAAAGAGTATTACATCGAATAGATCTCCAAGAATATCGAGGAGAACTTTGTATTGAGAATCAAAGAGAGAGAAGAAGCCATCTAGCTACTAGCTATGGACCCGTAGGTCTGAAGTAAACTACTCACGCTTCATCGGAGAGGCAATGGTGTTGATGTAGAAGCCCTCCGTGATCGATTCCCCCTCCAGCAAGATGCCAAAAAAGGCCCCAAGATGGGATCTCACAGGTATAGAAGGTTGCGGTGGTGGAAAAGTGATTTTGTTGCTCCCCCTGGATGTTTTTAGGGTATAAGAGTATATATAGGCGAAAGATCTAGGTCAGAGGGGCTACGAGGGGCCCACAAGGTCTACCAAGAATAATAGGACATGTAGGATTGCAATCTATATCAAGAACAATGAAATCTACGGGCACATAATTCCTATTCACAACAATAAGAACATCATTAATTCTTCCCATAGGTTTCTTGTTTATCAGAAATTTGGCCTACTAAATTTTCAAGATGAGCAAACTGAGTTTTCAAACCATAGAATTCCTTAGACATATCATCGAGCTCTTTATTTATGAATTCCATAAAACTTTTCTGCTCCTTAAGCTCGTTTCTAAAGAAATTATTATGCTCAAATTGTAAAGACATGAAGCTCCTAACATTATTTTCAATTTCTTCCATCCTCCTAGAGTGAGGATCAGAATCCCTTCGTTGAGCCATAGTGACAAAGCAAGCAATCCAACACACGAGCACACAAAAAGCAAGCGAAGAAGACGAACGGAAGAGGGGCGAAGAAGGGAGGTAGAAGGGCGAATAAAATGGCAAATCTTTTCGAAAATCGTTTTAGAAGTAGGGGAGAGGAAAATGAGAGGCGAATGGCAAATAATGTAATGCGAGGGATGAGAGTTTATGATGGGTACTTGGTATGTCTTGGCTTGGCGTAGATCTCCCCAGCAACGGTGCCAGAAATCCTTCTTGCTACTTCTTGAGCTTGCGTTGGTTTTTCCCTTGAAGAGGAAAGGGTGATGCAGCAAAGTAGAGTAAGTATTTCCCTCAGCTTTTGAGAACCAAGGTATCAATCCAGTAGGAGACAACGCTCAAGTCACCGAATACCTGCACAAACAAACACCAACCTTGCACCCAACGCGATAAAGGGGTTGTCAATCCCTTAACGGTTATTTGCAACGTGAGATCTGATACAGATGATAAACGGTAAAGTAATATTTTTGGTATTTTTGGTTTATGGAACAAAAATTAAATATTGCAAAGTAAAAGAAATAGGAAACAGAAATTGTAGATCGGAAACTTATATGATGGAAAATAGACCCGGGGGCCATAGGTTTCACTAGAGGCTTCTCTCAAGATAGAAATTATTACGGTGGGTAAACAAATTACTGCCGAGCAATTGATAGAAAAGCGCAAAGTTATGACGATATCTAAGGCAATGATCATGAATATAGGCATCACGTCCGTGTCAAGTAGACCGAAATGAGTCTGCATCTACTACTATTACTCCACACATCGACCGACTCCTACCTTGCATCTAGAGTATTAAGTTCATAAGAACAGAGTAACGCATTAAGTAAGATGACATGATGTAGCGGGATAAACTCAAGCAATATGATGAAAACCCCATCTTTTTATCCTCGATGGCAACAATACAATACGTGCCTTGCTGCCCCTACTGTCACTGGGAAAGGACACCGCAAGATTGAACCCAAAGCTAAGCACTTCTCCCATTGCAAGAAAAACCAATCTAGTTGGCCAAACCAAATCGATAGTTCGAAGAGACTTGCAAAGATATCAAATCATGCATATAAGAATTCAGAGAAGATTCAAATAATATTCATAGATAAGCTGATCATAAATCCACAATTCATCGGATTTTGGCAAACACACCGCAAAAGAGTATTACATCGAAGAGATCTCCAAAAATATCGAGGAGAACTTTGTATTGAGAATCAAAGAGAGAGAAGAAGCCATCTAGCTACTATCTATGGACCCGTAGGTCTGAAGTAAACTACTCACGCTTCATCGGAGAGGCAATGGTGTTGATGTAGAAGCCCTCCGTGATTGATTCCCCCTCCGGCAAGATGCCGAAAAAGGCCCCAAGATGGGATCTCACGGGTACAGAAGGTTGCGGCGGTGGAAAAGTGGTTTTGTTGCTCCCCTGGATGTTTTTAAGGTATAAGAGTATATATAGGCGAAAGATCTAGGTCAGAGGGGCTACGAGGGGCCCACAAGGTCGGGGGCGCGCCCTACCCCCCTGGGTGCGCCCTCCACCCTTGTGGCCACCTCGCGGCTCTTCTGACTTGCACTCCAAGTCTCCTGGGTGTCTTCTGGTCCAAGAAAAATCATCGCGAAAGTTTTATTCTGTTTGGACTCCGTTTGGTATTCCTTTTCTGCAAAACTCTAAAACAAGGTAAAAACAGAAACTTGCACTGGGCTCTAAGTTAATAGGTTAGTCCCAAAAATCATATAAAATAGCATATTAATGCATATAAAACATCCAAAACAGATAATATAATAGCATGGAACAATCAAAAATTATAGATATGTTGGAGACGTATCACACACCCGCGTGACTCTAGAGACTTCACAACCGTGGCTCTCTAACTGAGTATTCCAACGCATGCCTCTGGTAGCACACTTTTGTGCATCCAGAGGGTTGATACCCGTTTGCCTAGAGAAACCGCACGTCCGTGCCTATGGTGGCTTCACTTCTGTGCCTTTCGTGGCTGAATCCACGTGCCTAACATGTCATGCGCCGTGAATCTTACGTGGTCGCGGTACCATGCCCGCGTGGCTCCAGAGAGCCTTTTCCTTCTTTCCCTTAAAAAATAACTCAAGAAAAATCCAATTATTTACTCTACAAGAATGAAATGCTTGTTATGCCTAATATACTTAGTTTAACGTGTGTCTGTTTTAATTCTGATCTTTATCCTCACAACCGTGCCTCTCTAACCGAGCATTCGGACACATGCCTTTGCCACCACACTCTTGTGCATCCACAGGGTTGATACCCGTGCCTCGAGAAGTCCCAAGTTCATGCCTGTGGTGCCTTCACTTCCGTGCCTGCATCCACGTGCCTCACGTGACACTTGCCGTGACTCTTACATGCCCCATGTTGTCACACCCCCATGGCTCTAGACACTTCACAATCGTGCCTCTCTAACTAAGTATCGGGACCTCTCCTACTCAATCCTCGAGAAGCCCAACAAGCATGCTTGTGGTTCCTCCACTTCTGTGCCTCCGATGCCTCCATCCATGCGCCTCACATGACAAGCGTCGTGACTCTACGTGCTCCACACGCATGATTGCCCGTGCCTAGACCTTTTGGATTCCTCTTCTATATATTTAACTCTCCTTTGCAGTTCATTTCCCCTATAGCCACATCTGCACTTCCTTTCAAAAAGCCCTTCCTTTCTTTCTTTCCGGTTTCTAGGTTTTTTGCCATGGCCCCACGCCCCTCTGTGCAACTTTCATGTTGCGGCCATGGTTGTGTTGTGCCGATGCACTGCGACTGCAGGGCTTGCATTGAGGCCCGGCGTGCTCGCCTGGAGGGCAAGGTCTTGTGCCGAGCTGGGCGAGCAAAGCAGCTTGCATACGGCACGGTTTTCACCGAAGGATTGAATCTAGACGATATCAATCTCTTTGACTTCTATACTGCTCTGCTTCGCCGTGGCGTTGGCCGCAGCAGCCCATTTATCCATCGCCTCACGCCCACAGATGTGGAGACTCATTACAAGATGGTAATTTCCATTTGATCTTAATATTATCCCCACACTACTTTGAACTGCTATTACTATAGAAGCGCACCTCATTTGTCTATTAAAGTGTATTGCACAATGTTGTTCTATCTTGTTTGTAGGTTTTATTAGTGTAGATGGAGTTCTGTTGCACTACCGAGTTTTCTTTTTGTGTATGTTTGTGTACTACAAGGTGAGGACGTGTGGACTGCGTAGTTGTGTGACACGCACTGCACTGAATCCTTGCTTGAAGTGCATTTAAGTTAGACTTGTACTGCATATTAGCATGTTGCACACTGGATTTTACGTTTTGTCTGTACTGCTAATGGTTCCATTGTGCATTTTCAGCACTGCATATTGGTTCGTTCTGCTGTTCGTCCTCTAATAGTTCCCTTAATATTCCTGTAGAAAATCCCCCGTCGAGCTATTAGGTCTCTCCGCCTTAAGAAGGCGGGTATTCTTCAAGTTGTTCTCGGCGAAGGTCACACAAAACTAGTTAAGTATCGTGTTGGCATTGATGGGCGACTGTATCTAGAGAAAGGCTGGAAGGAATTCGTCATTGATAGTGGGCTGAAGTCTCGTCAAGTCATTATCGTCAACTTTTTTGAAGTTGGGGATCGTATTATTCCAATCACGTTTGATGTGATTGGTTAAGATTTTTGAGGTGGATTGTAATGAATACCTTTTCGCGTATCAAATGCTTCATCTTACTCTGATATATGGTCTGTAATAACAGCTCGTATAGGTTTTTTATCTATCAGACATGCGTGTTTGTTTTCTTAAATTAGTTTGTAGTTTTCTTGAACTAATCCAAACTTCCTGGCTTGTATGCAAGAACTTCGTGCTTTGTACGATCGAACTGCATCGTGTGTTTCTATTTTGATGATAAGAATGCGTTAATGTTTTAGTTCGTTCAAACACACTACACGGCTTCCAGAAGTAACAATACTTCCTGCTTCAACAGGATGAACTGCATTGTTGGGGCTTCCTGCATTTATTTATGAGAGCGAACTGCAGTTTCTGGCAGTGCCTGTAGTGGCTTCACTTCCTGCATCCAGAAGGTTGATACCCATGCTTCAAGAAGCCCGACGTCCGTGCCTGTAGTGGCTTCACTTTCCGTCCCTATGCATCCACGTGCCTCACGTCGTGACACTCGTCATGCCTGTCTAACTGCGTATTCCAACAAATGCCTCTGGTGCCACACTTTTGTGCATCCAAAGGGTTGATACCTATTTGCCTCGAGAAGCCCCAGGACCGTGCCTATACAGGCTTGACAACCGTGCCTCTAGTGCAAGCATCCATGTGCCTCACGTGTCACGCACCGTGACTCTTACGTGCCTGTAATGCCTTCACTTCCGTGCCTCCGGCCCCTGTAGTAACACACGCCCGTGGCTCTAGAGACTTCAAAATTGTGCCTCTCTAACTGCGTATTCCGACCCATGCCGCTGCTGCCACACTTTTTGTGTACCCAGAGGGTTGATACCGGTGCCTCGAGAAGCCCCACGTCCGTGCCTGTAGAGGCTTCACTTCGGCGCCTCCGGTGCATGCATCCACAACCGTGCATCCCTAACCCAGTATTCGCAAGCATGCCTTTGCTACCACACCACAGTGCATCCAGAGGGTTGAGACCGATGCCTCGCGAAGCCAGACGCCCCTGTCGTGACTCTTACATGCATGTGGTGCCACACCCGCGTGACTCTAGAGACCTCACAACCGTCCCTGTCCAACTGTGTATTTCGACGCATGCCTCTAGTACCACACTCTTGTGCATCCAGAGGGTTGATACCCATTTGCCTCGAGAAACCTCACGTCCGTGCCTGTGGTGGCATCACTTATGTGCCTTCCATGCCTGCATCCACGTGCCTAACGTGTCACGTGCCGTGACTCTTACGTGGTCGCGGTACCACGCCCGCATGGCTCCAGAGACGTCACAACCGTGCCTCTATAACCGAGCATTCGGACACATGCCTCTGCCACCACACTCTTGTGCACCCACAGGGTTGATACCCGTGCCTCGAGAAGCCCCACGACCCTGCATGTAGAGGCTTCACTCTCGTGCCTCTGGTGCCTACACACCTGTACCTCATGACGTGGTTCTCTAAATGTCTATTTGATGCCATGCCTCCGGAGCCATACGACAGTGGCTCTAGAAATTTCACAACCGTGCCTCTCTAACTGATGGTCTCTAAATGTACTTAGTGTTTTGGAGTACTGGTACTATTATCCTTAGCCCGTCAGTGCTTAAGAAAATGCGAAATCATGCTTCTTAGCATTTTTTGTCGTAGTGCTTATTAATTTTCCGGTCCGATAGAAACTGATTTATTTAGTACTGAATGTTTTGATCAGCTGGAACTTACTGTTTTTAGTGTGATGGCACCTTTTTTGTCATTATTTTTCACTGTACTTCTGGGACTTTTTATTGTGACAGTACTTGTATGCACAACTAAATTGTACTTAGCATCCAAGACTGCTTCTATTTTGTTGTTCTTAGAGTGAAGAGCAACATAACTACTTCAATATGACATGATTGCTGGATAAACATAATACTAAGCAAGCTACCTAACTTGTTCAATCACATAAACAAACTATGAACTTGACATAAGCAAACTTGTTTAACCTGATACACATGACATTAGGAAACTGGTTCATTCTAACAGAAGTAAAGTACGAACTTGAAACAATAGAAAGGACAAGCACAAGCAACTCCAAGGCCAGATTTTTAAGTTTTCGTCATCACACGTAGCCGTAGTAGGGATCGTCATAATTCTTCTCTGCCTCTTTTGCACTCTCCAGACCTTCTCTGATTTTCTTCCACGACTCGTAGGTGGCGTACGCATCTATCGCTGCATACTCGATGAGGTAATTTGGCAGTGGGCTGATCCCCCATAGTTTATGGTCTTCATCCCTGTCAATCTTTTTCTTCATCTTGTTGTAGAATGGGTGGATCACGCTGCCTGCAACATCAGCCAAAGAGTGGAACCTCTTTCTTTCCTTGAATGGAACTCTCCATTTGCGCTGGATGTTGATGTACTTGTCGGGGTTGATCTCCAAACCAGATTTCTGCAGCTTCTGTTTGTCACCTTCAATACTGAAGCCGACAAAGGTGTACAACTTGTCCTCCTTCAGGAACGGGTGCAGGCTCTTAGGCCTGCAAGGGGGAAGATAGATTGAAGATGAATCCATCAAGTACATGCTTATATAGTATAATTCATGGATGAATAAATTTCAAAAACTAGTATACAAAGTTCAGAAATTAAATTCAAGCACAACATGTTATTTTTTTCTTTTGGTATTTATAGTTGAGTCAATGATCTATCTGCTTCTTAGTACTAGTTTAGTTTTCCTTGCTGATGATAAAAACATCAGGCCAAATTCAGAAACTAGTTTACTACATCAATTCCAGAAACTATACTATTGCATCAAGAACAGAAACTACACTAGTACATCATGTTCAGCAAATAATCTCGTACATCAAATTCATAAATTAATCTAGTGCATCAAATTGATAAACTGATCTGGTGCGTCAGGTTCAAAATCTATTCTACTACATCTACTTCAGAAACTTCACTAGTACATCAAGTTCATAAACTAATTTAATCAAATTTCAGGGTGCATCACTAATTAAAAAGATGCATGAAGAGGTTGAATTTGTAGGATGGTTCACCATTTTGTTGCCGCGATGATGTGGTATACCAGGCAGAGTTCCTCCACGCATAACTACAGAACTGCTGCCCTCTGCGGAGGTTCGTCTTCCCTGGTATACTCCACATCAACGCCGATGTACTGAGGGTACAAGCCGCCGACCCTCTTCCTGATCCTGGTGATCATCTTCTTGGCTTCATCTGGATTGCTGGTGCATACAACATCCAGCTTCTCCTTGCCGTGGATGTCAACCTCCTTGAGGTACTTGGTGTAGTCGAGCTTCTGATCGGGGACCTGAACGTCGTCGACCTCGGTGGTCTGGTCGGACGTCTCACCACGGGGACGCTTGGCAGATAGTTCCTCCGCCATTGCCCTGCTCCAGTGATGATGGGCTTGAGACAGAGATTCTAGGGAGTTGCTGGTTGAGATGGAGCGGCAATTGTGTTTTCGGAATTGAGCGGCAATGGAAGCGGATTTGCCTTTTTGTGGCGTGGTTTGGGTTGTGGAGGAGGCGGTTGGACGTGGGCTCGTCGTGGTAGTGGGGGTAGTAGACATGTGCTCGCCGTTGTAGTGCGTCGGGGCAACCGCCGAGTGGCAGTGCTCACGGTTGCCAGGAAAAACAACCGTCAAAGCGTTCGTTTAAGCACGTACAATTGTTTTTGCATACGTCGTTTAAGCACCTACTGCACTACCCGCGTAGATAGTGTGCACTGCATTGGCTACTATGTTGAACTGCATACACCTTTTCTGATGCACGCCACTGCTACCACACTTTTGTGTATCCAGAGGGTTGATAGTAGCAGTTCCTCGAGTACCCCACGCCCGTGCTTATAGAGGCTTCACTTCTGTGCCTCAGATGTGTGCACCCACGTGCTTTACGTGACATGCGCCGTGCCTCTACGTGCTTGTGGTGCCACATGCCCGTGACTCCAGACACTTCACAACTGTGCCTCTCTAACTGGGTATTCGCACGCATGCCACTGCTACCACACTCTTGTGTATCCAGAGGGTTGATAGTAGCAGTGCCCCGAGAACCCCACGTCCGTGCTTATAGAGGCTTCACTTCCGTGCCTCAGGTGTGTGCATCCACGTGTTCACGTGACATGCGCCGTGCCTCTATGTGCTTGTGGTGCCACACGCCCGTGACTCCAGACACTTCACAACTGTGCCTCTCTAACTGGGTATTCAAACGCATGCCACTGCTACCACACTCTTGTGTATCTAGAGGGTTGATAGTAGCAGTGCCCCGAGAACCCCACGTCCGTGCTTATAGAGGCTTCACTTCCATGCCACGGGTGCGTGCATCCACGAGCTTAACGTGACATGCGTCGTGCCTCTGCGTGCTTGTGGTGCCACACGCCCGTGACTCCAGACACTTCACAACTGTGCCTCTCTAACTGGGTATTCGAACGCATGCCACTGCTACCACACTTTTGTACTTCCAGAGGGTTGATAGTAGCAGTGCCTCGAGAACCCCACATCCGTGCTTATAGAGGCTTCACTTCCGTGCCTCGGGTGCATGCATCCACATGCCTCACATGACATGCTCTACGTGTTTGTGTTGCCACACGCCCGTGACTCCACAGACTTCACAACTGTGCCTCACTAACTGGGTATTCGGACGCATGCCACTGCTACCGCACTTTTCTACTTCCAGAGGGTTGATACCCATGCCTCTGCCCCACGTCCCTGCATGTACAAGCAGCACTCCCGTGCCTCTGCCCCACGTCCCGACGTGCACAGGCTTCACGCCAGTGCCTCTTGTGCGTACACAGCCGTGCCTTAAATAGTGGCTATTTAAATGTCTATTCGAACCCATGCCTGTGGTACCGCACGACCATGGCTGTAGAGACTTCACACATGTGCACCCACAACCGATCCTCTCTAACTAAGTATTCGGACCCATGCCTCTACTACCACACTTTCGGACCCATGCCTCTACTACCACACTTTCGGACCCATGACTCTTATGTGCCCGTGGTGACACACGCCCGTAACTCTAAAGACTTCACAACCGTGCCTCTCTAAGTGAGTCTTCGGACGCATGCCTCTGCCACCATACTTGTGTGCATCCAGAGGGTTGATACCAGTGCCTCGAGAATCCCCACGTCCGTGCCTCTAGAGACTAGACTTCCGTGCCTTGGGCGCATGCATCCACGACTGTTAAGATGTTATAGCGAACAAAAAAAACCACAGCGAGGTGGCACGAATCTTGAAGCTCAAACGAACCGTCGAAGATTAGAAACTTTTCCACCATTTCCATCTCTCCCACCTCTACTACTCTCTTGCTTCCTCTCTCGCACAGTAAATCTCGAAACCTTCCGCTCTCACACACGGTCTCCTCCTCCCTTCTGCACACGAACCCAAATTTGAAGTAGAGGCCACCGCGCTTCGCCAACCGCCCTCCACTTCGAGATACAGACCGTCAAACGGTGCCCGCAACAACACAAAGTCCCCACCCGGCGGTGGCGAAGCAAGGACTTCAACACCGGCGGCGGAGATCGCAACAAAAAAAGAGCAACGACAGAATAGACCAATGGAGACGAGAAGCCCAACACAAGCAATCGAAGGTAAATATCAATCTATCCCATTCCATTCCTCGAGGTAGATCATAGTGATTTCTCCACTTCCAGGGACAGCAACCCTAGCCACCGCAACATCCGAGTTTTCCACTAGCCAAAATCAATTTGTCTAACAAATTGAACTACCGTACACATGAGATTTAATAGAAATGCTACTGCTCCCCGCTACGGAATTTTCGCCAGACGATATGTGCTTAAACGTACTATACCTGCCATATCACTAACTAGAATACATCATTAGATTCAAACACTGCGAGCATCCTGAGAGCTCAAACCTGGTAATTACATGAGATTTTCTATGTCCCTTGTCCCTTGATAGTAACTGTTTTCAAATTAAGTGCCTCATGTCCGTCCCTGCAGTGGCTTTACTTCCATGCCTCCCGTACCTACATCGGCGTGCCTCACGTGACACGCGGCGTGACTCTTACATGCCCATAGTGCCACACCCACGTGACTTCACAACCGTGGTTCTCTAACTGAGTATTCGGACCCATGCCTCTGCCACCAAATTTTTGTGCATCCAGAGGATCCACACCCGTGACTCGAGAAACCCCACGTACGTGCCTGTGGTGGATTCACTTTTGTGCCTTCCGTACCTGCACCCATGTGCCTAACGTGACAGGCGCCGTGACTCTTACATTGTCTTGGTGCCATGCCCGCGTGGCTTCTGAGACTTCACAACTGTGCCTCTGTAACCGAGCATTCTGACACATGCCTCTGCCACCACACTCTTGTGCATCCACAGGGTTGATACCCGTGCCTCGAGAAGCAGCAAGTCCGTGCCTGTGGTGCCTTCAATTCCGTGCCTCCCGTGCCTAGATCCACATGCCTCACGTGACACTTGCCGTGACTCTTACATGCCCCATAGTGCCACACCCACGTGACTTCACAACCATGGTTCTCTAACTGAGTATTCGGACCCATGCCTCTGCCACCACATTTTGTGCATCCAGAGGGTCCACACCCGTGACTCGAGAAACCCCACGTACGTACCTGTGGTGGCTTCACTTTTGTGCCTTCCGTGCCTGCACCCATGTGCCTAACGTGACAGGCGTTGTGACTCTTACGTGGTCCTGGTGCCATGCCCACGTGGCACCCGAGACTTCACAACCGTGCCTCTGTAACCGAGCATTCTGACACATGCCTCTGCAACCACACTCTTGTGCATCCACAGAGTTGATACCCGTGCCTCGAGAAGCAGCAAGTCTGTGCCTGTGGTGACTTAAATTCCGTGCCTCCCTTGCCTACATCCATGTGCCTCATGTGACACTTGCCGTGACTCTTACATGCCCCGTGGTGCCAAACCCCCGTGGCTTCACTGACTTCGCAAACGTGCCTCTCTAACTGAGTGTTCGGACCTCTACTTCCACACTTTTGTACACCCAGAGGGTAGATACCAAACCAGTCCTCGAGAAGCACCACGCCCGTGCCTGTACAAGCTTCACTTCATGCCTCCTGTGCCTGCATCCATGTGCCTGTAGAACCTGCACTTCTGTGGCTCCTGTGCCTGCATCCACATGCCTGTAGAGGCTTCACTTCCGTGCCTCCTGTGCCTGCATCCACATGCCTGTAGAAGCTTCACTTCCGCATTACCAGTGTCACCACTAAAATAAAAAAATGCTAGCATCCCACCGACCAATTGTTAAGATGCTAGCAAACAAAAAAAACCCAGCCAGGCAGCACGAATCTTGATGCTCAAACGGACAGTTGAAGATTAGAGACGGTTCCATGGTTTCCATCTCTCCCTCCCTCTTCTACTCTCTTGCTTCCCCTCTCGCACAGTAAATCTCAAAATCTTCGTCACACCCGCACGGTCTCCTCCTTCACTCTGCACACAAACCCAAATTCGAAATCGAGTTCGCCTCACCGGACAACCGCCACCACGCTTCGCCAACCGCCCTCCACTTCGAGATACAGACCGTCAAACGCTGCCCGCGACAACACCAAGTACCCCGCCAGCAGCGGCGACTGACGGCGAGGACTTCAACACCGGCGGCGGAGATCGCAACAAAAAAAGAGCAACGACAGAATAGACCAATGGAGACGAGAAGCCCAACACAAGCAATCGAAGGTAAATATCAATCTATCCCATTCCATTCCTCGAGGTAGATCGTAGTGATTTTTCCACTTCCAGGGACAGCAACCCTAGCCACTGCTACTAACAAGTTTTCCAATACCCTAAATCAATTTGTCTAACAAATTGAACTAGCCTACAGATGAGATTTAATAGAAATGCTACTGCTCCCCGCTATGGAATTTTTTGCTAGACGATATGTGCTTAAACGTACTATACCTGCCATATCACTAACTAGAATACCTCAATAGATTCAAACCCTGCGAGCATCCTGAGAGGCCAAACCTGGTAATTACACGAGATTTTGTACGTCCCTTGTCCCTTGATTGTAACTGTTTTCAAATTAAGTGCCTCTGGTGTGAAAAATCATGAACAAAGAATAGGTGTACCTGTGCTTCTAGGGTGAAAAAACCCGTGCCTCTCTATCCATACAAAAAAAAATTCACACAACGCATCTCTTTTTTTTCTATGACACTCAACTCTGCTTCTAACACCTGGCCATTTTTTATGCACCAATGAGAAAGCCTGACGAAGAACCTAACATACAGCAAGGTACTGACAAAGACCCTGAGGAAGAGCATGCAATCCAGCAAGCTCCTATCAAAGGTTTGAGCAAAGTGTCCACTGTCGATTTACCAAAAACTATATAGAGACATTAATAACTTAACTGCTCTCCTTGACAATAATAACTTAACTATTCTACAAATAAAACTATCTGCCCCTTTTTATATATTTCTTTCCAGAAAACATTAAAAATGTTCACACACTATCTTATTTTTAATTCAAAAATAGTTTATCTTACCCAGTAAATCTTCCACTCTGCTTAATGATATTCCTCCCATTATGGAATATCACTTGGAGTGTGCATTTTTCTCTCAGAAAATGCTTCACCCTAACTATATCCTTTTTTGTTACCTGATCATTATGCAGGACACGAAGACGGTGATATTGAAATCGCAGAAACACACAGCATCTCTCCTCATTCATCAGAAAAGGGCACACAACAAAACATCAAGAACAAAGCACCTGCAGCAGAAATGGTAACTTACACCAGGCTCAATAAGAGTAAACATCTAGCAACAAGCAAAAAAAGAGAAAATCAGATACTAGCACTGTTTTTACTCCTGGAGCAAAAAGGCAAAAGCAAATGGTCAACATTGAAAACAACATCGACAGTAGTACCTTGCAGCATCAGCCAATACCTCTAATGGTACTCCCGCCAACAGCACCATCCGCCACGAAGAAACAAGGTGAAAGCAAGAAGAAAAACAAACAACAACGGGTAGAAGAAGAACAAGATGATGCCAACAGCAAAGATTCAGATACTGATGATGCCGAAGATGACAAACAACATGATGCAGATTTCATTCCTACAAACGGCGATGATGCCGAAGAGCACGACAGTGACGCAGAAGAGGACGACAATTTAAAAACACACTTATATACTAATTTTGAATGCCACTATTCAACACTCAAAATCAAACGTTCCTTTCTAACAAAACCCTTTTTTTCTTCTGAAATAGCCCAAATCAAGCCAGAAGGACGTGAAGAGGAGAAAGACAAGTGGAAAAGAATTGGCAGCACCAACAGTTGACGAACACGAGGTAGCAACAAATGAAGACAAATGCCTAATCAAGGCAGGGGGCAACATTCGCTCATGTCAAGAAAGCATGGAAATTACTTAAAGAACGTCACAGGCAAGATGTTAGGAGGGCAGGATTTGGCAGCATAGAGCATTGCCAAATAACGGGCTCCATCTGCAGACCACTTGCAGCACACATCTACGACAATCTGGACACAGAAAGCCTGACAATAACCTTCGGTGATGCTACGAAAGACAAAAAAAATCAAGATTACCAAGGAAGCTATCCACAAGGTCTTTGGATACCCGAACGGCACGCAAA
The DNA here is from genome assembly GCA_011799875.1 of Thinopyrum elongatum. Classification (NCBI taxonomy): domain Eukaryota; kingdom Viridiplantae; phylum Streptophyta; class Magnoliopsida; order Poales; family Poaceae; genus Thinopyrum; species Thinopyrum elongatum. The sequence continues at coordinate 530,705,810 of CM022301.1, read as the reverse complement.
AGTCAGCACCAAGGCCACGGACTTGCCAAACTTCAATGAAAGAACTGATGTCAGACCTTGGCTTTGAACGTCCAGATTTCTCGCCAAAAGAACTGTTCGAGAAGCTAGAAAAATTGGTGGAACTAGACGACGAAGAATCAAACAGCAAATCAGTTAAAATATTATTCCTTATTTTTTTCCACAACGTTGTCTGCGGGACAAGCGCCGCTATCTTCAGCCAACAAGCGATAATGGTCAAGGACATGAACTATGAACAAATGGCACAGATGGATTTCTGTGAGGTAATCATCGAAACAATTAAGGCAGGAGCCATGAAATGGCAGGAGCACAGGATGTTAGATCAAGAAAAAAAGAACAAAAAGCACGTCAATGGTTTGGCACAGGGACCAGTAATCATGTACCTCGACTCCCTGCTCCTACCCACCAACACGAAAGACATGCGCAACATTGCCAAGAAAATGGATAACACCTCATTACCACAAGCAAACCATCTCAAAGAGAGTGACCTAGCGAAAATAGCTAGAGCAGACATGAAAAGGGATGGAAAAGCACGACCGGATGACTATGAATTTGGCAAGATAAAGGTAAAACTCTGTTGTACATAAATCTGTCCTTCCTTTTAAAGATAGTTTCCATTCTAACCAACTCCATTCTACCGAAACAATGCAGACATGGAAAGGAACAGCAGAGAGGATCTTCTATACCAGCACAGCATCACCTTCGTCTTCAGTTCAACACATACCAGCTCAGCATCGTAAACAACAGCAGCACCAGCACACAACCAAACTGCTACCACCTCCACCCAAGCGCCAGCGCGAACCACGTGTCAGCACCAGTGGAAGTAGGGAACCCGACACAAGCACCAGCACAGGATCAGAAGAAAGATTCGAAATGATAAAGGAATTGTTGGAAAAAAGTGCTTGCCGAAGCAAAACATTTACCCAGAATAACCACCAGCAATGAACACCGATGCACTGATCAATAGGAGAGATTGGATCAAAAAGCCAAGAAATCACTGGTGCAACAAACAATGTCCCTCATCGAAGCTTTCGAAGAACACAGAGAATTTCAGGACATGATTTGCAACGCAAGAAAGAACTTAACAGACGAGGCGGCCCTGCAGATGCTAGAGCAAGCAGATGCAGGAGCCACAAGTACACTAGTCGATGGCAACCGCACGAAAGAAGTCGTAGCCAGAACAGAACCAGGAGAAAGGAGAAAAAGAAAGAAGGAAGAAGAAGACAAAGACGAAGAGAGGAAGAGAAGAACAAAATCAAGGGACATGGGAATTGACAAGAAAAAGATAAAGTGCCAGAAACAGGTAAATAATAGTAATGCATGATGCCATCTGCCCCTAAAGCAAAGCCCTGTTTTCATACCTGAACTGAAAAAAACTGTCTGAATACTTTCAGGAACGTGCCAATAGCACGCCAGGCCAAGATGAACTTCAACAGCAGGATGATGTCAACAACCCCAAAAACAAGAATGAACGCAACAAAGCAAGCAACCTCACAACAGACAATGCTACAACAACAACTACCCCAACACAAGCACAAGATACGATCGACGTCAGAACCAATGAACAGGTCAGTATGAACATCCCTTTTTCCTTTCAAAACTGGATAGAGTTATAAGTTAACTGACAAACCTCCAACAAAATATAGGCTTAGCTGGACAACCATCAAATCAACAGTCCCGCCAACCAAACACAAGAAGCTGACCCATAATCAACCATTAGCATCACACACGATAAACAAGAAGAAAACAACGAAGAGGAGGTAAACTTCCACAGCCCACTATGCCCCACACCGAAAACTCATAATGGCAGGAAGAAAATGCACCGCAAACTCGTATTATTTGATCTCTAGGTATCACAAGCACTGCAAGAGCAAGAGGCGACCTGTGTTGAACTTAAACCCCATGATGAACCTCAAACAGACGAAAGCGTCACCGAATGGGAAGTTTGTGTACAAGAGATTTCCAGTGCAACAACATTGCAAATGACCATGACAAATACAGAGGAGAAAGCCCAAGACATCCCAACCGATGAGAAATACCTGACAAAGAAACAGTCGACGCAAGCACGAATAACCCAATCATCAACACAGAGGTAAAATTCAACAACAACAACAACAACAACAACCCCTTTTAAAAACATTTATGATGTCTAAACTACCTAATACACCCTGCCACCGCAATACCAGGATTATAAGGGATGAATCACCCTTTTCTCTGAACAAATGCAGGAAACAAATGAGTACGTTAATCTCGAAGATCAACAAGCAACACAACCAAAGGAAACTCAAAAACACGGAGAACTTCAAACAACAATGGCTGAAGAGGTGAGGTTACAAAGCCTGTTTCTATGACATAAAAAAATATTGTTGCAATGATGAAGTTCACATATACGATGTAGCTCAGACACAGATGAAGTTCAATCTATAATTTCATTTTTTATTAAACAGGAAAAGGAAGCAAACGAAAGCACTGGCATAGATATTCAACATGAAAAACAAGAGGACAACACGAAACAAGGAGAAGCCGTATTTCCAGCAGTAGACAGTCCTGCCACTGCAGAGAAAGAGGTCTCATAAAAAAAATAACTGCAACTGCACAGTCAGAAATGCACCCATTTTTTAATTACTTTTTGTGTTGGAACAGGCACAAGAAGCTCAGGAGAGCACCAACAATCAATACCATCAAACACAACCAGAGGAGGCCAATGAACAAGGGGAACATGTTCTTCAAACGGTAGACAGCAATGCCACCGAAGACCAAGCCACGAAATATTCACTCACCGAACAACAGGTAGCAGAGACGGCAGCAACGTCAATGATTGAAAAGGTAAAGTTACATAACCTGCAACTATGAAATTATAAAATAGCTTCGTGCACACTCAAATAAACTCCCACTTACCACATCTATGTTCACTCAAATGCACTCCCACTTTGCCACCTCTATGTTTGAACAGCTGCAAGAGAAAAATGAGGACAGTGACGATGAATAGCAAAATGAACAACAAGAGAAGGCCCAAAAACCTCCACTCAACGAAGAACAGGTAGAACAATCAGTAAAGAGGTGAAGTCACATAAAGTGTTTTCTTAACTTCTGCGAACACCACCACAAATCTCAATAAAATAATACCTCTTCACGATCTTATAGTTCAAAAATACGCACTTGACATTTCACTATTTTCCTATCACAGCCAGAGGAGGCCAGTGAGCAAGAAAAGGCCACTGAACAAGGGCAACATGTTGTTCAAATGGTAGACATCAACGCCACAGAAGGCCAAGGCCCGAAATATTCACTCACCAAACAACAGGTAGCAGAGACGGCAGCAGCGACACCGATTGAAAAGGTAAAGTTACATAAGCTAATCCTATGAAAGTATAAAATAGCTTCGTGGAACCTCAAATGCACTCCCACTTAGCCACCCCTATGTTTGAAAAGCTACAAGACAAAAACGAGGACAGCGGCGATGAACTCCAAAAGAAAGAACAAGAAGATGCCCAAAAACCTCCACTCAACGAAGGACGGGTGGAACAGTCAGCAGCAGCAACAAGAACAGTAGCAGAGACGACAGAAGCGGCAACGACTGTAAAGGAAAAGTTGCGTAAGCTGATTCTATGAAAATATAAAGTAGCTCCGTGAAAACTCAAATGCACTGCCACTTAGCCACCTCTATGTTTGAACAGCTGCAAGACAAAAATGAGGACAGTGGCGATGAACACCAAAAGAAAGAACAAGAGGATGCCCAGAAAACTCCACTCAACGAAGAACGGGTGGAACAGTTAGCAGCAGCAACGACAACTAAACAGGTGAAGTTGCGCAAAATGTTTCTACAAAATTGTACCTTAATCTCAATAAAATAACGCCTCTTCACAATCACATAGTTCAAAACACGCACCGGACGCTTTGCTATTTTCCTATCATAGCTACTATAATTAAAATATTTAACGATTTTTCCATGATAACGCAGAAACATGAAAAAGGCAACCACACAGATACAATCAATGAAGCAAACACTCAGATTGTTCTACAGAAACTTGGGTATGATATTTCAGAGAAAGAATCAGACACTATCGAAGAAAACCCTACATCGTCATACGACAGCGATTCTCCTGGCAAAGAGGTTACTGCCAACCAGGTCGAGACTGAAAAACAAGACGAAAAATACCACCAGCAAGACATGACGCTTGACAAGCAAAAACATGACGCTAAGAAAAGCACAGACGACTCAAACGAGGATGCAGCGGAAACTGGACAAAAGGGTACTGACGAACCCAGCTTCGAATGTACAACGCAAAAAGGACAACATCACATGCAGCCAGAAGCATAATGAGAACAAGAAAGTAACAACACTAGACAAGGCATATCTTCTAGCATCGAAGCAGGCAAGACAATAGAAACTTAATTGCTATCTTGCGACTTGAAATTATTTACATTAAATTCAAAATCATCCCAGGCACAAAGGAGAAATGGGGCAAACATAGTGATGTCGTCAACAAAGCCATCAAAGACCTGTACAACGCTGTATGCAAGCCATGGACAAAGAAAGAAAGGTAAGTTCATGTAACTAACACACAACACATTCTTACATACAATGATTTTACCTGCATTCTGTGTAAACTAAAATATTTTTCTAAATATACTTTGCAGGGATGAGCTTTTCATTACAATGGACAGGTTCGATGTCAATCTAGGTCATGTCGCCGAAAGCTTCAAGGTCGGTAACCCGTGAGCAGCGAAGCAATCGAGCCCATGCTAACGATCTTGAGAAATCAACTCAATGGCACAGGGAGAAATATTCTATCATTAAGCAACACTGTAAGTAAAGATCACAGCAAAAGAATCACGCTTAAAACTATAAATATGAGTTTGTAAATAGATAAACTTTGCCTATAACTGAACTGACAAATTCCCGTTGTGTATGTATGACAAAACAAGCAGCACTCAATAAAGGAAGCCGACGACGAAGGTCCAATGTGCTACAAAAATAATGATCAAGCACATATCAGGAAAAAAAACTACTACCTGCCAGGCTTAGAGCATTTTTCAACATAGAAGAAGAAGAAAACCTGCAAGATTATAACATGGTAAGCAGATCGATTGTTACAAAAACAAAATCCAATTACGTATGATATGCAAAGTTCTCTTTCATGACAGACAAATCATGTCTAAATCTAAGAAGATTTCCAAATGTTTTCTTTTTATTTTGTGTTTTGCAGTTCCTTCTACCATGTTCGATGCGCGGGTTTAAAAAAGATGAAACTATCGGTCATTACTTCACCGTTATAGTTAACATGGAAAAACAGCGCTTTGAACTCCTTGACTCTTCAACTGCATATCCAGGCACAATAGAATTCTTCAACAATGTAACCATCAAATTAATGAAAATCTGGAAGCACGTAAGCACAGAGCTCCAGCTTTCACAAAGAAGTATCGACCATTTCAAAAAGGTTAAACTGCAGGTGCCACTTCAGGGAGAAGACACGCAAACACTTCCAACATTTCTCTTCTTTCTTTTTTTCAATGCAAGATTCACTACTACCATTCCTCAAATAATTATGTTCTTTCGTTTTTTCAATGCAACAATTACTACTACCATTGCTCCAACATTTCTCTTCTTTCCGTTTCTCGAATGCAACAATTATACTACTACCATTCCTCTACATGCAGAATGGACTGCGCATTCTATATGTACATGAACGTGAAGCACTACTCCAAAGATCGAACAACAGCGGCCTTAGAGGCAGAACAAGTACTAGAGTTGAGGAAAAAAATTCTATATCAACTAATAAGTCAACACAGAGGCAATACCGCACTGTTATTAATCAAGTGTACAACAGGTTAGTCTTTTCAGAAACAAAACCTTACAATTTTATCACACTACCAACTACTAATAAGTTTTTTTTATTATTTTTTGATTCTAACAGATATGCTAAAGTATGAAGTCGATATGGGAGACAAAGAAATGCAACGGACAGAATGTGGCGTACTAGAAGAGTTTCCGCCAAATCCCAAGCCAAAGGAACATCTTATGCATGCGACAACTACCCAAGAGCAAGAAGTTATTGATATATGCAGTGAACACAAAGAGTTTATGCATGTCAGCAGCCACGTCGTAGTCAAAGAATCTTGCACAGACCACAAAGAGAAGGATCCGCCAATAGAACCAGATCAACCACCACCAGACGACAAGATACCACACCAATCTAAAGAGGCAACGGTCACCACTAACGAGCAAAATATCAACAGCAATATCCCGAGCACAGAGCAACTTGAACAAACAGGCACTCCTTTAAAAGAGGATGACAGAAGCAACGACGTACCAACTACACAAGAACAGCTTTCCGAGCAGAAGAAACAACATGTTCTTCTTCAAGAAGAAACAGGCTCGACAAACGATCAGCAAGGCACCTCAACCACCGGCTCTTTAGACTTCTTATCCCCCAAAATGACGAAAAAGCATGAAGAAGTTGATGAATTTATTTTAAGACTTGACCCGGAGCAACTAAAGGAATACAATTTACTCATAGGGTGGGGATATAAATTCGATGAAATCAAAACAGCACTGATTTAGCACGAAGACATTGAATTCAACAAAAAAGGCACGCCGTATCTGGCAAGCTTGCAGCAAGAATCAGGAGAACATTCAATGGCTCAATCATCTGAGAATAGCTCAGCCAAGAAAATCTCAGTCAAGAAGAGGCCGGTGAAGCCTTCGAGCAGGCTCCATGGAAAAATCAAGATTCCTACATTTGTGCCAGGAGATTTCAAATTTATGAACAAAGCCAAGGCACTTCATGATTACCTATTTAGCAAAGAAGGACAGGAAGAATGCGGACAGTAAGTAGTTTCTCTTGCGAAAACAAAAAAATAGAGAAGTGCTGCTCCTTTTTAAAGCCACCTAACTAATGTATAAACCTTTTCTGCTTGCAGTCTAAACGTATATAATAGCTCAAAGCGGCCCGATTGGATTACAGGAGAAAACATAATGCAACAGCTACGAAGAGGAGATGGAGAGATGGAGGGCTCCTTCATAAACGCATTGTTCGAAGAATGGATGAAGCAGCAACAATACAACACAACCGATAAAGCCATACTATCCGCAGAATTTGCAAACGTATAAAGTCCAATTGGACAAAAAACACTTGCATCATTTCAGTGATTATATGTTTCAACTAAAAAGTACACAACTTTTTTGTCGCAGCTTGTGCTCGGTCTTAATCCTGGAAAAGAAGGAGGACTACGAGAATTCAATGAGGAAGAAGCATTGAAAGAGTTTGTACCCCTTGTAAGAGGGAAAGAACTTTTAAAGAAAAAGCTGGTAAGTTAATAGAAATATACAAACATAATTCATTCTTCCTAAAGATTGCACATTTACATGTGATTTAATTCTCCTGACAACAATGAACTTTAACTCACTCTGTCTCCAAACACCGCAGATTATGATACCTCGCAACACAGCTGAACACTTCACATTGTACGTGCTGAACAAGTACACGAGCTCCATCGACATACTTGACTCATTGAATTACAGACAAACAAGAAATAATATATGGAAAAAACACCATAAAGATCACCCAGAACTGGTACATCATTTCAACCTTGGTTTTCTAATTCTTGCATTACCTTTCTTAATGTCAATATCCAACAATAAAACCAAACCGTAATCACAGATTAAAAGGATGTATGCACTCATGAAGAAGCATTACGGAGAAGCGGAACTAGAAGCAAACAGTGAACCGAACTGGTCGAGGATAGCAGAAACACCTAACAAAGTTTGCGTGCCAAAACAGCAGGGTACCCAATGCGGACACTTCATGGTTCAATTTGTAAAATACTGGAATGACATTGATCTCACAAAGGACGATGAGGATTTCCATGTAAGTGAATATTATGAGCAACAATTTTATTTTAGAAGCAGCACTCCTTGAATTCTTCAATTATTTCAACAAAGAAAAATAAAAGAATATCCAATGACCTTCATGCAGGATGGCAAGGTAGATGCCGAGTGGAAACCGGAGTTCCTTTTTACAGCCATATTTGGTGAAACCAACCAAGTAAAGTGCGAGCAACTACCTGGAAGAATCAAAGGATTCAAATCAGAAACTTCGAAGTTCTTTTCCACCAGCAAAGGTAAGAAAATTATTTCTGGTTATCTTTTTCTGTAATGACCTACCCATGGTTGACCAATGTCTTTAGTATCACGAAAGCTTACATATTACATATCTGCTTTCTCTAACATAAATAGATGCAACAAAAAGGAAAAAAGGATGAAGCACCAATCCATACCCAAAACATTCACATTGCTTCCAACACACAAAGGAGGCGTCCGACCTCTTCCAAATAGTCATGAGCGGCAGTTGGCAGGAGGAATTCAAAAAGTGAGTTGTTTTCTATTGCACCTCAAAATAGTTGGACCGAGGCCAAAAAGAATATAAAATTATGTTTCTCACTGACTCTCACCTCCAAAATTATTTTATTTTCCTGTCGCAGCAAAATTGTATTTAAGCGCATTCGTAGAGAGAGCGAAAGCATGCAACTTAATGGAGCCCAACTGAAGGCAGTATTTGGTCCAAGACCAGCACAGACGAACATACCACATCATATAGAAAAGAGAGTGCTCGATGATATAGCAGAAATCTGGGAAAGCAGACTAGATTCAAGAGAGAGTGATAGAGTAATATTAGGCCCAAACTTTGCAGAGGTAAATTTTTAAAAAGCACAAACTTGTCTATATTGCAACGCCTGCTCTTTTATATTGTTACACAGCTATTTTTTCTGACAGTTTTTTATCATAATTATTGTTTGCAGCGTATACTGGAGTTAAAGAATCACAAAACTACTACTAGCAAATTTAAAACTGCATTGCAAAGAACCAAGAATCAACTGGTTCCCATGTATCTCAAAGAACATCAACAGAACAAGCTCTCAACAGCAAACATGGTAACATCCCTTTACTCCACAACAGAATCAAAAATATGCATTTTATCATATATTAAACTGTCATCTAAGCAACAAATATTTTGTACGCAGATATTCATACCACTCGAGAAGGACCACTCCTACGTCCTATATATGTTGGACAAATACAAAAACAAAGTTCATATTATTGATCCTCGAGAAGCAACTCTAGAGGAATTAGAGAAAGAAAATGTAGACATAGAATATTTGGATCTAATTGAAGCAGATCGAATTCTTGAGGAAAACGACAACGCTGAAAAGGAAAGGCAAAAACAGTTTGAGGAATATCATGTTCATAAGTCGACAATCGTAAGTATTTCTAAATAATAATTTTTTCAGTTTTACAAGTTGCAATATTAAAACAATTACAAAATGCAATTCTCAGGTACCTAAGATTAAAGAAGTCTTCAACGCCATACTAGGACAAACAATGAATCCCAAGAATACAAGATGGCAGTTTCATACTGTGCAAGATGTTCCAGTGGTAGAAAAGGGCGAATCACCAATTGCTGTCCTAAAGCTTGCATTCCTCTACAATGGTGAAAAGTTCATTGAAGACCTGGATGATTTGACAGTAAGTTTTCAATGAAAATCTTCTGGACACAATACATAGAAAATATTGGAATATATATATATAGGACAGCACTATTCTAATCCCAGGATTAGAATAGTTATTTAGATCACAGCAGCCCCTATATAGGGCCCGACAGGGCCCTCCCGAACTTCTGAACTGCCGCCGGCCCGACAGGATCCACTGGATCCCGAGACCCCACGACAGGATCCACCTGATCCCGATCCCGAGCCGCCCCAGCACCCCTCCTCCCCTCGATCTCCCGACCTCCCCCGTTGTCGCCGCCGATCTTTGCCGGATCCGCCGCCTCCCCCCCATCTACAGCTCCTGGTCGGCCGGATCCGCCGCCTCCCCTCCTTCCCCAGATCCTGGCCGGCTAGATCCACCGCCTCCCCTCCATCTCCAGCTCCTGGCCGACCACCGGCGCGGGCGAGCGAGCGACGGCGGACGCCGGCGCGAGGGAGCCAGCGTCGCCTGGACGCGGCGAAGCCGCCATGGACTTCCGGAAGCCACATCCTCCTTCCATCAGTGCCCGACGCCTTGGCAGACCAGATGACGGCCCCGACGCAAGCTACGACGAATGGTGCGGCCAACGGGGCAACTCCGCGGCGGAGGCGGCATCGGCGGCGCCTCCAGATCCACCAACGGTACATGGACTTCCTCCCTCTTGTTGCCTTCTTCTTCAATCTTGCCTTGCCTGACCTTCTTGCTTCGTGCAGATGAACTTCGCGCCCCCTGCAAGACATGGATTGCCATGGCATTCATCTCCTACCTCCCCGACAAATTGCTCTCAAGGTGGACTATCAGCTGCTGGGAAAAGGTTGGCCGACCTTCTAGCCAGGGTATGGTTGAACTTCTTCCTTCTGTTTGTTATTTTCTTACAGCCATGTGAAGTTCAGGTGGTGTGTGAGCATCAGTCCAGGCTACAAAAAAGCTTTTTTAAAATCTGCCTGCTTACAGCCATGTGAAGTTCAGGTGGTGTGTGAGCATCAGTCCAGGCTACAAAAAGCTTTTTTAAAATCTGCCTGCTTACAGCCATGTGAAGTTCAGGTGGTGTGTGAGCATCAGTCCAGGCTACAAACACTAGAAAATCTGCCTGCATTCACATTCACATGTGAAAAAGCCATGTGAAGTTCAACTAGTAAGTGTGTTAGAGTTCAGGTTGGTATGTATCTGGTTCTGTGCAAAAAAATAAAAGGAAAATAGAACATGCATGTGATCTCACATGAAGGTCAGGTTGGTATGCACTAGTAGTTCAACCATTCAAACTCATGAAGGTTCGGGTTTTTTAACTGTAGACAGTATTTCCCCTTTGCAAAACAAGAAGTTCAGGTTGTGGAGAGTGCTAAGTTCAGGTACATATAAGTAATCAAATAGTGTAGAATTAACAGGATGTGAGGTTCATTCTGTGAAGGGTGCTCAGTTCAGGTACAAAAGTATTGGCAGATGCTTAGCTCAGTGCATAGTGTGATGCCTGTCATAGGGGAAAAAATATGTACATGAACACCACTTTTATATGAGAAGTTCAGGCTGTGAATAATGCTAAGTTCAGTTACAAGGGTATAGGCAGATGTAACTTGTGTGCTAATAGACATTTTTTTCTTTTATGTCAGCAAGACGAGAGACGCACGAAGAAGCTTAGAAGTTCCCAGCAGCAAGTACACAATCCAAAGCATGTACGCGTTGCACCACCCCCTCAATGGGTCACACCTCAAACGCACCAATAGAATTACCAACCTGCTCCAGACCAAAAATGGATGACACCCGAAACACCTGGAGACTTCCAAGATGCTGGGTTACAGCCCTATCCGCACAACCTTGCGCCTCCACCTAATTGGGTGACGCCGAAAATCCCCCGCGGATTCTTTGTATCCACCAGCAGACTCCCAAGCACGCCGATGGAGGAGGGGGTTAGCTCAAGTCCTGCGTGTAACTCTGGAGGTTATCCTGGTGTGCCTCATCAATGCCAAAGCGAAGCAACTAAACCGGATCCCAGGACAAATCCAACAGGAACACACACACGGAGGAGAGTGCTCTGCACACTACCACCGTTGGATCCTGCTGCTGCTGCTACAAGTCAGAATTGTACGGGACATAAGGTAGATGGATTGCTTCACAAAACAAAAGAGCAAACCAAGACCAGGACCGCAATACCTCCACAACCACCTCAAGCAAAAAGGACGCAAACAAGAGAGAGGCCATCTTCAGCCCTCCTTCCTCCTCGTGATCCACTGCTGCATCCTGCTATGATTACTCCGCCGTGCCCCATCCCAGAGGGACAGCAGCAGACTTCGGTGGAGTTGTGATCATACACGCACGTAAGTGAAACAAAAAATATTTATATACGCATCTTGTATTATCTGTAAGTTTTCTGCTCCCTCCAGGATAACAAGTTCATAAACTGCATTTTAACGTGCCGTTTGGATTATTTTTTCTTTTTCTGCAGACGCCGGATCTACCGGATTATCTAATACCAAGACTAAAGATGCGATTCCAAGATGTAGAGAAAGCAAGGGAATTTTATAACAGATACGCCAGACACGCTGGTTTTGGAATCAGGAAGATGGGGGAAATGACAACCACAAGTATTTTGTTTGCGCCTTCCAAGGGATACACACATCTTCTGTTTCAGAGGCTAACAGGAAGCGAAACAAAACATCGTAGAGGACAGGCTGCAATGCAAGAATGAGGGTGAAGGTGCAGGAGGATAACACATGCGTGGCAGTGGACATTGAGTACAATCATAATCACAAACTCATGCAAACTAATGACATGCTGGTATTTTTGCACTCCCACAAGAATTATGACCCCACTATTTTGGAGTACATAAAGCTCCTGCAGTACCATGATGTCAAGCACACAACAATCATGTCCATGCTATCTGAAAATGAAGATGGAAGCTACTTCCTAAGCATGACCGGACGAGACCTACTAAACCAGTAAGTATTCAAACATACACATACTGCAATGTAAAATAGCATCCTAGGTCACAACCCTTTGCTAGCAAAAATAACAAATGCATGTTTGCATGTAATTTGCAGGAAAGCCATGAATGCAAGGAAAGATGATTTGGATGATGTATTGAAACTTGTTTCATTCTTCAAAGACATGAAGGCAATCAATGATGAGTTTTTCTATGACATCCAAGTGGACAAGGACAAGTCAATTGAAAACATTTTCTGGTCCAATGCAAGCTGCCGAGGAGCCTATCAAGACTTTGGCGATTGCGTAACATTCGACACAACTTACAAGACCAACAGATTTCATATGCCTCTGGGAGTGTTTGTTGGAACAAACCATCACTTGCAGTCAACGATATTTGCTGTTGCCCTGATAAGAGACGAAGATGCAAAGTCATTCAAGTGGCTGTTCGATACATTTGTACGGTGCATGAACAACAAGCACCCAACTTGCATTCTAACAGGTGAGTTCAAAAAAAAACCTCTTCAAGTTTCATCATCTTTTCAGTCTATGGGTCTATATTGGGTACATTGGTTTTATCTGAAAATAATGTAAAGAATGCAGTTCAACCACTGTTAGCACAGAAGTCCAACTAGCAGTACCAGAAAGCAAAATTATCTGTCACATGTTTAGAAAAAAATTAGTTATGAATGTGAAGTTCAAATACATGAATCTAGAAGTTCAAGGACAAATCTGTAAGAAAAATATATGTAACATGTTCAGAAAAATATAGTTATTTATGTGAAGTTCAGGCACTGCTGCCACAGAAGTTCAACAACACTGCTTTAAGAAAAATTTTGAGTGTGACACTACTAGTTAGTCCTACTACTAACTGTGAAGTTCAAGCACTGGTACCACAGAAGTTCAGCAACACTGCTGTAAGAAAAAATACATGTGACATTCTTAGATAGCCATACTGCTAGAAGTGAAGTTCAAGTACTTGTGCAACATAAGTTCACCATCAGTGCAAAAAAGAATCAAGTTTCATTTTTTTTAATTCATGCAGACCAGTGCCCGTCGATGGTGAAAGCTATACCACAATCATTCCCAAACACCGTCCACAAGCTATGCCATTGGCACATCCTGAAGAAGTACAGGGAATACCTCGCGTTGCTGTACAAAAAGTATAAAAAATTCAAAGAGGAGTTCACAGCTATATTAAACTGGTCGCTGATGCCAACGGAGTTTGAAGATGCCTAGGCTGAACTCGTGCAGAAGTACAACCTGGAGAACGACCAGATGATGATGCAGCTCTGGAGTGATAGGAAGATGTGGATTTCAGCATATTACAAGAACATTTTCTGTGCTAGAATGACTTCCACACAACGAAGCGAGAGCATGAACCACGTGCTCAAGAAAGGGTTTGTCAAGGGGACCCAGAACCTACACAAGTTTGCTAGGCGGGTCAATGCTTGCATACAAACTCGGATGCAGAAGGAGAACGAGCAAACAATGACCAGCATGGTATGATGACAAAAAAAAACACCCCCATCATGTTCTGTTTACCTTCAACATGTGCACTTTGAATTTTAAAAAATGAAACCCATGACTCTGCTTCGACTAATATCTTATTTTTTGACATGTGCAGACCAATCCAGTGACAAAAACAACTTACGGCTACAAGGAAGACATGTTTATCAAGTACACGAGAGCCGTGTACACAGAGATGAGGACTAGGATGAGAAAAGCCACGCTATTTCGCGCAAAGCATACAGCAGAGCCCACTAAGTACCTTGTGTACTACCACAACAAGCCTGGCCATGATGATGAAGAAAGATTTTCCTGGTCAAAGCATGAATTCCAGGTTGTAGCTGACCCAGAGAATGAAATATACAAGTGTGAATGCAAGCTCTGGACACACACAGGTGAGCGGAAAAACAAACTCATTAAATAGCTAAACTAGTAGTATCATATCAAAATTTATGAAACTCATTGCTGCCTCACAAAATATGTATTCTGCATTCATCACAAAATGCAGGCCTCTTCTGCCTTCACATCATGAACATACTCGACTACCTGAAGCCTGACAAATTTCCAAACAAGTATATCCTCAAACGGTACACAAGGACTGCAAAATCACAACCAACCTTTGATACAAGGGACTACAACACAACCGCATCGGATGGCAGCTCAAGATTATCGAAGCAAGACATCTTGCTGCAGCTAAATTTGATGGTTAACAAGAAAGCGATGAGATGTGACCAGCAATATGACAGAGCCTACTATGTTCTCAAGAGGCTCGTGGAAGAGCTTGATGCAATACATTCAGCAAATCAAGCAGATGCTGACGAAAGGATGGCTGAAGAGGACGCTGAAATTGAAGATGACCTTCATTATTATGCAGCTGAAATGCTCAACGCCGCCGCTGAAGCCAACCAATGCAAGGGTGATGGCCAATCAATGGAGCAGCGACAGCAAGAGACGATGAAACTGCCGCTATATTCTGAAACAAAGGGTAGGAAGAAAATTTCTGCAGCAAAGAAAAGTGACAAGAGAGCTCAAATAAAGGCACCACCTACAGGAAGAGTCGTCGTGCTCGATGAGAATGGAGTGCCACTTGGACACAGGCAATGCAGTGTGTGCAAAAAGGTTGCAGGACACAACAAGCTCACCTGTCCAACACTCTTAGAAAGAAATGATGCCGAGGAGGTCAAGCAACCCAAAGTTCAAAAACAGCAGCCCAAAGTTATAGAACAAAAGAAGGGGCCACACCCACAGAAAGCAAGCAGCAGACTTTGTAGCATATGCAAGGAGTATGAACCACATAATGCAAGAACATGCCCGAAGCACGCAGATGCTGGAAAGACAAGCAAAAAGCCAGAGAAGAAACAAAAAGCAAAACCTAGAACCAGCAACAAGAAAGTGGTGGAAGATGAAGAGGAAGACAAAGATGAAGACACCATTGAAGAAGAGGAAGACGAAGAGGAAGAGGAAGAGGACGATGAAGAGGAAGAGAAAGAGGACGATGAAGAGGAAGAGGTACATGTCAAGCAAAAACCACTACCACCAAAGCCTAGGAGGAGCGCAAGGCTCATGAACAGTTAGACTAGGTCAATTAAACAAACGCAAGCTTATGTCATGTCAATGTGCATAATGTTATTCCACTTTTGAAACAGTATTTTAGGAGAAGCTTACTTGAACTTCCATTGTTGAAGTTTCACAGAAATTATGCACTAGAAGTTCAAGTAAGCTTACTGCAGAAGTCATGGTATAGTATGAGAGGAGGTGCTTGTGATGTATTGCATGAAAGAGCAAGCAGTAATAAAATGAAAAAAATATACATTGTGAAGTTCAAGTAATATTACTGCAGAAGTCCTGGTATATTATGAGAGGAAGTGCTGTGCTGGTGATGTATTCCATGCAAAGTCCAAGCAAGAACAAAAATGAAAAACATACACTATGAAGTTCAAGTAAGGTTACAGTGGAAGTTCTGGTATATTATGGCAGGAGGTGCTGGTGTTGTATTCCATAAAAGAGCAACCAGCAAATAAACATATAGTTTTGAAGTTCAGGTCAGCTTACAGAAGAAGTTCTGGTATATAAAATCGATGTAGGAAAAAAATATGCTTTAAAAATAAAGTTTCGCCGTATGAACTAAGGTTAGCAAGCCTAAGACAACGCGTTCAAATGTGAAGTTCTGCTTGGATACGTGCAGAAGTTCATGTACAATGCCGACAAAAGATAAAGAAACATCAAGAATATTTTTGCACAAAGTTACAGCTGAAATACATTCGCACTTGAAAAAACACAAAAAAACAAATATAGATTCTATGCAAAAGGATACATATTGGTTGGGTTGAAAAATACCAATACATTACACAACACAAAATATCCTATCCATCTGAAACCAGCAGCCCAGCCACATTCTCAAAGCATAAGCTCAACTCTACGATCATATGTTGGGGCCCAAAAATAAACAACACAAAAAAAAACAAGCAGTTCAACCATAACCGAGGGAGAAGTTCAGGTACATCTGTTGGGGCAAAAACATGCAACACATGGAATCTGAAAATGATGCAGTACATTGAAATTCACAAGCCAAATCATTCTTCACACCAAATACATTTGTCCACAAATATCATAAGTAATAGTGCTGCAGCTATACATACACAAATCACTAAAACATTCTTACAACCAAATCTTTACGGAATCGTTCCAATCATTATCAAACCTAAAAATCTGTACAAAATCAAATATACAATGAAACTAATGCTTCGAATTCACGGGCCAAAGGACTGGATCTCTTTAGGGAGCTCTACACCCACGACTTCATTCTTCTCGCTAAACATTAGAGTGTGCATGAACTCAGCCTTCCAGTCATCTGCAGCAGCCTGCAAACAAAGAAAATGAAACAATGGTTTAGTAACGGATAACTAAAACCATAGCAGGAGCATCTCAGCAAAAACACGCAAGAAAAGTGAAAGGAATGATGAGACAAGAACAAGGACAAAACATACTTCCACATCACCAAAATCTTCAACAATCTCATCGCCATCATATCAAGAGCAGAACTTCACGGCAAAGAAATCACAATCATTATTCTTCTGCTTTGGAACATCGATAAAAGTCGGCCTCTTTGCAATAGTCACCCGGTTAGGCTGCTTGCTCGTTTTGTACGCAGCCTTGCCGTACACCTCCTCGAGCAACCCAACAAATCTCTTGATCTGCCAGAAATAACAAAATAAGATGAAGTCAAAAACATGTTAACCAAAATAGTTAAGTTCAGGTACATAAAAAGCCACACTTGCATAAGATCCAGCTAAACAAATAGCAGAAGTTCAACTTCCAAATCATAGTCAGTTCAAGCAGTATTACCAAAACAGAGACAGCAACATGTTTTGTCAACACAAGGCATAATAAACTTCGTGTCAAACAAGAGAATATGAAAGGAGGTACAGGCTAAGAAACACTCACGATATTTTGACAGCCTCCGTGGAAACTCGTTCGCGACGTTTCCATATTAGCGTAAGGAAGTGAATCAAGGATGTCAATGCTCCCACGATATCTATTCACCACATACACACTGTAGTGCGCCATTGTGCCAATTGGCTTGAATAGTATCAAAAAAACCTGCCAAGAATGAAAGGACCGGTGAACACAAACTACAAAGCATATGTATTGAAGAACCGGCATGAACAAAAACTTCTTGACAAACTCAGCAAAAGGATGCACATGAAATTAAAAAAAGCAAGAGTTATGAAAACCTAACCAGCTTTGCATTAAGAAGGTCTTCTTCCTTGCAAACAAACATTGGGAGGAGTTTAACAGAATTTTTTACATCGAACTTTGGAACTGTTGGAGAGAAGACATCATAATCCAGGCAGTACTGTGCATTCACAAAAACACAATTAAAACACCTCCCAAACGCCACTACATCAAAACTAAGGCAGAAAAAGGGAGATAGGGGTGCAAAGAAATAAAACCTGTATGAAGTAGGGACTGAGTACAACCCTGTCAGCACTAGAGAATATCTCAGAGGTCTTCGGATTATCCTTCCACAAATTTAGGAGATAATCCATTATGTCTCCTTCCATCTGCTGCCCTTCACCGAAAAAAGTATAAAGGACACGTCCTGTGAGGTCAATCACATTATCAGGGATGCTAAACATGCAGTAGCTTGTCCTGTAGAATACAAAAGGATGGTAAAAATATATTAGAAGTTCAGATACAACAACAAAACAGAAGTTCAGATACTATAACTCAAAGGCAAGGAGACATAAAACAGAAGTTCAGGTACTATAACAACAGAAGTTCAGACACTATAACTCCAA
This sequence comes from Thinopyrum elongatum, assembly GCA_011799875.1. Classification (NCBI taxonomy): domain Eukaryota; kingdom Viridiplantae; phylum Streptophyta; class Magnoliopsida; order Poales; family Poaceae; genus Thinopyrum; species Thinopyrum elongatum. The sequence goes on along the minus strand of CM022301.1, from coordinate 530,687,537 downwards.
GGCAAGGGAGAAATGAACAGAAGTCCACATACTACAACAACAGAAGTTCAGACACAGAGTAGCATCTCTGGCAGCAACAAAGTTAAGAAGAAGAAAACTCACTCAGAATACTTCTCCAGACCGTCTTTACTAAGCACATACTGTTTCAACTTCCGGGCCTCGGATAGATGAGGGTAACTGTATTTTTTTAGGGGAGCGACAGGAGAACGCCACTTCAAAGGCAATCTTGATGCTCTCTTGGAGGAAGTTATGTTGCCAGACTCAACTGCCGGTTTCCTCCTGGTGATGACAGCATTCTTCCCACCTCTACCAGCAACAGTACCAGCAACGCATTTAACATTCTTCGGGTAAGCAATCTTCTCAAAATCATCCTCGGACGAAATCACTTCTGCTTCGGCTGCTTCGACTGCACCAACCTTCCTGGAGCAAGGGGTTTTTGGAGTACCACGAATACCACCAGCCTGCTTCCCCAACTTGGAAGGAATAAGGGTTCGAGGTCTATCATCTTCTATCGGAGCTGTACTCATCGATTCCTCCCTAGGCTGGTATTCCTGTGACCCGAGGAATGAGTAGTGGTAATCGGTCAAGTCCAACGGATCCACTGTCAAAAGAAAAGGAAGAGAAAACATCACCATTAAATATAACTGAAGTTCAGGAACAGCACAATGTGCAGTCCAACTAATAAAGATGACATGGTTACTACTCAAGCTGACCTAAAAAAAATTAGTTGCATTAAAAAACTAAATGAAGTTCAGGCACAACCAAAGGCACAGTTCAAGATAAATCGATGAACTGGAAAACATTCAACTACAGCTAACAAAACCATAGAAAGGCATCATCTCTGAAGTTCAAGCAGAAAGAAATGCTCATGTCCAAGTAAGCAATGGAAGGAAAGAAATTACTGAAACAAATCACACAAGCAAAATAAAAAAGATAGAAATGAAGTTCATGTACAAGAAAATGCTCCTCTCCTTCTGAAACCAGCAGCCCAGCCAGATCTCAAGCAGAAGTCCAAAGTTCAGAGAAAAATATGAAGTTCAGGTAGAATAAAAGATGCAGTGCAGGTAAGAAGTCCAAGTTCCAATACTTACATGTGTAGTAGCCAAACAGAGCTTGGAAGTCTGTCTCAAACAGGTTAGAAGAAGCGATTGAGTACAGCCACGTCTTCCTGATATCCGCGATATTTTCATGGGAATAATTTGCAAGAACCCCATCATGATACGAATTAACATTCGTAAGCATGAAGAATCCGCAGTCGATACTGCCATCAAACGCAGTAAAAGAACAGTGTTAGAACAGAAAAAGAAAGCCAACGAATAAAACACGTCGCAGCTTAAGTACAACTACAGATAAACAGAAGCGATAAAGAGAAAAAGTGGAACTCACACTTGTTTTGCTGCTGGGGCACATCAATCCAATCCAGAGGAAAATGGTCGATGGTAAGAGGACTGAAGGGTGTCTCCCTGTCGTTGCTGGCATCGCTCCAAAGCTTCTTGATGTTATCGGTCATCCGCCGAAACAGGCGTACCGCACATTCATCTTCTGGTCCATAATAGGAGTCGAGAAGCTGGAACCTTGAATTCTTCACGTCAAGAAATATCGAAACCCAATGACCAACACCACCCATGGAAGCAGGAATCTCAGGCGGGTCAAAAGTGGGGAAAACAACCTGAAGCAACATAAACACACGAATCATTAAAAACTAAGAATTAATATGAAATGGTACAAAGAAAAATGAAACAATATTAACACAGTGGATCTCAGTGCAAAACTAATACAGAGGCAAAGAACAAGATATTGCATACCGAATCATGTGCATCCATGCTATCTGGACCACTCGCCAAGAAGTACTACCTCACACGGGAATCAAATTGACCTCTGAAAATCTTGTCCTAAAATAATGCAGACAACACCAACATATGAAAAATACATAAATGAGACAAACAAGTTTTAACTAAAATGGTAAGGAACAAAACGGAAAAGAAATCACTATGGTTGACTTACACAAACCCAATACGGCAGGATGAGTTTATCCGATCCCTGGTACTTCGCACGTAGACAGTAGAGTGCACACTCAGCCACATTGGATGTAAGCATTCCGAGAGGACCAAAAGATATTGCGACTTCTTGAACAGAAGCTTCACACTCCTTGTTTTGGAACATAATCATTGATCTAAAAGCCAGCAATAGAAAGAAAAACAAGTTCAGCATCAGGAACTCAGGAGGTTCATAACACATACAAGCACAGAAGTTCAGCTATATCACAACATGCAGTGCAGTACAAAAAGGCCAGAAGCTCAGCACCAGAGAAGTAAAAAAGAAGTTCAGGTACATATAGTAAAGAAGTTCAGGTATGAAACCACAGGCAGTTCACAGGGGGTACATGGATGATGTAAATATTGACCAGCTGCACTCACCTCTTGGAACGATTATTCTTAAGCCTAGTTACACTGTAATAAAAGTCATCAACCTTCTTTCGGACAACAGCAAGGTCGCTATCTGCTCACCAAAAGAAATAGAAATTAAGAGCAACACTCAAGCATATAGATTCACGACAGTTTCAATTAAGAGCAACATTCAAGCACAACATTCAAACACAAGCACATCTCAACTGCTACACCAGAAAAGATAAAACCACAGGATCATAAACATCACAACCCATGCATTACAAACCTTCACCCCACATAGAAAACAGGTTCACTTAACTTTATTTACAACCCACACGACAAAGCACAAACCCAGAAGTTCAACTTAGACCACATAGGCAGTTCACAGGGGATATCATGGACTAAACCAAACAACAAAAGGGAGGGGGTGGGGAAAGAAGAGAGAAGCATGCTCCTCTCTTCATGGATCCTTGCCTAGACCAGTGGCAGCACTGGAATGATCAACCTCCTCTCCATAGCTATCGCTTTCAGTCTCATCATCGTCATCTCCAGTAGACATTGCAGCGTCGTCGGGAAGGACAGCAGCAGCAGCTGGGGCAGCTGGAGAATCTGAAACAACAAAAACAGTTGGTTGTGTTTGAACATCGTCAACAGCAACTGATGGCTCTGTTGCAGGAGACTTCTCCGGGCTTGCAGCAGCACTACCACCAATCTCAACAGCAGACTCAATAGTATCTTTCTCCAAAATGATGTCTCCAGTTGTCTTGCCCTGCTCAGCATCAGAAACCTCAGCGCCAATGGATGACTGAGGTTCAGTCAGGTCCACCCCGTCGGAGCAGCCGGTGCCTGAGACGGACTTGTCTGCAACCTTCTCTGGAGGAACACTAACATCATCATTCTGCGGCAAAAGAACAGAAAGTCATTACAAAGGGCCACATAGTGATAAAATGCACAAACAAGTAAAATAAAAAATGAGACAAATGGACAAGAAAAATGGTACCTTATTTTCACTACCATGAACCTCATCAACTAATACATCACTAGCGGGAGCAGGTTCATGCACAGGGGCAGCTTCATGCACAGGAGCAGCTTCATGCGCAGGTAAAACATCCTCCTCAACCCTAGCACCATCATCAATAGCCTACAAAAAAAATCATGTAGAAAACAAATACCTAATCAGCACAAGTTCACATTGCATAATCAGAGAAGGTCAGCTATCACAACCGACACATAATGGAAGTCCAAATACAGTAAACATAGCAGGTCAGATATCAAACTACTCTAAGATACAAAAGGGAACAAAAAGGGCCAGTCATCGAAGTCATGGAAGTTCAGGTGCTGTAGCACTTAAAGTTCAGGTTCTATAAATAGAGAAGGTCACCTAGGAAACACTAGTACTAAAAAGAAACAGTTTACGACACATGAAAATCAATAACGGTCGCCTATGACTACAAACAGTAATAACTGAAAGCTAACAATGAACATTAGTGCAAAGAAATATCAAAAGCCAACATAAACAAACCTCTTTGGTATGCTCCACGTGGCCTCCTTCAAGACCCAAACGAACAGAATCCTGCCTCTGAATCTCTTTCACAACAACACTTGCCTCATCTTCAAAAGGCTTGCAACGAGCATCCTGCATTTCCTTGAACAGCCCAAAGCTAGCACGGAGGTGGGAAGTGCTCTGACGAAGCTCTTCAAGAAATCTAGCTTCCATTGACAAGACCTCCTTCGAAGAATCAGCATCAAAACCGTGTCCGGGAGGAAGAATCCCATCAACGCGACTAAGACGATCAACAGTTGACGGAACACGGGCCAACTCCCCACAAACGGTTTCAAGAAGACCGTCAATCCTAACCAGCGAAACATTGGCAGCTTCAAACAAATTCTCGGAAGACACGCCACCTGCAGCACTCACACGGGCAGAAGAACCTCCTGGATCTACAGGGGGGCACCAGTATTAACATCCCGGGAGAATTCAAATCTTGGGGAAGTTCCACTCCCTAGGCCGGCGGCACGAGGCATAGTTAGAACAGGACATTCAATAACCCTAAAGAACACAACCTCAGCCTGTGTCTTCCACTACATACAAAAACAAAAGTCAATGCGTCAGAAAACAAATGAAGGAACATGGGAACAAAAATATAGAAAGCAGTACCAGAAGTTCAAGTTAAACTACTCAGGAAAGAATGATGCATAGAAACACTCACAGGCAGTCTCCCAAACACCCAGTTGGCTGGGTCATCATCACCCTTCTTGACCAAGTCAGCCGCAGCAAGCTCAAGAAGCTTGACCTGATCCATGAAATTGATGCGAGGGGTCCTCAAGTCAATATTAGGCGTCTTGCCAATGATAAGGCAGTCCAGATACATAAGAAGCGGCGCGATGGCACAACCTGTGACAGCTTTTCCTCTGCTAGTACCTTGCTGATACCTAACAACAGCACTCCGAATATCGTCAACAACCAACTGGCAGTAGTCCATACCTGCCATATCCTCAAACACAAGATTCTCAGCCATTGCTGCCTCCCTGGACACTCGTGTAGACGTTCCAGGGATAACCACCTTCATGAAAACAATCAGGTAAAACACCTACAGAGCAAGATCATCCTTCGTCTCATCCTTCACAAGTTCTGCGAGGATATTCCGCAGATCCTTTGTCTTGATGTCGTCACTCCTAGCGTACCCAAGCTTGCCCTTCAACCTCATAACAGCATCATTGAACCCATCATTCGAGGGCCTAGGAGGGGTACGATTACCTTGAGGGAATCCAAACAGATGGTGAATAGCATCACTTGTAATACGCAGAACCTTGTTCGCCTCACCCATGTCCAGAATCATCATTTTAGGGTCAATCCTCGTGTAGATGTTGCCCATCAAAGGACGAGAAATGTTGGAATCAACCTTCAAGTCAAACACACAACCAAAACCAACCTTGATAACCCTCGTCTTGTGCCTAGTTTGTAGCATTTTCGCACACGTCTTGACCTCTCCTGGTGAGCAGCGAACCGTCTTGTTAAAACGTTTCGCCTCACCTCCTCCTTGGCCACCTTCTTCGGGCGCTTTGCCTCCTCTCTTCCTCCTCTCAGGCCGCTTCACAAGCTGATACTGAAAAAAAAATGCAATGACAAGGAAAAAAGGCAGAACAATGAGTTACACAAGCTTCACCAAAATTCCACTAATGCCTACATACACAGTACATTTCAGAAGTCCAACTATGTCTACACAGGTAGTACAACCATGCATGACCAGAAGTAAAGATGCTTTCAACAATGTTGGAAATTTACAAAGCAGAAGTTCAACCATGTACAACAAGGCAGTAATACAACATGTATACCAACAAGTTAAGCTAATTTCTTCATGTATATATCCAGAAGTCCAACTATGTACTCAAAGGCAGTAATAACATAAAAGCAAAGCAGATCGGCTAATTTATTGGTCTATATGGAGCAGAAGGTCAGCTATGTACGCCAAGGCAGTGCTAAAAACACAAAAACTACAGCAATAGCGACAAATGCTCTAAAAACCGGTAAACATGAGACATTCATACCTGATTAGCGGCAGCATCATCATCGTCGTCGTCCTTGTCATCAGCATTGAAATCAGCATCATCCTTGTCCTCTGGATTAACACGAGAACGCTTCTTCACACCCTTGTTGACCTTTGCAGGTGCAACCTTGCGCTTGACGCCGCATTTCTTCCCCTTACCAGATGCACCAGCACCAAGCAAAGAAGGTGTAGGCGCGGCAGTGGCAAGCACACGAGGACTACGGCATGGCGTACCACCAAGGCCTAGCCCTTCCTCTTCGGCAACTTCTGCAGGCCTTGAAACACGTGGGCTCCTCCGAGGAGTAACTTCACCAACTACTAGCTTCCTCGCAGCGGTCTTCTTGATTTTCTTCTTAAAAGGGACAACCGTGCCATCACTGCCACACGGCACGTCTTCCTCAACCGTGAGCTCAGCCGCATGAACAGATCCAGGAACATCAGAACCTTTCTCAAGGCGGGCCGCCCTCTTCTTGTCAAAATCTTCTTGCTTCTTCCTCTTACGTTGGTCCTCCAGGAGAAGCTGAAGAGGCACATCCTCAGGTTGCGTGACAGGTTCAGTGCCATCAACAGACTGCGACTGCGTCTCTGACATCTGAAGAGAGCACAAAGGATCCGGAACGGAATCACAACCTTTGACTGACGGAGCCCCCTCCTCAGCAGCAGCAGGGGTTTCTGATAAACCCAACTCAGATAAAACATCGTTGATGGTGTTCACAGCTTCCTCCTCTGTGGGTGGTGGCGATGGAAGATGCTCACTTAATGCCTCTCTGTCGTGGGAATTGCAGCGCCACTGAATTTACAGTTTTACCCCCCAACAGCTAAAAAAGTAAATACATGTGTAGATAAATGAATGCACCATTTGAATGCATCTATTATAATGAGATAAGATCACACAACAGCACTGCTGATATCCTTAAAAACAAAAAATTGATGGCAAATACACTACCAAGGGAAGAAAAATACATACACAAAGTATGCACCTAAAAATACAAGAGAAAAGAAGTTCAAAAAATAAAGAACAGAAGTTCAAGTACTCTAATAAAAGAAGTAAAGGCATATGAATAAATAAACACTAAGAAACAAAAAGAAGAAGTTCAAGTACAAAAACAGATGAAGTTCATATCTAACTAAAGCACGCACCCTAAACCCTAAACCCTAAGATAGATAGTGGGGTCACGGATGTGACGGACTCGCCTCCGCATGCGACGACGCGGCACGCCGCGTCGTCGCCTGCTCTGGCTCATTCCTGTCTCGGCCTCGCAGGGGGGAGGGGAGGGGGTCTCGACCCCCCTCCCCCCCTGCTCGGCCTCGCGCTACCGCATTGCTGCGCGCTAGGTTTTGACAGGACGCAATGCGGTTATTCTGTTTCCACCCCCACCGCACGCACCCTAAACCCTAAACCCTAAGATAGATAGTGGGGTCACGGATGTGACGGACTCGCCTCCGCATGCGACGACGCGGCACGCCGCGTCGTCGCCTGCTCCGGCTCGTTCTTGTCTCGGCCTCGCAGGGGGAGGGGAGGGGGGTCCCGACCCCCCCTCCCCCCCTGCTCGGCCTCGCGCTACCGCATTTGTCAATACGCGCAATGGCGATTTCAATGTCTACAAATATTTAAATACAAAAAATAACAAACAAAATTATAAATAAGAAGTTCAAGTAGTGAAGATATAGAAGTTCGAGGTTTTGTAAAACCCCAAATTAACATGTTAAAAAACGATTATCATACAGAAGTTCAGGATAGTTATTCAGTGAAGACCAACAACTATTATAAGTACAAAAACATACTAGAAAAAATAAAAAATAAAACGCATATTCGTCAGCCAATTCCATGGCTGCTCATGGGACTAAGTCAAAAAAATCCAAACCAATGCAAAGAATGAAAAATAACATGAAAGAAGAAAGAAATACAGAGGACTTGCTGCATTACCTTGCAAAGAAGTAAAAGCAGAAGTTCACGTATGAACAACATAGAAGTCCAGCTTCTACGACGACCCTTAGATTATCTGGAAAAGTGCATGCATACTTGGGCTAATCCCATGATTGCTCACGAGACAAAAGTCTAAAAAGAACATCTGAAGAATTAAAATTACAAAGAAAACCAAACAAAGAAAATATAGAGCACCATGCACCTTCGCCTTGCAAATGTGGAATGCAATCTGGAAAACCAGAAGTTCAACCATTAATAAAAAAGAAGTCCAGATCCGACTGAAGATAGTGGATGATCAAAAAACTATACCAAAAACATAGACTAAGGGAAAAGAGGAAGCATGTGCCTGTGGTCCAGCTCCACACTTACACACTAGCTACAACAAATTGCAGAAGAAATCTAGTAAGGGTTTTTGATTCCTGGAATGTAATATGTCCTGGAATATCAATGTCAAAAAGATGGACCTGCATTCATGAAAAGTTTCATTGCTGTGACATAAAAAACGAAGAAAGAAACACCTTAGGAATAATAATGTTTAGTGTCGAAGAAAAAAAATGCACAAGGCGTAAGTTAACTAATCAAATGTTCTAAATAAGGTAAGTTCAAGTTGTAAAAACACAGAAGTTCGGTGTTTTGAAAAAACATCAAACGAACATGTAGAAAAACAAATTACACAGAAGCAAAAAATCTTGTAAGTTCACGTTAAACACATACTGAAGTTCTACCACTGTTCGAAGTATGCAAACATGTTACAAAAAAATAAGTAAGGTATGCATGCATATTTGGGAATAATCCCATAGTTGCCCACGGAACAAACTCAAACCCAAATTAGAAAATTGAAAATTACAAAAAAAACAAAAAGAAAAAAGAAAAAATAGAGCGCGATGCTGCACCGCGTTGCAATGTGGAAACCAGGAAGTTCAATCACTGGTACCATAGAAGTCCAACTACTACCACAGAATGTGGATGATCCAAAAAACTAATCCCGAAGACAGAATAAATATAAAAAAGATGATTTGTGTGTCTATGGACCAGCTCCACATTTACGTATATGAGTACTCTGAAAAACAAAAAAACATACACAAAATTTTTATAACAACACCAACCGAACAGATCGTATTGCAGCATCACCCAAAAAAACATGCATTAAAACGAGGGAAGTTCAAGCACAAAAGGTGCAGAAGTCCAACTCTGTAACACAGACAGTAGAATCACTGAAAAATACACATTATCGAATTTGGTTTTCAGATTTAATCACTTGGGTGACTACACCTTCTCAGTCCGCGACCTCGAACGATATCATATTGCGCCCTAACATCAAAACGATAAATCCACCAAGCTGTCTCAACGAAGAACCGAAACCAACACGGGCAGACACGAGATCCAATCGCCCGATTTCAGGGGTGTATTCGCCTGCCCGATCAAATTAACAACGCATGAACGGTCCAATCTCACTACTGCAATCAAATCCGCCCTCTATATTCAAATAAAAACAACAAATCCACAGAAGCCGCGGAACCACTCCCTCGGACGAAGAACACAGAACCCGAAATCAAATCCGTTGAAATTAACGACAAATTGTCCACGAAACTCGTACCTACACCAAATTCCCATCATGTTAGAGGATCTAGAACATCCAGTGAATGCAGTAAACTTGTAAACAGACACAAGTTCATCCGCCCCGAGAGTGAATCCGCCAAAATGCAAAATTACGAATCAAAACGAGCATTTAGATGCAGGTATGGGTATCTGGATTACAGTCACATCCCAGAAAACACTACCGACCGGAATAATTCGCGGGGGAAGCCACGGTTGCGAAGATAGCCAGAAGTTCGGGTTCGTACACAGGGAAGTTCAGGCGCGTTACTCGGGAAGTTCAGGTTGTGATCAGAATATTATTCTGATCCCGTGATCAGAATAGTGTTATATATATACACCTTTTATGCACCAACTTTAAGAATATACTTCTCTTCTCGGCAAAATTTCACAGGATGAAGTGGAAGACTGGAGGGCAGAGGCAATGTACATTCTTTTACTTAGCGAGATGAATGAAGTCAAAGCTAATGAAATGGGTGACGAGATTAGCAAGATCTTCAACAAGAATGAAGACTAAAACTTTTGATTTAGCCAGCGAGCCTAATTCCATCAAAACGTGACAAAACAGTTTAACAATGACTCATACTTATATGTAATCTAGTTACAAATTGCGTGTTCATGTTGAAAAGATAACATCATCAGAGAGTGCCACTACACTATAAACAACAGTGCCTTTTTTTAACTGTGCGACAGCAGTGACTCCCAAAACGAACTCCTACCCATGACTCTGGAGACCACCCGTCCGTGCCTCCGGAGACGACATGGCCCCGTGCCTCCAGAGGCTACATACCCGTGCCTCCGGAGAATCCACACATGTGCATGCACGCACATACCTCAAGTGCCTCAACCGTGGCTAGCTGTTGCGCACACGTGACTGGAGATGCTTCACACCCGTGCCTCCGGAGGCGACATGCCAGTGCCTCCGGAGGATTCACACAGGTGCATGCACGCACATACCTCTAGTGCCTCAACCGTGGCTAGCTGCTCCGCACACGTAAGTGCAGATGCTTTACTCCCGTGCCTCCGGAGGCGACATGCCAGTGCCTCCGGAGGATTCACACAGGTGCATGCACGCACATACCTCTAGTGCCTCAACCGTGCTGCTGCACACACGTGATTGCAGATGCTTCACACCCGTGCCTCCGAAGGCGACATGCCCGTGCCTCCGGAAAATTCACACATGTGCATGCACGCACATACCTCTAGTGCCTCAACCGTGGCTAGCTGCTGCGCACACGTGACTGCACATGCTTCAAACCCGTGTCTTTCCAGGCGAAGGAGCTTGGCTTTTGCACGACCTGTATAAAGAATTCCTCCTGAGCTGTGAACTTCTTATAGAATATCATGAACTTCAGCAACCAACCAAATGCGAGAAAAAACGCACTACACGACCAACACACATTTCGACATATGCCCCCCTTCAAGATGTTTATGAAAATTAAACGAGCCAAAGGCGAGCAGGAGGTTCCCCGCGCCAGAGGCGCCGTGTGACACCACGACGGACAACACGCCGCACGAACCAACACGTCACACGACCAACACACACTTCGACCTATGCCCCCCTTCAAGATGTTTATGAAAATTTAACGAGCCGAAGGCGAGCAGGAGGTCCCCCGCGCCGGAGGCGCCGTGTGACACCACGATGGACAATGCGCCGCACGAACCAACACGCTGCACGACCAACACACACTTCGACCTATGCCCCCCTTCAAGATGTTTATGAAAATTTAACGAGCCGAAGGCGAGCAGGAGGTTCCCCACGCCGGAGGCGCCGTGTGACACCACGACGGACAACGCGCCGCACGAACCAACACGCTGCACGACCACCACAACTTCGACCTACCCCCCTTCAAGATGTTTATGACAATTAAACGAGTCGAAGGCGGCGGAGGTTCCCCGCGCCGAGGCGCCGTGTGACACCACGATGGACAACGGCGCCGCATGAACCAACACACTGCACGACCACACCACACTTCACCTATGCCCCCCCCCCCCCCCTCAAGATGTTTATGAAAACTAAACGAGCCGAAGCCGAGCAGGAGGTTCCCCGCGCCGGAGGCACCGTGTGAGACCACGACGGACAACGCGCCACACGAACCAACACGCTGCATGACCAACACACACTTCAACCTTTGCCCCCCCCCCCCCCCCCCCCCCCCCCCCCCACCTTCAAGATGTTTATGAAAATTAAACGAGTCGAAGGCGAGCAGGAGCCTCCCAGCGTCGGAGGCGCCATGCTCCAATTTAGTAAAGTTATACAAACCATGCCTCTGTTAGTATACGCCTGTGCCTATAGAGAATTCACACATTGGCATTGGCAGGATTGAGCGATGCCTCTGCACTCTTCACGACCGTGCGTCAACCCATGCCTTTGCTCCATGTGTATGAAAAAGTTGATGTTTTTTGCTTACTTGAATGGTCACATTTTATAGTGTTGGAAGCCCCCGCCCATAACTACCCCATAAATCTCCATTTCCCAGAAATATAATGGGAACAAAAAGGGAAACAAAAAGGAAACAGGGAACCGATGCGGTTGGCCGTTATTTTTTGTCTGTTTATCGCGCGGAAAGGGAAAAACGGAAAATTGAAGAATTTGGATGGTTAAACTGCAAAACGCACGAAACCACAAATAGGAAAGGGAAAACCGGGAACCAACCGCGTCGGGTGGTTTTCACTCGCGAGAGCGCTCCGCGCCCGACAATTGTCGCGCGCGGAGCGCTACCGAACCGCTCGTTCGGAGCGCTCCGAAGGAGCGCTCGTTAACTAGTTGCTCTCGACTGTCGACGCTATTTTCAAATATGAGAAAACTGGGCGAATCGTACACGCACGATCGATCGATCTTTTGAGTGACTGGGCCGACCCATCTCCCGCTGTACGCATGACTTTCAGTTCCGGTTTTGGGATCCTTCCAGGATTCCTGAACTGTTTCTTTTTTTTCTTTTTTTAACGTTTACAACTTTAAAAAATGTTCAAAATATGCAAAAATCGTTTAATTTTTTTTCAAAATTTTAAAAACAAATTCGTATTTAACAAAATGTTCTGATTTCCAGAAAATGTTCCGTTTTCAAAAAAATCACATATTCCAAAAATGTTCACGCTTTCAAAATTTATTCAGAATTTTCAAATTGTTCTCAGTTTCATAATTTTGTTCTCAAATTGAAAACAAAAAAATCGGATTTCAAGATTTTTGTTGCCGTTTTCAAATTTTATTCATAGATTTAAAAAATCCAAAAATAGTTTGGGAATTTTAAAAATGTTCAAAAATTCAAAAAGAAAACATAAACTGGTCACGTTTGTCAAAAGAGGTTCGAAAGTTCAAAAAAATTGCTTCATTTTTGGAAATTTGTTCGTTATTTTTCAAGAACAATTAAGTTTTGCCGCTGCGTTAGTTCTTTAAGTGTCGCGCTATGCATCTATCACTAGAGCTCGTCAATTGCAGATTTGCAGTGGCTAGCAGCACGCTACACATCAATACGCTGTCGCAGGTTCTATTCCCTGCTAGCACACGCTCCTTTTTTTTTCACGTCGCTATGCGGTGCCACCCTAAATGGGCCGGCCCAGGTGGGCTCCCCCGTGCGAATCACCTACTACTTGTTGCAAAGCGAGTTTCTCAAAAAAATTAAAAAAAACTTGTTGCAAAGCGTGACATATAGGAGGTCCGCCCAAAAAAACAAGTCTTCCCATGCATCGTGAAGAATTTCAAGTATTTGGGAACGAAGGAAGTACACGTCAAGCTCATGACATTAAGGAACATCCAAATGAATCAGGCCAATTCAAATGTCTGCCACTCTAGCCCCTTTTTGCTTGAACGGGCAGATGACAAATTCTAAATTCAGCTTCAATTGCCCCTACAATTTTGAAGCGAATGGCGAAAAAAAAACAAATATTTTTTTATCAAGATAGCTGTTTGGCGACTCTGTGTTTGCGCACATATCCAGCTACCTTCAAATTCATATGATGCACGCTCCATATAACGAATGGAGATCAACGGCGACTTGCTAGACTTGCTCTTACATATCATATATCCCCAAATGACCCTTATTTGTTTTGACAAAAAAAATTTCGTAAGTTTGGTGGTAAACTTTCGCATTCGTCACCTACATCGTGACAAAAGATTTCAGAGATAGAAAAAATTTAGACAAAGAACATCCAAATGAATCAGACGAATCCAAATGTCTGCCACTCTAGCCCCTTTTTGCTTGCACGGGCAGGTTACAAATGCTACGAGCGATCACTACGAATTCCCTCCCCAAAACAAAACTGTGGTGGCTTCTTACATCGTGACAATGCTCTACGTACAGAGCCTACCTACGCAAATATCCATATACCGTGTCACCACCAGCGCAGGTGCAGGTACACGAAACAGGACAGGGCAAGCGACATGAAGGGTGCATTGGCGGTGGCAACGTGAGCCTGGTCGGCGTCGGAATCGTCGTCGTCTGATCCAAGGTCAGGCTTGTGGTTGCCCGGCGGTGGTCGAGATGTAGACGTGGCTGAACCGGGTGATCCAGCTGCGCTGCATATAGGAACCCCAACATGATAAATTTGAAAGTGGGCGAGGTGCAAATTTGTGGTAACAACAGATAGGATAAATTCAGCACAACAAAGTCAGTAGCCACAAATTGAGCTAAGTAAACATCTCATGTTATTCGACGTGTTATATAATTCAAATTTCATCTAGCAAATATCATGCTCTTCTAGCTAGATACATCAGATTGCAGAAAACATAAACGAAGTTTATTAATGAATTACTAGAAATTCCTCATGTATTCTTTGCGAAGAGCTACAAATGGAAGCAAGTACAATGTGTTGCACGTACCCTGGAGATGCAGGGAAGGTGCATGATCCATAACCTGAAAAACGTAAGAGAAAACTAGATTATTAGTACAGGTGTGTAAACGCTTCACTTGCCTAGGTACAACTAGAAAGTAGGGTTCACAAACTGGACGAAAACTGGGCAATGTGCAAACACAATGAATAACTTTTGCATATCTCAACACCATCACTTAATCGGAAATTTTAGAAGTTTTTTTTTTTTTTGGATAACACACTCATGCTGAAGTTACCAAAAAATGGCGCATCAAAATTCATAAAACGGCTCACACATATATTCTTCGTTCAATGCATGGAGGCGCAAAGATTAGTGCGTGTTCTTGAGAGAAAAATTCTCCCAATGAAAGCATAATCCCAAAGGTTCCAAAAAGAAAAGTACGCCGGCTATTACCTATTAGTGCAGTGGTAGTGATACTACTAACGAAGCGAAAAAAGCAAAAGCGACACTGGTCAAGCAAAAAAAGGCGGCAAAAGCAAAAGAGACGCGTGCATGGAAGGGATTGCACTGATAGGAAGCTTGCAAGTTGCAACCGAGGAAAAGGAAGCACCATACTACAATGCAAATTGTTTTTGAAATATACTTCAATGTAATTTATTTATTTTGAAATAAACTAGTAGTACAATGAAGATTTAAAAGATAACCAGGGCATAATTGAAGAACCGATCGAGTGCGCAACGCATGCGTGACAGAGAAGGGAGGAACAAAGGTAGAATCAACGTGAAGAATTGTTTGTACTGACTGGGGTCGGTGAGCGTGACGGTGGCGGTGCCGGCGAAGTCGCAGGCGCCGGGGGCGGCGCGGGAGCGCTGGTAGACGGAGTTGAAGGCGTAGGAGGCGTGCGCGGCGAGGGTGTTGGGGAGGTAGCAGAGGGCGCTGGGCTGGATGGGCGCGCAGTCGGCGCCGCCCGCGGGGCTGCACGCGTAGTCCAGCGCGGCCTGCACCGTCCTCACCGGCGCCCCGGTGCGCACGATGCACCACGTCGGGTTCGCGGCCCCGGCGCCCGCGAGCAGCTGCAGAGCCCACGCCACCGCGAGCCACAGCGCCGCCAGAGGAGAGCGCCGGCGCCGCATGTACGTAGGTAGTCTGATGGAAGCGTGGCCGTGGAGGGTGCGGGAAGAGAGACAGCAAGGAGTAAAGGTGGTGGGAATATGTGCGAGGTGGTGGGAGGGAATATGAGAAAGAAGAAAGATGGTGGGAGCGGGCCGAACCAGGAGGAGGATCTCCTTCTCCGTCTCCATGGAGAACTGCTTTCTTTTCTTTTCTTTTCTTTGCTTTTCCTTTGGGAGTGTCTAATCTAAGTACGACCGGAGAAAGGAGATAGCGAAGGAGAGGGGGTCTAGGAAAAGCAAAGACCATCGAGGAAGAAGAAGATCAACTGGTAAAAAGATAGCAATCAGGCTGGCTGATGATAAAAAAGGGAGAAAGTACTAGGTTGCCAGAGGTAATTAACGACTAAACTAACTACTCATATTTTTTTGAGAGAAATGTCGGCTTTATTGATTACTTAGAACAAAGTTACAAAGAGTCTCCGGATACATTCCGGAGCAGAATGGAAAACAACAAGACTAGGTAGATTCTTACAAGATTTAGCTAAAATATGAGCAGCTACATTAGAGCATCTCCAACAGTAGCTAAAAAAACGCGCGCACAGGGTAAAATGTGATTTTAGCACGCGCGGGACGGTTTCGCACGCTCCAGCGGAGGCGGAAAACTCAGGCGTGCGGGAAACGATTGCGCGCGCGGGGGAAAAAGCGGCCGGTCGCGCGCTAGATTTGGCGCGCCGGAAGTTCCGGCGCGCCTATAAAATGCAGCGCCCGCCACGCGCCCTCCCATCGCTCTCCACCTCGCCACGCGCCCTCTGCCGCTCTCTCATCACTCCCTCTGCCGCTTTCTCGCCTCGCCGCCGACGCGCCACCACCGTGCCACCATGCCGCCGGGGAGTTTCGGGCTACCGCGGCGTCCGCGCGCGCCCGTCCGGCGCCTTCTCCGCCGAGATTCGGTCCGGCGACGTGCGCCTCGGCCTCGGCACCTTCGAGACCGCCCACGAGGCCGCCCGCGCGTACAACGTGGCGGCGTGGCGCCTCCGGCGGTCCCGCCGGGACATGAAATTGCCGGAGGTGCCGACGCGGGAGATGGCGCAGGAGCTGGCGCCTCCCCTGGGGCTTCTCACCGACGAGGATCGTCGCGAGAACCGGAGGTGGGAGCGCCGTCTCAGCCTCGCCGAGATGGACGAGGAAGCCATGGCCCTGTGGCGCCAACGCTTCCCGCAGGACGTCATCAACGAGCAGCAGTTCTTCGTGGAAAGGAAGGCGGAGAGGGAGAAGAGGAGGGCGGAGCGAGCCGCCTATCGCGAGTACCGGCATACGCGGAAGGCGGCCGCTCAGTTCAACATCGAGCTAGGAGCAGCGTCGTCCTGGGACTCCGAAGACGAGCGGTACCTTGACGCCTTCATTGTGACGTCGGAGGAGGACATCACCGAGGTGGAGTCCGAGTCGGAGGAGGACGACGAGTAGTTTTTTTATCTATCGTTTTATCTATCGTAGGAGGAGGCTATGAACTATCTACGCACTATCTATGTATCATTTTTTATCTATCGTTTAATCTATCTATGTACTATCTATCTATCGTTTAATCTATCTATCTATTGTTTTTATCTATCTATGCATATGTGTGTATCGAGTCGTAATACAAAAGAGAACAAATATAGCGCGTCTGCTGGAGCGGCTCGCGCGCGCTCTATTTTACAGCGGCCGCTGGAGCCAGCGCTCCGCGGCGCGTAAAAACTCGCGTAAACGGCACTGTAAACGTTTTTTTTGCGCGTCTGTTGGAACATACTTGAACACCACAGAGTCAAAGATCCTCGAAGCAACCTTGATATCATTTACCACAGTACCGATGATGGAACGGTCAAGGGTGCTGGCATTAGTCCTATCCACAATCTGTAGCAAAAATCACATTGGAGAAGTGTTCATCCCATGCTAATTGCACAGCCCTTCGAAGAGCCATAGCTTCCGCAACTTTAGGTTCTAGTGCACCTCGAAGAGGCTCAGTGAATGCGGCAACATAAGTGCCCTCGTGGTTCAGGGCCACCGCACTAGCCCCAGACATGTTGATATCTGAAAATACAGCAGCATCCGAATTAATGACAATAACACCTGACGGCGGCGGAGTCCACATTGTATTGGAAGAAAAGGACTCACGCCTGATGACAGATACAGAGTTGAAAACGTGTTGCATAAGAAAATCAGTGTATGAACGGATTTTCTCCCCCCTATGGCGAGGCTGAGGGATATCAAGCGAGTGACGCGCCTCATTACGAGCTTCCCATATATGCCACAAAGACACTGCCATAATCGTGGCATCTTTGTCTGAAGATCTTGAGAAGAAATCAAAGAGCCATTGTTTTGTGTTTCTAAAAGAGGACGGACAGAGTTGGATGCCATAAAATAGAGAGCAAAGCAAGATGGCATCGGAATGTGCCCCCTTAACTGAAGCTAAACCATGAATTCATTAGCACTTTTTTTTTATAAAGAGAGTTTTCTTTTCGATTTCCATCATTATTAGAAATCACAAAGTCTTACAACCGACACCAGGCTATTGCCAACTTACATTACATTAGCAAATCCTACAATGCACACTGTGGAGGATGAGAAGGGGGCCACCCCCACTTATCTCCTCTAAAGTGCAGATTACCCAAGCCGAGAATAGACCAGGTTTCAGACGCAAACACTAAACGACCCCTATCATAATAATCCTGAGAAATCCCACAAGCCGGGTTCTCTAGGATGGTCGCACGCAAAATAAACCAGACTATCAAGTTCTGATACTCAACAACTAGCACCATACCACTTAAGTTCAACTGAAGAAACAAGACAGAGACAAATCAAGGACAGAATAAAGGAGATCTCCCAGGACTATAGCACCAGTTTAGAGAACTTCAGAAGATCATGTCGCCGCGATTCTGTGTACAGCCCTCCATCCCAGCATCGTCCTGAAGATTTCTCCAGCAACCTGCTCAACCTTTTTTACGCCCTCTGTCATTATTCTTCGTCTTCTTGGGTTTATCTGCAAGATGAGCCAATCATGAAGCATTTTAATCATCAAATTCACTGGTACACAGGGATCGGAAACCTTGTTTTATCAGAAACCACTCTGTTTCTAAGTTTCCAAATAGTCCATAGGACAGCTGCAATTCCCACAGTCACAAGGGATTTTTCATCTTTATTAAACTGTTTCAGCCAAACCCCATAATTCATTAGCACTTGATGAAATAATGTAATAGAACCAGTGGAGACACTAACATAGGGCCTGTTTGGGGTTGCTCCACGCCAACAAAATCAACTCCACTCCATCAAGTTTTCTTTGAAGCTGTTCCACTTAGGGGTTGCAGCTCCAACATAGAGCAGTTTATCATGCTTGGCGTCTAGCTAGCTCTAGCTTCAAGAATTGGAAATTTTGGTGGGAAAGGTTTATTGGGGGGGTTGGGAAAGTAAAATGAAAGGGTACCCACTTGCCGGTGGCAGAGGTAGGTAAATTTTTCTCAACTCTATGAGAACTTTTCAAACTAGAGTTTATGGAGCACCCCTTGAAGAGCTTCCTGAAAAATTGAAAGTTGTACCATAGATTTTAGTTTTTTTAAGCAAAACTTCATGGAGCTGCCCCGTTTGGGTTGCGCTTTTCAGAGCGGGGCTGAATTTTAGGGAATGGAGCACTCCCAAGCAGGTCCATAGTATGACTGAATATTATATTTTCTGCTAGGAAGTTCATTGGCAATTTACAGATAGACAATAATTGTCTTGCAAATTGAACACATGTCTAGTAAAATCATCTTATAGTAAGAGGTTTTTTGTTTCACATATATGAGGTCATGTTCATTTCAGCTTTGGGAGGTGGCTTTGGACTGTGAAAAGATGAAGCTCAAACAAACATCTATTTTAGAGGAATCACAAGAGAAATCTAATTTGGATTATTTTCAGCCCAAAGCACACCTGTGTGTACTTTACAGCCAAAGTCGTTTCCCTAGCCCACCGCCGTTGGCGTTTGGTCGTAATTAAATCATAGATGCCACCGCAGCCACGACATGTCTCTCCCTTCACCCCTCCTCCTGAAATAGTGTGTTTTCACCAACTCACAGTCGTGTCCAGAGTTGTGTTGTCAAACAGCTAACCTTCACTGTGGCAGCTTCCTCGGCACAATAGCTTTGCCAGCACAACAAGTCCACAGCTGATCTTTCGAACCTGCGACCCAAACTAACCGGGTCTTAGTGTCCACATGCGTGTGATCTTCTATCAAATCAAAGTCGTGCCTGATTTCCTTTTTCTTTTTAGAGAAGGATGTTGATCTAAATTTTTAGGGGAGGGTATCGATCTGATTTTTTAAGGGGAGGATATCGATCCGATTTTTTATTTAGGGAAGGATATGGATCTGATCTTGGCTTGAGTTTGAAAATATGGGCACAATTGGTATATTGGGTAGGAATGGGGAGCGCGTCTACAGCTCGCCCATAGCGAGAGCAAGCGCCTCCTCACCTATGTGTTACGCGCTACTGGGTCGGTATGTTAATTGCTACAAATGTTTATTCATTGTTTTGTTTTTTTATTTCTTTCATTTTTTTCTTTTCATTTTTCTTTTTTATTTAAAAAATAGATATTTCAGAATTCATTTACTTAATTTATTTAAAAGCATTCATTGCACACTTGGAAAATGTTCATGTAGTGTAAACAATAATGTTAGTGTAACTTTTGTAAATGTTGAAAGCGTTAAAAATGATCATGACATTTAAACACGTGTGTGAAAAAAAAATCATTTTTACAATGTTTGGAAAATATAAAATAAGTTCATGACATTTTAAAAAAGTTCACCTGTATAAACAATTGTTTTTGATATTTGTACAAATGTATAGAAAATGTTAAAAAAACGTTTTTGTAATTCAGGAAAAATTTTAATACTATTCAAAAAAATCAAGCATCTCAAAAAATCTTATTAGCATTTATAAAATGTTTATACAATGTAAAAAAAATGTTTTCCTGAGTTAAGAAAATATTTAGTACCATTCAGAAACAAACGTATGTAACTTAAAAATGTTCACACGTTCCAAATAAATGTTCACGACATTTAAAAAAATATACAATGTAAAACAATGTTCATGTAGTATTAAAAAATGTATCACATCATGCAAAAATATGTTCGACAGGTATATTCAAAGAAAATGTTTCAAAACCTGCATTTATAAAATGTTCAACCTATATAAAAAAAATATTACGCTTGCATAATAAAAATGTGCAATGTGTATTGAAAAAAGTTGAGATTTATTTGAAAAAAGAAATAAAAAGAAAAGAAAATTTTAATAAGCTGAAGAAAGACCAAGGAAAATCATGAAACCCGATAAGAAACACACAAAGGAAAAAAAATGCATGGAATCTCGGTACGAGGGAGATATAGCTCCTGAGGAGGAATGGGTGATTCAGTCGAAGCCTACTATGCAGCCCAATATGAAGAACGGGAGGGCCAGAGAGTGCCAATCAGACCGTCGGCAGTTGCTCAAAAAAAAAACGTCGGCATCAGACGAGCAGTATTGTCACTCAAACTCGTCTTCCTGGATGCTTCACTCGACAGAAACAAATCACCCGTCGTCCTTCTCTTCCTCCGGGTGCATCGCTGTCACGGAGCAGAGCTCCGGCACGGCCTCTTCCCATCATCCGATGTCGATGCGAGATTTTTACCCCCCTAGACGACTGAATCTCGACGTGTTCTTCCAAACAACGTTGATCAGGAGAAAGAGGAAGCAAAATCGCCAGTCAGATACAGCGACGTGCCGGGCCAGACGATCCAGCGCACGGCGAAGCGACGAGACCTCCGGGCAACTGCATATACCGCTGCCCCGCGGGAACAGGAGGAAAGGGAAGGAATCAACGTCGATGTCAGGATGCTGCGCCGTAGCGCTAGCCGACGAACCGACGGTCGCGCACGCCGGCCGGATTCAGTGAACGGACACACGGCACGGCCGGCGGGCCAAGTGGCGCGGCGGTGGCTTCCAAGTATCTGCAGCTGCAGTCAATTCCAGCGCGTGGTTACCGCGTGCGTTCCAGTCTTTGAGATGGTGGTGTGCGCGATCGCCATCCATTGTATTAAGTGAAGTATAACTTCGCAGAAAAAATCAACCCAAAATAATATTCACATCTGCTGGTAGGAAATTGTACAATGACAGTGGACTGATGCTATCATCTACTAGTGTAGTACTAGTAAGCATATATACTATACTTACTTGCAGGCTACGGGGCCCTGACAAATGTAAATAAAGAATCTCAATATCAATATGCTAATACTACGACATCATGGATGCGTCGACAGATTCTAGAAGCTTCTAGCACGTCAAAACCCGTTGTAGTGGCCGCCGAACGACACGGTCGCCCTGGTGGATGCGCCACCCATGACCGACGACACGGCCTGGTTCAGCCTGGACGCCTGCTCCACGGCACGATGAATTCTCTGCAGAGCGAGCAAAACCGTCAGGAAACAGCAGGCCATTTTTTCGCCCCAAAATGAGATTCTTCAGTGCTTTAGGCTAATCTATTGCAAGATTCCATGCTTCAGATAGAAAGAAGATCAAATCGTCAGGTGGAGTGGGCCATTTTCTCCCTATTCTCTAGCGCTTTGGCCTGATAAAATATACGGTAGTGTACTAGAAAGAAGATTCTAATCTTTAAAAAGAAGCGTGATCAATTCTATTCCAATTGGATATGATGACAAAGTTGCTGAACTCATCAAATGTTGTTTATTTCCTTTTGCACCTAAAAAGTATGTATAATAAATGAAGTTTAAGTAAGCTATGTAGGGGCACAGTGACAAGATTGAAGTGGTGAATTAATTCAAGAACACAAGGGAAGAGTGATCAACCTCATCATCGGCATACATCTGGAACTGGGACTTGTGATCCTGCACCTTCCTCTGCTGCTGCTGCTGCTGCTGCTGATGCTGCGGCCTGCCGCCAAGCACCAAGATGCAGAAGGTGGCAGCGGCGACCCCGAACGAGCAGAGCGCCCCGACGCCATTCACCCTCAGTTTCCCGACGCTGAAGCCAGCAGCGTCCATCCCTGCCCTGTCTCTCTCCGCACTTTCTTCCACCTCATGAGGTAGATGATCAGGTGCCGCTTCCACCATCACCTCGTCCTCCTCACCAGCTTCCTCTTCGGCAACAGGGGAGTTCACCACCTCTTCCTCCTCTTCTGCACCGGAGATCATCACCTCGGTCGCCATCATCGTGAGCTCCCCTCGCCTCGGCAAGGCCTGCACGACGCCGATGTCTGTGAACTCGACGGCATGCTGCTGCTGAGCAGAGGCGGATTGCACCGGTGGTTCCATGGCCTCTTCTTCATCTAGGATGCAATCATAGGTACAGGGGTGAGATGCAGGGTGGAGGGTGAAGTGGCCCATGTCGATGACGACCAAATCAGACCCAAACAAGAGCTGATCCTGATCCTTACCACCACCAGCAGTGCACTCCTCCATGAAGAAGGAGCTCCCGAGGTCAGGCAGGAGCTCCCACTCATCCAGGCTAATTGCATCCATGGAATCCCCTCCGGTCATCGCAAACCAGTGCAAGGAACAAGAGCGGATCCGATTAGGGAGTTATTATAGCTGCTCCGACCTGCTTGCAGGCAGCTATGAGGATGCTATGGAACGGATGCTCCCCAAGAATCAAAGCAAGTGGTGGCTTGGAAGGATATGCTCCCCAAGAATCAAAGCAAGTGGTGGCTTGGAAGGATACTTTCTCTTTTCCCAGGAGGGGAACAGCACCTGAAGAAGCTAGTGGGGGAAGTGGGAACAATATGTTGCACCAAGGGAGATGGCAAACCAATTTAAGGAGATCCTGTGTGTATGTGCTTTGCCTTCCTGCTAAGTGACAAAGCTGAAAGTGTGCTTTCGGGCCTACCAATGGGGACTTGTTCCTTCCTTCCTTCCTTCTTCCTTACTCAATTCTTTCCAGCTGCCATATTTTTTCCTGCAATATCAATTAATTACTTGCAAACAATCTGCAATGAGAAAGTGATTGATACAAGGGGGTGGTGAAAAATATCATTATAGACAGCTTTAGGATATAATGTCGGCGCAGTCAAATCATCCGACTGGCAAACTCATCCACAATTCTAAAATAATCCAAAGCACCAGCGCAGCGTTACTTGGCGATCTTACTTGCACGACATAGCAAACTGTAATCAAATATGTCCACTCAGTTACTGTCAAGGATCATGATGTCAATGCCACCGAACCCGAAAGGGATTTCGATGAACGTCCTCTTCAGAATCAAGTTACATATAAAAAGCTTGCTTTCAGAGAGAACTGCACACTAAGTAACATAATAATGGATAGGGTCAAAGTTATTACGCGGTAGATCATAAACAAAGGAACTGATAAACGGAAACAGCGGGAAGTAAAGATGGATAGAGACACACACCAGCTGAGCACGGAGGGCAGAAGAGATGGAGACGCGTGTTTAGAAGGTTCTGCAGAAATATAACTCAGAAAAGTTGAGATGTGACCCAAGACAGCGATGGATAACTGTGCACAGGACAATGTAACTGGGAGAAAAGGAAATGAAATGGGTCTTCAGAGTAAAACAATTTCACTTCAAAATGAGATTTGTTCGGATTCAGAACTGTTTCGTTTCTTTCAAACAGCATGGTGTGTGTAAAAATCAAGACAGTTTTACAATTCAGAGCAGGAGTCCACGGCCCAGGGTTTAAGCTGGCGCAGGCAAGGGCGACATAGCGAAGCCAAATTCTAACAGCAACCAAAAGAGATCGAAGAAAATACTCAGATCTTCACCATACATCAAAGAGTTAACTGAAACAAAGGTCAGAGATCAGCTATCGCGTCAGCAAAGCGAAAACGCGTTCCTATATACAACAAGATGAGATCCTGAAAATTTACATTCCTGGGTCCCCACATGCGCGGATGCACGTACATAGCAGGATGGGGAAGCAAGACCAAACAATTTTGGGCCATATATCAGCAGCTAGACTATCGACCAGCATCGCGAAGAAGGCTAGGCATGCCGTAAGGAGGATGGTTCACCCAGTGAGACGGACGCAAATGACGAAGCCCAAGCTCGAGCATTACTCGCCCCTTTACTTAGGTCCCTTGTCTTACTGCTCAGTCTAAGCTTGCTCCAAAGCCTCTTAACATCAAGCACAGTCAATGCCCGTTCCATAAGTTGAGTTGATCCCCTACGAACTCTTAAGTTCAAGTTCTGAACACGCACGATCAAGAAGGCTCTCAGTTGAGAGATGACAGTGGGTACGAAGTGTGCCGCAACCTTCATGATTATAAAAAGCGCTCCAAGAAACACAAAGGGCTCGTCTTTTGCCATTTTGCGCAGAGACCGGCCTCCTGGCATGACTGATCCTAAACTTCCAGCGCTCTCTTGCTGATCAACATCAATATATGTAATTGGATCGAGGCCTGCAGCAAGAAAAACCTTGCTTCAATGCTTGAAGTGATAAAATCAACCTAACAAACTTATCATCAATGGATGTAGCAGTGCAGTGTGCAATATATGCATATCCATTTTTAAACCAATTGAACAATGGAATAAAATCCATACTATCAAGACAGGTCATTATGAGCATGCCAAACTGCCCCAGGAATAATCAAATATGCTGTTGTTCAACATTCACAGGCATCAACAGTAAAACGTTTCAACAAGTAGATAATTGTAGCAAGACGTCAATCCTGATGTATGGGGTCAAGAGCGCAGCTAAGGGTGTGTTTGGTTTGTGCCCAAGGTTGCCCACCAAAGCATTGGATAGCCAAAATTTTGGTTGAGGTTTTGGTTGCCCATGATTTGGCCAACATTGGCAAGAAAAATGAACTAGAGTTGGCTAGAGTTCATTGGCAACCATCCAAACAAAGACCAATCTTTGGGTCATGACTAAAATTTTGGTAAGGTGCACTTTGGCCACAATCCAAACACACCCTAATTCCCCACCATGCCACACGCGGTCTCCAATGTAAATGAGCACTAGACCAATCAGAAGCAAAAACAATCCGAACTTTCAATCGAAAGAACCCCATGCACAATCTTTAATTATGTTCAGGACATCGATAACTGGTACCATATCGGCCGGGTGCTAAGCAGGGATAAATAGTTGAATTTTCCAGTTAATTGGCTATTAGGTGACTCACCAAGTAGCAATTAACTGACCAAGATGCCAATTAACTGGCCGATATTTGGAACAAAATTCTAAGTATTGTTCAAGTTTCAAAAGCAGACATATTTGAAATAGGCTGTTAGCCTGTTACCATTAAATATACTATGTCTGCAGGTATAGCAATTCTCATGTGTGCATGATATTGAGTGCAAGAAATGATATTCAAAATCAAAGAACAAAGATAATGATCATACCTGTAGTCTCTTGATAGAACTGAACCAGAGACTTCAGATCTTTTGTACCCCTGTAACGAACCATTGTAGTCTCATTTGCCAGAAGAATGGCTGGGAAGCCACGGACACCATATCTTGAAAACAAGCTGCAGTCAGCAGAAGAGGTAGGATGAGCAATAATTCACTGGGCAAATAACATGTTGGAAACAAAAGGGCCAGGATGTATCACTCAGGCACACAAAAAAGATTTCAACAATCAGATACCTAGGTGTCGCAGAAGATTCTTCGACAGCAAAGTGATGTATCTGAGGGAACATGGTGCTGAGAGCTTCAAATATTGGTCGAAATTTGCTCGAGAAAGGACACCATGCGGCATAGAAGAGAATGGAGCATGAGGCACCGGTACAGCGAAGGTTCAACTCTTTATCAACAGCATCTCCTCTCACCTTCAGTAGGAGGAACATATTTTAAATTGTTAACAGATAGTCAATAACTACAGAAGAAACCAGAAAGTTTGCCAGATAAGCAACATGCATATCAGCATTCTTGTACGGTACAAGATTAACATTTATATAACAGTTCTTCGTGTATCCGCACTGTATCCTCATCACGCTTCTGTTTGCTCAAATCAAAATCTTGTTCGTAATGTATGAAGAAACTAGATACTCCGGAAATTACATGCACATCTCTCTTTATTCTGAAATTACATGCAGTGACCATGTTATGCCACTGACCTTTTTAATAACATCTGTTGGATTGACTAGAGAAGCACTTAAAACCGTAACATACAAACATGACATGCAAGATGCAACACCGCTGCGTTGTTGCGTCCTTTGGAACAGTGGACCAGAACGATAGTGTGCTCTCACATTCCCAAAACCAATGGAACTAAAAAGCTTTTAATTTCCTGGTTGCAGAAGTCAGTAAGCCATTCTTAGATGCCTACATATAATAGAGGCCCATCGATGACTATTAATTTCATTAATTCTTTTTTTTATTCGCTTTCCTAATACTAACATGCATGTGCACATGCAAGAGACTAGCGAAAGATACGACCAATCGCGCCATAAGGTATGCGCCGCATTGGCAGTTGTCTCCTTGCCAATAGCCAATAATATTGGTCGTTCGCTCAACAGACATAAGAAAGCACGTCACCTTGGCGGGATTTAATGCACGCTTCGACGGAAACCAAGTGTAAGACCAGGACAACGCTGGATGACTATTAGATTTGCATTCCATGGGATTCTTCGTGGCACCGAACAGAGCGGTGCTAGCACGGATTATTGTGGTGATGACGGGGTAGCGCAGGCAACAAAACATTGGCCACCGCTGACGGTTTGTGGAGTTGGAGATGATGGCATCACCGGCAGTACAGGTGGAGATAGCTAAGGAGCCATCATGTTGTTGTGTTATTGTTAAAAAAAACATTAAAACTATCGTTCTTCCTAACTTTTCTCTTCCGTAAAAGGAAAATCAACGTAAATGGGAAATTATGTAATAAAGTAAAGTTTTCCAGGCTTAAATATATGTTCAAGTGATTTGGAATATTTACATACTCCTTTTCTTTTGAACTTCTATTTACATACTCCTTGGTACCACACATAATACTTCCGATGAAATTACACGTAACTTATGCTCAAAGTTACAACTAATTACTAACTGATAAATGTTTTCTATAAATTTGAAAACCAATAGTACCCAAAATATCCCCCACATCGATGCACGGGTAGGGCACTAGTAATGATGCTTGTATTTTTGTTTCCTCCCGCCCGCATTTTGAATCTAACTTGAGGCGCAAATTCGAACCAAGACAAGATTGCGTAACATATGGATGGATCCAACTAATTACTAACTGATAAATGTTTTCTATAACTGGAAACCAATAGTACCCAAAATATTCCCCGCCGCAATGTGCGGGAAGGGCACTAGTAATGATGCTAATTATGTTTCCTCCCGCTTGCGTTTTGAACCCAACCTACGCCCACGAATCAAATCCGAAACACGTCAAGCTTGCGTTAACGCATGGATCCTACCCGTGGCGCCTAGACACGGCAGCGCCGACGCGCCTCGATTATTCTCCTTCGCCTGAGCCACCCGTGTTTTGTCTGCTCCTGGTAATTACCTGATACTATGCACCCACCAAGCATTGCAATTCACATCATTCCTGCCACGAATACCCCTCCCTCCGGCACATTCCCCACCCTCTGTACCAAAATCCCCCTCGTCTTCCCGCTTCTCAAAACCTAATCACCCGCCGCGTCAACGATTCAAAATACCCTACTTCCGCATTGTGACCAAAACATCCCGTCAGTGAGGAGGATACGGCGCGCGGAATGAATCCCGGGGTCGGGGCTATGACGCAGAGCACGAGGACCGGGGTCGGGCTGAGTCGCGGACAGGCGGCGGAGAGGGGAGGAGGCGGCTACCTCGAGGGGCCGGGAGGGCACGATCCGGGCGGCGCGGGGGCAGCGCGATCCGAGCGCGTCGAGGAACGGCGGGCCGGCCCCCCGCGGGCAGGTGGGCTCCGCGCCGGGGGACCCCGCGGCTGCGCCGGCGACGAGGAGGAGGAGGAGCGCGGCGGTGACGGCGACGGCGGCGCGGCGCATCGTCGGAATGGCAGCAGCCTGGAATTTCTTCTTCCAGGGGGAATTTTCTCCGTGGGCGGGGTGGGTGGGTGAGGGGGCGACTGGTAGACCAGATTTGCCACGAGCCTATTCTGGGCGCAGGGGAGGTGACGTGGCTAGCACTTGGTGGTTGTGGCGCGTACGTGCTGGCCTGGGTCCGGTTGCTCGGCGTCACGTGTGACGTAGGGGCCGTTGGGCCCGCCTGTCAGCGTTCTGGCGTCTCGTGATTTCTGTTTGAACAATGGGCGCTGCTACGCGCCCTCTCGTGATTTCTGTTTGAACAATGCGCTGCTACGCGTCCGCAAGTAGATGTATTGAAATTATCCGCCGCGTCTGGACAGCCGTTGGATCCCTCAGCTATTAGCCGTTTGATCTAGTGTGCGCGTCTCATATGCCTCCCACATTATTCCCGCAACATGCGCGTTGTTGCAGAAACAAGACAACAAACTTGCCCTCGGCCCCGATAGAGTTGCGCCTAGCGCGGCGCCGCCGCCAAGCCGCCCCCAAAATCAGCCTGCCGCCGACATGCAGGACCTAAACTGAACTCTCTGCAACACCATGGCGCACCATATTGCGCGTCAGATGCTTGGATAGGACGCAAATCGAGCTCATCGAGGGGCCCTGCTTGGAGAACAGGCGTGGCCTCTACTCCAGCATGACGGCGACGAGCTCCCACGCCGGGCACTCATTTGACGATTTCTACAACCGAAGCTATGTTTCTGAAACATGCGTCGTGTTGCAATGCTTGGCCTTGTACGCTCTAACATCGTGCGCTCCTCCAACGCTTTCCGCCAGCTGATTTTTTTTAAAAGATCGGCCCGGTCGTGAGCCGTCCGATCTGTCGCACTGAGCGGCTAAGTGGGGGCCTCCTCCACCATTGCAACACAAGTCTTGTTGAAGATTTTTTTTTTTGCAACAGAGCTGTTGTTGCAGATTTTTTTTCTGCAACATAGGATTTGTTGTAGAATTTTTTCACAACAGAGATGTTGCTGCAGAAATTTTTAGCAACAAAGGTCTTGCTGCAGAATTTTTTTCGTAACAGAGGTTTTGCTTCAGAAATTTTTCGCAAAGAAAAACACAACATATTGCATCAAAGATTATGTTTCAGAAACATCATCGACGTTGCAAATCCATCAAAACCCAATTGAGAGAGAGTCAGAGGAGAGAGCGCCATGGAAGCTCGGCCATGAGCTCGTTTGTAGAGAGAGAGAGAAAGAGAGAGAGAGGAGGGGGGAGAGAGATAGGTAAGGAGAGAGGGGCTGGTGGCGGAGCGCCATGGGAGCTCGGCCTGGAGCTCGTATGTGGAGAGAGAGAGAGAGTGGTAAGGAGATAGGAGGAGGGGAGAAGAAAAGAAGATGAGGGAGAGAGATGGTTGTGCGGCACGACAGGATAAGGAGCTCTCGTTCCTTGTAGGTGTGGGACAGAAGGAGAGCGGCATCATCACACGATCTCTGTTGATCGGACGGCTGCGTGGGAGACTGATCGATTTTGTGTTATCCGCCGGGTGATTCTTAGAGTTTCCCTTTGAACAATGCCAGTTGAAACGGTTCAACTCCCTCTGTAACCAGTGCAATAGGCATCTCGGAGCATGGTTAATAATATAGGCAACATTCGGCTATAAGAGCATCTCCAGCCGTTCGGCCCCCAGGGGCTTGAAATAGCGCCACCTGGGGGCGAACCGGTGATAAATTCGGCATGGGGGCGGTAGGTTTTCCAGCCGCCGCGCCACGGTCGCCCCAGACACCGTTTTTTTTAAAACATACTCGGCCAAAATTCAGCCAAATACGACACATATTCGGCGAAATTTAGGCGTTTCATTGTTTTTTACATATTGTTGAAAACATAATTTAAAAATAAAATAAAAAACAACGACTACTACTACTGCGCCGCCGCCCGCCGCGCCGTCCGTCAGCCGCGCCTACAGGCCGAAGAGCTTGTCGAAGGCGTTGTAGTCGCCGCTGTCATCGTCGTCGTCCTCCTTCTTCACGCCGCTGCCCCCGTCCTTACTACACCCCTGCCCTAGGTCGCCTTGGCGGACCGGTTTGGTCGGCGGCGATGCCTCGTCGTCGCTGTCCTCGAGGACGATGACGCCGCCCTCGTCGCGGCCGCGGAGCCGAGCGGCGATCTCCTCAAGGGCGCGGCGCTGGCGCTCCATCTCCAGCCAGACGTAGTCCTCGCGCGCCCATTTGATGGCGGCCTCGTCGGCGGCGGCCATGTCCTCGTACTCGTTCTTCACGACGACGAGCCCCCGGCTCCGTCTTCGGCTTGACGAGGCGGAAGGAGGGAGCAGAGGAGCCACGGCCGCCCTTGTTGAAGACGAGGGCACCGCCACGGGTGCGATGCCTGAGCGGCGTCTCCACGGGCTCGGCCTTGACGTTGGCGAGCGCCGGCGAACCGAAGGAGCACGAGAAGGAGGAGGAGGAGGAGGAAGAGGACCCGCCCGCCATGCGCCTTGGCAGCCAAGGGTCGCCGCTCCGCGCGGGGGACCGGGGCCGTCGGGTACTCGAGCGGCAGCTCATTGCTGCCCTCGAGGTGCTCGAGGACGAAGTGGAGCGTCAGCCCGGGGACGCCCCACCACAGACGTCGACCGTCGGTGTTGTGGCGCCCCCTCACCGGCGCGTTGTTGGTGGAGGCGAGCTGCTCCTCGTGGCGGCGTTGGAAGTACGCCGCCCAGTGCGCATGGTTTTTGGCGGCGTACTCCGGACGGCCCCGCACCTCCTCCGGCAGGGAGGCCCGAACGTGCGTGATCTCGGCATGGAAGCGGTCGGCGTCGGGCTGCGGGGGGATGGGGACGCCTCCGACGCTGAGCCTCCACCGCCTCGACACGCGCATGTCAGGCGGCGCCGGGTAGTTCGCCTCGTGGAGGAGGTAGGCCTCCCACTCGTGCAGGTGGCGGCGGCCGAAGCCGTTGGCCGCCGCTCCATCGTCAGGAAATCGCTCTCCCATCGGCGGTTGTGGACGCGGTGGCTGTCGATGGGGAGAGAGAGAGACCAGATGGGGGCGTCGGCGGCGAGAGAGGGACTGTGGACAAAGGAGAGTGCGTCCACCGACGAGGAAGGGAGCGGCTTTTATAGCGGCGGGGGGCGGCAGACGTGTGTACGCGTGGCGCGTGGCGCCGCTCCACTACGCCGCCCGTGAGGAATCAATGGAAGGCTGACCGGCGGCAGCCTTGGCGTTGATTCCCCGTAGGAAACCGAGGCGATGAGGTAGACGAAACGCGCCCGATCGCTGACTCGGCGGGCCCGCCAGGTTTTCGCGCCAAAAATGTTTCCCCCGGCACCCCCGGGCGCCCCCAGCACGCCGGGTTCAGCCTGGGTCCGCCGGCGCCAAATTCGGCCCTAGTCGACGAAAAGTGGGCTTCTGGGGGCGCGACTGGGCCGATTTTTCGGCGCCGGCGATAAAAAAGGGCCTTGGGGGGGCTTGTTGGGGATGCGGCTGGAGATGCTCTAAAGAGTTGTCTGGCATATAGAGTCAGCCTAATAGCCGATATGTACAATAATAAGTTTTGAATATGTGCTACTTTATAAAGAAATGACCCACCTTACAATCTCATAAAGGGTCTTGGAGCTCGTGCTGCAACTGAATACTAACTTAGAGCTCACTTCTCTTCTCTCTCTTCTTCTCGCTCCTTCAACTAAGTAAAGATATAATATTTTAGTCCTTATAGTTTGTCACCTTATTGTATTTGCTCTCAGGTGGTGCATCGTGGTCCGTGATCAAGACAGAGAGAAAAAAGAGAAAACTATATATTAATTTGCTAACTAATACCTTGCATGCAAAGAACTGATCGCTGCAAGTCGTGCTCGCTAGTCTCGAGTCATTAGTGTCGGGGTACGACACCTATGGGATCCCGAGAGACCCCTTTACGATTCGGCGGGGGGAGAGGTATACGCAAAGAGCAGAACCAGTGATCGACGCGGGAAGTTTTTACCCAGGTTCGGGCCGCTGATCAGCGTAAAACCCTACTCCTGCTTTGTGTTCTTATTGATGTTCTTGAGCCCAGCCTTCAGGAGCGCTCGCAATGAACAGTACGTTCAAAGAGCAGCTACGCATGCAGAATGGGCCGGAAGTTCTCCTCCTCTGTAGCAGTTGCCTTGGGCCTCCTTTTATATGCTCAAAGGGGTCTCCACAGTGGCAAAATGTACATACATTGAGGTGTAAAGTAGCTACAGGGTATCATACCTAACCCCTGACGGATTAGGACAAGCGCATTTAATGCACCGTGAGGTGTCCGTTTAGGTGTCCTCACTTTCTTGGGGATGGAAAAAGGGGCCATCCCATCAGCACCGCTTAAGCTCTCCTCCACTGGCGCGTTGCCACGCATCCAGAGAAGGACCCAGAATGTCAGGTTTTGTCGTTGTGCTGGAGTAGCGGTACAGTGGCAGAATCTCGCCGGGCGCCGAAACTTGCCGGGCACCAAGCCTTGCCGGGCGCCAAGCCTTGCCGGGATTATCTTGCCGGGGCTCACCAGCAAAGAATCTTGCCGGGGCTCATCAGCAAGAATCTTGCCGGGCCTCACCAGCAAGAATCTTGCCGGGACTCACCAGTAAGAATCTTGCCGGGGCTTCGTCCTTTGGTCTTCTGCCTTCCAATTATTGACTCGAATGCTTTTTGGATAGTCTTGTGCTTGTTCCCAGTTGTCTTCTCTCAGGAAGGCTCGCTCCCCTGCCACGCCTTTCCCGCCTGGGGGGCTGCAACTCGCCGGTGCGTGTCCAGGGGTAATGAACACCCCCTGTTCACTACACCGACAGGAGCCCCCGGGCCTGGGCCGGACAAACGCACATAGTGTTTGTCTGGGCTAGGCCCAAAAACATGCACCGGTACACGCGCGGCGAGAAGTAACCATTACTCTTGACTTTTAACTGCATGCTTGTGATGACGCAAGAGAGCTTGCGGTTTGCTGGGCCTTGGGCTTGCCGGCAGCATGGGCAGACAGAGCAGGACGGCAACAGGAGTCGTGTGCCCGAAAGGAAGTGCCACACTATGCGACGAGGAGCCAGTCCCCGAGCTTTCCCCATATAGGGTACTGTGGGTGCGGTGCTCGATCCATATAGTCACCCCTGCTGCCGCAGCCGTCTACCGTGAATGTCTCACTGCCGTCTTGCCGGCCTGTTGCTGCAATGGCGCATATAAAGAAGCAATTTATCTTAGTTAAATCAATCTTTATGCATGCAATGCATGTTACTTTTGTAGGGTAACGCAGCAGAAAACAAAAAATTTCCGCCCTACGCACCAGCCCAGGACCACTATGGAGACTGCATACAAGGTTTGATCATTTTCGTTACCGACTCATAGCGCAGCGGAAGTAGAGTCGATGACGATCGGCGGTGCAGATCCCCGCAGCTAGGATTTACAACCTCCCAACCGCGAGGATGTATACCCTCGTCTTCCCTTCGGACAGCCCTCCGGGAGGCGGTCGAACAGTCCCCCGGACGATGTCGCGGACAGCCCTTCGGGAGGACCTTCGAAACTCGAATGGTCACTCGGACAGCCCTTCGGGAGGACTCACAGAACTCGGACCGTCACTTGGACAGCCCTTCGGGAGGCACTCTCGAACAGCCCCTCGGGCACTAAGATCGAAACTACGACCTCTCTACAGAGTTGCACACATACGGTGTCACCTATCCGGCAGGGCTTCGCCGTCCAGAACTAGTTCCTGCCGGAACCTAGACAGCCTTTCGGCTCTACGAAACTCTTTTCGTGGGAGGGAGAGAGAAGCCAGATAACATCTTGGCATGTGTATGAGAGCAAGGGATGAGTGTGGAGGGCTGCCCCTCCACCTCTATTTATAGGAAAGCCAAGGGGTAGGGTAGTTATCCAATAAAACCCAAAGGCATATGAGGGAAGTCCTTCCACAAGGACCTAAAGGAGAAACCAAGGAACAAGAGGGGCTCCAAGGTGGAGCCCCTAGTGTGGCCGGCCACTCCCCCATGAGGGCCCCCCCAAAGGGGGTTCTCATCCATCCACATCACCTTCTAGAAGCCTTTAGCAAAAGCCCTAAAAGGTGGCTTCCAAAAATTATCCAAAAAGCACTTTCACTATTCACGACGACATTTTTCAGCGTCCGTTCGAACTGAAAATATTTATGTGGGCTTAGAACAATTCTAGTACCCACTAAAATAATTTTCAACGCGTTCTGGAACAATTCCAGATTAGTGATTTTCATCTGCGAAAAGCATCTGAAGCGGTTCCGGCAGCTCCGAAACATTTCCGGTTTTTCTTCCAGAAAATTCCCAGAAGTTTCCAGAATGATTCTGGCACCCTCCAAGAATTATCAGGCATGTGCCGAAACCAATTTGACTTAATGGTATCCTCTGAATCAACTTTTCAGTTTCACCGGAACTCATCCGGTGACCTCTCTCTGCGGAACTTTTCCGCTGTCCGAAACTTTTCGGTGTCCGAAACTTTTTCGGTGATTTTCTCTCAGACTCCCTGTCTAGTATTCAGCAGATAGATGACCCTTAAGCGTGTGACCCTATAGGTTCGGTGAAGTATAGACATGACACGGAACCCCTTCCGATCAATGATCAACATCGGAGCCGTGGACACCCATATTGACCCCTATACCCACACGAATGAATATTCGAGTGAACCTCCAGTTGCCGTGTGCTATTCCTGTTGCTTCGCGATATGTTACAAATACCTGAGGTGAGACATGTTGTGTAGGAGATATGCCCTAGAGGCAATAATAAATGTTATTATTTATCTCCGTGTTCATAATTAGGTTTATGTTCCATGCTATAACTGCTGTGGTTCCCGAGCCCGTATATCCATAAAGGCTCTGGGGAAAACCCATGTGCACGTGTGGAATAATAAACGGTAAAATGTATTCCTAGTCATGCCTCTAAGACTAGCTCAAGTGTTGCATGATGATTATGTTTTCCCAATCATGGGCATGTCTATGCCATCAACTTTGAGGGCACAATGTTAGAAGAACATTTGTGTTGAATCGACCCGATTGGTGTTATGCTATGAGATTCATTCGTCACAAGTTAATGGTTAATAACACAGAGATGGTTAACGTTTGCATGATTCCTCAGACCATGAGAGTATCGAGTTTCTTCATGCTTGCTTCATGAACTTTGGGGTTTGTTAAACGTCATCCGTAAATGGGTGGCTATTACGGCGGCTTACGGGTTCATGGGAAAGTATGTCGAGTAACTTGATAGCTCAAGATTGGGATTTGCTCCTCCGACGATGGAGAGATATCTCTGGGCCCTCTCGGTGTTACGGTATCCATCATCGTCTGGCCAGACACTTTGTGATTTGATCACGGGGATGCCGGAACACGGTAACGAGAAAAGAGAACAATACCGGTAACGAGGTAACTAGCATAGTGGACAAGTTGTTGATCCACGGGAATGCCAACATGTAGGGTAACGTAGCAAAAAACAAAATTTTTCCGACCTACGCACCAGCCCAGGACCACTATGGAGACTGCATACAAGGTTTGATCATTTTCGTTACCGACTCGTAGCGCAGCGGAAGTAGAGTCGATGACGATCGGCGGTGCAGATCCCCGCAGCTAGGATTTACAACCTCCCAACCGCGAGGATGTATACCCTCGTCTTCCCTTCGGACAGCCCTCCGGGAGGCGGTCGAACAGTCCCCCGGACGATGTCGCGGACAGCCCTTCGGGAGGACCTTCGAAACTCGAATGGTCACTCGGACAGCCCTTCGGGAGGACTCACAGAACTCGGACCGTCACTTGGACAGCCCTTCGGGAGGCACTCTCGAACAGCCCCTCGGGCACTAAGATCGAAACTACGACCTCTCTACAGAGTTGCACACATATGGTGTCACCTATCCGGCAGGGCTTCGCCGTCCAGAACTAGTTCCTGCCGGAACCCAGACAGCCTTTCGGCTCTACGAAACTCTTTTCGTGGGAGGGAGAGAGAAGCCAGATAACATCTTGGCATGTGTATGAGAGCAAGGGATGAGTGTGGAGGGCTGCCCCTCCACCTCTATTTATAGGAAAGCCAAGGGGTAGGGTAGTTATCCAATAAAACCCAAAGGCATATGAGGGAAGTCCTTCCACAAGGACCTAAAGGAGAAACCAAGGAACAAGAGGGGCTCCAAGGTGGAGCCCCTAGTGTGGCCGGCCACTCCCCCATGAGGGCCCCCCCAAAGGGGGTTCTCATCCATCCACATCACCTTCTAGAAGCCTTTAGCAAAAGCCCTAAAAGGTGGCTTCCAAAAATTATCCAAAAAGCACTTTCACTATTCACGACGACATTTTTTAGCGTCCGTTCGAACTGAAAATATTTATGTGGGCTTAGAACAATTCCAGTACCCACTAAAATAATTTTCAACGTGTTCTGGAACAATTCCAGATTAGTGATTTTCATCTGCGAAAAGCATCTGAAGCGGTTCCGGCAGCTCCGAAACATTTCCGGTTTTTCTTCCAGAAAATTCCCAGAAGTTTCCAGAATGATTCTGGCACCCTCCAAGAATTATCAGGCATGTGCCGAAACCAATTTGACTTAATGGTATCCTCTGAAACAACTTTTCAGTTTCACCGGAACTCATCCGGTGACCTCTCTCTGCGGAACTTTTCCGCTGTCCGAAACTTTTCGGTGTCCGAAACTTTTTCGGTGATTTTCTCTCAGACTCCCTGTCTAGTATTCAGCAGATAGATGACCCTTAAGCGTGTGACCCTATAGGTTCGGTGAAGTATAGACATGACACGGAACCCCTTCCGATCAATGATCAACATCGAAGCCGTGGACACCCATATTGACCCCTATACCCACACGAATGAATATTCGAGTGAACCTCCAGTTGCCATGTGCTATTCCTGTTGCTTCGCGATATGTTACAAATACCTGAGGTGAGACATGTTGGCATTCCCGTGGATCAACAACTTGTCCACTATGCTAGTTACCTCGTTACCGGTATTGTTCTCTTTTCTCGTTACCGTGTTCCGGCATCCCCGTGATCAAATCACAAAGTGTCTGGCCAGACGATGATGGATACCGTAACACCGAGAGGGCCCAGAGATATCTCTCCATCGTCGGAGGAGCAAATCCCAATCTTGAGCTATCAAGTTACTTGACATACTTTCCCATGAACCCGTAAGCCGCCGTAATAGCCACCCATTTACGGATGACGTTTAACAAACCCCAAAGTTCATGAAGCAAGCATGAAGAAACTCGATACTCTCATGGTCTGAGGAATCATGCAAACGTTAACCATCTCTGTGTTATTAACCATTAACTTGTGACGAATGAATCTCATAGCATAACACCAATCGGGTCGATTCAACACAAATGTTCTTCTAACATTGTGCCCTCAAAGTTGCTGGCATAGACATGCCCATGATTGGGAAAACATAATCATCATGCAACACTTGAGCTAGTCTTAGAGGCATGACTAGGAATACATTTTACCATTTATTATTCCACACGTGCACATGGGTTTTCCCCAGAGCCTTTATGGATATACGGGCTCGGGAACCACAGCAGTTATAGCATGGAACATAAACCTAATTATGAACACGGAGATAAATAATAACATTTATTATTGCCTCTAGGGCATATCTCCTACAGACTCCCACTTGCACTAGAGTCAATAATCTAGTTAATGCTAATGCACTTTACACCTGTGGCACACCGGTGTAAATATGCTTCGCTTGTGGTATAGCCTGATGTCCAACGGATCTGACGACTTCAGCTCCGTGTGTATCTTTGCATATCCTCGCGTCTTCACGCTTTCACAAAATTCATATTTTGTGTGGACTTGGCTTGGTATGTATGCGAATCACAGGTCGAACCTGGATTCCTCAGACTGAGTTATGGAGCAACTACCTGTAGTAGTGTCCCATTGACAAAAGCCATCTTGGAACCATACTAAGTTCATGAATGAACTATATGATTCAACATCTTCTTTGTCGCTTTTAAAAGTGGCAACATACTTTGCCTCTGTTATAGAATTCGCCACAGTAACTTGTTTGGAACAATTTCCAACTGTCGTGCCACCATATTGTGTATTACACAAAACCCTTAACTTAAATCGAAAATCGCTTGGAGCATGGATGAAGACTATATCGATGTAACCTTTTACAACAAACTCTTCATGATCTCCGCTTGCGAGAAAACATGTCATCAGTGCTACTATAGTACTCAATGACCCTTTTTCACTGTTGTCCCATGATCAGTACTTTTGATCACTTTGGTATCTATACTCGCAACAACTTTGGGAGTATTGGACATATCTGGTTGTTTTACATACCATGGAATACATGATTAATCCAAACACAAGAGTGTGTGGAATCTCCATCATGTATTTTGCTCATCAGTGTTTTGGGACACCGAGTCTTGCAAAAACTCTTTCCATGTGACTTCGGCAAGAATCACTCCTTGACGTTTTTTAATACTAAAAGGTTTTAGCATTTTGTCAATATGTATCTTTGCTCAGCCCCATCAGGTAAATCTATCTCCATAGATCATCATGCCTAATATTAAGGCTATTTAGCCCAAGCACTTCATCAAAAAAACCCTTTTTAAATGAAGTCCTGATTCGTGTCAAGAAATTTAATTCCAATTAACAATGTGTCAAGAACACAACGTTTTTAGAAATATTATTATGCTCCCACTTACTTTCTTGAATCACAAGCATCTTCGTTACCCATTGATGAAGTCAAAACCCTTTTTGACCATTTCATCAAAACACGAAGATTCCAACTCCTCTTTGCTCTCTTCTGTCCATCGCTGGAACTCTGAAGTTTGCACCCTTACTAGCATCCTCTGGATTGACAAAATACCTTGGACTGTAACACATGCAAGTCCTTGGTTTCATTTCCATCAGATGGAAATCCTTTTGTCATCCATTGTTTTATATCTCATGATATGAAATATGTATTAATTGCTAGTTCAACCCGAACCGACTTTAAGCATCGCTACGGTGAAGCAACCTCATCGTAGTCAACTCCTTGAACTTGTATATTGCAACAAGTCGAGCTTTATGGATAAAACATTTTTATTCGTATCAGTTATAGTTCCATAAATATTCGTCAGACTCTAAGTCTTCCGAAAGGTGTATCAAGGTTTTAATCTTGAATCACTTATATGGAAACTATCTCGGATTGTATTGGCATTTAGCCAATTCCAGAGTCAGGGCCCATCAACGCTTCCTTGTGTATCGTAGGTATACTGTTGTCTAACAACAATATCTCATTTGCGCACCTGAGAGGTTTGCACGAGCCTTGCCTACATGGTTCAGCTGCAAGTTCGACCGAAGTCCATACATTTTATTGTAGAGACTTCCGTATCAGTCGCAGTAGGAAACTCTGGAATTACTTCCAAGGTCTCTTTCCTTTGACCTGATGACGGAGATACTGGTTATCTCGTCGAGTTGCATTATTCTCCCACTCACCTTTTCGAAAGAACCATTTTCTTCAAAAAGCATACCGTTCTTTGTGGCAAACCTATTTGCCTCGGTATAGTGAGGGAGGAATACCCAATGACTTGGGATAACCTACAAAGTAGCACTTGTCTGATTTGGAATAGGTTTGTAACCTTTTACACAAGCCCCATATTCCAAATGTTAAGAAAAGATATAACATGGTTGGGCGTACCATACCATGGTGTCATTTCAACAGACCTGATGGAGCTCTTTTCAGTGTAAAAGCCGCAGTCTCTAAAGCATCACCTTTTAAAAGGGATAATGGCAAATTTATTTATGTCATCTTTGATCTTACCATGTCATAAATGGTTCGATTACATCTTCACAGACTTTCCACTCACAGTGGTGTTCCAGGAGGTGTAAGTTATGAAACTCTTTTCACAACTCATCAGACATTCGCTAAACTTGTAACTCAAATATTTCTTTCTGCAATCGAATTGTAGAAACATAATTTTCTTGTTACAATAACTTCTACTTCATTTTGAAAACCTTTCAAATGATTTCAAAAGATCCAGACTTACGTCTCATCAAGTAAATATCCATATATCTACTTGAGTCATTTCTGAAGATAGATAAATCCACTACTTGCAACAACATTTATCGGACTACATACATCAAAATGTATGATCACCAATAAGTTCTTTGCTCGTTCCTTATGGCCTGTGAACGGTATTTCAGTCACTTCACTTTTCGGAGGAAAGTTGCAAGTGTCAGGTGATTCAAAATCAAACGACTTCAAAATCCATCATAATGGAATTTTCCATGCGGGTTTCTCCAATGTGACCAAATGCAGTGCCACACTTGTGTGGTATTCTTTTAGTCTTATGACATTTAGCGTCAGTGTTATGGATGTATCATATTACCATCAATATTCATAACATACGTCCCATCGATGATGGAAGTATGGCCCTCATGTTATTCATAATACTGAACAGCAAAAGTTCTCTTATGAACAACCTTCTTGCAAGATAACTTATGCAATGGGCTAGAGTGTGTAAAACTCTAATTGAATTAGGAAAATAAACACAGACGGTAATACACCGATGGAAGGTACAGTAACATTTACTATGTTCCCTGTGTATACCTAAACCTCATTCCTGGCTAGTCTTTCAGGCCATAGTAGTTCTTACATCGAGTTGCAACAGAATGCAATCGAGCGGGTATCTTTGTGATTAACTCACAATACCCAAGAATCAGTGATTAACAATTTAATCATAATTCCCAAGAACTATATCTTTGACCAGCCTTCTATACATCAAAAACTTGTATGACATTCATACATGAGCTGGATATTCCAGTCTTCTTTCTCATTGCCTTTATACTTCTAACAGTTTAACTTTTAGTATTTCTCCTACTCTCAGAAGAAGCACCCAACTTAAGAGTGGCGTTAGCCCCGGACTTCCTAGGTGTGTAAGTCACACTAACACCCTTCGGACACTTCCTTTCTCTTTAAGTTGTTGTTTTATTCACTTTTCATCATATGACAGGCGTTCTACTGGATCCCTCTCTTATCAGTCTAATGCATAGTAAACTCCTTTACTAATAGTTTGCAAACAAACATTGCTTTGGATATCTCATATCTTTTAGCCTTTGTCTGTCTCTGAAAATGATTTTCAGATTCCATGAATATCACATAACTATCCAAACTTTCGAAGTTCAGGTCTGATGGAAGCAAACATATTGCACTTGACTGAAACGGAATTCTAGCTTTTGGATCGAAGGACGAGAGTCACATGATCCATAGCATAAGCGAGAGAATACCGAAAGTATGCGATAGGACAAAGTCCTTCTCGGCACTCTGGAGGACAATCCTCACATTACGTTACCAACCGTAAAGATTTAACCAGATATTTAACAGCTATTCAATTTTAATAGGGAAGGTGGAAATGCGAGTCATTATTCTACAACTATTATGCAAATCACACTTAGACAGTGTTCAAAATTAATTGCACTGAGAATTAAACAAGTTAATTCAACAGTGCTCTCCCACTCAAATCAATATCTCTCATGATTGATTGTGAGCGATTCAAGATCCATATTACAATTCAACGCCAAGGATGTGTCCATCTCAAGTGACGAAAATTGCAATCGGTAGGCCAACTTGCCAATCACATCTCTATGTGACTCTTGTTCATCTTTCGATGGGCGTGTTCCGAGCTCAGGACGCTCCTCCAGAACGTCAAGACAACCAAGTGATCTTGCTGCGAGGTCTCAACTCACCCGCCTCACACTTCCCTAATCGTTCGCACCCATGTGTCCATGTGATGCCCCGAAAAGTTAGGTGCCGTGACGGTGCTACACTTGGGAGAACACTAACTACTTGATATTTTTGTGAGAGATCACCCTAATAAAAGCGACTACCGCGCAATCAAGAAGGGTGCAACATAAGGGATAAACATCTCAGGCAATTCATAATAGCATGATATGGTATAGCCCTTTCTGACGGAGAAGTCTTGTATTTCTTCGTCTTCGGCATTCGCGTCGGTGTTCACCTTTGCGAAGATTGCCACCACCTTGTCGATGCACCAGATAATATTGCTATCTCTATAGCTAATAAAATAATGCATTACAACAAGGTTGACACGCAGGTCATTTAAAGTGCAATCATATGGCTCCAGCCATCATGTCGAATCATGACACGCAGGTCAATAAATTTACATTATATAGTCATCTCATACATAATCAAATTATTATGAGCACTGCTATACCACATCATATGCACATGCAAACCCTCCTGCAAAACCAAGTTAGACGCCTCTAATCGGTTCATGCAAAAACTTGTTTTACGTGGCTTCTAAGGTTTCGAAACAAACCGAAGCTACCAACGTCCATCATCAAGTATGATAATTCAAGTCGCTAGATTAACTTTCCAGGGTGTATGAAAACCGAGATAATAAAATCTCGAGCCCCATACTAAACTTCATCATACGCATGACCCCCGTGCAGATCATATCTGCATTGCCCTTTCGTCTGCGAAATTTCATCTTTCTTTTTAACTACGGTGGAATTCAATGAACTGTTAGCACTTCGTTGATCAATCAGGATCGCGGATTGCCAGAACATTGAAACTCCACCATGCTGTTATCAAGATCAGAAATATGCAAATTCCAGGGAAGCAACAAGAACCTCGGGTAACAGATTTCATCTGCTACCCGCACAAATAATTTTTAGTAATAGAACTCATCTACTACCTAATTATATTGTGCAACACCCATACATCACTATGTATTCTAGATCGCAACCTGCATCTACGCATAGCACGGCTCTTGATGCCACTGTAGGGTAACGCAGCAGAAAACGAAAATTTTCCGACCTACGCACCAGCCCAGGACCACTATGGAGACTGCATACAAGGTTTGATCATTTTCGTTACCGACTCGTAGCGCAGCGGAAGTAAAGTCGATGACGATCGGCGGTGCAGATCCCCGCAGCTAGGATTTACAACCTCCCAACCCCGAGGATGTATACCCTCGTCTTCCCTTCGGACAGCCCTCCGGGAGGCAGTCGAACAGTCCCCCGGACGATGTCGCGGACAGCCCTTCAGGAGGACCTTCGAAACTCGAACGGTCACTCGGACAGCCCTTCGGGAGGACTCACAGAACTCGGACCGCCACTTGGACAGCCCTTCGGGAGGCACTCTCAAACAGCCCCTCAGGCACTAAGATCGAAACTACGACCTCTCTACAGAGTTGCACACATACGGTGTCAGCTATCCGGCAGGGCTTCGCCGTCCAGAACTAGTTCCTGCCGGAACCCAGACAGCCTTTCGGCTCTACGAAACTCTTTTCGTGGGAGGGAGAGAGAAGCCAGATAACATCTTGGCATGTGTATGAGAGCAAGGGATGAGGAAATGGCTGCCAAGATCACTCCTATATATAGGCAAGCCAAGGGGTAAAATTGTCACACAAAAACCCCAAAGTGCCCTTGGAATATCCCTTTCCAAAAGGGAATATGCCATATGGGAGTGCCATGTGGAGCACCATGGTGCTCCACCTCCTTGTCCGGCCACCCTTGGGGGGGGGACCCCCCCATGAGGTGCCATGCCCTCCTTCCCCTTCTAGAAGGCCCTTTTGGAATTTCCAAAAAGGTGCTTTCCATAAAAATTCCCAAAAAGCACTTTCACTATTCATGACGACATTTTTCAGCGTCCGTTCGAACTGAAAATATTTATGTGGGCTTAGAACAATTCCAGTACCCACTAAAATAATTTTCAACGCGTTCTGGAACAATTCCAGATTAGTGATTTTCAT
The DNA here is from genome assembly GCA_011799875.1 of Thinopyrum elongatum. NCBI lineage: Eukaryota > Viridiplantae > Streptophyta > Magnoliopsida > Poales > Poaceae > Thinopyrum > Thinopyrum elongatum. Next base: position 530,643,585 of record CM022301.1, on the reverse strand, counting down.
CTGCGAAAAGCATCTGAAGCGGTTCCGGCAGCTCCGAAACATTTCCGGTTTTTCTTCCAGAAAATTCCCAGAAGTTTCCAGAATGATTCTGGCACCCTCCAAGAATTATCAGGCATGTGCCGAAACCAATTTGACTTAATGGTATCCTCTGAAACAACTTTTCAGTTTCACCGGAACTCATCCGGTGACCTCTCTCTGCGGAACTTTTCCGCTGTCCGAAACTTTTTCGGTGATTTTCTCTCAGACTCCCTGTCTAGTATTCAGCAGATAGATGACCCTTAAGCGTGTGACCCTATAGGTTCGGTGAAGTATAGACATTACACGGAACCCCTTCCGATCAATGATCAACATCGGAGCCGTGGACACCCATATTGACCCCTATACCCACACGAATGAATATTCGAGTGAACCTCCAGTTGCCGTGTGCTATTCCTGTTGCTTCGCGATATGTTACAAATACCTGAGGTGAGACATGTTGGCATTCCCGTGGATCAACAACTTGTCCACTATGCTAGTTACCTCGTTACCAGTATTGTTCTCTTTTCTCGTTACCGTGTTCCGGCATCCCCGTGATCAAATCACAAAGTGTCTGGCCAGACGATGATGGATACCGTAACACCGAGAGGGCCCAGAGATATCTCTCCATCGTCGGAGGAGCAAATCCCAATCTTGAGCTATCAAGTTACTTGACATACTTTCCCATGAACCCGTAAGCCGCCGTAATAGCCACCCATTTACGGATGACGTTTAACAAACCCCAAAGTTCATGAAGCAAGCATGAAGGAACTCGATACTCTCATGGTCTGAGGAATCATGCAAACGTTAACCATCTCTGTGTTATTAACCATTAACTTGTGACGAATGAATCTCATAGCATAACACCAATCGGGTCGATTCAACACAAATGTTCTTCTAACATTGTGCCCTCAAAGTTGATGGCATAGACATGCCCATGATTGGGAAAACATAATCATCATGCAACACTTGAGCTAGTCTTAGAGGCATGACTAGGAATACATTTTACCATTTATTATTCCACACGTGCACATGGGTTTTCCCCAGAGCCTTTATGGATATACGGGCTCGGGAACCACAGCAGTTATAGCATGGAACATAAACCTAATTATGAACACGGAGATAAATAATAACATTTATTATTGCCTCTAGGGCATATCTCCTACAACTTTATGCTGAATGAATGTATGCTTCCCCCTTGATTAATTCAATCCTTGCACTTATTTTAGTCCCTACGCTGTCTGGAAACCTTGCCGGTGCGCACGTTTGCCGTGAGCGCTAGATGCGGGTCTTTAGCAGCCTGTTGGAAGCGCCGCCACCGGCAAGGCGACTTGCCGGGCCAGAACGCAGCTGCTAAGCTTGCCGAGCGGACTCGAGGCAAAGCTAGAGCGCGGGCTAACCACGACAAGGTTCCTCCGCATGCAGGTTGATGTACAAGGACAAAGAATTAATCAAGGCGACCCACGCTCGCCGGAAAGCTTTCCGGTGCGCATGCTCCAATCGGCAGTGCTTGAGGAACGGGTCCTAAGCAACTTGTCGGGAACGCCGCCTACCGAAAAGGTTTACCTCCTCGATGCTTATGCAGCCACCTAAATTGTTGAGCGGACTCGAGACAACTAGGGGCGTAATTAGCCCCGGGAGGGCTCCTTCGCGTGTAGGTATAAGAAGCAAGTGAGGATAGCAAAATGAATGTAATAAATCTTGGCAACTTAGCTTTTCTTGCGAGGGCGCTGCCAGCCCCCGAGCTTATTTTTAGCTCACAGGGTGGTTGTCGGGAAACTTTTGACTTTACCGGAGAACTTTGATATTCTCGACGCTAGCTTCCGGCAAGGAGTTGCCGGGAAAGCTCATGACGGAGGACTTCATCGTTCTCGACGCTGGCTTCCGGCAAGCTTGTTGCCAGGAAGGCTTATGGCGGAGAACTTCGTCGTTCTCGACGTCGAGAAGATTGGTCCAGAGGACGCTGCCAGCCCCTGGGCCACAACTGCGTTTAAATACGACAAGTTAATTAGCATCTTCAAAGCATTTTAACTTGTGCGTAACTTTATTTAGAGCTCTTCTCCACATGTTTTTGTTTTTGCACAGTTGTCCCCTACGCTTGCCGGAATGCATCTCGATCGCGCACATCCTAGTCAATGGCGCTTAGGAATGGATCCTAGTTAGCAGCCTATCGAGGACGCCGCCTCCTCGAGAGCTTCACACTCCAAGAACAAACGCGGCTGCACAGGTGTTGCTAGGCAGACCCGAACAACCCGGAGCGCAGAATGTCTCAAGAGTGCTCCTTTGCGCACAGGTTATGTGCAAAGAACATCATCATGGATAAAATCAAATCAGCAAAAAGCATTAAAGTTTTAGAACTTAGCTTTCTGTATGTGGAGCGAAGTCGCCATGGACGATGAAGCTGACGCGCCGACCGCTGGATCAGGTTCGCGCAACCTCGATCCCCCTACCTGGCACGCCAAAGATGTCGGGGTACGACACCTATGGGATCCCGAGAGACCCCTTTACGATTCGGCGGGGGGAGAGGTATACACAAAGAGCAGAACCAGTGATCGACGCGGGAAGTTTTTACCCAGGTTCGGGCCGCTGATCAGCGTAAAACCCTACTCCTGCTTTGTGTTCTTATTGATGTTCTTGAGCCCAGCCTTCAGGAGCGCTCGCAATGAACAGTACGTTCAAAGAGCAGCTACGCATGCAGAATGGGCCGGAAGTTCTCCTCCTCTGTAGCAGTTGCCTTGGGCCTCCTTTTATATGCTCAAAGGGGTCTCCACAGTGGCAAAATGTACATACATTGAGGTGTAAAGTAGCTACAGGGTATCATACCTAACCCCTGACGGATTAGGACAAGCGCATTTAATGCACCGTGAGGTGTCCGTTTAGGTGTCCTCCCTTTCTTGGGGATGGAAAAAGGGGCCATCCCATCAGCACCGCTTAAGCTCTCCTCCACTGGCGCATTGCCACGCATCCAGAGAAGGACCCAGAATGTCAGGTTTTGTCGTTGTGCTGGAGTAGCGGTACAGTGGCAGAATCTCGTCGGGTGCCGAAACTTGCCGGGCACCAAGCCTTGCCGGGCGCCAAGCCTTGCCGGATGCCAAGCCTTGCCGGGTGCCAAGCCTTGCCGGGATTATCTTGTCGGGGCTCACCAGCAAGAATCTTGCCGGGGCTCACCAGCAAAGAATCTTGCCGGGGCTCATCAGCAAGAATCTTGCCGGGCCTCACCAGCAAGAATCTTGCCGGGGCTTCGGCCTTTGGTCTTCTGCCTTCCAATTATTGACTCGAATGCTTTTTGGATAGTCTTGTGCTTGTTCCCAGTTGTCTTCTCCCAGGAAGGCTCGCTCCCCTGCCACGCCTTTCCCGCCTGGGGGGCTGCAACTCGCCGGTGCGTGTCCAGGGGTAATGAACACCCCCTGTTCACTACACCGACATTAGGCTGGTCATAGTGGGAGTAACATATCAAGTAACATAACATATCCCGAGACAAGTTTGCTTATGTGGCAGCTAGTTAACGAGGAGAGATGTGTTTGAAGTAACATATTATGTTACCATCACATAGCGTTTTCCAAGAAAAGTTGTGCCTAGAAGCTAATAAATGCAACCATATATGTTACTACTTCTATGACACTTTGCACTATGAGGGTAGTAACATAGACTAGTGTCATATGCATGACACTAGTCTAAGTTACTTCCCACTATGACTAGTCTTAAAGACACACGTCCCACATCTTCTATTGGCCCGTTCCTTTTTCGTGGCAATAAACATGGAACGTGAGGTGAGGAGTTAATGCATCACGCATAAGGGTTTTGGAATTATTTGATTTTCATAATGTGCCTAATGCACTGATACGGAGGGATTAATATCATACAGGAAAGAGTGGACAAAGGGTTCGTTGAAAGAAAAGTGAAACATAAAACATTATTTTCTTCTTAAATTAAAAAAATAGAGACATTAGAGAGGAAATTAAGTTAATTCATAGGAGAGAGGAAGCAGAGAGAGCGTAGTGGGGGAGAGAGATATAGGTAGAGTAGTGATTCAATGGTAAAAAAAGTAAAAAAATGTCGCTTGATGTAGAATTTGAAAGGTATATCACACGCTATAGTAGATCAGTCTCATTGCAACGGACGGCCAATTACCTAGTCGACGCAAACATCGTAAAAAGTCAAATCTTTTTTTCGAAAAGGGGAAAGACCCTGGCCTCTGCATCATCATGATGCACACAACCAATTTTATTAAAAGGAAATAAATAGGATCTAGTCATCATTATTACGAACAAACCGGTAAAAACAGAAATCTCAATGGACTCTCGACATTGGTAGCTACAAGTTCATCGTGCTACAACCACTGATTACGAGTCAAAGGACTAGTCGATGGACTCGTCTATGAGTCGCAACTGTGGTGTCGACTGCAAATCTCATGTAGACTAATTCGATGAGTCGAGCAGTCGAGAGACTAGTCGTAGACTAGTCTGGACTAGTCATGTACATTAAGTCGAACGATTCAATTTTTTTAGAGGCGAGTGACTTAAAATTGGAGGGATAAGAGAGCTCAGCCCGCGAGCCCGTGGGAGGGAAATTTCATGGCTAGGTTTCAGTTTCGCTCCAGAGAGAGCTGCCTCCGTTGGGACACAGCTCTGCCAGCAACCACTGACCCGCTGCCGCCGCCACCGGCATTGGCAAGGAGAATCGCAACGCCCACCCTCCGCTGCTTCTGCTCCTCTGCTGGATCCGGCCCACTCCTATGGAGCCCTCACTCTTCGCTGGTTTTGCTGTCCAGATCCACCCCTATCTCTGCTGGTTCCTCGGCTGGTTCATCTACTCCTGGATCCTCCCTTTGCAAGTAATTTCTCCCCTCTCTTATCCTCATATGGTTCCTCTATTGCTTGTTCCTTGGCTGGTTCCTCTACTACTAGTTCCTGATTTAGGTTTGCGTGTTTCAATTCAACATCCTTAGGTTTGAGCAGAGCTAGAGTTATAATGTCTACAACACCAGAGATATCTCAGACAGTGTGCTCAGTAGCCGCTTATATAGTGCAGTACTACATACTACTACTACTAGGTGTAGTTATGTATTGTAAGTCCAGTGCTACAGTACCATGTCGACTAGTCTCGCACTAGTCTAGACTAGTCACGATTAGTCTATGAGTCTCAACCTTGGAACGACTCGACGACTCTTCGACAAGTAAAGATTGGCTACAACCAGTGGTGGAGCTTCATGGGGCCAAAGGGCCATTGCCCACCCCCCCTGAAAGTGCGTTATATCGACTAGAGGGGGGTGAATAGGCGATTTTTACAAATTCGTCACTGAGGAATTTCAAGGTGAGGAAATTCCAAAGCAACGAACTACTTAGCAGCGGAATAAGTACTCAGATGCAAACATAACATGGCATAAGCACAATCATCATGATGAAATGAAATAGGCACAGAATACAGGTAGCGTGAAACATAGGATAAGCAGGCTGAAGACTAAGTGACTGAAGAAATGGGATTGAGGAAATTGAGAAAGTCTTCAGTCAAAGTCTTCACACAGTAACGATCAAGTACACAGCAAGTATGCGAGGAAATGAAAGGGTTGAGGAAATAGAACCAGTAGCTCGGTGAAGATAATGATTTGGTAGACCAGTTCCAACTGTTGTGACAGTTGTACGTCTGGTTGGAGCGGCTAGGTATTTAAACCTGAGGACACACAGTCCTCACCGTATTCTCCTTGAGCTAAGGTCACACAGACCTCGCCCAATCACTCGTGGTAAGTCTTCACAGGTCACTTCCAAACCTTCACAGACTCGGTCACTCGGCGATCCACAATTCCTCTTGGATGCTCTAGACCATGACGCCTAACCGTCTGGAGGATGCACAGTCCTCAAAGGTAACAAGCGTCGGTTCCACACAGGAACAATCTCTTCAGTGATGCTCAATCACTTTGGGTTTGTAGGTGTTTGGGTTTTTGGGTTTTTCCTCACTTGATGATTTTCGCTCAAAGTCCTCGGAGGATGGGATGCTCTCAATGACAAGTGTCAGTTTCTCTCGGAGCAGCCAACCAGCTAGTGGTTGTAGGGGGCGGCTATTTATAGCCTAGGGAGCAGCCCGACATGATAAGACATAAATGCCCTTCAATGATATGACCGTTAGGTGGGTAGGATATTTGGACAGCTGGCGCGTAGCACAGCAACGGTCGGAAATTTGAGCTCTCAAATTCCTCAGGCTATCATGTTCCTCACTTGTAGGCAATCCGCAGTGGCAAATTCCTAACTCCTCAGTCAGAACAAATTCCTCAGAGAACAGAAGAACTTCGTCTCTGTCACTGAAGAAATTGACTGAACTGTATGAGATTTCCAATGGCTTCACTCGAAAGGATTGGGTAGGTGTAGGATTTTGAGATGAGCATCACTTGGAAACTTTTCCTTAGTTTTACCTCGACCCCCTTTAACAGTACGGTGTTTCCTATGACTCAAGAAGGGGAAAACAAAACTATGAAAACAAAAGTCTTCACGCTTCATAATCCTCGCATCAATATCAAGTCTTCAAGGTCACACCAATTTCCTCATTTTCAAAGTCTTCAAGAAAACCAAAGTCTTCAACTGAAGACATTCATTTTTAGGGGTCGACTTTCTTCGTAAATATCAAACTCCTCATTGACTTATAGAACCTGTGTACACTCACAAACACATTAGTCCCTTAACCTATAAGTCTTCAATACACCAAAATCACTAAGGGGCACTAGATGCACTTACAATCTCCCCCTTTTTGGTGATTGATGACAATTAGGTTAAGTTTTCAACGGGGATAAATATATGAAGTGTAAATACTGATATTGAGGAATTTGATTGCAAGATATAGAAGAACTCCCCCTGAAGATGTGCATATTTGAGGAATTTGCTTTGAATAGCAAGTGCACATTGTAGAGTAATATCATGGAGATCTCCCCCTATATCTTGTAATTCATACACGCATTTAACATATGATATGAAGAATTTGAAATGCATGATGAAATATGGTGTCTGACGAAATTCAACATGCGTGCATTAAGGTACTTGAGGAAATAAGCATGCAGAAAGCAGTTCAAAAGTATCAGACCACCATAGGACTTAAGTTTACAACTCATCAGATCAAACAACTCAGAAAAGCAAGAGTTGTAACTTAACAGAAATATAGCCCATATATAAGACCCGCTTGAAGACTAACTCAAATTTCTCCCCCTTTGTCATCGAATGACCAAAAGGGACGAAAAATGAGGACTAACGCCCCTGAAGAATATCATCATGATGTCGATGGAGGAGCGCCAGCGTTGTTGGGGTCGTCCGTTGAGGTAGGGCCTGCCGCAGTGTCGTTCAAATCTTCAGCTTCATCTATCTCGCGCGATGAAGAATATGAACTGGCAACAAGCTGAGGAACTTTGACCTTCTTGAATTTCTTCGAAGGTGGCTGAGACCAGTCAAAGTCCTGTTGGAAGCCCATCTCCTTGAGATCTTCAGCACTATAAAGATTCGACAGAATAGCCCAAGTGCGGTCAAAGACTTCATGCAAGTAGTAGTGATTCTTCTTCACTGTATTTTGAGTGACTGTCATGTTCTGAAGAATTGCACCAAACTGACGCTTGACCCACTTGTGATTTCGATCAACTTTCTGATGAAGACTAAGGAGAAGTTTATGATCAGTCATCACACGCGGAGCTGTGGCTTGAGGATTTTGTTCTGAAGCTTTGGCGGCAGAATCTTGTGTTGCAGAGTCATCATTGGTGGAATAGGATGCAGCTTTGCGAAACTGTCCATCCAATGGACGAGTGCCTTCATCTATAATAGCAGCCTTGCCCTTCTCATCAGCTGAGGAAATAGTCCGCTTGAGGACTTCAATAGGTGGCAAATAGCTGAGATGATTCTGAAAGTCAGCCTGATAATGAATTGAAGACCTTGATCTGATGAATTTCATGATCCAGGGAGCGTAAGGCTTCAACTCAAAAGGTGACAGAGCAGCATTGGCTAAAGTCCTCATGAAGAAATCGTGGTAGTTGATAGGAATACCATGAATGATATTGAACAACAGATTCTTCATAATGCCAACAACCTCTTCGTCATCAGAGTTGTGGCCCTTGATTGGACTGAGGGTTTTGGTCAATATGCGATAAACTGTCCTTGGCACATAGAGCAATTCCTTCACAACGAAGGTGGTCCTTGGAGCTTGGCCAGCCTTCAAAGGCTTCATCAGCACTTGCATCAGATGATTTGAGAGTTCAGGTTCCTCATAGATGAGCCTAGCACCTTCAGTGGGAGGACTGACTGGGACGGCGTGAAGCAATTCAGAGGCCGGTGCTTTGAAATGAGTATTTTCGGTCATCCAGTCTAGCACCCATGAATTTACATCTTCAACATTTCCAGTGATATGCAGTGTGGCGTAGAATTGAAGAATGAGTTCTTCGTTCCAGTCGCAGATGTTGGTGCAGAAGTTGAGCAGCCCAGCGTCATGAAGAACACTGAGGACTGGGGTGAAGCACGGAAGAGACTCCATATCCACATGAGGAATTTGCTCATGTGCAAAAATCTTGTCTTTATCAAACAGCAGTGAGGAATAGAAATTCATTTGACTGGCCATCCAGAAACGCTTGCGACGAAGTCGAGCAGAGTCATAAGGATTGTAGTCAGAGAAGAATTGATGCTCAGTAAAGAAGTCATCAGCCTTGAACTTCTGCTTCTTGGTATGAGGATTCTGTGGCTTGGGCTGAAGATTGACAGTTGAAGTCTTCACAGCCTCTTGATGCACAACCTTTGGAGCCACAGGCTGAGGAATTTCAGTAGCTGTATCAGCAGCAGCCTTGGCCTCCTTTTCTTCAGCACTAGCGGCTGGAACTTCTTCAGGAATAGAATGAAGTGAAGATTGAGGTCCATCAGAGCCCGTATGAATTTCTTCAGTTGGCACAGGAGACTGAGGAACTTGATGTAGTGGGGTTGTCAGAGGTGAATTGGGGTGATGACTTTCCCAAAAGTCATCATTCAGAATAGGAGTTGTAGACCCAATATCCACATCCTCATCTTCTTCATCAATTTCTTCGATGCCTGCCTCTTCAGCTGTGAACTGAGGCATGGGCGATGATACCAGCGGAGTTGAAGGGATATCATCCACTTCAATGTCTTCATCCAACTGCTCTGACGAAGCAGCTGAAGGATTTTCTTTATCACTGTCATTAGGTATGACATATTCCTCACCAAAGGGAACAATCTCCTTTGATGGCATGCTTGATATTGGAACAGCATCAATTGGGTTTTCAATTGAGCTCATCAAAGTCTTCACTTTCTTGGGAGCTGAAGACTCTGAAGATGCTGATGCTTTCCTTTTCTTCACTGCAGCCTTCTCTACGGCTTTGGTCTTCTTCGCTTCCGATGCAGAAGGAAGGTGGACATCTTTCATCTGTGATGACTTTGCAGGAGGAGCAGATGAAATTGGTTGAAGTTCTTCAGGCACAACTGATGCAGTTGCCCTGGCTTGTTCAGATTCCTCAGGCGCAGTAGCGGATGCATCAACTGGCCTGGTTTGCTCTTCAGGCGCAACATTGGAGGTTGCCCTGGCATTTTCTTCAGAGACTAGAATTTCTTCATCAGCCCTGGTGCTTTCATTTTCTTCAACAGTCTGATTTTCATCAGCTGTGCTTGCATGTTCTTCAGTAGGCTGAGCAGATGTTTCATTCTGAGGAATTTTGGGTTGCGATGAAGCTGCAACATTTGGAGTGAATCCCTTGGCCATTCTGACAAATCTGACTTTGGCACCTAGCCAATCTGCACGGTATGCGTTAAATTCATCACTGAGTGCTTTGATCTCAGCCTGCATAGTCACAAGTTCTTTAGGAGACATTTTCACAACATTGTTCTTCAGAAAATGCTCCTTCTTGTACTGAGCTTTCTTGACTTACCTGGTGACGATGACATGTACCTGGGGTAGGGTAATAGGCCTGACCTAGACACCCTTCCCAAGGACATTACCTTAAAGTCAGGGATATTCAAAGGACAATACCATTCACTCGACCAGAAGCATTCCACTCGGAAAACCCAATTCCATTCGACCGGAGTGTACTCACTCGACCACATCAGAAATCACTCGGAAGACAGAAGATCTAAAGTCACTCAGAACGGCAACGGTCAGGCGTTCACTCCGTAGTCTTAATGATCATTTATATGCCTTTATTGCTGGCGTTACCAGTAACGTCCTATCTTTATGTACATTGAATCCTGTGTAACTGAGGGCTGGAGGGGTTTGGCGAACTCTATATAAGCCACCCCCTCCTCAGGCACAAGGGTTCGCACCCCCTGTAACTTCACGCATAATCCAATCGACCGAGCCCCCGGGCACCGAGACGTAGGGCTGTTACTTCCTCCGAGAAGGGCCTGAACTCGTAAATCTTGCGTGCACAACCTCACCATAGCTAGGATCTTGCCTCCTCATACCTACCCCCTATTCTACTGTCAGACTTAGAACCACGACAGAAGGCGCCCCACCGTGGGGCAGGTGTCTTAGCGACTTTCCGGTGAGGTTGCGATTTTTTCCGATTCCCATCATCATGGTTTCTGGTGGAGGTTTGGCTGAGGGCCGCGAGATCCGTCTCGGCGCGCTCGTCTTCATCGCCGACGACTCCGCCTGGCTCCAGGGGCCCCCCCTCGCCCCCTCGACGTCGAGATACTCCCTGTCCGCGGGGCGACGCACTTTCGCACGTGTGTCCGCGGCGTCCTTCTGTGGCAGCCGTCGACCCAGTATCGGTCGGCTCCTGTAGTGTCTTCGTTCCCCGCTGTTCGCCATCGCAAGCGATCCGGTCGATCGTGGCTTCAGCGGTGGGTGAAGCATGCGGTGGCACATCAGTCGGCCACCCCTCAAGTCGCGGCAATCGAGCCCAATGAATCTGTCTACGGCCTGTTCGATCTGTCGACTGGCTCCGTCGAGACATTGTCCGAGTGCGACAGCAGCGACCCTGCGGCAGAGGTCCTGATGGTCGACACACCGCGTAGCCCACCTGGCATGCGTCGCAACGGTGGCGGTGACGGCGGTGGCGATCCATCGCATGTTCACGAGGAATACCACCCCGAAACCCTCTCTTCGCAGCGGAGGGAGGAACTCCACCGCCACAACGAGGAGGCACTCCACATGCCCATCGTCAGAGAGACCTCTGAGGCTCGGGCCTTGGAGGCAGCGCGCTTGGCCAATTTGGCTGAACGCACTCGACTGGAGAACCTTCAGCATGCACTCGATGAACGTGCTCGGCAGCAGATTCCTGAGTCCAGTCGACGGCGGCAATTGTTCCCGCCTGAACCTCAGGTATACCGCACTCCTATTCAGAATCTTACGGCTGCAGCTCATATAGCAGAGTCCATCCAGCCATCCCAGTCGGAGGCTGGACGAGGTTTGATGCAGATCCGGGCTCTGCTCCGGGCAGCAGGAGAGCAAAACACTGTAGTTTCTCAGTCGCGTAACAGAATCCATAGCAGATCTATGGTGGCTGACACAGTCCAATCGGCTCACAGCCCAAGATCGCCTCCGCGGCGTGAGGGACGTGGGCATCGCCAAGAGCAGTACTTGGGTTGGAACCACGAGCAGTACGATCATCGGCTCGGCCGTGATGACCGCCGTCGAGTGCCTATGCCCCCTCCGAGAGGCGGATCATATGTGCCCCGGCATTATGATGACAGGCGCCCATACAGCGAAGAGCGGAGGGTGCCAGTCGACCCAAGAGAGCCAGGGTTTGATGCGAGGTCAATTTTGGTGCAAGGTTTGGTTGACAGGAACCGAGCACACAGAGAAGGGCAAGACAGAGATCGCCCGAGTGGAAGCAGAGTACATGTTTCAGGTCCCGAGTGTTTTAGCAGAGCCATCAGAGCTGCTGAGATCCCTCCCAACTTCAGGTTGGCGACTGGGGTTAGTAAGTTCACCGGTGAGTTGAAGCCTGACACTTGGCTGGAAGATTACCGAGTAGCTGTTCAGATCGGTGGTGGAAATGATGAGGTAGCTATGAAACATCTTCCTCTCATGTTGGAAGGATCAGCCAGAGCATGGCTGAATCAGTTGGCTCCAGGCAGTATATTCAGCTGGGAAGAGTTAGCCCGAGTGTTTGTCAGGACATTCGAGGGCACATGCAAACGACCTGCAGGATTGACAGAATTGCAACATTGTGTACAGAAGCCGAATGAAACTCTGAGGGATTACATCCAAAGATGGACTACTTTACATCACACAGTAGAAAATGTATCCCAACACCAAGCAGTTTGCGCCTTCAAGGAGGGTGTTCGGTATCGAGAGCTTAACCTGAAATTCGGTCGGACAGGAGATATGTCTCTGACCTGAATGATGGAAATAGCCACTCGGTACGCTAATGGTGAAGAAGAGGATCGACTCCGCAGTGGAAAGGGCAAGCCAGTCGCCCAAGACACCGGAGGAGGTCGGAAGCAGAAACGCAAAGCCGAGCCAGCAGGTCCTGGTGAAGCTGCAGTTGTAACTCAAGGAAAATTCAAAGGGAAGCCCAAAGGGCCCTGGATCCCCAAGAAGGTGAAAGATCAAGCAGGGAATGATGTGTTGGATTTGCCATGTCACATTCACACCAAGAAGGATGAAGAGGGTAATCTGATTTATCCCAAACATACCACTCGACAATGTCGGCTCCTAATCCAGCAGTTCCGAGAGAAACAGCCCAATGAGAAGGAAAAAGAGTCTGACAAGGATGAGGACAAGGAAGAAGATGATGACCGGTTTCCTAACGTCAATTCCACTTTGGTGATTTTTGCTGACATTGAAAGCAAAAGTCGACTGAAAGTCATCAACAGAGAAGTAAACATGGTTGCTCCGGCAACGACGACATATTTGAAATGATCAAAGACTCCCATTACATTCGACCAATCTGACCACCCACCACACGTTGCCACCCCCGGGAGGCAAGCGTTGGTGGTCGACCCAGTCGTTGGGGGCACCCAACTGACCAAAGTCCTGATGGATGGTGGCAGCGGCTTGAACATTTTGTATGCTGAGACGCTCCGTGGGATGGGCATTCCGATGTCCAAGCTCAGTGAGAGCAACATGCGATTCCACGGTGTCATTCTAGGAAAGAAAGCAGATTCACTCTGCCAGATCACTCTTGACGTGGTTTTCGGTGATTCAAAGAATTACCGTAAGGAGAAGTTGACATTTGAAGTTGTGGATTTTCATAGTGCCTATCATGCTATTCTGGGCAAAACTGCATATGCCCGTTTCATGGCTCGACCGTGTTACGTGTACCTCAAGCTGAAGATGCTTGGCCCCAGGGGCGTGATCACAGTCACTGGTAATCGGCAACGAGCAGAAGAGTGCCTCCAGAAGGGCTCTAAGATAGCTGATGAACAGATGGCAGCAATAGAAATGGAAGAATATAAGAAGACTGCAGATCCGAGTGATTTGTTGCGTGCTAAGAAGCCTGCTTCAGAGTCTGCATTTCAATCGTCTGGTGAAACAAAGTCTGTTCACATTCACCCGACCGATCCCAATGCTGCTCCAACTCATATCTCAACAACACTCGACAACAAATAGGAAGAAGCGCTCATCCAGTTCCTCCGTGAGAATTGGGACATCTTCGCATGGAAGCCGTCTGACATGCCGGGTGTACCCAGGGGACTGGCTGAGCACCGTTTGCGAGTCGATCCAAAGGCAAAACCCGTTAAAGAGCATCTTCGTCGGTCCGCTGTGGAGAAGAGAAAGGCAATCGGTGAAGAGGTGGCTCGGCTTCTGGCGGCTGAGTTCATCCGCGAAATTTACCACTCCGAGTGGCTCGCCAATGTTGTCATGGTTCCCAAGAAGGATGATTCACTTCGTATGTGCATTGATTTCAAGCATATCAATCGGGCCTGCCCGAAAGATCATTTTCCTCTCCCCCGCATCGATCAGATAGTCAACTCGACTGCGGGATGTGAGCGATTGTCCTTCCTGGATGCATATTCCGGGTACCATCAGATCCGACTGTATGGACCTGATGAAATAAAAACAGCTTTTATCACCCCCATTCGGGTGCTTTTGCTATGTCACCATGCCCTTTGGTCTCAAGAATGCTGGTGCCACATTCATGCGTATGATACAGAAGTGCCTGCTAACTCAAATCAGTCGGAATGTGGAAGCATACATGGATGACATCGTGGTTAAGTCACGTAAAGGTTCTGACCTGCTGACTGACCTTGCTGAAACCTTTGCCAATTTGAGAAGATATGATATCAAGCTTAATCCATCGAAGTGTACATTTGGAGTTCTAGGTGGAAAGTTACTCAGTTTCCTCATTTCCGAACGTGGGATCGATGCAAACCCAGAGAAAGTTGGTGCAATCCTCCGAATGAAACGCCCTGTGCGTGTACACGACGTCCAGAAGCTTACTGGTTGTTTGGCCACTTTGAGTCAATTCATCTCTCGTCTCGGTGAAAAGGCATTGCCTCTTTACCGACTGATGAAGAAATCTGATAAGTTCGAGTGGACTCCTGAAGCTGACGCAGCGTTTGCAGAGCTCAAAGCCCTGCTTTCCACCCAGCCGGTGCTTGCTGCTCCAATCAGCAAAGAGCCTTTACTGCTTTATATAGCGGCCACTAGACAGGTTGTCAGTACAGTACTCACGGTCGAGCGGGAAGAAGAAGGTAAAACCTACAAGGTCCAACGCCCAGTGTACTATATTTCTGAAGTCTTAACCCCATCCAAGCAGAGATATCCACATTATCATAAGCTTGTCTATGGAATTTACTTGACCACAAAGAAGGTTGCACATTACTTCTCAGATCATTCGATTACAGTCATCAGCGACGCTCCATTGTCAGAAATTTTGAACAACAGAGATGCAACTGGTCGAGTGGCAAAGTGGGCGATTGAACTCCTTCCGCTGGATATCAAGTTTGAGGCGAAGAAAGCGATCAAATCTCAAGCAATAGCAGATTTCCTCGTCGAGTGGATTGAACAGCAGCTACCGACCCAGATACAGTCGGAACATTGGACTATGTTCTTCGACGGGTCCAAGATGTTGAATGGTTCAGGCGCTGGGGTAGTCCTGGTATCTCCACGAGGCGACAACCTCAGATATGTTCTCCAGATTCACTTTGATTCCTCCAACAATGAAGCTGAATATGAGGCACTTCTGTACGGGTTGCGTATGGTCATTTCACTCAGCGTCCGTCGCCTAATGGTTTACGGCGACTCAGATTTTGTGGTTAATCAAGTGATGAAGGAGTGGGACATCAGGAGCCCAGCTATGACTGGCTATTGCAATGCAGTGAGAAAGTTAGAAAAGAAGTTTGAAGGGCTAGAGCTCCACCATATACCCCGACTGAAGAATCAAGCAGCTGATGACTTGGCAAAAATAGGTTCCAAGCGGGAGCCTATTCCCAGCAATGTGTTTTTGGAGCATATTCACGCACCATCAGTTCAAGAAGATCCCTTCACTGAAGAGCCCCCACAGCCTAAGAGCTCCACTGATCTGACTGAAGTTGAAATCCCAGCTGTGGTCGGCTTGATCATGGAGGTTTTGGTCATCATTCCCGATTGGACAGTGCCGTATATTGCATATATTCTCAGGAAAGAGCTTCCAGAGGATGAAGAAGAGGCTCGTCAGATTGTCCATCGATCCAAAGCCTTCACGGTAATGGGTGGACAGCTCTACAGAGAGAGTGTTACTGGGGTCGTTCAGAAATGCATCACTCCAGAAGAAGGCCGAATGACCCTCAATGATATCCACTCAGGGACCTGTGGTCACCATGCGTCCTCTCGGACCATCGTGGCCAAAGCATATCGAGCAGGGTTTTACTGGCCACGGGCAAATGAGATGGCAAAGGAAATAGTTGACAAGTGCGAGGGCTATCAGTTCTACTCCAACATGTCGCACAAACCTGCTTCAGCCTTGAAGACTATTCCACTCGCCTGGCCATTTGCTGTTTGGGGATTAGATATGGTCGGACCTCTGAGGACTGGCAGGAGTGGTTTCACCCATGTGCTTGTAGCAGTCGACAAGTTCACTAAATGGATTGAAGCTAAACCTATCAAAAACCTGGAAGCAAGTACTGCTGTCAGCTTCATCAGAGGGTTAACATTTAGATATGGAGTTCCGCACAGCATCATCACGGATAATGGGTCAAACTTTGATTCAGATGAGTTCCGAGCTTTCTGCGCTTCCCAAGGTACTCGGGTCGACTATGCTTCAGTCGCCCACCCTCAGTCGAATGGACAAGCGGAAAGAGCGAACGGTTTGATTCTCAAAGGGCTGAAACCTCGATTGATGCGCGACCTCAAGCATGCAGCCGGCGCTTGGGTAGATGAGCTACCGTCAGTCCTTTGGGGATTAAGAACAACACCAAATCGGTCGACCGGTCGAACCCCCTTCTTCATGGTCTATGGGGCTGAGGCTGTGCTGCCGAGTGACTTGCTTCACAATGCACCCCGAGTAGAACTTTTTTCAGAAGTCGAAGCAGAACGGGCTCGAGAAGACGCTGTTGATCTTCTGGAAGAAGAAAGAGAGATGGCCTTGATCCGATCGACCATTTATCAGCAAGACCTTCGTCGGTTATAAGCCAGAAATGTGAAGGGTAGAGCATTTCAGGAAGGGGACCTTGTGCTCCGAGTGGACCAGCAACGGCCTCACAAACTTGCCCCCGCTTGGGAAGGTCCCTTCATCATCACCAAGGTGCTCCACAACGGAGCGTATCACCTCTACAATGTGGAGCAGAATAAAGACGAGCCACGTGCTTGGAATGCGGAGCTACTCCGCCGTTTTTATACTTAAGTATTCAGACTGATGAGATGTAATAAGGAGTACCTTTTAGTTCGTTTATCAAATACATGGTTTTACAGTCTCCTAAATGATTGTTGTTACTAATACATGTGTCCAAAATCCCCCAGTGGGTGGCTTAGCCGCGAATCCGATTCGCCTAAGTTCAAAAAATCCTACCGAGTGATGGGCAACCCTCTCACTCGGGGGCTTAGTTGCGAACCTGATTTGCCTAAGTTTAAAAAATCCTACCGAGTGATGAGCAACCCTCTCACTCGGGGGCTTAGCTGCAGTCCTGTACTCGCCTAAGTTTTAAAAAAAATCCTACCGAGTGATGAGCAACCCTCTCACTCGGGGGCTTAGCTGCAGTCCTGTACTCGCCTAAGTTTTAAAAAAAATCCTACTGAGTGATGAGAAACCCTCTCACTCGGGGGCTTAGCTGCAGTCCTGTACTCGCCTAAGTTTGAAAAATCCTACCGAGTGATGAGCAACCCTCTCACGGGGGCTTAGCTGCAGTCCTGTACTCGCTAAGTTTAAAAAATCCTACGAGTGATGAGCAACCCTTCACTCGGGGGCTTAGTTGCGACCTGATTCGCCTAAGTTTAAAAAATCACACGAGTGATGAGCAACCCTCTCACTCGGGGGCTTAGCTGCAGTCCTGTACTCGCCTAGTTTAAAAAAAAAACCTACCGAGTGATGAGCAACCCTCTCACTCGGGGCTTAGTGCAGTCCTGTACTCGCCTAAGTTTAAAAAAAAACTACCGAGTGATGAGCACCCTCTCACTCGGGGGCTTAGCTGCAGTCTGTACTTGCCTAAGTTTAAAAAGAATCCTACCGAGTGATGAGCAACCCTCTCACTCGGGGGCTTAGCTGCAGTCCTGTACTCGCCTAAGTTTGAAAAATCCTACCGAGTGATGAGCAACCCTCCACTCGGGGGCTTAGCTGCAGTCCTGTACTCGCCTAAGTTTAAAAAATCCTACCGAGTGATGAGCAACCCTCTCACTCGGGGGCTTAGCTGCAGTTCTGTACTCGCCTAAGTTTAAAAAAATCTTACCGAGTGATGAGACAACCCTCTCACTCGGGGGCTTAGCTGCAGTCCTGTACTCGCCTAAGTTTAAAAAAAATCCTACGAGTGATGAGCAACCCTCTCACTGGGGCTTAGCTGCAGTCCTGTACTCGCCTAAGTTTGGAAAATCCTACCGAGTGATGAGCAACCCTCCACTCGGGGGCTTGCTAAGTCCTGTAATCGCCTAAGTTTGGAAAATCCTACCGAGTGATGAGCAACCCTCTCACTCGAGGGCTTAACTACAGTCATGTACTCGCCTAAGTTTAAAAAATCCTACCGAGTGATGAGCAACCCTCTCACTCGGGGGCTTAGCTGCAGTCCTGTACTCGCCTAAGTTTGAAAAATCCTACTGAGTGAGGAACAACCCTCTCACTCGGAGGCTTAGTTGCAGTCATGTACTCGCCTAAGTTTGTAAAATCCTACCGAGTGACGAGCAACCCTCTCACTCGGGGGCTTAGCTGCAGTCATGTACTCGCCTAAGTATGTAAAATCCTACCGAGTGATGAGCAACCCTCACACTCGGAGGCTTAGCTGCAGTCCTGTACTCGCCTAAGTTTGTAAAATCCTACCGAGTGATGAGCAACCCTCTCACTCGGAGGCTTAGCTGCAGTCCTGTACTCGCCTAAGTTTGTAAAATCCTACCGAGTGATGAGCAACCCTCTCACTCGGGGGCTTAGCTGCAGTCCTGTACTCGCCTAAGTTTAAAAAAATCCTACCGAGTGATGAGCAACCCTCTCACTCGGGGGCTTAGCTGCGGTCCTGTACTCGCCTAAGTTTAAAACACGCTCCATCCTGATCCGTCAGGACGATGAAGTGCAGGTCGTCTGTGACCTTCTCTTTAGAGCTACGCCACAAATACAACGTGCGCTCCATCCTGATCCGCAAGGACGACGAGGTGCAGGTCGACTGCGACCTTCTCTTCAGAGCTACGCCACAAGTACAATGTGTGCTCCATCCTGATCTGCAAGGATAACGAGGTGCATGTCGTCCGCGATCCTCTCCTCAGAATTGCATCCCAAGAACAAAAGTCTGTTCCAAGTGAAGATACAAGTTCCACTCGAAAAAACAAGCATATTTAAGGAAAATCTAAGTTCGGACAAATCCCATGAGGTTCCGGACCGCAGATTAAAGTACTCGGGCATCAGGCCCGAAGGAGTTTAACGGTTACAAAACCACTCGGCATACCGAGGCAAATTTAATCGGATCATAAAAATTTTGTTCACTCCGCAGGAGGGCTGGCAGGCTCGACGAACTCATCCAGGTCGATTCCATCTGCAATTCGAGTAGCAGCAGCAATAAAAGTCTCCATGAAGGACTGGAAGTCAAGTTTCTTGGTATTGGCAACCTTGATTGCTGCTAGCTTCTCTTCTTTGGCTTCCTTGCAATGAACACGAACCAGGGACAGAGCTACATCGGCACCGCATCGAGCAGAGGACTTCTTCCATTCCTGCACTCGACCAGGAATCTCATTGAGTTGAGTCATCAAAGACTTGAGGTCATTTTGGAGCGTTTCCCTTGGCCAGAGTGCCGTGTCGATCCGCAACACTGCAACCTTCAGTCGAGCAAGGTAATTCATGGCGTTGGCAAGGCGAGACTCCAGTCGGAGCACGTTCATGGCAGCTTCATCTTTAACAGGGGAGTTGATGGGGTCCAAGCTTGTCTTGACTCGTCCAATCTCTTCCTCAAAGTTTTGACAGAATTCTGCACTCACAGAGAAATAATGAGTCGACAGTTATATGATGAGTCAACGAAAGCAAATCAATCGGACAGGGAAAAGTACCTTCAAGCATGAGGAATAACTTCTTGGCGAGTCCTCCCAGATAATTCTCTAGCTCATCCCTCTTGCGGGTGATGTCTTCCACTTTGTCAGTCAGGGTCCCTTTATCCTTCTTCAGTCGAGTTACCTCTTTGTTGGCTTCATCGAGAGCAGCCTTCAGCTTGGTATTCTCTTCCTCCAACTTTCCGACTGAGGCCAGCTTTTGGTCAGCGAGTGCCATTTTTTCTTCTGTTGTTTTCTTCGCATCCGCAAGGTCAAGGTCCTTCTTCTCCAAAGCCCGTCTCATTGTTTCTAGAAAGAATAACATTCGAATCAGAAAAAGGAGGAGAAAAGATGGCAAGAGAACCAGTCGACAAGCCTTCCATACCAGCAGCGTCATCCTTAGCCTTCTGAAAGTTATTCTGAGCCAACTCCAGATCAAGATTGAGCCGGATCTGCTTCTACTCTAAGTCAGCGAACCGGGCTCCAAGTTCACAAGATTTCTGTGTTCAGAAGATAGTCAGTCGGCAGACACAAAGATTGGTTGCTTCCAAGCAATAAAGTAACAAGTTCAAAGAATTCTAAGACTACTGCCGAATCAAACATTCAACAATAGTCTCGGGGACTACACCCAGTGGGTGCACTCAGCGTGCCCCCACTGGTTCGACTTTTCAATTGATTTGGTCCGTCCAGTCAGAAAAAAAAACTCAGCCATAGCCGACTGTCCGTAGTCGACTACGGTCTCGGGGACTACACCCAGTGGGTGCACTCAGCGTGCCCCCACTGGTCCAGGTTCCACTCGACATGATCTGCTCAGACCGAGTGGAAAAGTTCTGTTCAAAGACCCCCGCCGAATCAAACATTCGACGGCGGTCTCGGGGACTACACCCAGTGGGTGCACTCAGCGTGTCCCCACTGGTTCAGAGATTCAATCGACACAACCTAGTCGACTCAAGTGGAAAAACTACTCAACAGAAATTAAAACACCCAGTGGGTGTACAGACTGACAATGGGTGTGCAATTAAGGTTCCAAAACGCTCATCCACGGACATCTTGCAGATGATAAAGCAGCAGTTTCTAAATATCATATCCTAACAGAACAAGCGTCAAGATGGATTTCAGTCGGAAGTAAGCTAACCTGGACATTGGCCTGGAGTGCTCAGCTGGCATCATAGGCAGCTTGATTGGCCTCGCGCACCACTTTCATCTGCTCCATCATAATGCCTGCCTGGCGTATGGCTTCCTTGGCAGCACTCACTTGGTCCTCTGGGATGTGATGGGCGATGAAAAGTGGAGACGGTGGATCAGCTGCAGCAGCTTGAGAGCTTGAGGCATGAAGTTGCACAGATGAAGCAGGGGCCTGTGCAGTCGATGCTGAAGGATGACCACTCGACAAGGGAATCGCAAAAGTAACAGAAGCACGGTTGAGGTCCCCGGGCTGCTGGATAGCTGGTCCTGCCGCCGGCGTCGACTGAGGCGTCTTGCTAGCTGGTGCCTTTTTGCCCGAGGTCCTGCTCCTCCTTCCCACGAGCTTCTATGGCACATCTTCATCATCATCTGGAAGTTCAATAACATTTTGCGGAGCTACAAAAGAATCGTCCACAAGAGTTCAGTCGACTGTAGAAGTGGTTAGCAAAGAAAAGACAAGACAACAGGAGTCATACCCGCTTTGGATGTGACCGCGTCCTCCATCTCCTCGTCATCATCATCTTTGTAAGCGGAAGTCCCAGAGGTAGCAGCACTGCAAATTTCAAGGTTCACTCGGTCAAGCAAGAGAATGGGTCGACAACTGATATAAGATTCTTGGAGCAAAGGGTGAAAATGAAACACTTACGCAGAGGCGACGGGAACATCAACCTTGATCTTGGGCAAGGCCTTCCGTGGCTTTGACGGCGCAGTCTTGAGCTGCTTCGGAGCCTTCTCAGTCGGCACCGGAGAAGATGTCCGAGTGCGCTTCGAAGTTTGACCAGTCGGTGCCGCCACTTTACCCCGGATACTTGCTGGGTCGTGCTTCTGCTTGGCATGCTTTTCCACGCGAGGTGGAGAATCGACCTCCTCACCACTGCTCGAGTCTTCGCGCTCTTCATCACTCTCGTCATCAGAGTTCCAATCGCCGCTGTCGCCTCCGCTCTCCTCTCCTTCCTGGATCTGCTCCCCGTTGGGCATCGAGTACATCTCAGTATATATCTGCAGAGCAAAGAATCATACAAATATCAATCGGATTGAAGCCAAAATAGGAAATCAGAGCAAAGGACGTTCGGCACTGAAGATTGTACCTTATCCGGTTCGTTGGTCTTGTCGAATGGTGGGACCCTCTTGGACCCCCTGGGGTTATCTTTGTTACCAGTGATGCCTTGCAGCCACTGCTCCACTACCTCCCTGGTGACCTCCTCCGGGTGGATCCGAGTGGTGTCATCAATACCCGAGTACATCCACTTAGGATGATCACGAGCCTGGAGTGGCTGGATGCGTCGACTGAGAAATATTTCAAGCAAGTCCATAACAGTCACCCCATCGCGGACTAACTGGACTACTCGTTCAACTAGCATATTCACTTCTGCTTTCTCCTCTGGGTTCACTTTCAAAGTAGAGGGCGGCTGGACTCGATTCATGGAAAAGGGAGGAAGCCCAGTTGACTGACCAGGAGCCGGCTGGTCTTTGCAATAGAACCAGGTCGACTGCCACCCTCTAACTGAATCGGGGAGCGTCATAGCCGGAAAAGTGCTCCTACCCCTCATCTGAATTCCCAGACCCCCGCACATCTGGATCACATGTGTTCTCTCATCACTCGGATTGGACTTCTTTACGGCTTGAGAGCGACATGTGAATATATGTTTGAAAAGACCCCAGTGCGGTCGACAACCCAAGAAATTCTCACACAGGGAAACATATGCAGCAAGATAGGTGATGGTGTTGGGGGAAAAGTGATGAAGTTGAGCTCCAAAGAAATTCAAGAAAGCCCGGAAAAAGGGATGTGGAGGCAAGGAGAAACCGCGGTCGACATGAGTCGCGAGGAGGACGCACTCACCCTCTTGCGGCTGCAGCTCGGTCTCGTTCCCCGGCAGTCGCCAGGACTGGTGGGCAATCAAGCCCCCTTCGACCAGATCCTCCATGTCTTCCTTCTGGATCGTGGATCTGATCCAGTCGCCCTGGATCCAGCCAGGCGGCAGGCCGGACCTAGATGACGACCCGCCCCGACTCGTCTTCTTGCCCTTCGTTGTCGCCGTCGCCTTCTTCGCAGGCTCCAGGGCCGCCGTTTTCTCCTTTCCCATCGCAGCAGGCTGCGCTTGGACGGGGCGGCGGCGTCGAAGATTATGGCGAATGCGGTGGAGAAACAGGGGATGAAGAGTACAGTGCCAAACGCATCGGCCCGGAGGCCTTATATGGACTTGTTACCGAGTGACTGACTTGTGGGCCCAAGCAATCCCATCGAATCCTGCAACAGCCGCGCGCTCAGTACGTGGCGAGAAAGGTGGCGCAAGGATCGAGGCATCCCTGCCGAATCTGTTCCGTTTACTGCGGGCCTCTCCGTCCCGCGCGCTTCTCCAAATTTCGAATCCCGTGAGATCAAGGAACGATAGTGCAGTCAATCGCGCCAAAGATCGCATACCATGTCCACAATTGAAGCTTATCAACAAAATTCACTCGACAATTTAGGAATGGATCAAGGCGACTAAAAATGAAGTCGAAGTCGTTACGTGGTTCATTAATCTAAGCAAAACGCTCCTGAAGCATGAAAATTGGGTCGGAACCATCTTCAACTCCTTTTTCCACTCAAACCCTATGTTGGAAATATGCCCTAGAGGCAATAATAAAATGGTTATTATTATATTTCCTTGTTCATGATAATTGTCTGTTATTCATGCTATAATTGTGTTATCCGGAAATCGTAATACATGTGTGAATACATAGACCACAACATGTCCCTAGTAAGCCTCTAGTTGACTAGCTCGTTGATCAATAGATGGTTACGGTTTCCTGACCATGGACATTGGATGTCATTGATAACGGGATCACATCATTAGGAGAATGATGTGATGGACAAGACCCAATCCTAAGCCTAGCACTAGATCGTGTAGTTCGTTTGCTAAAGCTTTTCCAATGTCAAGTAACTTTTCCTTAGACCATGAGATTGTGCAACTCCCGGATACCGTAGGAGTGCTTTGGGTGCACCAAACGTCACAACGTAACTGGGTGGCTATAAAGGTGCACTACGGGTATGTCCGAAAGTATCTGTTGGGTTGGCACGAATCGAGACTGGGATTTGTCACTCCATGTAACGGAGAGGTACCTCTGGGCCCACTCGGTAGGACATCATCATAATGAGCTCAATGTGATCAAGGAGTTGTTCACGGGATGATGTGTTACGGAAACGAGTAAAGAGACTTGCCGGTAACGAGATTGAACAAGGTATCGAGATACCGACGATCGAATCTCGGGCAAGTATCGTACCGATAGACAAAGGGAGTTGCGTACGGGATTGATTGAATCCTCGACATCGTGGTTCATCCGATGAGATCATCGAGGAGCATGTGGGAGCCAACATGGGTATCCAGATCCCGCTGTTGGTTATTGACCGGAGAGTCGTCTCGGTCATGTCTGCGTGTCTCCCGAACCCGTAGGGTCTACACACTTAAGGTTCGGTGACGCTAGGGTTGTAGAGATATTAGTATGCGGTAACCCGAAAGTTGTTCGGAGTCCCGGATGAGATCCCGGACGTCACGAGGAGTTCCGGAATGGTCCGGAGGTAAAGAATTGTATATAGGAAGTCCAGTTTCGGCCACCGGGAAGGTTTCGGGGGTAATCGGTATTGTACCGGGACCACCGGAAGGGTCCCGGGGGTCCACCGGGTGGGGCCACCTATCCCGGAGGGCCCCATGGGCTGAAGTGGGAAGGGAACCAGCCCCTGGTGGGCTGGTGCGCCCCCTATGGGCCTCCCCTGCGCCTAGGGTTGGGAACCCTAGGGGTGGGGGGTGTTGGAAATATGCCCTAGAGGCAATAATAAAATGGTTATTATTATATTTCCTTGTTCATGATAATTGTCTGTTATTCATGCTATAATTGTGTTATCCGGAAATCGTAATACATGTGTGAATACATAGACCACAACATGTCCCTAGTAAGCCTCTAGTTGACTAGCTCGTTGATCAATAGATGGTTACGGTTTCCTGACCATGGACATTGGATGTCATTGATAACGGGATCACATCATTAGGAGAATGATGTGATGGACAAGACCCAATCCTAAGCCTAGCACTAGATCGTGTAGTTCGTTTGCTAAAGCTTTTCCAATGTCAAGTAACTTTTCCTTAGACCATGAGATTGTGCAACTCCCGGATACCGTAGGAGTGCGTTGGGTGCACCAAACGTCACAACGTAACTGGGTGGCTATAAAGGTGCACTACGGGTATCTCCGAAAGTATCTGTTGGGTTGGCACGAATCGAGACTGGGATTTGTCACTCCATGTAACGGAGAGGTACCTCTGGGCCCACTCGGTAGGACATCATCATAATGAGCTCAATGTGATCAAGGAGTTGTTCACGGGATGATGTGTTACGGAAACGAGTAAAGAGACTTGCCGGTAACGAGATTGAACAAGGTATCGAGATACCGACGATCGAATCTCGGGCAAGTATCGTAACGATAGACAAAGGGAATTGCGTACGGGATTGATTGAATCCTCGACATCGTGGTTCATCCGATGAGATCATCGAGGAGCATGTGGGAGCCAACATGGGTATCCAGATCCCGCTGTTGGTTATTGACCGGAGAGTCGTCTCGGTCATGTCTGCGTGTCTCCCGAACCCGTAGGGTCTACACACTTAAGGTTCGGTGACGCTAGGGTTATAGAGATATTAGTATGCGGTAACCCGAAGGTTGTTCGGAGTCTCGGATGAGATCCTGGACGTCACGAGGAGTTCCGGAATGGTCCGGAGGTAAAGATTTATATATGGGAAGTCCTATTTTGGCCACCGGAAAATGTTCGGGATTTTTCGGTATTGTACCGAGAAGGTTCTAGAAGGTTCCGGAGTGGGGCCCACCTGCATGGGGGGACCCACATGAACGTGGGTAGTGGGGGCAAGGCCCCACACCCCTAGTCAAGGCGCATCAAGATTCCCCCTTAGAAGGAATAAGATCATATCCCGAAGGGATAAGATCAAGATCCCTAAAAAAGGGGGATAACAATCGGTGGGGAAGGGAAAGGATGGGATTTCTTTCCTTCCACCTTTGCCAACGCCCCAATGGACTTGGAGGGCAAGAAACCAGCCCCCTCCACCCCTATATATAGTGGGGAGGTGCATGGGAGAAACAGCTCAGCCCCTGGCGCCTCCCTCTCCCTCCCGTGACACCTCTTCCTCCTCCAGTAGCGCTTCGCGAAGCCCTGCTGAAATCCCGCTGCTTCCACCACCACACCGTCGTGCTGCTGGATCTCCATCAACCTCTCCTCCCCCCTTGCTGGATCAAGAAGGAGGAGACGTCTCTGCTCCGTACGTGTGTTGAACGCGGAGGTGCCGTCCGTTCGGCGCTCGGTCATCGGTGATTTGGATCACGACGAGTACGACTCCATCAACCCCGTTCTCTTGAACGCTTCCGCTCGCGATCTACAAGGGTATGTAGATACACTCCCCTCTCACTCGTTGCTAGATGACTCCATAGATTGATCTTGGTGATGCGTAGAAAATTTTAAAATTCTGCTACGTTCCCCAACACCCTAAACCATTCGGGGGCTAATGATGATGACATGTACCTGGGGTAGGGTAATAGGCCTGACCTAGACACCCTTCCCAAGGACATTACCTTAAAGTCAGGGATATTCAAAGGACAATACCATTCACTCGACCAGAAGCATTCCACTCGGAAAACCCAATTCCATTCAACCGGAGTGTACTCACTCGACCACATCAGAAATCACTCGGAAGACAGAAGATCTAAAGTCACTCAGAACGGCAACGGTCAGGCGTTCACTCCATAGTCTTAATGATCATTTATATGCCTTTATTGCTGGCGTTACCAGTAACGTCC
Source organism: Thinopyrum elongatum (assembly GCA_011799875.1). NCBI lineage: Eukaryota > Viridiplantae > Streptophyta > Magnoliopsida > Poales > Poaceae > Thinopyrum > Thinopyrum elongatum. The sequence continues at coordinate 530,617,004 of CM022301.1, read as the reverse complement.
TATCTTTATGTACATTGAATCCGTGATCTCTTGATGCCAATGTCTTCAGTTCGTCAATCATGTGATTTTCAGTACAAAATGCCTGAAGCTTATGACATGGGTGAAGGTGTTAATCAAGAAAAGAGATTCTCGGTAGCAATGCAGCGATACAAGTATGTATCTATGACTCTTTCTGTTTGACAGTATGCGACTATGTAACTTCCTCCGAACTTGTTTAAATATATTGATTTTTGAATTTGCTGGACAAGCAGAGATCCTGAGGGCAAAGATAAAATGAATCCTTTTGCTGAACAGGAAGCATGGGAAGAACATCAAATAGGTAATGTCATTTACTTGGATTATCCACTGGAAATCGGTATTGCGACTGTCTTTATGATACCATATTTCTGCTCTTTGTTGTATATTTAACAATTGATCGACCTGTTTCAGGAAAGTCTAAACTGGAATTTGGATCAAAAGACAGAAAACGGACTTCTAATGAATACTAGTAAGTTCTTTATTCTTCTTATGAATTGTTCATCAGCAAAGTTTACTTCTCTGCTGTCTTGTAATGAATACCAGTAGGTTTTTTATTATTTTTATGAATTATTCATCAGCAAAGTTTACTCCCCTGCTGTTTCTAAGAGTCCATCTTTCTAGTTAGAGTTGTGACAAGCCATGTAATTAATCAGCAGTCAACTGCATGTCACTTGCTGAGGATAGTCTGGCCAGAAATTTTGTTTCGAATAAAAAGATCCCTGTAGGGGGGGGTGTTTGGATTGGATGTATTTCTTTAGGGAGCTTCGGTAGTTAGTTCAAACTTGAACTAAATACTGAAGCTCATACAAAAGTACCCCTCATCCAAACATGCCGTAATACTGAAACTTAATAAGGTATAATAACTGGATTTTTCTGATTGCATTACACTAATGAATCCTCTATAGCCTTTGATTGCACCTTTGTTGGACAGTTGAATTTTGTATAACCTTGACTACACCTTTGTTCAACAGTTGTTTTGTGCTCATATTACTTTTTGAACTTCATAGGTTTGTATTTGATGATCAAATTGATTTTGTTAAATCATCGGTCATAGAAGGAACACAGGTAATCATTGATGGTTTAAATTTATTCTCCTCCTTACATGAGGGTCTGTGGTACTTTCAAACTTGAGCGAAGATTTTACTGTATGACATAAATTAAATCATTTGTTTCTACTACATGTTAAAGAAATTGGCCAATGTTGGCATGAAGCCATAAAAGTCATCAGTACATACCCTATAAGACAAAAATAAAATCTATGCTTCATAAGATCCAACTTTAACACTGCTATTGTATGTGCCATCAGAGTTGACTTTCTAATTAAGATCACTTTGAAAATCAGGATCTTAACTAAGATTGTCTTGATCTCAAGTGCTGGCTCCTACAGCATTGCATTTCACCAAGTGAAATGCTACATTTCTACTCCTAACCCATTCTCTCTTTCTTAGTGTTTTTGTTATGCAGGTTGGAAGAAAAGAAGAAGATGCAGAGAAGATCTTAGTAATAAGATAGTTTTTAGGAAAATAGATATTTAGTTTTAGGTCGTTTCTTGTAATTTCTGAAATGTAAATTTAATTACTTAATCATTTCTGATTCTTTATAATATGACTTTGTATTACCTATTCCAATTATTAATAAAGTTTTTAATTTACATGTGTTCATGACTATTGGTAATATGTGTTGGATATGCTATATTGGTCATATATATAATTTTCTGTGTAAATGAATTGATATAAGAAAAAACAAGGGCTATATAGCCACTTTGGCCTATTTGGCTTCTTTGCCGTCTGCCAGCAGACGGCAAAGAGCTTGCTTTCTTTGCCGTCTGCGGCAAAGTGGCCTTTGCCGGCAGCCGTTTAGCCGGAGTGTTTGCCGTCTGCTGGCGGACGGCAAAGCCTTTGCTGTCCGCCAAGCATGCCTTTGCCGTCTGCTACGGCAGATGGCAAAGTGCCTGATTCCTGTAGTGTGTTGTGACAGTTGTACGTCTGGTTGGAGCGGTTAGGTATTTAAACCTGAGGACACACAGTCCTCACCGTATTCTCCTTGAGCTAAGGTCACACAGACCTCGCCCAATCACTCGTGGTAAGTCTTCACAGGTGACTTCCAAACCTTCACAGACTCGGTCACTCGGCGATCCACAATTCCTCTTGGATGCTCTAGACCATGACGCCTAACCGTCTGGAGGATGCACAGTCCTCAAAGGTAACAAGCGTTGGTTCCACATAGGAACAATCTCTTCAGTGATGCTCAATCACTTTGGGTTTGTAGATGTTTGGGTTTTTGGGTTTTTCCTCACTTGATGATTTTCGCTCAAAGTCCTCGGAGGATGGGATGCTCTCAATGACAAGTGTCAGTTTCTCTCGGAGCAGCCAACCAGCTAGTGGTTGTAGGGGGCGGCTATTTATAGCCTAGGGAGCAGCCCGACATGATAAGACATAAATGTCCTTCAATGATATGACCGTTAGGTGGGTAGGATATTTGGACAGCTGGCGCGTAGCACAGCAACGGTCGGAAATTTGAGATCTCAAATTCCTCAGGGCTATCATGTTCCTCACTTGTAGGCAATCCGCACTGGCGAATTCCTAACTCCTCAGTCAGAACAAATTCCTCAGAGAACAGAAGAACTTCGTCTCTGTCACTGAAGAAATTGACTGAACTATATGAGATTTCCAATGGCTTCACTCAAAAGGATTGGGTAGGTGTAGGATTTTGAGATGAGCATCACTTGGAAACTTTTCCTTAGTTTTACCTCAACCCCCTTTAACAGTACAGTGTTTCCTATAACTCAAGAAGGGGAAAACAAAACTATGAAAACAAAAGTCTTCACGCTTCATAATCCTCGCATCAATATCAAGTCTTCAAGGTCACACCAATTTTCTCATTTTCAAAGTCTTCAAGAAAACCAAAGTCTTCAACTGAAGACATTCATTTTTAGGGGTCGACTTTCTTCGTAAATATCAAACTCCTCATTGACTTATAGAACCTGTGTACACTCACAAACACATTAGTCCCTTAACCTATAAGTCTTCAATACACCAAAATCACTAAGGGCACTAGATGCACTTACACCCCCCCAAAGAAAACTCTTAAGTGCACCCCTAATTATTAGCTTTGAATATTCAGGATTTCTCAGAGTTCATGCATAACTTATCTTCTTCGCCCCCTCAACTCCGATTACCCTCTCAACAATCTTCATCAAGCTCCGCCACTGGCTAGAGCCTCATAAGTCGATGATTGGCCTCCTTGTGAACCATTTTCATTTGTCACACAGCTGATCTGACCTGCCTTGCCCAATAAGCGGCTAGCTCATACCCCTGTTGATTGCTTAGCAAGAAAACAATATGACTTTCATATATTGTTTTCATGCCCCCTAAATACAACAATTCAAGAACAATATGATGTTACATAGTCTGTGGCAACGTCATCAATCTATATATGTCACATTCACAAGGACGCATATTTATCCGTGCTAACCTTCAGGGGTGTGGCAACTGAAGTCCGCATTTCTCGTTAGAGCATCTCCACTCGCGCCCCCAACATGCCCCCCAGGGCTCTTTTTTTAGCACCGGCACCGAAAAATCGGCCCAGTCGCGCCCCGGGGCCTTGTTTATAGCCGGTTTGGGCCGAAATAACAACCGGCGAACCCGAGCCGAACCCAAGCCCCCAGGGGTCGCCTAGGGGCGCCGGCCGAAGCGAAAAGGCGCGTGGGTCCGCTCTGTCGGCGAGAGACGACCCTTTTTCCCGCCGATCCCCCGCTTCTCCCCCCCCCTCATTTCCCTCCATTCTCCCCTTCTCCCGCCATTCTCCTCCCTCTCCCCTCCATCCGGCCGCCATGCCGCCGAAGAAGTACACGGCCCCTCGCGCCGCTGCCGGTGCCGACGCCGCCCAGCCAAAGCAGAGGAAGCCAAGGGCGCCGCCGGCAAAACCACCGGGCATGTCGAACGCCGACTAGAAGGCGGAGGTTCGGCGCCGGGAGGCTGTCACCACCGACCGGCGGAACAGGCTCAACGCCAAGAGGGCCCGGGACGCGGCGGCGTCGGCGGCGGCTGCGGCGGAGCAGGGAGAGGCGGCTCGCACGACGGAGCAGGAAGAGGCGGCTCGCGCGGGGATGATGAATCCACTCGGCGGCCACGGACCGCACGCTGCCTGGAGCCAGCAGAGCGTCGGGTCGCCGGCCGGCTTCTTGCCGTCGCCACAACCCTGGGGGTGCGCGCCCTCGCCTGGCTACGCCGACGGTGACGCGCACGGCGGGTTCAACCCCAACGTCACCTTTCCGCATGGCCACCCCGCCCAGCGCACGCCCTCACCGCCAGGACAGCAGCACCGACCAAGAGTTCAAGTATATCCACGTGTTCTCCCAGATCGAGAAGTGCGAGAAGTGGGCGGATGTCCGGCGCACCCTCGCCAAGGCCAAGGAGACGTACAAGCCGGACGCGCCGACGCCGAGCGCGGCTGATGGGCGCCCAGACGGGAACAAACGAGCCAAGACGGCGAAGGACGCCGCGCCGGCTGCCGCGCGACTGGACGCGTCCATCGAGCAGTGCATCGCCGACGCCAAGAACCACGCCGCCCAGCGGGAAGAGAAATCCGAGGCGCGGTGGTCGGCGTTGATGAAGAACAGCGCCGTCAAGCTCGACCTACTCTGGACGAACGTCGCCGCGAAGAGGAGGAACACCGACCTGGCGTTCTTGATGGGGGCGGACGTGTTGACGATGGACGAGCATATCAAGGCGTGGTACCTGGCGGAGCGCGGCCTCATCTTGAACCAGATACCGTCGACGACCGCGCCAACTCCCACGCCGACCCCAACGCCGCCGCCAAGCCCGAGCGATGATGCCTCCACGACGCCCAGCACAGAAGCTGCGCCGACGCCGCCCAGCCCGCGCACGCCGACTCCAGCCAGTCCGACGCCGGAGGACAACACCGCCGTTTGATGCATTGCCTATGCGTCCTTCCTTTTGAACGCCGAACTTTCGAGTGATTGATCGCCGAACTGTAGCATGGTGATCGCCGAACTGTGGCATGGTGATCGCCGAACTATGTGGCAGCCGCTGATCGCCGGACTTGTGGCGTTATTTTGGATAGCGGGAAATGTCAAGTTTGAATTTATAACGTCTTGGGGCCGACACCTGGGACGTGACTGGGAACTAGATTGCCCCCGGACCGAAAAAGCGCCGGCCGAAGGGCCAAAATAGCGCCGGCCGGTGCGCTGAAGGGCCGAACGAGTGGAGATGAGGCACGTCTTCACTGTGTCAGGAGACGTGCCACATGTTGGTCCCATTCGCGCAGAAAGTTGAACTCCCGTCTTGTTAAGTGCGAGAACATCAGTCCATAGTCAATCAAAAGTAGTTAACATATGAGGTTATTTTCTCATACCGTGTGTCCATTAAAGTGACATCCATGCATGGAGTGCTACTGTGGGAAGAGAATCTTGGAGCATAAAGAGACCGACATGGACAACCAGACCAATGACATCTAGAAAAAATAGCATGAGAAAACAATGATATTCACAAGGAATGAGCCTCAATAGAATTTACCAGCAAGTCACCAAAATCCATGAACCGCGGAGGCAGCCTAGGCACAAAAATGTGCGAGCTAGCAAGACGGACATCGGTCCGTTCATGTAGGACGATGTAATAAGGGGTTGGTATGGTCAATGGAATTGGGGTGGCATTTCACGCATTTCGAACCCCACATTTCTGAATCTCTACTCCTAATGGAGCAGTTGGTAGTCTCGCTTTCAGATTTTTTTTTCGTCACATCTTCCATGGTTTTTTTTGTACCTCCTCCCACCTTCGCTGGTTTTCTTTCGTCCCCTCCCCCCATTTCATCGGTTTATTTTCGCGTCACCCTCTCACACAACGAAAGAAATCTGAACAGATCAGAACTTTCCATACTGGTGCAAGTTATATTTAGTAATGTAGAATCAATCACGAACAATCTCTAAAGATCAAATCTAAATTAATTAACCTTACCTTAAATCACTCAATCACATTAATTGATTTTCAGAAAAATTGCTCAATCACATTAACCTTACCTTAACTCACGGATGGTAATCAATCTCCAAACAAAGGAAACAATACATCGAGGGAGCAGTAAATAAACTCCCTTTCTTATGACATGTATATGATCTTCCCTTACCTCTCCGTTGTCGAGCGTTCTTGATTCTCGAGGCCGATGCTTGGGCTGCGTCACTGGGTCATGACGGTGCCGGAGGACGAGGACGGCGAGGCCGGGTGCCGCGGCACCGCGTTGACCGCGGCCGGTGAAGGGGCGAAGAAGGGCGGCTTCCCTGGCCGTGGCCGTGGCCGTGGCCCTGGGAGTTGGTGCGGTGGAAGCGGCACTTGAAGGACCCGACGTGGGTGGCCGGCGCGCAGACGCACTTGGAAGCGGGCCCGTGGCCCGCGCCGGACGGCGCCGACGCTGACCCGGGCCACCTCCTCCCCGTATTCTTGGAGCTGTGGCTGGCCGATTTACATGAAATTAATTCCCTCAGTTATGGTGGCAAATATAATACACATAATCCATATTGTTATGCACTAGCGTGTGTGTGTGAAATAGATGGATTATGGTCCCGTACCCAATAAGATGGATATGTGTGTGTGTGTTAGAGAGAGAGAGGGAGAGGGGGAGATAGAGTGAGGAAGAGGGAGGGAGAGAGTGTGTGTGTGAGGATTTGATGGTAAAAAAGGTCGCCAATGTCACTTGATATGTATGAGAATATTAATATTGAACTCTTAAAGTTAATGTGGCCCCGTTGCAACGCACGGGCGTTCTTCTAGTAAGTATACTTCGTCGGTCTGCATGCTTTCGTTGAAATGATCCGCGTGCTGCTTATAAGTAGCTGCTGCTACGTCTCCGTCGTATCTATAATTTTTTATTGTTTCATGCTATTATTTTATAACTTTCACATACTTTTGGCAATAATTATATTATTTTTGGAACTAACATATTGATCCAGTGCCTCCTATTTTTGCGTGTTTTTGTACTTCGCAGAAAATTCATATCAAATAAAGTCCAAACACGATAAATTTTACGGAGATTTTTTTGGAATATATGTGATTTTCAGAAAAAAGAATCAACGAACAAGACAGTGCTCGAGGGCCCCACAAGACAACAGGGCGCCCCCTACCCCCAGACACGCCCTGATGTCTTGTGGTCACCTAGTAGGTCAGTTGGAGCCCTTCTTTCGCCGCAAGAAAGATAGTTTCCGGAGAAAAATCCCCTCAAAATTTCAGCCCAATCAGAGTTACAGATCTCCGGAAATATAAGAAACGGTGAAGGGCTTTGAAAATAGACGCGAAACAAAGAAGAAACAGAGAGAAAGATCCAATCTCGGAGGGCTCCTGCCCTCCAGGAGCCATGGCGGCCAAGGACCAGTGGGGAAACCCCCCTCCCATCTAGGGGGGAGGCAAATGAAGAAAAAGAAGGAGGGGGCTCTCTCCCGCTATCTCTCGGTGGCGCCGGAGCGCTCGCCAGGGGAACCATCATGGCGGCGATCTACTCCAACAACTCCATCATCTTCCTCAACACCTCCATCACATCCCCTCGTCTATTATCAGCGGTTCACTCTCCCGCAACCTGCTGTACCCCCTACTTGAACATGGTGCTTTTATGCTATATATTATTATCCAATGATGTGTAGCCATCTTATGATGTTTGAGTAGATTATTTTTGTCCTATGGATTGATTGATGATCTTGATTGGTTTGAGTTGTGTGGTTTTTTTTGTTGTCCTATGGTGTCTTCCGTGCCGCGCACACGTGGGGATTCCCGCTGTAGGGTGTTGCAATACGTTCATGATTCGCTTATATGGGCTGCGAGAGTGACAGAAGTTTAAACCTGAGTAAGTGTGTTGTTGCATATGGGAGTAAAGAGAACTTGTTACTTAATACTATGGTTGGGTTTACCTTAATGATTTCTAATACTTGCGGATACTTGCTAGAGGTCCAATTATAAGTTCATATGATCCAAGTATGGAAGTATGTTAGCTTATGGCTCTCCCTCATATAAAACTGCAATAATGATTACCGATCCTGTTATCAATTGCCTAGGACAATTTCGCAAATCCTACCACCACTTTTCCACACTCGCTATACTAACTTAATTGTTCTTTTTATTAAAACATCACAACTTTTGTTTTCACGTTCTTTATTATCTTGCAAACCTATCCCATTACACCTATAAAGTAGTTTATTACTTGTTCTAGGTAAAGCAAACGTTGGTGTGCGTAGAGTTGTATCAGTGGTCGATAGGACTTGAAGAGAATATAAATTCTACCTTTAGCTCCTCGTTGAGTTCGACACTTTTACTTATCGAAAAGGCTACAAAAGACCCCCTATACTTGTGGGTTATCAGTTGCCTCCATTTTGGTTCCCTCCAAAATAGCCAACATTTTTTTAGCAAGGATACATGAATCAATACTTTAGTTACCGTGGTAAGTTTGGTACTGGTGTTGTACATGTTTCTCACATCTAGGTCGGCGAGGATGGCGTGATAGATTAGATCTCCATTTCTAGTTTTTGCTTGATTCAGCTGGAAAGAATTTTTGCCGTTGTCTCCCAAAATCTGTTGTATATGTGCACGGTTTCAGCATTGTGGAACCTAACATCCCTACATTGGTTAAAGGAGAAACGGGGAAAAACATAATTATACATGCATCATCTGAACCATTTTTACCGAGACATGACATAATTTTTTTGATGCAGGAAATGGAACAAGTTGCCTGTTGATCGGAGGAGGCCACACGACGGGAACCGGGACCGCCGGTGGTGCCATCACCCTCTTCGAGCCGGCCGACCGAGACTGTATCGGATCACATTGCGTTAGCTTGGACACGTGTCCAGATCAGCCAGAAGGACAAAGGTGGGTCTCGGAAGGACTAAGGGAATGGGTGATCACCTTATATGCCATGGAGACACGCGGGAAGCACCAACGACTGGAAATTTGGTTTTGGCTCATTTACTGGATGGAAAGATGAAATTACAATGTGATTCATGGGAGGGGGGAAAGGGAAAGTAAATTCATGGTGCGGTGGAAAAGGGATAGTAAATTATGGTGATTAAATATTGCCAAATCGGCTGGTGGTGGGACAATAACAAATCGATGGATTGGAGTTTTTTTTTAAAGAAATAGGCTTCCATGGAGGTGGGAATTGGGGTGCGAGTTTGGACAAAACGATGTGCAAGGCGTGGTCCTCTTGGCAGGAAAGGGAACCTTAGATTCTTTTAGATAGTGGAGAAGAAGGTTTCTAGTGACTTCAAAATTCATTCGGATTGTTTGTTTATCTTTTTCTTCGGAGAATGATCATAGGATCTCTAGCCTTTTTATGTAGTATTGTCATTTTAAAGTCATGTTTTAAATTTGTAACAAGTCTCTCTCAACATTTTAAGGCGTGACTTATACGCGTCATAGGACTAGAGAGCTAACTAGTCCAACGTAATCATCTTCCTCAACTAATATTCTTCCTTTTACACTTGACCGTCCACTCACCCTTCTTTGAATCTTCCGCGTGCTCTCCTACTATGCATTCATCTCTCTAATTTAACATCATCCTTTTGTCCACTCCCTCCTATGCGCTTCAATTCTACTTGGCAACCTTGTGGGCATTGGCGAAGCTATGTGTTAGGAAAATGGGCCATGGCACGCCCAACACATAGCAAATACAACACATGATTGAGAGTAAACTAGGTCATGTGGGTAAAAATAGTTGGCCTTCCATTGTACCGGCCCGTCCAACTTTTCTTGCGTAGCTCCGCCACTGCTTGTGGGTATAGGCTTCTAATCGGGGCGTCGGCTGCCTAATCAACCACCCATCTAAGCCGTTAGGGTGTATGCGGTCCTACTCTTCCGTATGTTAACACTTTTGGTGTCCATTGTCGCCAATCACTTATATACGCCCCCCCCCCCTCCCCCGGGTTGTCGCTTCCTCTCCACCACTTTCTTCATGTACCTATATTTTTTCCATCATAATAGCCCTCTCTTCCTCTTCTAGTTGCGCTCTCATGTGGTACTATTCGTTTCATAAGACCTTCCTCGAAATGTTTGATAGTTATTTTTTCAATTACTTTTGTATTATGTTCTTCCTTTCCTCTCACTAAGCATGCAAATATTTCACCCTAGAAAACATGCAGAGCCTGCAAAAGGTGAATCGCAAATGCAAAGCTTTTTAAAACTGAAATGTAAATGCAACGCTGATCCACCACAAAAGAGAAAAAATGGCACATTTTCCATTCCGGGCACCTTCAGCCCACATCTTAGGCCCGCCCGGACCACGGCCCGGGCCCAATCCGAGGTCACCCTGTGTCCATTCCAAACCTACCCGCACCGGGAAAGCGCAGACGGCGAACCACCCAGCCTGACCTCGCGATGCAGATCCTCCGGCGGAACCTTCTCGAAGCTTCCCGCCGCCTCTCCTTCCTCCTCCACTCTCCACCTCCCGCCGCCCACGCACACGCCCATGCCGTCGCCACCCTCTCGGCCGCCCGGCGGGACCCGTCCACCGGCTCCCTCGCCGCCACGCCGTGGGCCGCTACGCAGCGCCGCGGCGCGAAGATGCTCGGCTCCGACGTAATCCCCCTTCTGCCCCCTCGCTCTGGCGTCTGCTCGCTTGGCCCATGGCCGCATAGGGTTTAGCTAGGATTCTTCTAGGCTCGTGCACTGTTATGGCTCCTGCTGCCCTGTTCAGTTCGTAGCGAATTTGTGGGAGAATTCGCTTGGCAGACGGAGCAGTTCGTAGCGAATTTGTTCAGTGGTTCCATTGATATGTTCATTAGCGATCGTGCAAATGACATGTAATGCTTCTTGCAATTTTTGTGTTTCTTTGCTGTGAAACGCTCAAATTTTATGTTCTACTTGGGGTGATCAAAATCGTGGTGGGAATTCCCCATGTGACCAACAGTCATAGTGCCACTGGTGCAGGATGTGTAGCCAGTAGCCTATTCTATTATAGATTTAGCAAAGTATTTTAGTATTTGATCAATCGGCTTGACATGGATGCTACATTCAGAAGTTATTTTCGAAGTTGTTTTCTACAGTTATACAGTAGTTAGCAGGGAGGCTTCCAGCTTTCCAAAAATAACTGCCAAACAACTTCTGGTGTACATTTTTAATGGCATCTTGATTATATCCTGGGTCTTAATTTTGCTAATGCCTTTTCAGTTCTGTTATTTTATTAATCTTTGTGAAAGCGCATAATGATGCTTTCATTGACTTGAGATGTCCTTATATGTGTAGGTGAAACTTGGAAATGTGATACAGAGAAGAGGTGTGTGATTAACTGATTACATCTCTAGTGTTTCATTTTTTACTTCCAAGTATCGTGGATTACTACTTATCCATCTTTTGGGCCAACCTTAAATCAAGGCCGCATTTATCAGGTGCGTTTAACTGCTTTTCATGTCCTACATCCCTCCATATTTCCTCAAGCTTTATGGTTTATATTCACCTATGTTTCTGGTCTACTACGTAAGAGCAATCACTTCTTATCATTTCTGACTTGAATGTCTTCTGTTTAGGTGATAAAATCGCATCATTCACATCAAGGAAGAGGAGGAGCCACAATACAGGTCATTTATTTTGTTTCTTTCTTTCAATCTGTTGCACCACTTAACTCTGCATACTTCACATGATGGCAAGCTAATGTTGGTCTTGTCACTCGCCAGATTTTTCCTTGCATCTATGTCATCAGACCCAATCACACAAAATGCTCTCATCTTAGAGTACCTATTTTAGCAACAGCAACAGGACATGCCAACAACGAAAAGATAACTTAGGAATAACTTGTAAATGAGTGATAACAAGGACAGTGAAATAAACAGCTAGGCACCAAGAAATACATATGAATAGTTTGATTCACTGTTGCCCCAATGGCATGCCTGCAGTTCCATGCAAAATGTCCCCTGAAATGGCGAAAACTAAGTTCAGGTGGATGCTTTTTTTATATGTGCTTGACTTAACTGGAGCTTACATTTGTCATTTGTTTCATTACCAATCTGAATTTTATTCTCAACTCTTGATTGCTGCAGGTGGAACTGAGGGATGTTGACACTGGTAACAAAATAGTTGAAAGATTTCGTACCGACGAGGCTCTTGAGAGTACGAACATTTCTTCACTCCTTCCTTATACAAAAGGCATTCTAGGACTAAGTTATAGGCTTCTATGTTTTAGACTGATTTCCTTTCTGTAGCTATTTGTGCCCCGTCCTTGTTAAAATGTGCTCCTCTGCAATTTTTCATAGGCTTCTCTTCCTTTTTTCTGGTTACAACTTACAAAGCTGAGCAATAATTTCTTCTAGTGTGTTTTATTGCATTCAATCATACATGTGTCAATTCTCGAGCACTGTTAGCCGCTCTGAAGGTACTAAACAATGTTGAGATGATGACCATCTACAATCAACTCAAATAACAATAATGATTATAGAAGCTGGATGCGTTAACCAGCCTTTTAGGAGTATTACAATCAGCACCTCATATATCAATCACGACTATGAGCCTTTCCAATTAAATATAAATTATTATTGATTTGTATAATTTATTTGTCAAGATTTGGGCAACATTTGACATTAGTTTTGCACATAAATGCGTCATATATTCATATCAATAATAATTGAAAAATAAATAAGGTGGCACCGTATGGAACTAGGTTTTGCGAGAAGGTGGCCACATTAACCTGGTTTTGACAAACTCTTGGCTTGAGTTACCTGGCTACCCAACTTTCTTCCTGTAATATCTAATCCAGTGGGAATTTCAGTCATGATAAGTTGATAATAGTAGTTTGGTTGTTTATATATGGAAAGCGTACAGTCGTGTTCATAATGGAAATCTAATCATTATGTATTTTATTTACACATTCAGGAGTTTTTGTTGAGGATAAACCTTTCACATATCTGTATCAGGAAGGAGACAACGTGGCACTTATGGAGTATGCTTATTTCCCTGTTTTCTTGTCATTCCTTCATTAACATGCTGTTGTGTGATGCTGTCTATATTTTATTAGTATCCATTTAGTAATGACTTCATCTGGAATCCTTTTTTTCAGGCCTAACACGTTTGAGCAACTCGAGGTTTCAAAGGAACTGTTCGGCAAAAACGCTGCATATCTGAAAGGTCCAAAGAGTATTAATTGACAACCAGAAGAACACCAATTGCTATCAATACTAGATTATAAGAACGTGCTTGTGTTTTACCTTTTGAATAGTTAGATGATTTGTGTGCTTTTGAGCCTGTAGCTCTCATATATGCAAGTTACTGCTGCTGTAGACATAGTAGTTACTTTTAAATGATCACAGTGGACAAAATTATCAATTCCGATTAATATAATGTGTGGGACACTTAAGTTTTACCTTACAAATGGTAGTGATCTGTATATATGCCATGTATTAGTGGGCCTAAACATATCCGATACATGTGCATTTTTCGTAATTCGTTGGCAACAATAAAGACGTCAGCACCTAAGAGGCTCACTTACTCCTGCACTGCACTGATAGTGTACATGACTCGCTCGATGTTGACATCTTCTGCTCATTCTCAAAATGGTTTTAGATGTATTTGATCTCATCGAAATAAAGACAATGGTTAAAGAAATTTTGATTGAGACCATTTAACTCAAATTTCCAATATTTTTTTTTTTCAGATGAGATGAAGGTAACTCTACAATTCTTTGATGGCCGGGCGTTGTCTGGCTCAGTGCCTCCTCGTGTGACTTGCACTGTTGTTGAAGCACAGCCTAATGCAAAAGGCCTAACTGCTACACCTCAGTGAGTTTCATATTACTTCCATCATCAAATTAATTCTTATTTCTGCAACATTTATTTATTATATTGATGAGTTTTTGGGTTATTCATTGTTCCAATACCTTTTATGGGTTGAATATTAGTAAGTCAAGTCCAAGTGGATACACCGGGTGCTTATCATATTTTGCGGCTCGAAATAAGCACCGTTGTCAAATGTTCAGCAATGAAGTTATGGTAATAGAGTAATATGTTCTATGGTATTGGTGCATATATTGCTTGGAGTGAGCGTTAGTGTTTTAACCATAATGTGAGATTTTTGTCTGGAGTGAACATACCTGATGGATAATTATAGGCCCGGAGAAGAAACTTGAAAGTTAATTGTGTACTCCCTCCGTTCATAAATAATAGCCTTTTTAGAGATTCCAATATGGACTGCATACGGAGCAAAATGAGTGAATCTACAATCTAAAATACGTCTATATGCATCCATATGTAGTCCATAATGAAATCTCTAAAAAAGGCTTATATTTAGAAACGGAGGGAGTAGTTACGAGTTACATGCAGCAGAACTATAACAACAGGTTAGCTAGTTTCATAACAAAAATCCCTGCAAAAGCAGTAAACAGTAGTTCATGCACTATGGAATTGTATCCATGCACATGCACATTGCAGATTCCCCTTTGATCAGCTTCATCATCTCTTATCATCAATTGTTTGAGGCCTGGTGTTATGCGGTAACTAAACTTGTGTTTGAACTAAATGCAGATATAAGAGGGTCTTGCTGGATAATGGCCTTACAGTGCTTGTAAGTTGATGGGTACCATTTTGTAGAGTATATTCACCTAGACCTTTGTGGAATGGTGTATGGAAAGGCCGTCTTTTTTTTATTCATTTATTGTTTTGCAATCTCCTAATTATCAATATTAAAATTAGAAACCAAGAAATTTGATAGAGTCCTGCAGCTTGAAGTATTTCTCACTTGCATCAACTTTTTGCCAATTGTAGGCCCCGCCTTTTGTTGAAGTGGGTGAGAACATCGTTGTTAGTACTGTGGATGATTCATATATGACTAGGTAAGTTGATGGAAATCTTAATTACCCAGAAAGCTGTATTATTCTGAACATGAATGGTGCGGGTCGTCTGTACTTTGATAGCTAAGTTCTTGGTAAAAATTCACTGAAACTGTTTTCCATTTCAGGGCCTAAGGGTGGTGTCATATGGTGCTTTGTTCTTCGAAATTGGGGCTCGACTTGTACTCACCTTCTTAGATAAGTTTGCTAGGCCATAGACATAATTCTGAATCTGCCTCCTGAAAAAAGGCATCCAGTTTTACCAGGAATTCAGTAACCAACAACACATTTTTGTTCTTATATAGATATGTTTTGGGGAAGCGATGTACACACTGACATTAAGATGTATTGCCCTTTTATAACTTGGTAGTTTTGTGAAGTGAAATAATACTGGCATGTGCTGTGCAAAACGCCAATCATATATCAATAAGAAGTTATATTGTTGTTCCTTGTATGGTTTTGCGGCAACAAGTGTCTCGATTTGCCTGGTAATAGCACCTGGTACTTGATACAAAATTCTTAATTTCCTTTTGTCATCCATTTACCATTTATGCACTGGATTTGAATGAAAATCGGAAGCCGGTTTTGGTTTGAAAAGAAAAAACTAGTTGCTTTATATACAGCTACTATCGGTATCAAATAAAGCAATGTGCTTCATGTACACTTTCTAAAGCTGCATCAAGTCAGGAGCTACAAAACCCTAGCAACGGAAGGCGCAGGATTATGGCCTTCACTTGTAGGCATGGACGTAATCCTGGAAATAGAAGTTCTTCTCGATGAAGCTCGCGAGCCAACGGGACGCGGCGAAGCACAGCACGGCCAAGGACACAACGGCGGCTCTCTGCACCACCGACGTCACCAGCGTCCCCTTGGCGACGGCGAGGAACCCGACAACCGCTACCGACGCGACCTGCAGGGCGACCTCCAGCGCCTTCATGGTCTTCAGCGCCGCGCTGCAGCTCCTGCACTGCGCGACGTGCGACCAGTACCTGTGGACGCCATCACAAAATTCGTTCAGATGGGGTTCACTGAATTCTCAGGTATTCAGGTTTGGCGTGGAGAAGAGTTACAATGTTGCATTATTTGTACCTCTCCATGAGCTTGTCTTTGGTTGGAGTCTCTGGTAGCTGACCTATTGTTGGGGCGGCCCAGCCGACCTGACTCTTGCAGTGCTTTCTGAACCAGTTCCTGAAGGCGATCACCATGTTGTCCGACGACGTCGGCACGTACACGGCTTTCTGCCAGTTTTCGACGCCCGCCGCGGCGAAGTTGCGCTCCTGAAAGGAAGGAAGAACAGTGGGTTTGCTTGCTGATTGAGCTCCATATCCTGGATCAGGTTCAGAAATTGTCAATCACCGAGCTTGAGCTGAAAAATCATTACCTCGATGTGGAGGAGGTAGATGTCTGAGTCCAGGATGGCGTTCTGGCCGATGTGGTAGTACCACCGCGGTATGACCTTGTCGAGCCAGACGCCGACGTTCCTCGGGAACGCCCAGATCACCCTGCTTTTCCCTGGAGACACCGGGACGCACATGAACACCAGCATGAACTGAGGTGGCTTCTTCTTCTTCTCCTGCCCAAACCAAAGCATGGACTGTCAACTTCTGAACAACCCCTGTTTGTTCTCCTCTGAAGCGCTGCAAGTTTCGCTTGCACCAGCAACAATGGAAAAATGTGTCTGCCCAGTCGATCGATTCATACCTCTCCCTTTTCCTCTTTGGGGAGGGGCGAGCCGTAGAAGGTGCACGGCGCAACGTACCGGAAGTATCCGCTATTGTCCTGCTCCGACAGGAACCCGGCGATATCCGCCTCCTCTATCTTCATCTTCACTGGCCCGCCGCCTTCAATGTCGAACTCAACTGTGAAGAGAAGAACAACTGAATCAACACTCTCGTTCACTGACACTGTAAACTGAATTCGACAGCGCCGATCATGTCAGGCAGGGCATAGGGGCTTATCTGCCGGGGTCTTCCTTCTTGCGAAGCTTGCCCATCAGTCCCTTGTGCGCGTAGGGGACGTGGGCAGGGTCCATGAGGTTCTCCACCAGCACATCGTAGCTGCAAATCAACGGAGCTGTGAGACTCTGCAATGGAGGGAGGCAGCCGCATATATGGAGGTTGAGGATGTGTACCCGTAGGGGAGGTCCCTGACGCCGTAGACGGTGACGAAGGAGGGGTCGTCGATCTCCGGGATGAATGGCGGGCGCTTCCTCTGCAGAATGTCCTGGTGCTCGTCATCGGCCCTCGGGTAGAACCACAGGATGTTGTTCTGCACCACGCTCGGGTACGACGCCACGCACGCCTTGCTGTTCTTGTGCACCTGCGCCGCGCAATCCAGAGAAGAAACATTTCAAATTTTGGCTCTCTGATCGACCGGAGGAGGAGGAAGGAAAGGGGGTCAATGGCGGCCGAGCGTGGTTACGGGTGGGCCGAGGGCGGGGGCCTGGGGGATGAACTGGCAGGAGCCGCGGCCGTCGAAGCACCAGCCGTGGTAGACGCACTGGAGGCGGCCCTTGTCGTCGATGCGGCCCTCGGAGAGCGGCGCGAGGCGGTGCGGGCAGGCGTCGTCGAACACGCGCCACTCATCGACGGCGCGGTCGTACCAGGCCACCACGCGGAGGCCCAGCACCGTCTTGCCGTGCGGTGCGCCGGGGTCCAGGTCGCACACGGGTGCCAACGGGTACCACTGGTCCAGCCAGTCGAACTGCCCCTCCTCCTTCTCCTTCTCCTCGCCACCGAACGGCGACGGCGCCGAGGGCGCCTCCGCCGCCACGGCCGAGACCGGCGATGACAGCCGCGCGCGCTTCCGCCACCGTCGCGCCGCCGGCGCGAGGCGGGCGGGTACCGCCGCTGCTCTGGAGGTGCTGGTCGCCGGGGCGGCGGCGCGGAGCGGGAGCGAAGGGCGCGCGCGCGGGATGAGGAGGGAGAGGGGATCCATGGCGCGTCGTCCGATCCTGCGCCGGCCAACGGCAGTGAAAGAACCTGTGGCTGTGGAGAGTGGCGCGCGGGAGGGAGGGATGCGCGCGCGCGGGGCTGCGGCTGCGGCTGCGGTTCGCCGGTACGACTTATCGCCACGTCTCTACCGCCAGGTGCAGAACGCGTGGACTGCGAACCATAACGCTAGTATAGGTCTCCTAGGCAAAAAGAACAGTGAAATATAAAAACAAGGGTCTGTCTATTTGACATTTGACTGTTTTTTAATTCAACAACATTCAACTTTTCCAAATGAACAGATGACACTTGTTTGTCCAAAAACACCCCACCGGCCACTGTAAATTTTCTTATTTCGGGAAAAACGGGTCGGGCAAAACCCAGACCCGGTTTCAACTAAACCTCGCTGGACCACAGCTAACAGCTGGCCACAAACCTCCTTGGATCCACAGCTAAGGCAAGCCCCTTGGGAAATCTCCAACCTCTCCTACATAACAGCAGAGATCTCAACTAACACACACCACAAAAGAAGGGGAAAGAAACAAATCAGGCCGACGACCATGGAAGAAGGGTGGGGAGAAGAACAAAGAGCAGATCAAAATCAGATCAGGCAGGCAGCCATGGGAGAGAGGGGTGAACCTGGAGAAGAAGGTGTACCTGGAGACGAGCAAGAAGGAAGAACAACAGCCAGACAATTGGGGTAATCCCAGGAAAATCAACAGGTCAGGAACAAAATCTTCTGCTGCTACCCCTAGTACTTCAATTCTTCACCCGCTTCACCTCTCTTACAGGGAATATCTACAAAACAAATGCGTCAGAGAAACTAGATACAGATTAAGAAACAAAACAGTAGACAAAAACTAGATACTCTGGAAATAAATTATCACTAGCAGTAGGCAGAACTTGGATAGTTGTATAAATTACACTGCAAGAACACATAGTGCCTGAATGACACTGGAAAGAACAGTAGCACATCAAGAATTACAGTGCAAAAAATGAAAGTTTGTATAAATGACACTGTGACATTAATAGTTGTATAAATTGCACTAAAACTTATACAACTATCCAAGTTCTGCCTACTGCTAGTGTAGGCAGAACTTGGATAGTTGTATAAATTACACTGAAACTGGCTAAGAAAATGATAGTTTGTATAAATAGCACTATGACATTAATAGTTGTATAAATTACACTGAAACTGCATAAGAAAATGCACTGCAATAGATCAAGAATTACAGTGCAAATCCCCTAGTAATTATATAGTAATTCCCAGTGCAAATTGTATAGAAATTACAGTGGAAATTCCATACAAATTTCAATGTATCAATGTAAGAATGCATCAAACATACACTGGAGCAAACCTACTGTATTTTCACCGCTAAAATACAACTGCTAATTGTACTATTACTGACATTTCTTTTCCAAAAATGCAGATTGGGAGAATGACAAGATCAAATAACAGAATACGATCTATTGTCAATGTCACAGGAAGATATCATCCTAAATATGAGTACCAAAATTAATGTCACAGGAAACACTTACATGAGAATGATGAGTACATGAAAAACAAAATCTCACACACAAACACATTGCAGTAATCATTTTCCTTTACTGCGCTCCTATGGTCAGACATTATATACAAGGTAAGAAACTAACCCCTATAAATATCAGCTGCTTGGAAGACGGTTTCATTACTTAGCTTCCCCATTTGCAATTCAATAAAACTATTTCAGTATTACTATTATTTTAGTATTACTATATCATCAAGAACTCCAGTTTATGAACATGTTGCATACAGGCACATTCAGCAAATGGGGGTACGCTGATACGTCTGCAACGTATCTATAATTTATGAAGTATTCATGCCATGTTTATAACAATTTTATATGGCTTCGGTATGATTTGAATGGAACTAACCCGGACTGATGATGTTTTCAGCAGAACTACTGTGGTGTTGTTTTTTGTGTAGAAATAAAAGTTCTCGGAATGGGTTGAAAATTTACGGTGATTTTTTATGGACCAAAAGAGACCCGAAGTTTCGAGGAAGGACCAGAAGACTCACGAGGAAGCGACAAGCCTGGGGGGCGCGCCCTCCCCCCAGGGTGCACCGGGCAGGCTTGTCACGCCCTCGTGGGCCCCCTTGACGTGAAGCCAACGCCAAAAATTCCTATAAATACCAAAAAAAAACCAGAAAGAAACCTAGAACTTCCGCTCCTCCGCCGCAAGCCTCTGTAACGAAACGATCTCATCTGGAGGCCTTCTCCGGCACCCTGCTGGAGGGGAAAATCATCATCGGAGGCCATATTCATCATCCTGGCGATCTCCATGATGAGGAGGGAGTAGTTCACCCTCGGGGCTGAGGGTATGTACCAATAGCTATGTGTTTGATCTCTCTCTCTCTCTCGCGTGCGTTCTTGATCCGGCATGATCTTGATGTACCATGGGCTTTGTTAATATAGTCGGATCATATGGTGTTTTTCTCTCTATCTTTGTTGTGATCAATTGAGTCTTGCTCTTTGAGGTTTCATTATGTTGGATTGAATATTGGATTTGAGAACACTTGATGTATGTCTTGCATATGGATATCCGTGGTGACAATGGGGTATTATATTGAGTCACTTGGCATATGTTTTGGTAATCAACTTGCGGATTCCCGAGGTAACATTGGGGTGATCTATGCATAGGGGTTGATACACGTTTTCGTCCTATGTTCTTCGATAGAAACTTTGGAGTGATTCTTTGTCGCATGTTGAGGGATTGTTATATGATTCAATTATATTAGCACCGTTGAGAGATTGCACTAGTGAAAGTAAGAACCCTAGGCCTTGTTTTCAAGCATTGCAATACCATTTGTGCTCACTTTTATCACTTGCTACCTTGTTGTTTTTTTATTTTCAGATTATAAAAACCTATATCTACTATCCATACTACACTTGTATCACCATCTCTTCGCCGAACTAGTGCACCTATACAATTTACCATTGTATTGGGTGTGTTGGAGACACAAGAGATTTCTTGTATTTGATTGCAGGGTTGTTTGAGAGAGACCATCTTCATCCTACGCCTCTCACAGATTGATAAACCTTAGGTCATCCACTTGAGGGAAATTTGCTACCGTCCTACAAAATTCTGCGCTTTAAGGCCCAACAGAGTCTACAAGAAGTAAAGTTGCATAGTAGACATCAAGCTCTTTTCTGGCGCCATTGCCCGGGAGGTGAGTGCTTGAAGGTATATCTTTAGATCTTGCAATTGAATCTTTTAGTTTCTTGTTTATCACTAGTTTGATTTTATAAAAGAAAACTACACAAAAATGGAATTGAAGTTGCATCAAGTTCTTTATCTTTATGATGTGTTTCTTGAAAATGATGGATCGGAAAATTATGCCAAAGTGTTTGAAGAAGAATTCAATAAAATGTTTGGCATAAAATCCTTGAATGATGAGCATGATTGCAATGTTGTTAGTATGATTTCTTTGAATATCCATGATGCTAATGTTATGCAAAGCCATAAGCTTGGGGATGTTATGTTTGATGAAGATGATATTTTTAGTCCCTCAAGTATTGATGAGAAAATTTATTATGATGATAGCATGTCTCCTATTTATGATGATTATATTGATGAAAGTGGGTTTGGAAGAGTGTCAACTCTAGGTAATAATGATCCCACTATTTTGGAGGTTGTTGAATCTTATCATAATGATGAAAGTGGATTTGTAGAGGTCGTGACTTTATTTAGGGATGAATCCACTATTTTAGAAGAGG
The DNA here is from genome assembly GCA_011799875.1 of Thinopyrum elongatum. NCBI lineage: Eukaryota > Viridiplantae > Streptophyta > Magnoliopsida > Poales > Poaceae > Thinopyrum > Thinopyrum elongatum. The sequence goes on along the minus strand of CM022301.1, from coordinate 530,595,496 downwards.
TTTCAATTGACTATGACAACAAAGTTGCTATCTATGATGATTATGGTGATGACATGTATGCTATACAGAGTAATGATAACCATGAAACTTGTCATCATGATTTTAATATTCAATTGGGCTATGTCAATCAAGTATCACATGATAATTATTTTGTTGAGTTTGCTCCCACTATTATGAAGGAGAATAAATTTGCTTATGTGGAGAGTAATAATTTTCTATGCTTGCGGATCATGAAAAGAATGCTTTATGTGATAGTTATATTATTGAATTTGTTCATGATGCTACTGAAAATTGTTATGAGAGAGGAACATATGCATTTACATATCTCAATAATATCAAGTTTCCTCTCTATGTGTTGAAAGTTTTGAAGTCATGCTTGTTTTGCCTTCCTATGCTAGTTGATTCTTGCTCCCATAAAGTGTTTGCTCAAAAAAATTCATATGCATAGGAAGTGTGTTACGCTTAAATGCGCTTGCCATGTGATTCATGATGCTCTCTTTATGTTTCAATTCTTTATTTCTATGTCAGCATCATTGAAATCATCATGCCTAGCTAAAAAGGGTATTAAAGAAAAGCGCTTGTTGGGAGACAACCCAATATTTCTAGCTACTGTTTTTGTGTGTTCACATAATTAAGCTACTATAGTAATAATGTTTTATAGCTTTTGTTTCAATAAAGTTCCAAGTAAATCCTTTGGGATAGTGTGGATGATAGTTGACTTGATTCTATGTGTGAGAACTCGGAATTTACTTCCAGGCCCTCCTGTGTATATTTGTCAACCCCAGGATCATTGTTGACAACACAGCAAGTGGTATCATTGCAGAATACGTAAAAGCATTACAAATAGTATATTTATCACAAGACATACCTAGTTAAATGTCTCATGACATTTATTACAATCAGAAAACAGCGAAAAGTAAAATGCGTAGCGACTCCATCTCAGCCACAGGCAGTCGATGTAGTCCACGTGACCTCACTCCTATGGATCGCCATAGTTGTCGTAGTCATCACCTTCATCTTCATGGAACTCTTTTGTTTAACAAAATTATTGCCATGAGTATGTTACGTACTCAACATGGCTCCCTCGGGGAAGGACCTAATAGCTACATGTGGCTTCAAAGGAAGGCTGTATGGCTCATTTGCATGAAAGCTAATTTTGTTTGAAATAACATAGTACTTGGATAATAGCAATTTTAGATGAAAACATGTTTTATCTCCAGAATAACTTTCATCAAAGTGAGGATCCTCGATCAACTCACACTCTTCATAGGTTCCAAGAATAGGGGCAAAGAGGAAATAAGCAAGACAAGTCCTGTATGTCAAGAAAGATTCATGTGTCGTCCATGACCGTGGACACGGCTATTCGAATAGTTTTACACTCCGCAGAGGTTGTACACTTTACCCACACGACACAATCCCGTCTTGATGCCACCAGTGGCCGCTGGTATAGTACACCATTTGGTATACCGGCAGGGAGATTGTGACGAGGTCTTTGGACTAGATCCCCCAAAGTTGTGACATGCCCATCGGGTCTGGCGCACGGAACTGAGAGTACGTCCTCAAACCGGTCCCCCCATCTGTGCCGAGGATACTCCCCGCAGGGCAGCTATCCCATCTATGGTACGGCAACATTGACACCTAAGGTTGACTAGCTTACTTAACCAAGCCAGTGCCCATATAGCACGTGGTTGTACTATTTACACAATCTTTAAATCCAAGACTTATTAGGCCTCATGCGGCACGGACGACTGATTGCCCCCTTCAGCTTATGAAGGGCAGCCAATCGCTCCTTCAATCCTTGATTCAACTGTCGCCCGCGCCAGTATTCAGATGGTAAGTTTCACCCAGAGTAGAAGAGAGTAGAGGAGATTAACAAGAGCCAACCGGCCTAGCTCAGCGAGCTCAACAATAAGTTTCTAGTGTCAATGACTCAAAGGTCATTCAACAAAGCACCTATAGGGTAATAAGCATGGCTAAGCATTTCTACTCTACGAGAATACTATATATTTCTACTCAGGTGTCAAGTGAATAGGCGACAAGCAGATCAAGGTAATGTGTCAATCGACACGCTAGCTACGAGATCAAAAAGCATGCATATAGTAACCATAAAACACAATGCAATTTTGTAAAACATAGGATAAGTATGATCAAAGAAGGAGGCATGCCTTCGTTGTTGAGTCCTCCGGTAACCTGATTTTGTCCATGTCCAGCATTGTTGTCACTCCCTACTCTTCGTAACGATAGCAAATGAAAATCAAATAAATACCAAAGCAAAAGTAAATCGAAATCGAAACCAAATTAAGAGTGGATGGATAAGATATTGATCAAGATGGAGATTCCGAAATGAGGTAGCATGATACGGAGGTAAGATATAGGATTGAATGAAGTGACGGGGTTTAGGTTGACGATGGCTAAGGAAGACTTGGTGATTAAGACTAACGTTCTAATATGAATTATGATACTAACCACTAGTAGTGCCCACTACACATCTCGACCAACTCTATAGGAAAACTATTACATAGCAATTGCAATGGCATCAACACACATGAAAAGGAACCGTCCTATTCATTTAACTAAACAATCACAGCATGATATGATAAAGGTGAAAGTTAACCACAAAACAATATTTAAATGTAATCTAAATATTTATAATGGTCAATGGCATCCAAACATGCACATTAACTATATAATTCAAAAGCAAGCATTTTATATGACAACCAAACCAATATTATAAACCATACTAGTTAAGAAATCAAACATCATTATACAACATGAATTGAAATGATCTAGGTCTATCCCTAAAACATTATAAACAATTAGGATCAGTTATATCAAACCAATTCATTTGTCCCACGATTAACAAGAAAGTATAAAACACATGAAACAAAAATGAATGAACAACTATCCTAAACATGATACGATTAAGAATGATAATCAACCACAAATAAATATTTAGATAACTCTAAATATTATAATGGTCAAATATTAACAAAAGGATATGCAACCATAAAGCATATAATAGCAAGCATTCTACAACGAAGGCCCAACTAACACTAATGCAAAAAGTAATTAATCCAATAAATAGTAATATGCACATCATACAAGACATGTGAATATACAATCATAAAGGGGTCCTTACTAAACACACAATCATCAAACATATGAGTTGTCATGAGACTACACTAACTAGGACATGCAATTTATAATAAAGAGCCACATATACTTAAATAATAACTAGCAACCAGATTACTACCACATGGTTAGAATAACAAAGCAAAATAACCCACGAAGTGTAATCAAAGCACAACTCTACTAACATGATATATGACTCGTCCTAAGCACATAAGTCATACCAACAAGTATTAAAACACTCAAAAGACTAAGATGTAACGAAGTTAAACATCTATAAGGAAGGACTAAGCTAAGCAACTATAACACATAGAACATCATAAGACATGAAAGATCACTTGCATGGCGATGGCTAGACATACAACAATGTAACAACTAGATACAAATGTATAACACTAAGTATGAATGATCATCACACGAGATGCCAAATATGATACCAATAGAATACAACTCACAACATCATGGAATGGTATTGATCAAGCAAGATGGAATCATACACAACTGGCTTGTATCTCTACCAAGCAAAGGCTAACACTGTACACCATCACATCGTAAATACTAGCAATGTTACAACACATGGAAATCATACAATACATGTCATGTCAGGCAACTTTGGAAATTTAAGAAAATGTTCTTGAACCATGATCAACAATTAATCTAACTTGTAATAATAGACCTACAACAAGTAATTCATCACAAGCATGACTATGCGCTAATATAACATACTATTTCATGACAAAATGAAAGAGAACTAAACCACAAATTGAATAGATTAACGACAACTATCATAGGCATGACATGAATTATAATATATAGAACACGCATGCTACATGGATGAAAATGAATGTGTAAATTATATGTAGGATATCTTTATGCAAAAAAAATGAAAATAATAAAACAAGAAATATTCCATAACCTAAAGAAATGAAGCAAAGTTTGAATAATTATGCAAAGCCATAAGCATGGAAACAACTAACCAAAAACTATGCATAATCTTAACATAGGACAATACCAAATATTACCGAATAACAATAATAACATTACACTAACGGTGCTCCAAATCTAATTAAAATAATAAAACTCGCCAAGCATGTATAAACAAATGATAATCCGATACACCGAATAAACTCCTACACATGGAAGTAAATTACACGAACTATTACAGAGGCGTATCATACTACTACATGATGCAAAAAATTATCTAGATAAAACATGCAAGACTATACTTAATAATTTAAAACATACATTCAAATCCATCGATTAAACCACATGATACTCCTAAAATTATGATACAACTCAAGATAACTCCTAGGCATAACGATACATATGGAAATAACATAGCAATAAAAAAGTTTTACCAAACACAAAACATACTTGGATTCTATACAAAAACGACTAAGATAAAGTCTATACTAAAACACGGTTAACCAAACAAACAATCTAACTCCACCATGGGGTTACTATGGCCATGGAAAATAATTCATATGTTGACCACAATATCATCCTAGGGTCAAAAAATGAAAGGACAAGTCGATGCCCTCGAATCGAATTTGGTTTTGGACACGCGCATCCAACGACATAGATAGGTCAAAACATGATGTCTATGGGATACACTAGGTGATGACAAGTACGCGAGCAAAAGGAATTTGATAGAAGCTTGATGTCTACTACGCAACTTTATTCTTGTAGACTCGTGTTGGGCCTCCAAGCGCAGAGTTTTGTAGGACAGTAGCAATTTTCCCTCAAGTGGATGACCTAAGGTTTATCAATCCGTGGGAGGCATAGGATGAAGATGGTCTCTCTCAAACAACCCTGCAACCAAATAACAAAAAGTCTCTTGTGTCCCCAACACACCCAATACAATGGCAAATTGTATAGGTGCACTAGTTCGGTGAGGAGATGGTGATAAAAGTGTAATATGGATGGTAGAAATATATTTTTATAATCTGAATAAATAAAAACAGCAAGGTAGCAAGTGATAAAACAGAGCACAAACGGTATTGCAATGCTTGAAAACAAGGCCTAGGGTTCGTACTTTCGCTAGTGCAATCTCTCAACAATGCTAATCTAATTGGATCATATAACCATCCCTCAACGTGCGATGAAGAATCACTCCAAAGTTCTTATCTAGCGGAGAACATAAGAAGAAATTGTTTGTAGGGTACGAAACCACCTTAAAGTTATTCTTTCCATTTGATCTATTCAAGAGTTCGTACTAAAATAACACAAAGTTATTCTTTCCGTTCGATCTATCCAAGAGTTCATACTAAAATAACACCATAGCAAATTCATATTCATAATACTCAATCCAACACAAAGAACCTCAAAGAGTGCCCCAAGATTTCTACCGGAGAAACAAAAGACGAGAACGTGCATCAACCCCTATGCATAGATTACCCCAATGTCACCTCGGGAATCCACGAGTTGAGTGCCAAAACATATCTCAAGTGAATCAATATAATACCCCATTGTCACCACGGGTATTCATATGCAAGACATATATCAAGTGCTCTCAAATCCATAAAAGTATTCAATCCGATAAGAACGAAATCTCAAAGGGAAAACTCAATTCATCACAACAAGATAGAGAGGGGAAAACACCATATGATCCAACTATATTAACAAAGCCCGCGATACATCAAGATCGTGCCATCTCAAGAACACGAGAGAGAGAGAGATTAAACACATAGCTACTGGTACAAACCCTCAGCCCTGAGGGTGGACTACTCCCTCCTCATCGTGGTGGCCGCCGGGATGATGAAGATGGCCACCGGTGATGATTTCCCCCTCCGACAGGGTGCCAGAACGGGGTCTAGATTGGTTTTTCATGGCTACAGAGGCTTGCGGCGGCGGGACTTCTGATCTGGGGTTACCCCCGATGGTTTCTCTATTTATAGGAATTTTTGGCGTTGGTTTCACGCTAAGATGGGCCTCGAGGTGAGCACAACCCACCGGGGCACGGGCAAGGGCCCAGGCGCGCCCCGGTGTCTTGTACCCTACTCCTTCACCTTCTGGTCCTTCCATGAAGCTTCGGAGGTCTCTTTTGTTCCAAAAAAAATCGTCAAAAAGTTTCAGCTCATTTGGAGAACTTTCATTTCTGCACAAAAAATAACACCACGGTAGTTCTGCTGAAAACAACGTCAGTCCGGGTTAGTTCCATGCAAATCATACCAAAACCATATAAAATTGTTGTAAACATGGCATGAATACTTCATAAATTATAGATACATTTGAGACGTATCATCATCCCCAAGCTTAATTCCTACTCGTCCTCGAGTAGGTAAATGATAAAAGAAATAATTTATGAAGTGTGAATGCTAGCAAAGTGCACAAGTTTGATCAATGATAATTTCAATCACTTTTCCTAGCATCATAACTGCAATTCTTTCTCATAAAACTTTTCATGTTAAAGTAGCAATTGAAAATAGATTATTTTTTAATGTGGAATGCTACCTATCATATTTATCATATACTCTTTTCTTTTGTAGCATGGACATTTGGACTTGAATGATTCAAAGCAATAGTCTATAATTTGACATGAGGACATCAATACTCAAGCATATCAACAAGCAACCATGTCTTTCAAAATATCAACACTAAAGAAAGCTATCCCTAGCCCATCATGCTCAATCATTGATCCATTCATGAAACACACTCGCATATTAGCTACATCCAATGCTCGAGTACGATCATAGTGCCCCTTAGTTGGTGCTTTATAAGAGAAGATGGAGACTCAAATAAAAAATAAAAATTGCATAAAGTAAATAGATAGGCCTTCGCAGAGGGAAGTAGGGATTTGTAGAGGTGCCAGAGCTCAAAGCTTAAATTGAGAGATAAAAGATTTTGGGAGGCATACTTTTCCCGTCAACGAAAACGACCGAGTAATTCCCAACACTTTCCATGCTAGATATATCATAGGCGGTTCCCAAAACAGAAAATAAAGTTTATTCCTTTTTCCACCATTCTTTCACAATCCATGGCTAGCCATATCCACGGGTGCCCTCCATACCAACACTTTCCAAGGAATTTATTATTAGACAACATAAAGTAAATTCATTTTTCATTTCGGGACTGGGCATCCCTAATACCTTTGCCATACTCTCGTGCAATGACAAATGAATAAACACTCATCTTGAGAATAACACATCTAGCATGGAAAATATTGGCCACCCCCTGCCACTTCATGAGCGGTACGAGCACACAAAAAGGAAATTATTTTGAAATTTTAGAGATGGCACATACAAATTTGCTTCGAACAGCATAGGAATACCGCATATAGGTAGGTATGGTGGACTCATGTGGCAAAACTGGGTTTAGTGATTTTGGATGCACAAGTAGTATTCCCACTTAGTACAAATGGAGGCTAGCAAATAGATTGAGAAGCAACCAACCAAGAAACGAAAATTCACATAAACGAGCATTGAGCATAACTAACACCGAATAATGCACCACAAGTAGGATGTAATTTCATTGCATAACTATTGACTTTTGTGCTTGCATAGGGAATTACAAACCTTAACACCAATATTCTTACTAAAGCATAATTACTCACCAACATGACTCACATATTATTATCTCCATATCGCAAAACTATTGCAAGAAATCAAACTTATCATATCCACTGATCTACATGAAAGTTTTTATTATATCCTTCTTGAATATCCATTACTTTGGGACTAAATTTATTTATTACCATTGCTACTAACAAGCTCTCAAATAAATTTAAGTGAAGCACGAGAGCATAAGTATTTCTTCAAAACTTCCAACTCTTAAAATAATCTAAGTGAAGCATGAGAGTAAATGACAAACTACTCCAAAAAGATACAAGTGAAGATCAAATGAGTAGTTAAGTAAATGGGTAGCTAATTGAAGACTCTCTCTTATTTAAAACTTTCAGATCTAAGAATTTTATTAAAACAGCAAGCAAAAAAAAATGACATTCTAAGAATAGCACACATCATGTGAAGAAGCAAAAACTTAGGCTCAACCGAGGCTAACCGATAATTGTTGATGAAGAAAGGTGGGATGCCTACCGGGGCAACCCCAAGCTTAGATGCTTGAGACTTCTTGGAATATTAACTTGGGATTCCTTGGGCATCCCCGAGCTTGAGCTCTTGTGTCTTCTTCATTCCTCTCAAATCACGTTTTCCCTAATTCTTAAAAACTTCATCCACACAAAACTCAACAAGAACTCGTGAGATAAGTTAGTATAAATCAATGCAAAACCTTATCATTCTCTACTGTAGCAAACCACTAAAATTATTATTCAACAATGCATACTAAATGCCTCTGCATATTTAATACTCCTATCCTCAAATAGAATCATTAAACAAACAAACATATGCAAACAATGCGAACATAACAGCAATCTGTCTAAACAGGACAGTCTGTAAATAGTGCAATTTTACTCATACTTACCTAACTCCAAAAATTCTGAAAATTTACCACAATGTAGAAAATTTATCAGAGCTTATTTTGCAAAAAGTTTCAACATTTTATCACATTCTTACTTTTCTCGGGAATTTTTACAACAGCGCTAAACTTTCTGTTTTGAAACAGCAACATGTAGACTTGCAAAATAAGCATGGTAAAGGCTATCCTTGCCACTTTTATTGAAATAAAAGATACAAAACATTATTATAAATAATATCAAGCAAATCAAAACAAAATAAAATGACGCTCCAAGCAAAACACATATCATGTGACGAATAAAATTATAGCTCCAAGTGAGGTTACCGATAATGTCGGAGACGAAAGAGGGGATGCCTTCCGGGGCATCCCCAAGCTTAGTTGCTTGGATCTTCCTTGAATATTACCTTGGGGGTGCCTTGGGCATCCCCAAGCTTAGGGTCTTGTCACTCCTTATTCTCCTCATATCGATATCTCACCCAAAACTTGAAAACTTCAATCACACAAAACTTAACGGAACTTCGTGAGATGGGTTAGTATGATAAAGAAAAATCATTCACTTTGGTACTGTCAAAGACAAGATTCATAAATGTTCTCACACAATTCCTACTATACTCTACAATTTCCACAATTTATATTAAGCAATATAAGCCATAGAAACCATAAAATAAGCAAACTATGCATTGAAAACAGAATCTGTCAAAAACAGAACAGCACATAAAGATCTGAATTAAGGTCATACTTCTGTACCTCCAAAATTTCTTAAAATTTAGTAAAACGTAGAAAATTTGTATACCCAACAACTGTAAAAAAAATCAGAGTTTTTCGACGCTCCAGTGAATTTAAACAATTCTGTTACTGGGCGCAAAAGTTTCTGTTTTTGCACAGAATCAAGTCAACTATCACCCACACTATCCCAAAGGCTTTACTTGGAACTTTATTGAAATAAAAGTTATAAAACATGATTAATACAGTATACTAATCATGTGAACATACAAAAACAGCAGGTAAAAGTGTTGGGTTGTCTCCCAACAAGCGTTTTTCTTTAATGCCTTTTAGCTAGGCATGATGATTTCAAAGATGCTCGCATAAAAGATAAGAATTGAAACATAACAAGAGCATCATGAATCATAAGTTCCTCTCTCATAATAATTTTAATTAGCATCATGAATAGATTCATCAATATAACCATCACATAAAGCATTCTTTTCATGATCCAAAAGCATAGAAAATTTATTACTCCCCATATAAGCAATTTTATTCTCATTCACAATAGTGGGAGTATCATATGAAACTCGAATACTAAAAATTGCTTCCACATTAAAAGAGTAATGTTCAGTAAAAGGATATTCAAAATTATGACAATAATTATCACTACTTTTTATAACATAAGTATCATCACAATAATCATCATAAGTAGCAACTTTGTTCTCATCATAGATAGGAGGCATGCAATCATCATAGCAAATTTGATCATTCAAAGTAGGGGGACTAAAAAGATCATATTCATTAAGCATATCATCCCCAAGCTTGGGAAAAATATTAATTGGAGCAAATAAATTCTCAAACATGTCATTCTCATCAAACATAGCATCCCCAAGCTTGTGGCTTGGCATATCATAAGCATAATCACTCTCATCATTAATAGTATGAATAGCACCAACGGTATAACAATTGCTATCATCATAATTTCCCAAGTTGGTGCCAAAAAGATTTCCAAGATTATAAGAAGTATCAGTATCTTCCCAATCATAATCATCACAACAAGCAATAGGCATAACAAAATCATCATCAATAGTGCTCTCGAACATTGTGCCATAAGATAAAGAAGCAATATCATCATCAAGTGCATCATCTTCCACAATTATTTTTGATTCATTTCCATGAGGCACAAGAATAATAGGAGCAACATTATTTGGGAGAGATACCTTTTTACCTCTATTCTTTCTTCTTTTCTTCTTCTTCACCCCATCATGTGTGGGTTTAATTAATTTGTTTAAGCTTCTTATTGATGAGATTGGTTGAATAGGGAGCTCCTCCTCGTCACCTATTTCATCATGAGAGACAATAGGAGGAAAAGTGGAAATATTTACCCTTTCATTAGTATTCCTCTTATATTCTATTGGTTTCCCCATCTTTCTATAGTTGGCAATATAAGCATTCTCATTGCAATTTACCATGCAAAACATATAGATATTTTTTAGATTAGTTTCAATGTCATCTGTGAGAATGAATACTTCAAACCAACTATTTTTATGTGTCAATTCTTCACTCCCCAAAAATAGACAAAGCTCATTATAAAGTTCAAGGGTGATCAAATCATTACAATATTTGGCCATGATTCGATCATGAAAAAGTTTGCATTGGAAATTAAGATGACCAACCTTATTGCAAAGTTCACAAGTAATAGGACAAAGAGAACATAATTTTGTAGCAAATTCATCTATCACTTTGAGCACAAAATTGGTTCTATCATGTTTATGCTTCTTACAAAATCTATCTTCCGTATAAGGCACGTCTTCACAAAGTCTTTCCACTCCACAAAAATTGACATGCTTATAAGAAACATTTTTGTCATGACTTGTGCAATCATCATTAGCATTTTGGATATTCAAAGAATTCATACTAACAACATTGCAATCATGCTCATCATTTATGCTAAACATTTTATAGAATTCTTCCTCTATCAATTGAGCACAATTTTCCTTTCCATCATTTTCACGAAAGACATTATAAAGATGAACAATATGATGCAACCTCAATTCCATTTTTTGTAGTTTTCTTTTATGAACCAAACTAGTGATAAAACAAGAAACTAAAATATTCAATTGCAAGATCTAAAGATATACCTTCAAGCACTCACCTCCCTGGCAACGGCGCCAGAAAAGAGCTTGATGTCTACTACGCAACTTCATTCTTGTAGACTCGTGTTGGGCCTCCAAGCGTAGAGTTTTGTAGGACAGTAGCAATTTTCCCTCAAGTGGATGACCTAAGATTCATCAATCCGTGGGAGGCGTAGGATGAAGATGGTCTCTCTCAAACAATCCTGCAACCAAATAACAAAAAGTCTCTTGTGTCCCCAACACACCCAATACAATGGCAAATTGTATAGGTGCACTAGTTCGGCGAAGAGATGGTGATAAAAGTGTAATATGGATGATAGAAATATATTTTTATAATCTGAATAAATAAAAACAGCAAGGTAGCAAGTGATAAAATGGAGCACAAACGGTATTGCAATGCTTGAAAACAAGGCCTAGGGTTCGTACTTTTGCTAGTGCAATCTCTCAACAATGCTAATCTAATTGGATCATATAACCATCCCTCAACGTGCGATGAAGAATCACTCCAAAGTTCTTATCTAGCGGAGAACATAAGAAGAAATTGTTTGTAGGGTACGAAACCACCTTAAAGTTATTCTTTCCGTTCGATCTATTCAAGAGTTCGTACTAAAATAAAACAAAGTTATTCTTTCCGTTCGATCTATCCAAGAGTTCGTACTAAAATAACACCATAGCAAATTCATATTCATAATACACAATCCAACACAAAGAACCTCAAAGAGTGCCCCAAGATTTCTATCGGAGAAACAAAAGATGAGAACGTGCATCAACCCCTATGCATAGATTACCCCAATGTCACCTCGGGAATCCGCGAGTTGAGTGCCAAAACATATCTCAAGTGAATCAATATAATACCCCATTGTCACCACGGGTATTCATATGCAAGACATATATCAAGTGCTCTCAAATCCATAAAAGTATTCAATCCGATAAGAACAAAATCTCAAAGGGAAAACTCAATTCATCACAACAAGATAGAGAGGGGAAAACACCATATGATCCAACTATATTAACAAAGCCCGCGATACATCAAGATCGTGCCATCTCAAGAAGATGAGAGAGAGAGAGAGAGATTAAACACATAGCTACTGGTACAAACCCTCAGCCCCGAGGGTGGACTACTCCCTCCTCATCGTGGTGGCCGCCGGGATGATGAAGATGGCCACCGGTGATGATTTCCCCTTCCGGCAGGGTGCCGGAACGGGGTCTAGATTGGTTTTTCGTGGCTACAGAGGCTTGTGGCGGCGGGACTTCTGATCTGGGGTTACCCCCAATGGTTTCTCTATTTATAGGAATTTTTGGCGTTGGTTTCACGCTAAGATGGGCCTCCAGGTGAGCACAACCCACCGGGGCATGGGCAAGGGCCCAGGCGCGCCCCGGTGTCTTGTGCCCTACTCCTTCACCTTCTGGTCCTTCCACGAAGCTTCGGGGGTCTCTTTTGTTCCAAAAAAAATCATCAAAAAGTTTCAGCTCATTTGGAGAACTTTCATTTCTGCACAAAAAATAACACCACGGTAGTTCTGCTGAAAACAGCGTCAGTCCGGGTTAGTTCCATGCAAATCATACCAAAACCATATAAAATTGTTGTAAACATGGCATGAATACTTCATAAATTATAGATACGTTGGAGATGTATCAAAGCTCACCATGTCAGACGAAACGGTGCGATGAACTGGACGAACAGTGTAGATGGACATGTGAAATTCTTCGCGTGTGATCGATGGATTGCATTCTTTCTTCTCTGAATGGATCCGTGGTGTGGGGAGGAACCTTAGGGCGCAAGGGTGCTGATGAAGATGGCCTATGTCACCGGAATCGAGCGTCGGCGTCCATGGAGCACCATTCCTTTGGAGGGAGTTCTTGGGAGTATTACTGTTGGTGCAATATCTGCCTACCTTGTGTTTTGGAGATTGTTGATAGAAACAGGTATGGACTAATTTGTTTGCGAGTGCATACAGAGAGAAAAGTCCATACACAACCGAAGAGAATGCTGTCTCCGGTGCAGAGTTCGAGGAACTTCACCGAAGCATATCTGCGCTGCAGAGAAGAACGAGCTATATTTGTTGAAGTGATAGAGTCGAGAAGATTAATATGAAGAAATCAACCCCTCGAAAGATTACTGCTGAATCGAAGCTTTTGTTTCGGTACTGTCGTCCGAAGAAATTGACTACAGCGATTGAAGTCGAAGACAAAGTGAAGACGTAGCATTCATTTAATTTTTTTTCTTTCAGTCTTTCGAGTCATAGGACCTCCGTACTACTAAGAGGGGTATAGGTTCTCGATGCTTAGATCAGCTGTGATGCTTAGCCATAACCTATGAAAGATGCGAGAGAAATCTCTTTGTGCTCCAAGCAAATACTTGTCAGCAAGAGACTGTGATCTTCTTCGCCGCAAGAGATTTGCCTCGGACCGAGGAGTTAGCATTTCTTGCTCCGCAAGAAATGTTACTGTTGTGCTCAAATCCGACCGTTGGAATCGTGTCGTTCGGCCATTGGCTGAGGCCGATGCCCAATTTGGTCATTTCCCAACAGGGAAGGCTGCGGCTATAAATAGCCACCCCGCTCCAACGTTGTCCGTTGGCTGCTCCGCTTGAGATTTCTGAGAAGATTGATTTGAGCAACCCCTCTCCGAGTGATTTGAGTTTAAGATCCACCGAGAGAAAACCAAGAGCCCAAACTTAGACAGTGGTCTAGCATCACAACAGTTCTGAGTGAGAGTTCTTGTACAATAGGTTTGGCTTCGAGTGTTAAAGAGTTGTTGTCTTCACCGAGCCTGATCTTCAGCAACCAAGAGTGATTGTGGTTCGCGAAGGTCGACCGAAGGTTTGGAGATTGCCGACAAGGATCTGCCACGAGTGAAATCAACCTGAGTCTGATCAGCTCTGCGTTGAAGGAGAATAGGGTGAAGAGAGTTTATCTTCCGTGTTAAGTCACAGCCCCTCCAACCAGACGTAGCCCTTTGGCAGAAGGGTGAACTGGTCTACCAAATCTTTTGTCGCCATCGAGCACCACTGGTTAAATCTACTCTACTGCATTTCATTCAGTAGTTTTCATTCATGCTCTATGCCGATAGATTACCTGATCGTTTGTCTTGTTGTTTTACTCTCATCCTGTGTATCTGTGTTAACTCATATCATTATCCTCATATATATTCCTTCGTTGCCAATCTGTATTTTTGTGTGACCGTTCAGTTGTTTTTCTCTCAGTTCAGCTATGCTATGTGTCTTTCTGTTACATCTGTTTGCTTGCTGCATAACCCTCATTGTAGTTAAACCTATAATCTATCAAGCTCGTTCTGTTGTAAATGCTTTCATCGATGAATATGTCTCTGATGAAGAAAACTGATTCAGTGCATTTCTCTCGATACCCTATTCTGCTGCTGTGTTTGGGTTGAGTTTCAAAGCTTTCGAAAGAAAATTTGAATCTTCCATTCACCCCCGTTCTGGTCGATATACTCTCGGTCCTAACAATTAGTATCAGAGCAGGTACTCCCTGTCTCTGTTTATTAAAGGTCTAACGTCCTTGGAGTTTTGAGTATGTCGTATGCAGGTAGATCCTCGCACTCTGAAAGATTTCCTGTCTTTGATGAAAATGACTATCTGTACTGGAAGGAACGTATGAGAATCAGAATTCAAGCTATCGACTATGATCTGTGGCAGATTGTAGAAGATGGTTACACCATTCAACACCCTGATGCTCCATCTTTTGATGACAAGGCTATGATGCGTCTGGATGCACAAGCAAGAGATATCATCTGTGCAAGTATCTCAAAGAACGTGTTCATTCGGTTCCGAAACCTTAACACAGCAAGCAACTTTGGGATGCTATCAAAAATGTTCACGAAGAATTTATCTCCAGAACAGACTCCCACTCTCAATTGCTTCGTGCCATGTTCACTGGGTTCAGAAGTCTTCGAAAGGAAAGTGTGATGGAACTCACGGATAGACTGACTGACATTGTTGAAAGACTTCGCCAACAAGGAGTAACCGATGTCACCGATAAAGATGTAGTAAACAAGCTATTAAGTGCACTTGATGAATCCTTCGAACCTATTGTAGCCGAAATCAAACAAAGACCAGACTATGAAGAGCTTCACTATGTTGAGATCATGACGCTACTATCTACATATGAAGAAAAGATGGAATTGGAAAATGCAGATCAAGAATCTTCTTCAGAAGGTGAAGGAGAAATCCTCTCTCACTATGGCAGCTCTTAGGAAGAAGAAGAAGAAGATGTTGAGAATCAACACACTATCACAAGAGAATTGGAAATGCTCACACAATGGCTGAGTGATCTCAAAAGACAAAACTTGTATCTTGTGAATGATGATGAAGATGAGGTGCCTGAATCCTCAAGACAGTTACCTCCGGAAGAAATGAAGTGCTTCAAATGCAAACAATTCGGTCATGTCATAGTAGATTGTCCTTGCTGGGATGAAGCACCTAGTAATCGTTGGAAGCATCTTCACTGCAATGGTTTTGCTCGAATGGATCATCACACTAAGCTCTCGAAGAAAAAGGAGCCTGCTTCATCCTCTTCGATGAGACCCGTCACTGACATAAATGCCAGAGCATCATTGATTCCAACATGAAGAAAATCTCTCAGCTGAATATAGCCTGTACCAACCTGACTCTTCACTCTGAAGAAGAGACAACGGTCACTGATTCAGATGATGAAGAATTTTACAAAAGGATTGGAAGAAGCAATGCATATGCAGCCATTAATTCATCGAAGGATCTCATCAAATCAGATGCTGGTGATAATGCATCACGTGATGATGATTCAAGTGATGATGAACCGATTGCCTTCTGCCTTATGGCAAAATCATCAAAAGATCAGGTATCTGCAAAACACCAAAAGTCCATGAACGAATATTCACCTGAATATATCTCATATGCCAAGTTGGTGAAAATTGCTAAATCCCAACATGATGAACTTGAGATGCTTGAAAGAAATCTCAGGAAAACTGAAGGATTACTGGTCAAAAAGATGGAGAAGAATCAAAATTTGATCGAAGAGCAAGATGCTTTTTCTTCAACTATTGATGATCTTACCAATTGATATGATTCACTTACAGTTGACTACGAGAATTTATCAAATGAACTCCTTAACAGGAATCAAGAACTCGTGTCACTGAAAGAATCTCATAACGAGCTGGTATTAGAAAAATCTTCTCTCTTCGCTGAGCAATTTGTTCGATTACCTGATGACTTTGTTCCTCCTTGCTTGAAATGCCTAGAACGTAGCAATGCAGATTCTCATGCTGAAACTTCTAATGTTGTCATCAAGAACATTGCTACTCCTGAAATTGGTACTACTGACCCCTCTTCCGAGGACTTTGCTGCTATTACTGAAGAAAATTGCAGGTTAAAGGGCTTACTTGAGACTGGTATGCTGAGGAGCCTAAAAGGGCATCATACCCTATTTGATGTGCTCAAGAAGTCCATACTGAACAAAAATCCTTAGAAGGAAGGACTAGGTTTCGAAAAGAAACTCAATGTGGATGGATCCTATTGGACTCCCGAGCAATATCCTCGAACAACTTGGGTTCGTGCAAAGAGTAAAATCCTTGAACCTGGAACTTTGACTGGTTATAATTCGCCCATTCCTGTTGATACTGACGAGTCAAATGACTCAAATTACAAACTGTTCAAGCAACAGAATGGTAAAGTGTTCGCTCGATATGTTGGAACTAACTGCAGGGCAGGTTCACCCAAGAAACAAATTTGGGTAAAGAAGTGCACCGTTGAAAATCTAGCTGTTACTGCTAACCTGACTTTGCAGGATAATCATCGACAAGGAAATGGTTATCATTCCAAGTCTACTGGAATATCATTCTCAAATGACTGTCACCTTGTACCACGTCAGAAGGAGTACTTGCGTACATCTTCAAATCGTTACACTCATGTATCAGGAAACAACTTCAATGCCTATTCATATGCTTATCATCAAAATGCACAGGTGTCTCGTAGGACTCACTGAGGAAATACTCCAAGCAAGGCAAAGCAGATGACATCCTCGCCTCCCACACAAGTGTGGGTAGTGAAGAAGAACTAATCACCTCTTGCAGGAAACCTTCTCAGGGATATCTCTTGTTTATCTCAAGCCCTGAGATTAATTATTGTTGGTGCTTATCTTTCTGAGTTTTCCTTCGTAGTGTTTATGTTCTTTTTTGTTAGTTTTGTGCTTCGAGTCTGTTTCCTTTTCTGGTTTATTCTCAGTTCGTTGTGTCACAAGCATGCAACTTGAACTGAAGAAGATTTCACTCCTACGTCCTTGGTTGCGAATGAAATCATCTTCAATTTTTCATCTGTTTTGGCGCTTGCTCTCCTTCAAACCTTTCGGCGTCCAGTTCAGTTACTGAGATTTTCACAGGAAACGGCTGACACGTGCCCACGATCTCTTAATCGTGATCCCGTCCGTTGAATGTGGAACGTCCCGAGTTTTTCATCCGTAGATTTCAGAGTGGGCGGTTTCTCCCTCAGGCTATTTATCCCCCCTCTCGAGGTATCTTCTTCCTCAGTTTCCTCCCTGTTCGACCTCTCCTCTCGCACTCCGTCTGAGCTCGAGCTCGAAGCAGCGTCGACATCCAGCCTCACCGTGCAACTCCGGTGGAGCTCCGTCGTCGGTGGTCGCGCCAGTGCGGTAACTCTTCTCTCCCGCACTATCGTAGTCGATCTGTCTCACCAAGTTAGGGCATTCAGATCTGGAACTTGCTCTACTCACTTCCTATTCTAGGGCAGTTCTTCTCGACGCCATTTATGATGTGTTATTTCTCTTGCGATAGATCTTTAAGTTTCGCTAAGATATGACTTGTACGGTTTGTAGTTGTTCCTCGTACTAGTCTCTTGAATCTAGGGTTTACTGTATGCATCGAAAGATTAGAGGATTGGTTATGTCAACCTTAGGCATATTGCAATTCACTCGACGATATCTTGAAAGTGCATGCCTTGGATCCTTTGCTGCTTCCGAAAACTTATCCGTTTTGAGTTAAAATTCCTCTGTGCTTGCTTGTGACTTCTTCTGTGCTTTCTTTCGAATTTGTGTTTTTCTCTCACGAGTGGTCATGGCAAATAGTTCGGATGAGCATTCTGGTTCAGAAGAAGAAATCCCGTAGCAGCCAAGGGTGGCTGGCAAGGCAAAAGTGGTCGATAGAAAATCAGCAAAGCCACCAAGAGCTCCAAAGAAAGAGGCCGAATCAGAATCTGCTGAAGAAGTAGAGGACGATATTCCCTCAGCTCACAGCCAGCCAGAAGACGAGCCGGTCACTGACTCCAAAACCATGTTCTCTGATGGAAATCCAAAAAAGGGTGTCCAAGGAAGAGAAAGGAATACTGCGGCTGAGATGTCTGATCAGGAAACTTACAGGACTCCACCTGGAGTGGAAACTGCTCAGGAAAGGAACAACCGATTGCAAAAGATTCACCGTCATTGGGCGAAGAAATGGTTTAATTATGAGAATGTTTGAAGGAAATACCAGATCTTGTTCGCATTCACTCCACCCTAGAATGATTGCATTGCAGAAGGCTGCCTAGGGCAGGACGATGAAAAAGTTAGGCCAGCACCGCCTCCCAATGCTAATGCTGATTCCTTGAAAACCATAGCTGATTTTCCCGACGAAGTTACAAAAAGGGAAAAGGCCAAGGCCAAGTGTGAGGCAAGACTCGCGAAGAAAAATCAAGTGGAACAGCGAAATGTTGAGTTGACTCAACATGATGTGATGGAAAAGAAGGAAAGGGCGTCTGCCCGTAAAGAAAACAAGAAGAGGAAATCTATTTCCCCTCGAGCTACGAAGAAGAAGTCCATTGCCAGCAAATCTTGAAAGGTTGCATCTACCTCGTCTAATGAGGATTCATCTGATGATAATGCTGGCGAAGAAATTCCAATGTATGATGAAAAGGCACTGCTTGATAAGCCGTAACAAACCCCATCTCCTGCAAAGAGTTCGCCTCCTGTGAGGTCTTCACCAAGACCTGCTCCTGTCCCCTCAGAAAAACCTTCGGGTTCTTCTGCCCCAGTGGCGAAGAGAAAGCTAATTACTGATGAGAAAGCTACTGCTTCTGCCAAGAAGGCAAAGAAAATCATTCCTGCTCCCACAAAGAAATATGATTTTGATCTTATATTCGACATCATTGAAGGTGCCTCTTATGATGCCAATCCAGCTGATTTGAGTAATTTGGGTCTGCCAGAAGATGTTACCAGGATGGTAGCTAAGCACTTCACTAATCTGAAAGAAATCACCAAAGAACTTAATCAAGTTGTCGATGATAAGAAGCTTCTGGAGAAGATGCGAAGGGAAGCTAAATTTGAGTCTGAAAGAAAAGATGTGAATAAGGCCATTCTTGAGATCACCAAAGCCCTCATCACCATGAGAAATAATAAGATTGATTGGCACGCCAAGATGAAGATGGATGTCTCTCGGCTTTGTGATCAAAGAAATGAAGAGATTAAGCGTCAAGAAGCTCTTGCTCGATGCAGAGAGAAAGAAGAGAAACGTCATAGAACTCAG
The DNA here is from genome assembly GCA_011799875.1 of Thinopyrum elongatum. Taxonomy (NCBI): domain Eukaryota; kingdom Viridiplantae; phylum Streptophyta; class Magnoliopsida; order Poales; family Poaceae; genus Thinopyrum; species Thinopyrum elongatum. The sequence continues at coordinate 530,575,607 of CM022301.1, read as the reverse complement.
GCTAGAGCCTTTAAGCCGAAAGGGATTAAGGATCGTCGTATCCAATCTGTATCTTCTGATGCACCGGTTTATGCAAGTGTCCCACTATAATAGATTCCACCATCCCCTCGTTCCGAGGAAGTTACTGAGCAACAGGCTGAACTCATGGCAGCTGTCTTTTCTGCCTCGGTCGAACAAGAAGATGATGTTGTGGACATATATCTTGTCAATCCTAATGAAGTAAACACTATACCCGAGCAAAATGCTGCCGAAGATAAGATTGATGAAGAGACTAAGATGGAAAAGGCAACTTCATCGCCTTTGTAGGAAATACATGCTGAACCCTCTGGATCTACCAAGGAGGGTGAGAAGGTTGAGGGGGAGCAAATTGCTTCCCAAGGTATTACCCAGGGGCGGAGCTGCATGGAGCTACCCTGTTGCACCAGCAACAGGGTCGAGTTGTATTCTACGTGTAGTTTAGCCCAAATCTACAGTAGAATGTACTATAGACTAGCAACAGGGCAACAGGGTTGACGCAGGCGCAGCTTCGCCCCTGGTATTACCCCTACGGTCTCCTCATCTGGTGCTCCTGCCCCAATGGAGGTTGACCCTGCTCCTGGCTCTTTGGCTTCACAGCCAGAGCAGGAAGAAAAGAAACTTGAAGAGCCCATGGCTCCCGAGGAGAAATATGAAGAAGTTGCACCACCAGTTCTGTCCCACCAGTGCTGCCGCAGCAGGCTGAAGGAGAACAAGCTGAGACTCTTGAGTCTCAAGAAGTTATCGTGCCAACCGCAGTTGAAGTCTCACCGGAAGAAAAGGCCCTTGTGCCTGAATCTGAGAAAGCCGCTGAAGGAGTTCCAGCGAAGGAAAATGACCGTCAGTCCAGTGATCCCATGCCATCTGCTTCAGAAAAGGTTATGATACCTCATGTTCCATTGCAGCCCTCTGATGAGAATGCACCAGCCTCTGATGATATTCAGCCGATGGAAATTAGCAAGGAAGAGTATCGAAAAAACCCTCAGGAGTCATTTCTGCTATTTTCATCAGAGTATGGCCCCAATGGCCCAGCATTCAATGAACAGCTTCACTCATCGAAGCTTACATTCTTTGGGGTGAGCCCCTATGAAGGAGAAAGAACTTCTTTGTCTCCGAGGTTTTGGACAGAGGAACATGCAATCTATTATGCTCGGATCTTGTTTGGCAAACACGTGATTTTCAATCATAAGATGTTGAACTTCGCCAAGCTCGAAGAAATGCCCTGCTTCCACAATGCACTTGACCATATTGAACATGCTCTTTTGAAGGGTTTTATGCGATTCAATCATGGCTAGAACAAGGAGATTATTCTTCAGTTCTACGCCATGCTGTATATCACAGGGCAAATGGAAAATACTTCAACATGGACGCTGAAATGGATGACTGGGAGGAAGAGAATCAAATGCTTGGCAGATCACTTTCTGGCCCTGATAAATTTGCCTCGATGTGAATTTGAGAATGACAGAGAACACATATTGCATTTATGGGAAGTGTCTGATGAACAACTCCATTTCCTGATGGATCCCACGATGGTGGGCGACGAATGCATTGATGTTGATCCGAAGAAGTTGGCCTACGACAACAAAGTGCTATTCCACATTCTGTGCAATACCATCACACCAACCAACAGGCCCAACTCCATCAAAGGCATCGTGGGAAATGCTCTTGTGTCAATTTCTCAATGAATCAAGTTTGACATTCCTGACTTCTTTATTCGGAATCTAGCATGTGTTGCAGATAGCCCTCAATCGCTCAAGCCATATGCTCCGTGGATAATGTTCGCCATTGAACAACTCACAAATCAGAAATTCTTCTGGGCTTATGAGCCGAAGGTATTCATGCCACCTATCCGTGACACTCTACGCATCGTGAAAGAATATAGAAAGGGGAAGGAACCTGTTGATGCTGCTACAACTGCTTCTGCATCTGAGAATGTACCGAAGGTTAAAGAAGCTAAGATTGAAGTTCCTCGTGAGGAAAATCCATCACTCTATGAGATTTGCAGTCGCACTCAGCGGACTCTGGAAAGACACATCAGAATGGATAGAAAGGAAAAGATGGAATTGCTGGCTGAACTGAATCTGCTTCATAATCACACCCGGCAAATTCTTCTGCATGAGAAGGATGCAAGGAAGAGATCATGGACCTTGCTGAGAAGGCATTTCTCTCACAAGGAGCTAGCCAAGAAGAGCCTCTTCAAAGACTATGACTATCTGGACTTGCTCGTAGTACCGCGCGTTCGAAGACAAACTCCAGAGCTCCCACAGCGTTCTGCTTCAACGGATCTGCTGTTTGTCAACCATGATGATAAAATCACAGACACTGCCGGCACTCGCATCTTCAAGCCAGATGCACATCCTTCGAAGCCCCTCAAAGCCGACGCTGCCACATCTGCTTCTGCCTCGACCATTCCGCATTCTTCTGACTCTGATTCATTGAGTGGTTTCAATTCTGATTCAGAAGATACTCCCACGGAGTAATTCCTCATGTGTGTTCTCTTTCCTTTTTGACACTTGTTGACAAAAGGGGGAGAATTACATCGTGTGATAGTTTATCGGGGTTTGCAGGGTGTTTTGCTTCGAACTTTCATTTGGTTTTGCTTCGAACAATTTGCTTCAAGAACCTTATCGCACCGCATGTGGTGCTAAAACTCTCAATCGTCATGTAATATTAATAACCCCCCGCCTGCGATGTTATTTGCTTCACTCTATTTTTCTGCAGGTACCTTTAAAATATGTTGTTGTTGTGAATGATAACACAGACGACTATTTATCTTACAGGGACACATAATTGCTCCTCGAAGAAGAACAGAGAATCATAAAATAGTGATACCATGTTATGCTTGGATATGCTCTGATTAGCTAAACACTCAGGAAGATACAGTCAGCCAATGCACAAAATGCCTTATGAAAGCTATCTATGACTGACAAAGTGTTTTTCCTCTCATCATTTGCATCATCTCTATTACAGGAAAATCACCTTCATAGCTTATCCACTCTGAGCAACGAATTATTATTCAATCCTGCTCTGATCTTTCGAATATCTAACATGCAGGAAAATTATATTTTGTGTGGATTCAAATTGTGTTCTGAGAAAACCTTCATGACTTATCCTTGTCACAAATCTTACAATGTTTGTTTCACATCTGACCCTTGTCAAAGTTTCTATGACAGGAACTGCCTCAGACACCGTCGAGTGCATTGAAAGAAATCGAGTATGAAATCTGTTGTCAATTACACTCATACGAAGAAAAATATATTTTCTCAAACCAAAGCATATCTTAAGGGGGAGAATATCTTATCTTCGTAATTATCTCTCGCCCTTCATTATTCTTTGCATTACATTCTACTCAATATCTATCATTCGATGTGATCTGTTTTGTCAACAATCGTCCAAAAAGGGGGAGATTGTTGGTGCAATATCTGCCTACCTTGTGTTTTTGGAGATTGTTGACAGAAATAGGTATGGACTAATTTGTTTGCGAGTGCATACAGAGAGAAAAGTCCATACACAACCGAAGAGAATGCTGTCTCCGGTGCAGAGTTCGAGGAACTTCACCGAAGCATATCTACGCTGCAGAGAAGAACGAGCTATATTTGTTGAAGTGATAGAGTCGAGAAGATTAATGTGAAGACATCGACCCCTTAAAAGATTACTGCTGAAGTGAAGCTTTTGTTTCGGTACTGTCGTCCGAAGAAATTGACTACAACGATTGAAGTCGAAGACAAAGTTGATACGTCTCCAACGTATCTAGAATTCTTTATTGTTCCATGCTATTATATTATCCATCTTGGATGTTTTATATGCATTTATGTGCTATTTTATATTATTTTTTGGACTAACCTATTAACCTAGAGCCCAGTGCCAGTTTTCTGTTTTTTTCCTAGTTTTTGAGTTTTACAGAAAAGGAATATCAAACGGAGTCCAAACAAGCTGAAAATTTATGGTGATTTTTTATGGACCAGAAGAAGCCCACGGAGCATCGGAGTTGGGCCAGAAGAGTCCCGAGGTGACGGCAAGGCTGGAGGGCGCGCGCCCCCCTAGCTTGTCGCTGCCTCGTGGACCCCCTTGACGTGAGACCAACGCCAAAATCTCCTATAAATACAGAAATCCCCGAAAGGAACCTAGATCGGAAGTTCCTCCGCCGCAAGCCTCTGTAGCCACCAAAAACCAATCGGGACCCTGTTCCGGCACCCTGCCGGAGGAAATCATCACCGGAGGCCATCTTCATCATCCCGGAGGTCTCCATGATGAGGAGGGAGTAGTTCACCCTCGGGGCTGAGGGTATGTACCAGTAGCTATGTGTTTGATCTCTCTCTCTCTCTCTCTCTCTCTCTCTCTCGTGTTCTTGATTTGGCACGATCTTGATGTACCGCGAGCTTTGTTATTATAGTTGGATCATATGGTGTTTCTTCCCTCTCTATCTCTTGTTGTGATGAATTGAGTCTTGCTCTTTGAGGTTTCGTTATGTTGGATTGAGTATTGGATTTGAGAACACTTGATGTATGTCTTGCGATGGGATATCTGTGGTGACAATGGGATGTTCTATTGATTCACTTGATTTATATTTTGGCACTCAACTCGCGGATTCCCGAGGTGACATTGGGGTAATCTATGCATAGGGGTTGATGCACGTTTTCGTCCTACGTTCTCCGATAGAAACTTTGGAGTGATTCTTTGTTGCACGTTGAGGGATTGTTATATGATCCAAATATGTTACCATTGTTGAGAGAACTTGCACTAGTGAAAGTATGAACCCTAGGGCTTGTTTTCAAGCATTGCAATACCGTTTTTGCTCACTTTTGTCACTTGCTACCTTGCTGCTTTTATATTTTCAGATTACAAAAACCTATATCTACCATCCATATTACACTTGTATCACCATCTCTTCGCCGAACTAGTGCACCTATACAATTTACCATTGTATTGGGTGTGTTGGGGACACAAGAGACTCTTTGTTATTTGGTTGCAGGGTTGTTTGAGAGAGACCATCTTCATCCTACGGCTCCTACGGATTGATAAACCTTAGGCATCCACTTGAGGGAAATTTGCTAGTGTCCTATAAAACTCTGCGCTTGGAGGCCCAACACGAGTCTACAAGAAGAAGGTTGCGTAGTAGACATCAAGCTCTTTTCTGGTGCCATTGCCAGGGAGGTGAGTGCTTGAAGGTATATCTTTAGATCTTGCAATTGAATCTTTTAGTTTCTTGTTTTATCACTAGTTTAGTTTATAAAAGAAAACTACAAAAAAATGGAATTGAGGTTGCCTCATATGCTTCATTTTTTAATGTCTTTCTTGAAAATGATGGAATGGAAAATTGTGCTCAAGTGTTAGAAGAAGAAGTCTATAAAATGTTTGGCACTAAATTTTTGAATGATGAGCATGATTTCAATGTTGTTAGTATGAATTCTTTGAATATCCATGATGCTAATGATATGCAAAGCCATAAGCTTGGGTGTGACGCCCCCGGCCCGATCGTGCACTAATCATACACGCAAATGCACACGATCAAGCCTAAGGACTCACGGGAAGATATCACAACACAACTCTAAAACATAAATAAAGTCATACAAGCTTTATATTACAAGCCAGGGGGCCTCGAGGGCTCGAATACATAAGCTTGCGAACAAGCGTCAGCGGAAGCATCAGATATCTGAGTACAGATATGAAATAGAACAGAAAGGCCTTTAGAAAGGCGGGGCAAAATAAAACACTACGATCGAAAGGCGAAGGCCTCCTGCCTGGGACCCTCCGATCCTACTCCTGGTCGTCAATCAACTCGTAGTAGTATCCATCGTCTGGGTAGTAGTAGTAGCGATCGTCAGGGCATCTGTCTCAGGGGGCTCCGTCATCTTGTTACGACAAACTGATACGGGGAGAAAAGGAAAACAAAGCAACCGTGAGTACTCAGAAGTACTCAGCAAGCAAGGATCTACACTACATATGCAACATTTTCAAGGGGAGGCTGTATATGTGGACTGGGCTGCAGAAATGCAAGAATAGAGAGAAGGCCTAGTCCTATCGAAGACTAGCATCTTCAGAGGTCTTGCAGCAGTAGAAGAGAGTAGAACATTACAATATAATGTAGTAGTAACATTAAGTCTCAACCTCACCCAGAGATCCTTTCTCGACTCCCTGCGAGAAAGCAATCCCAGAGCCATACAGTCATCAACCTCGTCCTGAGATCCCTTCTCGACTCCCTGCGAGAAGCAATCCCAGAGCCATAGTATCCAAGTATCCAATTCTAAATTGTATCAATCAGGATACAACTCCGAGTGTCCTTTACCGTAGGACCGGCTATCGATAGAAGTGTTCTTCCCTGCAGGGGTGCACCAACTTACCCAACACGCTCGATTAACTTCGGCCGGACACACTTTCCTGGGTCATGCCCGGCCTCGGCCAAACGACACACCGCAGCCCTACCTAAAGCTCAGCAGAGAGGTCCCCGCCGGTCTACATCCTAAGCACTCAGGGGTCTTGGGCCATCGCCATGTGCACTCCGGGTCGTTGTGTGCAGGGTGGATACCAGCACCGCCTCGGAGGGTCGGTACGATCCGACCGTGCCACAATGCTGAACTGGACGTCTGACAGAACTGTCGGCTGATGCTACGATGCAGAACGCCCATACTATGCCCACGTGATGGTTAGTGCTATCAGACCAGAGGCCTGCTCGGATCAAATATCCAAATCGCTAGGACTAGGGGCTTGCGGTAACGAGCAGAGACTCACGAAAGATGTGACCCCGTCGCCCCGTCTCGAGGACTTGCGGCAAGGGTTAAGAATGCCCAGCCGCGCCTTGTATTCAACACTCGGGCACCATACAGGCAACCCGTCTTCACATCACACGCGGGTACCCCTCAGGGCCGACCCGCCTATCCAAGGAACAGTGTAAAGTCCAAGTATCCGTGTGTCCATAACATCAGGGGAATCCGAGGTATCACCCTCGTTGGATTCCTACTCGATGTGTCTGTCAAGGTGAACTCGGAGGATTCACCCTCGATGGGTTCACACTTGATGTGTTGCACGACAGCGTCGTTACCGGAAGTGGCGAAGGAGGATTCACCCTCAATGACCACGACCGAATAGCTACTCTACAGAGTTAACATCAGAAGTGCTACATGAGGTTTCACCCTCGGCACTCGATAGTAACGCTGCAGTGTCGTTACAACTAAGGGGGGGGGGTGATGTGCGGTGTCGGGGCCTGGTCTTCAATCCCGTTGATCGGGTCTTCTGACGATCCAGCGCGGCAGTCGGGATAAGTGGGGTCACTGATAGGTCTCTACCCAGCCTAGACTAAACAGTTTAGGATATGCAGGTAATTATCAACAGCAGGTTACAATGAACAGGCTATGCATCAGAATAGGTAAAGCAGCAGCAGCAGCAGCAATTCTAATGCAAGCATGAGAAATAGAATGGGCGATATCGGGATGATCAAAAGGGGGGGGGGGCTTGCCTGGTTGCTCGGCGGCAAAGGCAAGGTCGTCAGTACTGGAACCAATCACCGGAGCTGCGTCGGCACCGGGCTCTATCGAGAGAGAAGAGGGGGAGGAAACAGTATAAATATAAAGCAAACAAGAGCAACACAAAGTACGACATGACAATGTGCAGTGCCGGGTGTGTCCTAACATATGGTTGCACGTCACCGAGGAAGGAGGGATCCATCCGGGAATGTTTTCCCGGTTCCGGACATTTGTCAGACAGATGACCGGAGAGGAACGGTTGCATGTTCGGATAGTTAGGGACGTGTGACGGACGAACGGAGCGCGTATTCGAATTCGTCTCGTCGTTCTGAGCAACTTTCATGTACAAAGTTTTTCCATCGGAGTTACGAATTATTTAATATGATTTTCTAAAGTTTTTATTAATTTCTGGAATTTAAATAGGTTGACTAAGTCAAATGGTCCAGTCAGCAAATCCAGTCAGCGTTGACTGGGTTAAGGTTGACCAGTCAACAGGGTCAAGGGGGACCCACATGTCATAGTCTACTAACACTAATTAACAGATTAAACATTAATTAGCAACTAAACCTAATTAGTTAATTTAAACAATATTAATTAACTTAATTAACTTTTTAACTAATTAATTAACTATTAACTTAATTATTTATTTAACTTTTTTTTATATCTCTTCTTTTTTTTTCTTTTTTAAACAGGGAACTGGCCCACTGGTCAGTGGTAGGGGAGGACACGTCCGAGGCGAGCCCCTTTCGGGGCCGGACAAGTCCGGCCAACGCGCGCATGCGCGCGGGCAGAGGCGAGCGAGGCGGCGACGGCGCGGCCAGGGTAGGCGCCGGGCTGGGCGGCGCGCGGAGGGGAGAGGCAGGCGAGCGGGGCTGCGGCAGCAGCGGCGACCGGCACGGCGGGGCGCGGCGCGCGGCGGCAGCAGGCGGTGTAGGGCGGCAGCGGCAGTGGCGGCATGAGGCACCAGCAGCTGCAGGCGGCGGCGAGGCGAGCAGCGAGCGGGGCGATGCGGCCGCGCGTGCGGGGGAGCTGCGGAGAGCGGCAGCAGTAGGTGGAGCAGCAGCAGCACGCGCAAGCGGCATAGGCGACGAGCACGACCGGCAGCGGCGAGGCGCGGCTCGGGCGCGGCGGGCACGGGGCCGGGCGTGGGGCGCGCGGTGGTGGGCTACGAGGGTACGGGGGGGGAGAAGGGGTCGGCCGTGTCCGGAGGTGAGCTCACAGGGGGGGGGGTCGAGGCTGCCGACGGGGCAGCGGTGGCGCGGTGGAGTCGGGCGCGGGTTGGCCGGGCCGGCGATAGGGTGGCGGCCGGCGTGGTGGCCGAGGCGGTGACATGCGGGCACGGCGTCGGGGAGAGAGAAGGAGAGGGGCGCGGCTCACCCCCGATGCAGGGTCAAGCAGCGGGCGACGAGGCGAGCGGCGACGGCGGTTAGCGACGGCGTCGGCGCGAGGCGAGGCGGCGACGGGGCGCGTCGGGGCGACGCGGGCGGCGGTGCGGGAGCTCCCCCGATCCGGTTCTGGATCGGGTGGGGTGGGGAAAGGAGTGAGCGAGGGGGTGGGGGTGTAGCGGCTAGGTTTCGGCCCGAGGGGGAGGTATAGGCCAGGGGGGGATGGGCCGGCCTGGTGGTGGCCTGGTGGCCAGCTGGCCACGGCCCGTTGGTCCGGGGGGGGGGCTTTTCCTTTTTATTTTATTTTTTTATATTATTTATTTTCCTTTTCTGTTTTCTCTTTTATTTTTATTCCAAAAGACTTTTGTAAAATATGAGACTTGCTCCATTATTTACAGTGCATTATCTGTCACTGCTAGAATTTGGTTTGGGGTCCATATCTTTTTGTTTGGATTTTATTTAAATTGAAAAAGGATTAAACAGTGTTATGTTGCTGCTGTTCCTTGTTGTTCGAGTCCTTTTACAATTCCAACAAATGTTGCAATCATTAATATAAATGCTATGAGAATATTTGCAACATGATGCACATTTTAGTTTTCTGGTTCAGGCAACTTTTATTTTCCACTTTCACTTAAATTTGGGTTTTGACTTAGGAGTTGAAAAGCATTATGATGCAAATGATGATCATGCACTGTTAATCATACTGACTTGGCATTATCAAAATGGAATTACTGTAGTTAACCACCGGGGGTGTTACAAATCTTCTCTACTAACAAGAATTCTTGTCCCGAGAATTAAGAAGTAGAAGGAAAAAGTTCGGGGTATTCCGCACGAAGATTATCCTCGCGTTCCCAAGTGGCTTCATCTTCAGTATGATTTGACCACTGCACTTTGAGGAACTTGGTAACCTTCTGACGGGTCCGACGTTCAGTTTCATCGAGAATGCGGATCGGATGCTCCTTATAAGATAGATCATCTTGCAATTCGAGCACCTCGTGATCCACTGCTCGGTGCGGAGATTCCTTGAAGCATTGACGAAGTTGCGACACATGGAAGACGTCGTGGATATGAGAGAATTGCGGCGGCAATTCCAATTTATACGCCACCTGACCACGTCTAGCAACAATGCGGAAAGGACCAATATAGCGTGGAGCTAGCTTGCCCTTGATTCCAAAACGGTGAGTGCCTTTCATAGGAGTGACACGAAGATAAGCCTGATCACCAGGTTGATAAGTCAAACCCCATCGTTTGCGATCATAGTTGCTCTTCTGGCGGTCCTGAGCCGCCTTGAGATTTTCCCGGACAACACGAACTTGTTCTTCGGCTTGTTGAATAATATCCGAACCCACGAGCGGTCGTTCCCCAGTTTCTGACCAATTCAGAGGGGTTCGACACTTACGTCCATAGAGTACTTCGAAGGGAGCCATTTTCAAGCTGGCTTGATAGCTGTTGTAATAAGAGAACTCGGCATATGGAAGAGATTCTTCCCACTTCTTGCCAAATGAAATAACACAAGCCCGAAGCATGTCTTCAAGCACTTGATTGACTCGTTCGACTTGGCCTTGGGATTGGGGGTGATAAGCTGAACTCCAGGTAATATGAGTTCCCATAGCTGTTTGAAAACTTTCCCAGAATTTGGAAGTGAAAAGACCGCCACGGTCCGAACTGATCTCCTTCGGAATACCGTGGAGTGATACAATTCTGGAGATATACAACTCTGCTAACTGGCTAGCAGTGATAGTTTCTTTGACAGGCAGAAAGTGTGCAACTTTAGAGAGCTGGTCGACGACGACAAGAATAGCATCGTGACCCTTCTGTGACCTGGGAAGTCCTGTAACGAAATCCATCTGAACCTTATCCCATTTCCATAGAGGAATAGGAAGTGGTTGCAGAATTCCAGCTGGCTTCTGATGTTCTACTTTAACGCGTCGACACACATCACATTCAGCAACATATCGAGCAATGTCTTGCTTCATTCTAGACCACCAGTACCTTTGACGGAGATCACGATACATCTTGGTGCTACCCGGATGAATAGACAATGGTGTGTCATGTGCCTCCTTCATTACTTTGTCAGTCATGAGCTCGAAGCGAGGTACGACAATGCGGTTTCTGAAATACAAGGTTCCATCTTCAGACAGCGAGAAATCCCTGTACTTTGCAAGGTGAAGGTCTTTTTTCATCAGATCAATTTCAGCATCTTTAGCTTGCGCATTCTTAACAGCTTTCTCAAGATCTGGTTGTATCACAAGGTTATTAAGAGATCCCTGTGGAACAATACGCAGATTCAGCTTGCACAGTTCTTCGAAAATACGAGGTTGAGCTCGCCTAACCATGAGGTTGTCGCAATAGGACTTGCGGCTTAAGGCATCAGCCATCACGTTAGCCTTGCCAGGGGTATAGGAAATACCCAAATCATAGTCCGCAATGGCCTCCATCCATCTTTGCTGACGGAGGTTTAGAGAAGGTTGAGTGAACAAGTACTTCAGACTTTTATGATCCGTGTATATCTCGCAACGATTACCGAGAAGGTAATGTCGCCACAACTGCAATGCATAGATCACAGCAGCTAGTTCTAGATCATGTACCGGATAATTCTCTTCATGTGGGCGCAACTGACGAGAGCCATAGGCAATCACCTTACGCTCTTGCATTAGGACACAGCCTAATCCTTCACGGGATGCATCACAATAAATCACAAAGTCTTTGCGGGTATCTGGAGGAGAAAGTACTGGGGTATTGTAACGGATTGACATCTGCCCCAGTGGATAAAGAATGTACTCTGGATGTATCCCTGCTCGAACAGCTGGTAGCTGCGTCGCAGGGTGTGGTGGAAACAAACGATCCATCTGAAACAGGGGAAACTCATGATTGTCAAAAGACAAGGAGAAGTATAACCGATCTCGGAGAGAAAGGTTAAACAAAACAATGGAAAGGAAAATGATTATCAGACTAATCAGATCAATGTCAGGGAAATCGCACAGATATCCAGCTCTCCGGGTGGACGAGAATTACGAGATCCTAAGTGTCGGCGTTAGTAAACTTTAGTTAACCCAAAAGGAAGAGAGATCAGAGTCCAGAGTAAAGGTCGAGGAGTAAAAGATCCTAATACCACCCAATTGGCGACGTGGGCCCGTAAGCCACACAGCCAGGTTAGTAAAACAATTTTCGGTTACTAGACTCAACTTCGGCCAAGGAGTTGGAAAGGGGGTTCCTACAGTCAGTCGGCTCTGATACCAACTTGTGACGCCCCCGGCCCGATCGTGCACTAATCATACACGCAAATGCACACGATCAAGCCTAAGGACTCACGGGAAGATATCACAACACAACTCTAAAACATAAATAAAGTCATACAAGCTTTATATTACAAGCCAGGGGGCCTCGAGGGCTCGAATACATAAGCTTGCGAACAAGCGTCAGCGGAAGCATCAGATATCTGAGTACAGATATGAAATAGAACAGAAAGGCCTTTAGAAAGGCGGGGCAAAATAAAACACTACGATCGAAAGGCGAAGGCCTCCTACCTGGGACCCTCCGATCCTACTCCTGGTCGTCAATCAACTCGTAGTAGTATCCATCGTCTGGGTAGTAGTAGTAGCGATCGTCGGGGCATCTGTCTCAGGGGGCTCCGTCATCTTGTTACGACAAACTGATACGGGGAGAAAAGGAAAACAAAGCAACCGTGAGTACTCAGAAGTACTCAGCAAGCAAGGATCTACACTACATATGCAACATTTTCAAGGGGAGGCTGTATATGTGGACTGGGCTGCAGAAATGCAAGAATAGAGAGAAGGCCTAGTCCTATCGAAGACTAGCATCTTCAGAGGTCTTGCAGCAGTAGAAGAGAGTAGAACATTACAATATAATGTAGTAGTAACATTAAGTCTCAACCTCACCCAGAGATCCTTTCTCGACTCCCTGCGAGAAAGCAATCCCAGAGCCATACAGTCATCAACCTCGTCCTGAGATCCCTTCTCGACTCCCTGCGAGAAGCAATCCCAGAGCCATAGTATCCAAGTATCCAATTCTAAATTGTATCAATCAGGATACAACTCCGAGTGTCCTTTACCGTAGGACAGGCTATCGATAGAAGTATTCTTCCCTGCAGGGGTGCACCAACTTACCCAACACGCTCGATTAACTTCGGCCGGACACACTTTCCTGGGTCATGCCCGGCCTCGGCCAAACGACACACCGCAGCCCTACCTAAAGCTCAGCAGAGAGGTCCCCGCCGGTCTACATCCTAAGCACTCAGGGGTCTTGGGCCATCGCCCTGTGCACTCCGGGTCGTTGTGTGCAGGGTGGATACCAGCACCGCCTCGGAGGGTCGGTATGATCCGACCGTGCCACAATGCTGAACTGGACGTCTGACAGAACTGTCGGCTGATGCTACGATGCAGAACGCCCATACTATGCCCACGTGATGGTTAGTGCTATCAGACCAGAGGCCTGCTCGGATCAAATATCCAAATCGCTAGGACTAGGGGCTTGCGGTAACGAGCAGAGACTCACGAAAGATGTGACCCCGTCGCCCCGTCTCGAGGACTTGCGGCAAGGGTTAAGAATGCCCGGCCGCGCCTTGTATTCAACACTCGGGCACCATACAGGCAACCCGTCTTCACATCACACGCGGGTACCCCTCAGGGCCGACCCGCCTATCCAAGGAACAGTGTAAAGTCCAAGTATCCGTGTGTCCATAACATCAGGGGAATCCGAGGTATCACCCTCGTTGGATTCCTACTCGATGTGTCTGTCAAGGTGAACTCGGAGGATTCACCCTCGATGGGTTCACACTTGATGTGTTGCACGACAGCGTCGTTACCGGAAGTGGCGAAGGAGGATTCACCCTCGATGACCACGACCGAATAGCTACTCTACAGAGTTAACATCAGAAGTGCTACATGAGGTTTTACCCTCGGCACTCGATAGTAACGCTGCAGTGTCGTTACAACTAAGGGGGGGGGGTGATGTGCGGTGTCGGGGCCTGGTCTTCAATCCCGTTGATCGGGTCTTCTGACGATCCAGCGCGGCAGTCGGGATAAGTGGGGTCACTGATAGGTCTCTACCCAGCCTAGACTAAACAGTTTAGGATATGCAGGTAATTATCAACAGCAGGTTACAATGAACAGGCTATGCATCAGAATAGGTAAAGCAGCAGCAGCAGCAGCAATTCTAATGCAAGCATGAGAAATAGAATGGGCGATATCGGGATGATCAAAAGGGGGGGGGGCTTGCCTGGTTGCTCGGCGGCAAAGGCAAGGTCGTCAGTACTGGAACCAATCACCGGAGCTGCGTCGGCACCGGGCTCTATCGAGAGAGAAGAGGGGGAGGAAACAGTATAAATATAAAGCAAACAAGAGCAACACAAAGTACGACATGACAATGTGCAGTGCCGGGTGTGTCCTAACATATGGTTGCACGTCACCGAGGAAGGAGGGATCCATCCGGGAATGTTTTCCCGGTTCCGGACATTTGTCAGACAGATGACCGGAGAGGAACGGTTGCATGTTCGGATAGTTAGGGACGTGTGACGGACGAACGGAGCGCGTATTCGAATTCGTCTCGTCGTTCTGAGCAACTTTCATGTACAAAGTTTTTCCATCGGAGTTACGGATTATTTAATATGATTTTCTAAAGTTTTTATTAATTTCTGGAATTTAAATAGGTTGACTAAGTCAAATGGTCCAGTCAGCAAATCCAGTCAGCGTTGACTGGGTTAAGGTTGACCAGTCAACAGGGTCAAGGGGGACCCACATGTCATAGTCTACTAACACTAATTAACAGATTAAACATTAATTAGCAACTAAACCTAATTAGTTAATTTAAACAATATTAATTAACTTAATTAACTTTTTAACTAATTAATTAACTATTAACTTAATTATTTATTTAACTTTTTTTTATATCTCTTCTTTTTTTTTCTTTTTTAAACAGGGAGCTGGCCCACTGGTCAGTGGTAGGGGAGGACACGTCCGAGGCGAGCCCCTTTCGGGGCCGGACAAGTCCGGCCAACGCGCGCATGCGCGCGGGCAGAGGCGAGTGAGGCGGCGACGGCGCGGCCAGGGTAGGCGCCGGGCTGGGCGGCGCGCGGAGGGGAGAGGCAGGCGAGCGGGGCTGCGGCAGCAGCGGCGACGGGCACGGCGGGGCGCGGTGCGCGGCGGCAGCAGGCGGTGTAGGGCGGCAGCGGCAGTGGCGGCGTGAGGCACCAGCAGCTGCAGGCGGCGGCGAGGCGAGCAGCGAGCGGGGCGATGCGGCCGCGCGTGCGGGGCAGCTGCGGAGAGCGGCAGCAATAGGTGGAGCAGCAGTAGCACGCGCAAGCGGTATAGGCGACGAGCACGACCGGCAGCGGCGAGGCGCGGCTCGGGCGCGGCGGGCACGGGGCCGGGCGTGGGGCGCGCGGTGGTGGGCTACGGGGGGAGAAGGGGTCGGCCGTGTCCGGAGGTGAGCTCACAGGGGGGGTGGGTCGAGGCTGCCGACGGGGCAGCGGTGGCCGCGGTGGAGTCGGGCGCGGGTTGGCCGGGCCGGCGATAGGGTGGCGGCCGGCGTGGTGCCGAGGCGGTGACTGCGGGCACGGCGTCGGGGAGAGAGAAGGGAGAGGGGCCGCGGCTCCCCCCGATGCAGGGTCAAGCAGCGGGCGACGAGGCGAGCGGCGACGGCGGTTAGCGACGGCGTCGGCGCGAGGCGAGGCGGCGACGGGGCGCGTCGGGGCGACGCGGGCGGCGTGCGGGAGCTCCCCCGATCCGGTTCGGATCGGGTGGGGTGGGGAAAGGAGTGAGCGAGGGGGTGGGGGTTGTAGCGGCTAGGTTTCGGCCCGAGGGGGAGGTATAGGCCAGGGGGGGATGGGCCGCCTGGTGGTGGCCTGGTGGCCAGCTGGCCACGGCCCGTTGGTCCGGGGGGGGGGCTTTTCCTTTTTATTTTATTTTTTTATATTATTTATTTTCCTTTTCTGTTTTTCTTTTATTTTTATTCCAAAGACTTTTGTAAAATATGAGACTTGCTCCATTATTTACAGTGCATTATCTGTCACTGCTAGAATTTGGTTTGGGGTCCATATCTTTTTGTTTGGATTTTTTTAAATTGAAAAAGGATTAAACAGTTGTATGTTGCTGCTGTTCCTTGTTGTTCGAGTCCTTTTACAATTCCAAACAATGTTGCAATCATTATATAATGCTATGAGAATATTGCAACATGATGCACATTTTAGTTTTCTGGTTCACAACTTTTATTTTCCACTCACTTAAATTTGGGTTTTGACTTAGGAGTTGAAAAGCATTTGATGCAAATGATGATCATGCACTGTTAATCATACTGACTTGGCATTATCAAAATGAATTACTGTAGTTACCACCGGGGTGTTACAATCTTCTCTACTAACAAGAATTCTTGTCCCGAGAATTAAGAAGTAGAAGGAAAAAGTTCGGGGTATTCCGCACGAAGATTCCTCGCGTTCCCAAGTGGCTTCATCTTCAGTATGATTTGACCACTGCACTTTGAGGAACTTGGTAACCTTCTGACGGGTCCGACGTTCAGTTTCATCGAGAATGCGGATCGGATGCTCCTTATAAGATAGATCATCTTGCAATTCGAGCACCTCGTGATCCACTGCTCGGTGCGGAGATTCCTTGAAGCATTGACGAAGTTGCGACACATGGAAGACGTCGTGGATATGAGAGAATTGCGGCGGCAATTCCAATTTATAACGCCACTGACCACGTCTAGCAACACATGCGGAAAGGACCAATATAGCGTGGAGCTAGCTTGCCCTTGATTCCAAACGGTGAGTGCCTTTCATAGGAGTGACACGAAGATAAGCCTGATCCCCAGGTTGATAAGTCAAACCCCATCGTTTGCATCATAGTTGCTCTTCTGGCGGTCCTAGCCGCCTTGAGATTTTCCCGGACACACGAACTTGTTCTTCGGCTTGTTGAATAATATCCGAACCCACGAGCGGTCGTTCCCCCAGTTTCTGACCAATTCAGAGGGGTTCGACACTTACGTCCATAGAGTACTTCGAAGGGAGCCATTTTCAAGCTGGCTTGATAGCTGTTGTAATAAGAGAACTCGGCATATGGAAGAGATTCTTCCCACTTCTTGCCAAATGAAATAACACAAGCCCGAAGCATGTCTTCAAGCACTTGATTGACTCGTTCGACTGGCCTTGGGATTGGGGTGATAAGCTGAACTCCAGGTAATATGAGTTCCCATAGCTGTTTGAAAACTTTCCCAGAATTTGGAAGTGAAAAGACCGCCACGGTCCGAACTGATCTCCTTCGGAATACCGTGGAGTGATACAATTCGGAGATATACAACTCTGCTAACTGGCTAGCAGTGATAGTTTCTTTGACACGGCAGAAGTGTGCAACTTTAGAGAGCTGGTCGCGACGACACAGAATAGCATCGTGACCCTTCTGTGACCTGGGAAGTCCTGTAACGAAATCCCTGAACCTTATCCCATTTCCATAGAGGAATAGAGAAGTTGTGCAGAATTCCAGCTGGCTTCTGATGTTCTACTTTAACGCTCGACACACATCACATTCAGCAACATACTCGAGCAATGTCTTGCTTCATTCTAGACCACCAGTTACCTTGACGGAGATCACGATACATCTTGGTGCTACCCGGATGATAGACAATGGTGTGTCATGTTCCTCCTTCATTACTTTGTCAGTCATGAGCTCGAAGCGAGGTACGACAATGCGGTTTCTGAAATACAAGGTTCCATCTTCAGACAGCGAGAAATCCCTGTACTTTGCAGTGAAGGTCTTTTTTCATCAGATCAATTTCAGCATCTTTAGCTTGCGCATTCTTAACAGCTTTCTCAAGATCTGGTTGTATCACAAGTTATTAAGAGATCCCTGTGGAACAATACGCAGATTCAGCTTGCACAGTTCTTCGAAAATACGAGGTTGAGCTCGCCTAACCATGAGTTGTCGCAATAGGACTTGCGGCTTAAGGCATCAGCCACACGTTGCCTTGCCAGGGGTATAGGAAATACCCAATCATAGTCCGCAATGGCCTCCATCCATCTTTGCTGACGGAGGTTTAGAAAGGTTGAGTGAACAAGTACTTCAGACTTTTATGATCCGTGTATATCTCGCAACGATTACCGAGAAGGTAATGTCGCCACAACTGCAATGCATAGATCACAGCAGCTAGTTCTAGATCATGTACCGGATAATTCTCTTCATGTGGGCGCAACTGACGAGAGCCATAGGCAATCACCTTACGCTCTTGCATTAGGACACAGCCTAATCCTTCACGGGATGCATCACAATAAATCACAAAGTCTTTGCGGGTATCTGGAGGAGAAGTACTGGGGTATTGTAACGGATTGACATCTGCCCCAGTGGATAAAGAATGTACTCTGGATTATCCCTGCTCGAACAGCTGGTAGCTGCGTCGCAGGGTGTGGTGGAAACAAACGATCCATCTGAAACAGGGGAAACTCATGATTGTCAAAAGACAAGGAGAAGTATAACCGATCTCGGAGAGAGGTTAAAACAAACAATGGAAAGGAAAATGATTATCAACTATCAGATCAATGTCAGGGAAATCGCACAGATATCCAGCTCTCCGGGTGGACGAGAATTACGAGATCCTAAGTGTCGGCGTTAGTAAACTTTAGTTAACCCAAAAGGAAGAGAGATCAGAGTCCAGAGTAAAGGTCGAGGAGTAAAGATCCTAATACCACCCAATTGGCGACGTGGGCCCGTAAGCCACACAGCCAGGTTAGTAAAACAATTTTCGGTTACTAGACTCAACTTCGGCCAAGGAGTTGGAAAGGGGGTTCCTACAGTCAGTCGGCTCTGATACCAACTTGTGACGCCCCCGGCCCGATCGTGCACTAATCACACACAATGCACACGATCAAGCCTAAGGACTCACGGGAAGATATCACAACACAACTCTAAAACATAAATAAAGTCATACAAGCTTATATTACAAGCCAGGGGGCCTCGAGGGCTCGAATACATAAGCTTGCGAACAAGCGTCAGCGGAAGCATCAGATATCTGAGTACAGATATGAAATAAACAAAAGGCCTTTAGAAAGGCGGGCAAAATAAAACACTACGATCGAAAGGCGAAGGCCTCCTACCTGGGACCCTCCGATCCTACTCCTGGTCGTCAATCAACTCGTAGTGTATCCAATCGTCTGGGTAGTAGTAGTAGCGATCGTCGGGGCATCTGTCTCAGGGGGCCTCCTCATCTTGTTACGACAAACTGATACGGGGAGAAAGGAAAACAAAGCAACCGTGAGTACTCAGAAGTACTCAGCAAGCAAGGATCTACCTACATATGCAACATTTTCAAGGGAGGCTGTATATGTGGACTGGGCTGCAGAAATGCAAGAATAGAGAGAAGGCCTAGTCCTATCGAAGCTAGCATCTTCAGAGGTCTTGCAGCAGTAGAAGAGAGAACATTACATATAATGATAGAGTATTACATAGTCTCAACCTCACCCAGAATCTTTCTCGACTCCCTGCGAGAAAGCAATCCCAGAGCCATACAGTCATCAACCTCGTCCTGGATCCCTTCTCGACTCCCTGCAGAAGCAATCCCAGAGCCATAGTATCCAAGTATCCAATTCTAAATTGTATCAATCAGGATACAACTCCGAGTGTCCTTTACCGTAGGACCGGCTATCGATAGAAGTTTTCTCCCTGCAGGGGTGCACCAACTTACCCAACACGCTCGATTAACTTCGGCCGACACACTTTCCTGGTTCATGCCGGCCTCGGCCAAACACACCACGCAGCCCTACCTAAAGCTCAGCAGAGAGGTCCCCGCCGGCTACATCCTAAGCACTCAGGGGTCTTGGGCCATCGCCCTGTGCACTCCGGGTCGTTGTGTGCAGGTGGATACCAGCACCGCCTCGGAGGGTCGTATGATCCGAACCGTGCCACAATCTGAACTGGACGTCTGACAGAACTGTCGGCTGATGCTACGATGCAGAACGCCCATACTATGCCCACGTGATGGTAGTCTTCAGACCAGAGGCTGCTCGGATCAAATATCCAAATCGCTAGGACTAGGGGCTTGCGGTAACGAGCAGAGACTCACGAAAGATGTGACCCCGTCGCCCCGTCTCGAGGACTTGCGGCAAGGGTTAAGAATGCCCGCCGCGCCTTGTATTCAACACTCGGGCACCATACAGGCAACCCGTCTTCACATCACACGCGGGTACCCCTCAGGGCCGACCCGCCTATCCAAGGAACAGTGTAAGTCCAATATCCGTGTGTCCATAACATCAGGGGAATCCGAGGTATCACCCTCGTTGGATTCCTACTCGATGTGTCTGTCAAGGTGAACTCGGAGGATTCACCCTCGATGGGTTCACACTTGATGTGTTGCCACGACAGCGTCGTTACCGAAGTGCCGAAGGAGGATTCCCCCTCGATGACCACGACCGAATAGCTACTCTACAGAGTTAACATCAAGTTGCTACATGAGGTTTTACCCTCGGCACTCGATAGTAACGCTGCAGTGTCGTTACAACTAGGGGGGGGGTGATGTGCGTGTCGGGGCCTGGTCTTCAATCCCGTTGATCGGGTCTTCTGACGACCAGCGCGGCAGTCGGGATAAGTGGGGTCACGATAGGTCTCTACCCAGCCTAGACTAAACAGTTTAGGATATGCAGTAATTATCAACAGCGTTACAATGAACAGGCTATGCATCAGAATAGGTAAAGCAGCAGCAGCAGCAGCAATTCTAATGCAAGCATGAGAAATAGAATGGGCGATATCGGATGATCAGGGGGGGGGCTTGCCTGGTTGCTCGCGGCAAAGGCAAGGTCGTCAGTACTGGAACCAATCACCGGAGCTGCGTCGGCACCGGGCTCTATCGAGAGAGAAGAGGGGGAGGAAAACAGTATAAATATAAAGCAAACAAAGGCAACACAAAGTACGACATGACACATGTAGGCCGGGTGTGTCCTAACATATGGTTGCACGTCACCGAGGAAGGAGGGATCCATCCGGGAATGTTTTCCCGGTTCCGGACATTTGTCAGACAGATGACCGGAGAGGAACGGTTGCATGTTCGGATAGTTAGGGACGTGTGACGGACGAACGGAGCGCGTATTCGAATTCGTCTCGTCGTTCTGAGCAACTTTCATGTACAAAGTTTTTCCATCGGAGTTACGTATATTTAATATGATTTTCTAAAGTTTTTATAATTTCTGGAATTTAAATAGGTGACTAAGTCAAATGGCCAGTCAGCAAATCCAGTCAGCGTTGACTGGGTTAAGGTTGACCAGTCAACAGGGTCAAGGGGGACCCACATGTCATAGTCTACTACACTAATTAACAGATTAACATTAATTAGCAACTAAACCTAATTAGTTAATTTAAACAATATTAATTAACTTATTAACTTTTTAACTAATTAATTAACTATTAACTTAATTATTTATTTAACTTTTTTTTAATCTCTTCTTTTTTTTCTTTTTTAAACAGGGAGCTGGCCCACTGGTCAGTGGTAGGGGAGGACACGTCCGAGGCGAGCCCCTTTCGGGGCCGGACAAGTCCGGCCAACGCGCGCATGCGCGCGGGCAAGGCGAGGAGGCGGCGACGGCGCGGCCAGGGTAGGCGCCGGGCTGGGCGGCGCGCGGAGGGGAGAGGCAGTCGAGCGGGGCTGCGGCATCAGCGGCGACGGGCACGGACGGGGCGCGTGCGCGGCGGCAGCAGGCGGTGTAGGGCGGCACGGCAGTGGCGGCGTGAGGCCACCAGCGCTGCAGGCGCGGCGAGGCAGCAGCGAGCGGGGCGATGCGGCGCGCGTGCGGGGCGCTGCGGAGAGCGGCAGCAATAGGTGGAGCAGCAGTAGCACGCCGTTATAGGCGACGAGCACGACCGGCAGCGGCGAGGCGCGGCTCGGGCGCGGCGGGCACGGGGCCGGGCGTGGGCCGCGCGCGTGGTGGGCTACGGGGGTACGGGGGGGGAGAGGGGTCCGGCCGTGGCCGGAAGTGAGCTCACAGGGGGGTGGGTCGAGGCTGGCCGACGGGGCAGCGGTGGCCGGCGGTGGAGTCGACGGGCGGTGGCGTCGGGCGCGGGGTTGGCCGGGGCGGCGAGTAGGGGTGGCGGCCGGCGTGGTGGCCGAGGCGGTGGAGCGGCGGTGACATGCGGGCGCGCGTCGGGGAGAGAGAAGAGAGAGGGGCGCGGCTCACCCCCGATGCAGGGTCAAGGCAGCGGGCGCGACGAGCGAGCGGCGACGGCGGTTAGCGACGGCGTCGCGCGGGGCGAGGCGGCGACGGGGCGTCGGGGCGACGCGGGCGGCGGTGCGGGAGCTCCCCCGATCCGTTTCTGGATCGGGTGGGGTGGGGAAAGGAGTGAGCGAGGGGGTGGGGGGTGTAGCGGCTAGGGTTCGGCCAGAGGGGAGGTATAGGCCAGGGGGGGAATGGCCGGCCTGGTGGTGGCCTGGTGGCCAGCTGGGCCACGGCCCGTTGGTCCGGGGGGGGGCTTCCTTTTTATTTTATTTTTTTATATTATTTCTTTTTCCTTTTCTGTTTTCTCTTTTATTTTTATTCCAAAAGACTTTTGTAAAATATGAGACTTGCTCCATTATTTACAGTGCATTATCTGTCACTGCTAGAATTTGGTTTGGGGTCCATATCTTTTTGTTTGGATTTTATTTAAATTGAAAAAGGATTAAACAGTGTTATGTTGCTGCTGTTCCTTGTTGTTCGAGTCCTTTTACAATTCCAACAAATGTTGCAATCATTAATATAAATGCTATGAGAATATTTGCAACATGATGCACATTTTAGTTTTCAGGTTCAGGCAACTTTTATTTTCCACTTTCACTTAAATTTGGGTTTTGACTTAGGAGTTGAAAAGCATTATGATGCAAATGATGATCATGCACTGTTAATCATACTGACTTGGCATTATCAAAATGGAATTACTGTAGTTAACCACCGGGGGTGTTACATTGGGGATGCTATGTTTGATGAAGATGATATTTTTAGTCCCCCAAGTTTTGATGAGAATATTTATTATGATGATAGCATGCCTCCTATTTATGATGACAATATTGATAAAAGTGGATTTGGAGAGGTCATGACTTTATTTAGTGAAGAATCCACTATTTTGGAAGAGGTTCCAATTGATTATGAGAATGAAGTTGCTATCTATGATGATTATTGTGATGACATGTATGCTATAAAGAATAATGATAAACATGAAACTTGTCATCATGATTTTAATTTTCAATTGGATTATGCCTCACATGATAGTTATTTTGTTGAGTTTTCTCCCACTACTATTCATGAGAAGAAATTTGCTTACGTGGAGAGTAATAAAATTCCTATGCTTGTGGATCATGAAAAGAATGCTTTATGTGATAGTTATATTGTTGAATTCATTCATGAATCTACTTAAAATTACTATGAGGGAGGAATATATGCTCGTAGAAATTGCAATAATATCAAGTTTCCTCTCTATGTGTTGAGAATCTTGAAGTTTTGCTTGTTTTGCCTTCCTATGCTAGTTGATTCTTGTTCCCATAAATTGTTTGCTCACAAAATCCCTATGCATATTAAGTGGGTTAGACTTAAATGTGCTAGTCATATGCTCCATGATGCTCCCGTTATGTTTCAATTCTTATCTTTTATGTGAGCATCATTAAAATCATCATGCCTAGCTAAAAAGGCATTAAAGAAAAGCGCTTGTTGGGAGACAACCCAATATTTACCCCTACTGTTTTTGTGTGTTCACATGATTATTCTACTGTAGTAATCATGTTTTATAGCTTTTGTTTGAATAAAGTGCCAAGTAAAGCCTTTGGGATAGTGTGGATGATAGTTGACTTGATTCTGTACAAAAACAGAAACTTTTGTGTCCAGTACATAAATTCCTATCTTTTACTGGAATGTGGAAAAACTCTGAATTTTTTACAGAGGATTTATATACAACTTTTCTATGTTGTCCTAATGTTTCAGAATTTTTGGAGTTACATAAGTATGACCTTAATTCGGATCTTTACGTACTGTTCTGTTTTTGACAGATTCTGTTTTTGATGCATAGTTTGCTTGTTTTCTAGTTTCTATGGCTTATATTGCTTAATATAAATTATAGAAATGATAGGGTACAGTAGGCATCATGTGAGAAATATTATTAATCTTGTCTTGACAGTACCAAAGTGAATGATTTGTTTTATTATACTAACGGAGCTTACGAGTTTTCTGTTGAGTTTTGTGTTGTGAAGTTTTCAAGTTTTGGGTAAAGATTTGATGGACCATGGAATAAGGAGTGGCAAGAGCCTAAGATTGGGGATGCCCAAGGCACCCCCAAGGTAATATTCAAGGACAACCAAGCATCTAAGCTTGGGGATGCCCCGGAAGGCATCCCCTCTTTCGTCTTCAATCCATCGGTAAATTTACTTGAGGCTATATTTTTATTCACCACATGATATGTGTTTTGCTTGGAGCGTCATTTTATTTTGTTTAGATTTTCTTGCTGTTATTTAGAGTAATGTTTTGCATCTTTTATTTCAATAAAAGTGTCAAGTATAGCCTTTACCATGCTTATTTTGCAAGTCTATATGTTGCTGTTTTGAAAAGAGAAAGTTTTCTATCGTTGTCTGAATTCTTTTGGAAAGTCAGAACATGATAAAATCTTCAAATTTTTACACAGTGAGTAATAACAAATTTTATACAGTTTCAAAATTGTTTAGAAATTTTGGAGTTAGGTAAGTATGAGTACAATTGCACTCTTTACAGACTATCCTGTTTTGACAGATTGCTGTTATGTTTGCATTGTTTGCATATGTTTGCTTGTTTAATGATTCTATTTGAAGATAGGAGTATTAAATATGCAGAGGCATTTAGTATGAAATGTTAAATAATAATTTTTGTGATTTGCTACAGTAGAGAATGATAAGGTTTTGCATTTGATTTATACTAACTTATCTCACGAGTTCTTGTTGAGTTTTGTGTGGATGAAGTTTTTAAGATTTAGGGAAACCGTGATATAAAAGGAATTAAGGAGACACAAAAGCTCAAGCTTGGGGATGCCCAAGGCATCCCTAGTTAATATTTCAAGAAGTCTCAAGCATCTAAGTTTTGGGATGCCCCGGTTGGCATCCCACCTTTCTTCATCAACAATGATCGGTTAGTATCGGTTGAGCCTAAGTTTTTACTTCTTCACATGATGTGTGCTATTTTTAGAAAGTCATTTTTTTTCTCGCTGTTTTAATAAAATACTTAGATCTGAAATTTTTAAATGAGAGAGAATCTTCACATAGCTAATTAATTATTTGACTACTCATTGATCTTTACTTATATCTTTTTGGAGTAGTTTGTCAGTTGCTCTAGTGCTTCACTTATATCTTTTTAGAGCACGGCGGTGGTTTTATTTTATAGAAATTGATGAACTCTCATGATTCACTTATATTATTTTGAGAGTCTCTAAACAGCATGGTAATTTGCTTAGGTTATGAATTTAGTCCTAATATGATGGGCATCCAAGAGGGATATAATAAAAACTTTCATATAAAGTGCATTGAATACTATGAGAAGTTTGATTCCTTATGATTGTTTTGAGATATAAATATGGTGATATTAGAGTCATGCTAGTGAGTAATTGTGGATGGGTAGAAATACTTGTGTTAAAGTTTGTGATTCCCGTAGCATGCACGTATGGTGAACCATTATGTGATGAAGTCGGAGCATGATTTATTTATTAATTGTCTTCCTTATGAGTGGCGGTCGGGGACGAGCGATGGTCTTTTCCTACCAATCTATCCCCCTAGGAGCATGCGTGTAGTACTTTGTTTCGATAACTAATAGACTTTTGCAATAAGTATGTGAGTTCTTTATGACTAATGTTGAGTCCATGGATTATACGCACTCTCACCCTTCCACCTTTGCTAGCCTCTCTAGTACCGCACAATTCTCGCCGGTGCATTAAACTCACCATATACCTTCCTCAAAACAGTCACCATACCTACCTATTATGGCATTTCCATAGCCATTCCGAGATATATTGCCATGCAACTTCCACCGTTCCGTTTATTATGACACGCTTCATCATTGTCATATTGCTTTGCATGATCATGTAGGTGACATCGTATTTGTGGCAAAGCCACCATTCATTTTTTTACATGTCACTATTGAGTCATTGCACATCCCGGTACACCGCCGGAGGCATTCATATAGAGTCATTTTTTTTCTAGTATCGAGTTGTAATTCTTGAGTTGTAAAGTAAATAAAAGTGTGATGATCATCATTATTAGAGCATTTGTCCCATGTGAGGGAAGGATGATGGAGACTATGATTCCCCCACAAGTCGGGATGAGGCTCCGGACGAAAAATAAAAAAAAGGGGGGAAAAGAGGCCAAAGAGCCCTAAATAAAAAAAATGAGGGAAAAGAGAGAAGGGACAATGTTACTATCCTTTTTCCACACTTGTGCTTCAAAGTAGCACCATGATCTTCATGATAGAGATTCTCCTATTTTGTCACTTTCATATACTAGTGGGAATTTTTCATTATAGAACTTGGCTTGTATATTCCAATGATGGGCTTCCTTAAATTGCCCTAGGTCTTCGTGAGCAAGCGAGTTGGATGCACACCCACTTAGTTTCTTTTGAGCTTTCATACACTTATAGTTCTAGTGCATCCGTTGCATGGCAATCCCTACTCACTCACATTGATATCTATTGATGGGCATCTCCATAGCCCATTGATACGCCTAGTTGATGTGAGACTATCTCCTTTTTGTCTTCTCCAAACCACCATATTCTATTCCACCTATAGTGCTATATCCATGGCTCACGCTCATGTATTGCGTGAAAGTTGAAAAAGTTTGAGAACATCAAAAGTATGAAACAATTGCTTGGCTTGTCATCGGGGTTGTGTATGATTTAATACTTTGTGTGATGAAGATGGAGCATAGCCAGACTATATGATTTTGTAGGGAAAACTTTCTTTGGCCATGTTATTTTGAGAAGACATGATTGCTTTATTAGTATGCTTGAAGTATTATTGTTTTTATGTCAATATTAAACTTTTGTTTTGAATCTTATGGATCTGAATAATCTTGCCACAATAAAGAAGATTACATGGATAAATATGTTAGGTAGCATTCCACATCAAAAATTCTATTTTTATCATTTACCTACTCGAGGACGAGCAGGAATTAAGCTTGGGGATGCTTGATACGTCTCCAACGTATCTATAATTTTTTATTGTTCCAAGCTATTATATTATCCATCTTGGATGTTTTATATGCATTTATATGCTATTTTATATTATTTTTGGGACTAACCTATTAACCTAGAGCCCAGTACCAGTTTCTGTTTTTTCCTTGTTTTTGAGTTTTACAGAAAAGGAATATCAAACGGAGTCCAAACGAGCTGAAAATTTACGGTGATTTTTTATGGACCAGAAGATGCCCACGGAGCATCGGAGTTGGGCCAGAAGAGTCCTGAGGTGATGGCAAGGGTGGAGGGCGCCCCCCCCCCTCCCAGGGCGCGCCCCCTGGCTTGCCGCTGCCTCGTGGACCCCCTTGACGTGAGACCGACGCCAAAATCTTCTTTAAATACAGAAACCCCCGAAAGAAACCTAGATCAGAAGTTCCGCTGCCGCAAGCCTCTGTAGCCACCAAAAACCAATCGGGGCCCTGTTCTGGCACCCTGCCGGAGGGGGAAATCATCACCGGAGGCCATCTTCATCATCCCAGCGGTCTCCACGACGAGGAGGGAGTAGTTCACCCTCGAGGCTGAGGGTATGTACCAGTAGCTATGTGTTTGATCTCTCTCTCTCTCTCGTGTTCTTGATTTGGCACGATATTGATGTACCGCGAGCTTTGTTATTATAGTTGGATCATATGGTGTTTCTTCCCTCTCTATCTCTTGTTGTGATGAATTGAGTCTTGCTCTTTGAGGTTTCGTTATGTTGGATTGGGTATTGGATTTAAGAACACTTGATGTATGTCTTGCGATGGGATATCTGTGGTGACAATGGGATGTTCTATTGATTCACTTGATGTATGTTTTGGCACTCAACTCGCGGATTCCCGAGGTGACATTGGGGTAATCTATGCATAGGGGTTGATGCACGTTTTCGTTCTACGTTCTCCGATAGAAACTTTGGAGTGATTCTTTGTTGCACGTTGAGGGATTGTTATATGATCCAAATATGTTATCATTGTTGAGAGCACTTGCACTAGTGAAAGTATGAACCCTAGGCCTTGTTTTCAAGCATTGAATTGCCGTTTTTGCTCACTTTTGTCACTTGCTACCTTGCTGTTTTTATATTTTCAGATTACAAAAACCTATATCTACCATCCATATTACACTTGTATCACCATCTCTTCGCCGAACTAGTGCACCTATACAATTTACCATTGTATTGGGTGTGTTGGGGACACAAGAGACTCTTTGTTATTTGGTTGCAGGGTTGTTTGGGAGAGACCATCTTCATCCTACGCCTCCTATGGATTGATAAACCTTTGGTCATCCACTTGAGGGAAATTTGTTACTGTCCTACAAAACTCTGCGCTTGGAGGCCCAACACGAGTCTACAAGAAGAAGGTTGCGTAGTAGACATCAAAAGTGAAGACGTAGCATTCATTTCATTTTTCTTCTTTCAGTCTTTTGAGTCATAGGACCTCCGTACTATTAAGAGGGGTATAGGTTCTCGATGCTTAGATCAGCTGTGATGCTTAGCCATAACCTATGAAAGATGCGAGAGAAATCTCTTTGTGCTCCGAGCAAATACTTGTCAGCAAGAGACTGTGATCTTCTTCGCCGCAAGAGATTTGCCTCGGACCGAGGAGTTAGCATTTTTTGCTCCCCAAGAAATGTTACCGTTGTGCTCAAATCCGACCGTTGGAATCGTATCGTTCGGCCATTGGCTAAGGCCGATGTCCAATTTGGTCATTTCCCATCAGGGAAGGCTGCGGCTATAAATAGCCACCCCGCTCCAATGTTGTCCGTTAGCTGCTCCGCTTGAGATTTCTGAGAAGATTGATTTGAGCAACCCCTCTCCGAGTGATTTGAATTTAAGATCCACCGAGAGAAAACCAAGAGCCCAAACTTAGACAGTGGTCTAGCATCACAACAGTTTTGACTGAGAGTTCTTGTACCTATCACTCTTGATAGCTGCACACTCTCTAGACGGATAGGTTTGGCTTCGAGTGTTGAAGAGTTGTTGTCTTCACCGAGCCTGATCTTCGGCAACCAAGAGTGATTGTGGTTCGCGAAGGTCGACCGAAGGTTTGGAGATAGCCGACAAGGATCTACCACGAGTGAAATCAACCTGAGTCTAATCAGCTCTATGTTGACGGAGAATAGGGTGAAGAGAGTTTATCTTCTGTGTTAAGTCACAGCCCCTCCAACCAGACATAGCCCTTTGGCAGAAGGGTGAACTGGTCTACCAAATCTTTTGTCACCATCGAGCACCACTGGTTAAATCTACTCTACTGCATTTCATTCAGTAGTTTTCATTCGTGCTCTGTGCTGATAGATTACCTGATCGTTTGTCTTGCTGTTTTACTCTCATCCCATGTATCTGTGTTAACTCATATCATTATCCTCATCTATGTTCCTTTGCTGCCTGTCGGTGCAACAAACCCTGGGTCTGTTGCCCAGACTGTGCACAGGCCCGAGATCCAGATTATAGCATCCAAGACCAGACCAAGCACAAGAGATCAGCTCTTTGAAGAACCAGAGTGCAGATCAAGAAGACCAAGTCAAGCCAAGGAGCAAGACACCGCTAAGGGAAAACCTCCCTTGCCGGGCAGGAGAGCCTGGCAAGGTCAAGGTGCCCCGGAAGCAAGCCTCAAGACCGTCCCGGCAGGCCTACCGGGTCCTACAAAGGCAAAACACCTCGCCAATGCTCTGCCGCTCCACCTCACAGCAACGCAAGTCATCGATCGGTGCGGTGTCAAGCCCCAAAGTGACTAGGTGGCTGTCTTTTGCCACATGGCAGCCATTTCCTACAGGAATCACCTCCAAATGACACCCGTCCAGCGATGTGTCATGCAGACATGAGAGAAGGTGGCAAAACAGCCCGGCAAGGCTTGCCGGGCATGACATGATGTGACACTAAGCGGCGCATTTAATGCGCCCTGCTCTGTCTGCAGAGTAGATATGATAGCACTGTTTGCTATCTAATCACTACACAATGACTGATTTGCCACTGTGGTGACCCCTTGATCTATAAAAGGAGGCCCATGGCAACCATAGAAAGGATTTGGACCCTTGTACACTCATACACGCGTAGCTGCTCTCGCCCCGAGGCAACCCTGCCGGGAAAGAGTGCTGCATTTCCACCACCATCCACCATCAATCCACCAAAGCAGGAGTAGGGTTTTACGCCTCGCGGCGGCCCGAACCTAGGTAAAACTGCCCGTGTGATCTCTGTCGTGCTGCGCTCTGCTCCTCCGCTTTTTGTGCAACGTGCTCAGTCCCCTCGCTGAACCAAAAGGGGCTCATGGCCCCATAGGTGGCCATGGTTTCCCACGACATCTTTGGCGCGCCAGGTAGGGGCCTGCAGCGCTTGCACGAACCCGAGAAGCGTATGTAGCGCGCCATCTTCTTCATCAATGGCTCCATCGTCCATGGCGCCCAAGAAGAAGCCCGGCGCCGCAGCTCACCCATCCTCCTCGAAGGCCCCGCCGCACACAACTGCCAACGCCGCGGGGGCTATGGGGATGCCTGGGGGTGTGAACGCTGCGGGGGACGTGGTTGGTGTAGGCGGCGTCGTTACCACCTCCCCTGCGGCCGAAGCAGGAGCAGGAGGCACCGGAGAAGGACAGCACCAACAACATCCCAGCGGCCACGCCCCACGAGGTACGAGAGGAGAGATCATTCCGTCCGCACCTCTTCGTCCAGCCAAGGGGCACAGCCGCAGTGGGGGTACTCGCTCTGGGGGGAATTGCAACTCCCCGACCGCTCCCGCCGCGGGTGCGGCCGCAGGGCAGGCGCCACCCCCGGAATGAGCCAACCCAGCCACTACGCTCAACGGAGCCGCTGGCCCTCAAGTGCCTCCACCTCGTCACCATGCCATCCAGGCGGCTGGCTCACGACGACGAGTGCACGGCGCGACTGCTACCGGCACCGTCAGGAGCCGGGCGACGTTACGATCTTCATCAACATCCATGCCAAGCACCGCCTCGGAGGCCATGGCGCGGGCCCAGCTGCTGCTGAGATTTCCGCCAGCAGCCGACCAGATGGATAAGTGAAGAGCCACCATTCAGAGCCTGATTGGTTTCACTGAGGTGGGAGGATCGCAGTGAGTTGGCCCGCCACGGCCTCCCCAGGCAACGACAACGGCCCACGTTGCTGGCCATGCGGAAGGGGCCACTCCTACGGTGCAGTCCCCTCCACGGCAGGCAGCGCAGGAGCCGCACAACCAAGAACCCGACGACATCTCGATGGCTTCGTCCAACCCTCGAGCGCGTCAAGGCCAATGGTGAGTCCTGGAGGACAGGCAGAGGGAAGGCGCGCGTGTCACCACCGAGCGACACCGCGACGCCCACCGCCAGTCCGACAGGCGCGATGGCCCCGACGTCGACGAGCCTGCACTCGCTGAAGGCGGGTACCTGCCTTTCGAGGCTAGGTGCCCTGCCTTCACCCGCGAGCTGCGGCAAGTCCGTTGGCCATCCACTCGCACATTCAAGCCGGAGATACCAGAGAAGTATGACGGGAGACTGAACCTGGCAGAGTTCTTGAGCATCTACACCATCGCTATTCAAGCTGCTGGGGGAAGAGATGAGAAGGTATTCGCCAACTACTTCCCTTTGGCACTCAAGCCAAATGTGAGGTCTTGGCTGATGCACCTGCCAGAGAACTTCATTTCGACCTGGGCTAACCTGTGCCATGAGTTCATTGGCGCCTTCACGGGCGGCCATCAAGAACCAGGGTGGCCCAGGGACTTGCAGCTTCTCCCGCAGAATGAAGGAGAGACTCTGCGGAAGTACATGCAGAGGTTCAGCCGAGTCCATAGGAATATTCCAGACATCCACCCGGCAGCTGTGATAGCTGCGTTCCAGTCCAACGTGCGCAATCGTCGGATACATTCCAAGATGAACGTTCGATTGCCCAAGACTTTGAAGGAGCTTTACACTCTGGTGGATAAGTGTGCTCGAATAGAGGAGGGGAGGAAGCTCCCCGGAGAGGAGGATGGCATCGACATCGACTCTGAAGATGATGACGAGGCCGCCAGTCAAAAGAAGAAGAACAAGAAGTGCAACAAAAGGCGCAAGGATAAGGCAGTGATGACCGTTGAGGGATCGGGCACTCCTAGTACCGGCAAGAAGGCCAAGGCTGAGGTACCCGACAAGGAAGTTGCCACGTGCACTGATTGCCGGGAGGCCGCGGCTGCCGAGAAGGCTAGGAAAGGCGATGGCCCGTACTGCAAGATCCATCGGACCAAGGGCCACGATCTACAGGAGTGTCATCAGGTTGAGCAGCTCGTCAAGAAGCAGAGGGCTGAATATGAGAAGCGTGATAAGGAAAAAGGCCAGAATGGCACTGGCGGGAAGGGCCGCGGTGGCGGAGCAAGCCGCCCCGGCAAGGCTCCTCAGAATCAAGGGAAACCCACCAGAGGCCGTGAGAAGGAGAATTGAAACGATGAGAGTGATGGAGGGGATGAAGAGGAAACCAGCGAGCAGGAATTCCAGAAAGCCACTGACGCCCTGTGCATTGACGGAGGTGCATCTTTGCACTCCTCCCACCGCCAACTTAAGCGGTGGGCGCGTGAAGTCAATGCCGTTGGAGCCAGTGGCAGATTCTCGGAGGCCGCTCAAGTGGTCCCGCACGCCCATCATCTTCGACGAAGAGGACCACCCTGACCGCACCACCGCGGTAGGGTGCTTGCCGTTGTTGGTATCGCCAACAATCTGCAACCTCAAAGTCATGAAGATGTTGGTTGACGGCGGGGCCGGGTTGAATCTGATTTCTTCAAAGGTCATCAGCAAACTCCAGATAGCAGAGGAAGAGCTCAAGGTTACTGGTACATTTCAAGGGATCAGCCCCGACAGGAGTCGTCCTAAGGGGAAGATTACGTTGCCGGTGACATTTGGGGGAGAGTTGAACTACCAGACTGAGAAAATCACATTTGATGTGGTTGACCTCCCCCTGCCATACAATGGAATCCTTGGTCGCTCAGCTCTGGCCAAGTTCATGGCAGCATCCCACTATGCCTACAACACCTTGAAGATGCCAGGGCCGGTGGGTGTCATTTCCATTCCATCAGATGAGAAGGATGCAATTATTTGTGTGGACAAGATGTATCGGGAAGTAGTCGCGGCAGAGGCCACTGAAGCCGCAATTCCCTCCAAGGAAAGTAATGGAAAGAAGAAGGCTAACAGGGACGCCAGTAAGGAATCCGGGAAGCGTACCTCTTCGGAGTCTGCTGCGCCCGTTGATGACTTGCCGGAGAGTTCCAATAGCAAGAGATCCAAGGCTGCCACACCCGCTGTGAAAAAGGTCCCGGCAGGGCTGGCTGGCGCTGATGGTACTTTCACTATCAGCGCCACCCTCGATGACAAATAGGAAAGTGTGCTCGTTGCCTTCCTTCGGGCGAATATTGATGTGTTTGCTTGGCAACCATCTGATATCCCCGATGTTCCCAGGGAGGTAATCGAGCACCACCTTGCTGTCTGCCTACATGCCCGACCCATCAAGCAGAAGGTCCGGAAGCAAGCTTTGGAGCGGCAATAGTTTATTGCCGAGGAGATCAAGAAATTTGAGGCAGCTGGTCTGGTTAGAGGAGTGTTGCATCCAACATGGTTAGCGAATCCTGTGGTAGTAAGCAATGCTAATGGGAAATGGAGGCTGTGCATAGATTTTACGGATCTGAACAAAGCATGCCCAAAGGACCCATTTCCCTTGCCGCGCATCAGCCAGATTGTGGATTCCACCTCCGGGTGTGACCTGCTTTCCTTCCTGGATGCCTACTCAGGATATCATCAGATCTTCATGTCCAAGGAAGATGAAGAGAAGACCTCGTTCATCACCCCATGCGGCACATACTGCTTCGTGCGGATGCCTTTCGGGTTGAAGAGTGCCGGGTCCACTTTCGCAAGAGCAGTCCAGATTGGTTTCGAGTCACAGTTGCACAGAAACATTGAGGCTTATATGGATGATATTGTGGTCAAGACCAAGGACAGATCAACCCTCATTCAGGATTTAGAAGAGACGTTTGCTAATCTACGCAAGATCAACTTGAAGCTAAACCCGGAGAAGAGTGTGTTTGGCGCTCCTTCCGGCAAGCTACTTGGCTTCTTTGTGTCCCACCGGGGGATAGAGGCCAACCCCGACAAGATCAAGGCTATCGAGCAGATTCAAGCACCCAAGACAATCAAGGACGTGAGGCGTTTGACTGGGTGTGTTGCCGCGCTTAGCAGATTCATTTCCAAGTCTGCCGAGCGTGCCTTGCCGTTCTTTAAGATTTTGAAGAAGGCAGGACCCATGGAGTGGACCCCAGAGGCAGACGCTGCACTACAAGATTTGAAGGCCTACCTTTCCTCTGTGCCCACCTTGGTCGCTCCAAAACCTCAAGAGTCGTTGCTGCTATACTTGGCGGCAACTAATCAAGTGGTTAGCGTAGCACTGGTGGCGCAGCGGAAAGTGGATGAAGCAGCAAACACAGCTAGTGCCCCTTCCGGGGAAGAAAGTGAGCACACCCCGGCAAGGTCAGATGTAGATCAAGATGGAGAAGAGCAAAGCAGCGGAAGCAGTTCTCGGGTCGCGGCAAAGAAGAAAGTGGTGCAGCGCCCAGTGTACTTCGTCAGCTCCCTGTTGCAGGGGGCTAGATCCAGGTACTCTGGCGTGCAAAAATTTATTTTTGGCCTTGTCATGGCCTCAAGGAAACCGCGCCACTACTTCCAAGCCCACGAGATCACAGTTGTCACCCGTTTCTCCTTGCAACGGATACTCCGAAACCCTGAGGCTACCGGCAGGATAGTGGAGTGGGCTTTGGAGTTATCCAGCTTTGGTTTGAAGTTTGAGAGCACGTCAACTATTCAGAGCAGGGCATTGGCAGAGTTTATCACAGAATGGACGCCAACCCCAGATCAAGAAGTGTTGGAGACAGTTATTCCCAGCAAGGAAGCACCCCAAGAATGGATCATGTATTTCGATGGTGCCTTCTCCCTACAAGGTGCAGGGGCTGGCGTGCTTCTCGTTGCTCCCACTGGAGAGCACCTGAAGTACGTCGTCCAGATGCATTTTCCCCGGAAGGAGGCTACCAACAATACAGCAGAGTATGAAGGGCTCCTTGCCGGGCTTAGAATTGCAACAGAACTGGGGATCAAGAAGCTGATCATTCGCGGAGACTCGCAACTTGTGGTGAGACAAGTCAACAAGGATTACCAAAGTCCATTGATGGAGGCATACGTTGAGGAAGTGAGAAAGTTGGAGGAGCGCTTTGACGGATTGCAAACAGAGCACGTACCCCGTGTGGAAAACAGCATTGCTAATCATCTGTCAAAGTGCGCTATGCAAAAGCTTCTTGTGGAACCAGGGACTTTTGTTCTCCATCTGACTCAGCCCTCTGTATCCCCGGCAACAATGGCCAGAAAGAGGAGGAAACTGGACTCCGGCAAGCCTCTCCCGGTAGAACCTTCCAAGGATCCCAACAGAGAGCTTGTCGGGCACAACTCCTCTTCGGTCGCTGAGCTGCACCCTCCCACCAGGCCACCGGTCCCTGCGGTTGAGGATTGCACTCTCACGAATGAGGAGGTGCCGCTAGTCCTCGTTGCCGAGCCACAGGCTCCGTCTTGGGCATGGCACATAGTCCATTTCCTCCGAACTGGAGAACTTCCCGAAGAGCAAGAAGAAGCTGAAAGAGTAGCCCGGAGGGCCAGTATGTATCA
Organism: Thinopyrum elongatum; assembly: GCA_011799875.1. NCBI lineage: Eukaryota > Viridiplantae > Streptophyta > Magnoliopsida > Poales > Poaceae > Thinopyrum > Thinopyrum elongatum. The sequence continues at coordinate 530,539,924 of CM022301.1, read as the reverse complement.
GGTCATTGACGACACACTGTACAGAAGGAGGCCCAACGATGTGAAATTGAAGTGCATTTGCCGGGAAGGAGGAAAGGAACTGCTGGCAGAGATACACAAGGGTATGTGTGGCTCCCACATTCGATCAATGGCGTTGGTTGGGAAAGCTTTCCGGCAAGGATTCGACTGGCCCACAGCCCTCCAAGATGCGGTCGAGCTTGTCACCAAGTGTGAAGCCTGCCAGTTCCATTCCAAGAATATCCACCTGCCTGCCCAAGCTCTTTAGACAATCCCTTTATCATGGCCGTTTTCGGTCTGGGGGCTCGATATCCTCGGCCCTTTCCCCCGTGCTGCCGGGGGCTTTGAATTCTTGTTCGTTGCAATCAACAAGTTTACAAAGTGGCCGAAAGTAGAGCCCGTGAGAAAGGTGACTGCTCAGTCAGCTATCAGGTTCTTGAAGGGATTGGTGTGCCGCTTTGGAGTTCCTGCCCGGATCATCACTGATAACGGCACCCAATTCACGAGCCGCGCCTTCATGCAATACGTTCATGACCTCGGAAGCAAAATCTCGTTCGCCTCTGTGGCCCATCCAAGGAGCAACGGGCAAGCTGAGAGGGCGAACGCTGAAGTGTTGCGAGGACTCAAGACAAGAACATTTGATAGACTGTAGAAGTGTGGCAAGCGGTGGATCGACGAGCTGCCGGTGGTTCTTTGGTCCCTCAGAACGACACCAAATTGAGCTACCGGGCAGACTCCCTTCTCCCTAGTCTATGGGGCAGAAGTAGTTATCCCTACAGAACTCATTTACGGGTCACCTCGAGTGCTTGCCTACGAAGAAGTAGCGCAAGATCAGCACCGGCGTGACGACGCTGTGCTACTCGAGGAGAACCGTCTCCGGGCTGCTATGCGTGCCGCACGCTATCAGCAAGCCCTGCGTCGCTATCATAGCCGCAGGGTTCATGCCCGGTGTTTTGAGGAAGGCAACCTTGTCCTTAGGCGCGTTCAGTCCGCCAAGGGTGCAAACAAGTTGACGCCGAAGTGGGAAGGCCCTTACCGAGTAGTACGAGTCACCAGACCTGGCGCAGTCCGTCTGGAGACCGGAGATGGCATTCAGTTGCAAAACTCATGGAACATTGAGCATCTCCGCAAGTTCTACGCGTAAGGCGCGGCTGTCGGGCCCTGCCCGGCAGCCACCCTTTTGTACAGGCCTTGCCTCTGTTGCATGTAACCCCTTGTACAAAGCCAGGCGCAGACCCTGAGCAACAGAGAAATAAATGAAGCGCTGGGGGGCTGCTACTTCTTGAGCTTGCGTTGGTTTTTCCCTTGAAGAGGAAAGGGTGATGCAACAAAGTAGAGTAAGTATTTCCCTTAGTTTTGAGAACCAAGGTATCAATCCAGTAGGAGACAACACGCAAGTCACCGAATACCTGCACAAGCAAACACCAAACTTGCACCCAACGCGGTAAGGGGTTGTCAATACCTTCACGATTACTCGCAAAAGTGAGATCTGATAGAGATAGATAAACGGTAAAGTAAATATTTTTGGTATTTTTGTTTTATAGATTGGAAAGTAAAAGATTGCAAAATAGTAGATTGGAAACTCGTAGATTGGAAAGTAGAAGATTGTATGATGGAAAATAAACCCGTGGCCATAGGTTTCACTAGAGGCTTCTCTCAAGATATAAAATAATACGGTGGGTGAACAAATTACTGCCGAGCAATTGATAGAAAAGCGCAAAGTTATGACGATATCTAAGGCAATGATCATGAATATAGGCATCACGTCTGTGTCAAGTAGACCGAAATGATTCTGCATCTACTACTATTACTCCACACATCGACCGACTCCTGCCTGCATCTAGAGTATTAAGTTCATGAAGAACAGAGTAACGCATTAAGAAAGATGACATGATGTAGAGGAATTAACTCAAGCAATATGATGAAAACCCTATCTTTTTATCCTCGATGGCAACAATACAGTACGTGCCTTGCTGCCCCTACTGTCACTGGGAAAGGACACCGCAAGATTGAACCCAAAGCTAAGCACTTCTCCCATTGCAAGAAAAACCAATCTAGTTAGCCAAACCAAATCGATAGTTCGAAGAGACTTGCAAAGATATCAAATCATGCATAAAAGAATTCAGAGAAGATTCAAATAATATTCATAGATAAGCTGATCATAAATCCACAATTCATCGGATCTCGGCAAACACACCGCAAAAAAGTATTACATTGAATAGATCTCCAAGAACATCGAGGAGAACGTGGTATTGAGAATCAAAGAGAGAGAAGAAGCCATCTAGCTACTAGCTATGGACCCGTAGGTCTGAGGTAAACTACTCACGCTTCATCGAAAGGGCAATGGTGTTCATGTAGAAGCCCTCCGTGATCGAATCCCCCTCCGGCGGGATGCCGAAAAAGGCCCCTAGATGGGATCTCACGGGTACAGAAGGTTGCGGTGGTGGAAAAGTCTTTTCGTGGATGCCTCTGGTGGTTTGGGCATATAAGAGTATATATAGGCGAAAGAATTAGGTCAGGAGACGCACAAGGGGCCCACAAGGGTGGGGGGCGTGCCCTACCCCCCTGGGCGCGCCCTCCGTCCTTGTGGCCGCCTCGTGGCTTCCCTGACTTGCACTCCAAGTCCTCTGGTTTCCTTTTGGTCCAAGAAAGATCATCGCGAAAGTTTTATTCCGTTTGGACTCCGTTTGGTATTCCTTTTCTGTGAAACTCAAAAACAAGGAAAAAACAGGAACTGGCACTGGGCTCTAGGTTAATAGGTTAGTCCCAAAAATAATATAAAATAGCATATTAATGCATATAAAACATCCAAAACAGATAATATAATAGCATGGAACAATCAAAAATTATAGATACGTTGGAGATGTATCAAGCATCCCCAAGCTTAATTCCTGCTCGTCCTCAAGTAGGTAAATGATAAAAACAAAATTTTTGATGTGGAATGCTACCTAACATATTTATCCATGTAATTTCTTTATTGTGGCATGAATGTTCAGATCCGTATGATTCAAAACAAAAGTTTAATATTGACATAAAAACAATAATACTTCAAGCATACTAACAAGATAATTATGTCTTCTCAAAATAACATGGCCAAAGAAAGCTTATCCCTACAAAATCATATAGTCTGGCTATGCTCCATCTTCATCACACAAAATACTCAAATCATGCACAACCCCGGTTTTAGCCAAGCAATTGTTTCATACTTTAGTATTCTCAAACTTTTTCAACTTTCACGCAATACATGAGCGTGAGCCATGGACATAGCACTATAGGTGGAATAGAAGGTGGTTGTGGAGAAGACAAAAAGAGGGAGATAGCCTCACATCAACTAGGCGTATCAACGGGCTATGGAGATGCCCATCAATAGATATCAATGTGAGTGAGTAGGGATTGCCATGCAACAGATGCACTAGAGCTATAAGTTTATGAAAGCTCAAAAAAGAAAACTAAGTGGGTGTGTATCCAACTTGCTTGCTCATGAAGACCTAGGGCAATTTGAGGAAGCCCATCATTGGAATATACAAGCCAAGTTCTATAATGAAAAATTCCCACTAGTATATGAAAGTGACAACATAGGAGACTCTCTATCATGAAGATCATGGTGCTACTTTGAAGCACAAGTATGGAAAAAGGATAGTAACATTGCCCCTTCTCTCTTTTTCTCTCTTTTTTTCTTTTTTTCTTCTTCCTTTTTTTCTTTCTTTTTTTTCTTTTCTCTTTTTTCTTTTTTTCTTTCTTCTCTTTTTTTTCTTTCTTTCTTTCTTTTCTCTTTTTTTTCCTCACATGAAACAATGCTCTAATAATGAAAATCATCATACTTCTATTTACTTACAACTCAAAAATTACAACTCGATACTAGAACAAAATATGACTCTATATGAATGCCTCCGGCGGTGTACTGGGATGTGCAATGAATCAAGAGTGACATGTATGAAAGAATTATGAACGGTGGCTTTGCCACAAATACGATGTCAACTACATGATCATGCAAAGCAATATGACAATGATGATGCATGTCATAATAAACGGAACGGTGGAAAGTTGCATGGCAATATATCTCGGAATGGCTATGGAAATACCATAATAGGTAGGTATGGTGGCTGTTTTGAGGAAGGTATATGGTGGGTTTATGGTACCGGCGAAAATTGCGCGGCACTAGAGAGGCTAGTAAAGGTGGAAGGGTGAGAGTGCGTATCATCCATGGACTCAACATTAGTCATAAAGAACTCACATACTTATTGCAAAAATCTATTAGTCATCGAAACAAAGTACTAGACGCATGCTCCTAGGGGAAGGGTTGGTAGGAGTTAACCATCGCGCGATCCCGACTTCCACACAAAGGATGACAATAAAAAAATATCTCATGCTCCAACTTCGTTACATAACGGTTCACCATACGTGCATGCTACGGGACTCACAAACCTTAACACAAGTATTTCTCAAATTCACAACTACTCACTAGCATGACTCTAATATCACCATCTTCATATCTCAAAACAATCATAAGGAATCAAACTTCTCATAGTATTCAATGCACTTTATATGAAAGTTTTTATTATATCCCTCTTGGATGCCTATCATATTAGGACTAAATTTATAACCAAAGCAAATTACCATGCTATTTTAAAGACTCTCAAAATAATATAAGTGAAGCATGAGAGTTCATCAATTTCTATAAAATAAAGCCACCATCGTGCTCTAAAAAGATGTAAGTGATGCACTAGAGCAAAATTGCCTAGCTCAAAAGATATAAGTGAAGCACAAAGAGTATTCTAATAAATTACGATTCATGCGTGTCTTTCTCAAAAGGTGTGTACTGCAAGGATGATTGTGGCAAACTAAAAAGCAAAGACTCAAATCATACAAGACGCGCCAAGCAAAACACATATCATGCGGTGAATAAAAATATAGCCTCAAGTAAAGTTACCGATAGACGAAGACGAAAGAGGGGATGCCTTCCGGGGCATCCCCAAGCTTAGGCTCTTGGTTATCCTTGAATATTACCTTGGGGTGCCTTGGGCATCCCCAATCTTAGGCTCTTGCCACTCCTTATTCCATAGTCCATCAAATCCTTACCCAAAACTTGAAAACTTCACAACACAAAACTCAACAGAAAATCTCATAAGCTCCGTTAGTATAAGAAAATAAATCACCACTTTTGGTACTGTTGTGAACTCATTCTTTATTTATATTGGTGTAATATCTACTGTATTCCAACTTTTCCATGGTTCATACCCCCCGATACTACCCATAGATTCATCAAAATAAGCAAACAACACATAAAAAACAGAATCTGTCAAAAACAGAACAGTCTGCGAAGATCTGAATTGTTCTAATACTTCTGTAATTCTAAAAATTCTGAAAAATTAGGACAACAGAGGCAATTTGTATATTAATCTTTTGCAAAAATAATCAAATCAAAATCACTCTTCTGTGAATTATAAAAAATATTTTCCTAGGCACAAAAGTTTCTGTTTTTCAGCAAGATCAAATCAACTATCACCGTAAGCTATCCCAAAGGTCTTACTTGGCACAAACACTAATTAAAACATAAAAACACATCTAACCAGAGGCTAGATGAATTATTTATTGCAAAACAGAACCTAAAAAGCAAAAACAAAAATAAAATTGGGTTGCCTCCCAACAAGCGCTATTGTTTAACGCCCTTAGCTAGGCATAAAAACAAGAATAGATCTAAGTATTGTCATCTTTGGTGTTTTGAAAGCAAAGGGAGAATTTCTTATCCATAGCATTTATCTTTCTATTTTGTGAAAGCACATGGCCGTTAATAGTAGAAGAAAGATTAAGCACACTACGAAAATTCGCATCTAAACTAGCTTTCATCTCTTTGATTATTTCATTTTGATAAAAGCACATAAGAGTAGTTGATTCAACATTTTCTCCTTTGGGGTGCCCAAATATGGTTTTCATCTTCTCATAAGTATCGATGGCATCCCCTCCAAGAAAGCCATTTTCAAATATAGAATCCAAAACTTGCTTAAAAGAAGGAGGTAAACCAAAATAAAAGCTCTTTAAGTATATCTCAATCTGATATTGGGGCACATAGCTAGCTCGAATCCTTAATAACCTATCCCAAGCATCTTTCAAAGATTCATCAAGCAAATAGTGAGAAATCCCAGTATCATCTTCATCAAAATTGTCAAAATTTTACTTAACAACCCCGGTAAGCCTTTCCGTAGCATTATTATTTATGAGCTTAGAAAGGACAGAGGGGCTATCCAAAGCATTAAGATTCGGAAAGAAACTTTTAGCCCCTTTTGAGTCGGCCATAACGGTAGAGAGATGGAATAAGCAAACACGAGAACAGCGAGAGGAAAGGCAAAGAGAGAGGCAAAGATAAGGCAAACTTTTCGAAAATCGTTTTAGAAGTGGGGGAGAGGAAAACGAGAGGCAAATGGCAAATAATGTAATGCGAGAGATGAGAGTTTATGATGGGTACTTGGTATGTCTTGACTTGGTGTAGATCTCCCCGGCAACGGCGCCAGAAATTCTTCCTGCTACTTCTTGAGCTTGCGTTGGTTTTTCCCTTGAAGAGGAAAGGGTGATGCAGCAAAGTAGAGTAAGTATTTCCCTCAGTTTTGAGAACCAATGTATCGATCCAGTAGGAGACAACACGCAAGTCACCGAATACCTGCACAAACAAACACCAAACTTGCACCCAACATGGTAAGGGGTTATCAATCCCTTCACGGTTACTCGCAAAAGTGAGATCTGATAGAGATAGATAAATGGTAAAGTAAATATTTTTGGTATTTTTGTTTTATAGATTGGAAAGTAAAAGATTGCAAAATAGTAGATCGGAAACTCGTAGATTGGAAAGTAGAAGATTGTATGATGGAAAATAGACCCGGGGGCCATAGGTTTCACTAGAGGCTTCTCTCAAGATAGAAAATAATACGGTGGGTGAACAAATTACTGCCGAGCAATTGATAGAAAAACGCAAAGTTATGACGATATCTAAGGCAATGATCATGAATATAGGCATCACGTTCGTGTCAAGTAGACCAAAACGATTCTGCATCTACTACTATTACTCCACACATCGACCAACTCCTGCCTGCATCTAGAGTATTAAGTTCATGAAGAACAGAGTAACACATTAAGAAAGATGACATGATGTAGAGGAATTAACTCAAGCAATATGATGAAAACCCCATCTTTTCATCCTCGATGGCAAAAATGCAATACGTGCCTTGCTGCCCCTACTGTCACTGGGAAAGGACACCGCAAGATTGAACCCAAAGCTAAGCACTTCTCCCATTGCAAGAAAAACCAATCTAGTTGGCCAAACCAAATCGATAGTTCGAAGAGGCTTGCAAAGATATCAAATCATGCATAAAAGAATTCAGAGAAGATTCAAATAATATTCATAGATAAGCTGATCATAAATCCACAATTCATCGGATCTCGGCAAACACACCGCAAAAAAGTATTACATCAAATAGATCTCCAAGAACATCGAGGAGAACGTGGTATTGAGAATCAAAGAGAGAGAAGAAGCCATCTAGCTACTAGCTATGGACCCGTAGGTCTGAGGTAAACTACTCACGCTTCATCGGAAGGGCAATGGTGTTCATGTAGAAGCCCTCCGTGATCAAATCCCCCTCCGGCAGGACGCCGTAAAAGGCCCCTAGATGGGATCTCACGGGTACAGAAGGTTGCGGCGGTGGAAAAGTCTTTTCGTGGATGCCTCTGGTGGTTTGGGCATATAAGAGTATATATAGGCGAAAGAATTAGGTCAGGAGACGCACAAGGGGCCCACAAGGGTGGGGGGCGCGCCCTACCCCCCTGGGCGCGCCCTCCGTCCTTGTGGCCGCCTCGTGGCTTCCCTGACTTGCACTCCAAGTCCTCTGGTTTCCTTTTGGTCCAAGAAAGATCATCGCGAAAGTTTTATTCCGTTTGGACTCCGTTTGGTATTCCTTTTCTGTGAAACTCAAAAACAGGGAAAAAAACAGGAACTGACACTGGGCTCTAGGTTAATAGGTTAGTCCCAAAAATAATATAAAATAGCATATTAATGCATATAAAACATCCAAAACAGATAATATAATAGCATGGAACAATCAAAAATTATAGATACGTTGGAGACGTATCAGGGGGCCCCGATAAATTGCATGCATGCATAAGCATATCATGAGCATTGCATGTTCATGTAGATAAGGTCGCATGAGGCATCATTTTCATCTGCATCAAACTGCAGGCTCCTACCGTGGATTCGGTCCCGAAGAGGAGGAGAGAAGACAAGCCTACATTGCGATCCCCGGCAAGCCCAAACATATAAGTTCTCTCTCTTGTCCATACGTGTTCTGTAAGTAAAAACTTGTGCATAAGAAAGCCTCACCGCCTTTGAAACTCGGGTGCTCCCATTCCTCGACTCGAACATTGCTTCGGTCAGGATGGTTGTAGTGGCCTTTGGCGAGAAGGATTGGCGGGGGGCTGGTCCCTCTATACGGTTTGGGCTCGGCAGGCCTAGCCCCGCGGCAGCAAACTGAGGGTACCGGCAAGATAGCCTGCCGGGAAAAACTTGTTTACTTGAGGCATTCTCCCTCTGCATGGCATTGTTACATACACAAGTGCCCGACAAGGTTTATCTTTTTCATTAATATGCTGATCAACAAGTACAGACCTTACAGAACACAAACATGGATAAAAGAGATTACATAATTTGAACTAAAGTTTGGCAAGTGCCTACATATTTTAGATTAAAAAAAGATAAGTGCCCCGTAATCCCCCTTCTCTCGCTCCTCCCCCCCTCCCAGGTATTGCGGTGGGAAGAGTGAATTGGCAGTTACTCACCCGTCCGTTAAAGTCATTCACGGGCCATCACAAAAGTGGCCCCACCATGATTGGCGTTACGCGACGCGCTGGAGAATCGGAAACTGGCCTGGGCCCAGATTAATGAAGAAGCAAAGAAGATCTCAAAGGACAAGCAGCTGTTACCCCCTCGCCTATGCACAAGTTAGGGCCTACCCCGACAACGCCTGGCAGCGTGTTCGCGCCAGGCCCGGGGGCTTTTGTCAGTGCAACAAACCCTGGGTCTGTTGCCCAGATCATGCACAGGCCCGAGATCCAGATTACAGCATCCAAGACCAGACCAAGCACAAGAGATCAGCTCTTTGAAGAACCAGAGTGCAGATCAAGAAGACCAAGTCAAGCCAAGGAGCAAGACACCGCTAAGGGAAAACCTCCCTTGCCGGGCAGGAGAGTCTGGCGAGGTCAAGGTTGCTCCGGAAGCAAGCCTCAAGACCGCCCCAGCAGGCCTGTCGGGTCCTACGAAGGCAAAACACCCCGCCAAGGCTCCACCGCTCCACCTCACAGCAACGCAAGTCATCGATCGGTGCGGTGTCAAGCCCCAAAGTGACTAGGTGGCTGTCTTTTGCCACATGGCAGCCATTTCCTACAGGAATCACCTCCAAATGACACCCGTCCAGCGACGTGTCATGCAGACAGGAGAGAAGGTGGAAAAACAGCCCGACAAGGCTTGCCGGGCACGACATGATGTGACACTAAGCGGCGCATTTAATGCGCCCTGCTCTGTCTGCAGAGTAGATATGATAGCACTGTTTGCTATCTAATCAGTACACAATGACTGATGTGCCACTGTGGTGACCCCTTGATCTATAAAAGGAGGCCCATGGCAACCATAGAAAGGATTTGGACCCTTGTACACTCATACGCGCGTAGCTGCTCTCGCCCTGAGGCAACCCTGCCGGGCAAGAGCGCTGCATTTCCACCACCATCCACCATCAATCCACCAAAGCAGGAGTAGGGTTTTACGCCTCACGGCGGCCCGAACCTGGGTAAAATTGCCTGTGTGATCTCTGTCGTGCTGCGCTGCGCTCCTCCGCTCTTTGTGCAACGTGCTCAGTCCCCACGCCGAACCAAAAGGGGCTCATGGCCCCATAGGTGGCCATAGTTTCCCACGACATTGCCAGTCTATATTTTTGTGTGACCCTTCAGTTGTTTTTCTCTCAGTTTGGCTATGCTATGTCTCTTTCTGTTACATCTGTTTGCTTGCTGCATAACCCTCATTGTAGTTAAACCTATAATCTATCAAGCTCGTTCTGTTGTAAATGCTTTCATCAATGAATATGTCTCTAACGAAGAAAACTGATTCAGTGCATTTCTCTCGATACTCTATTCCGCTGCTGTGTTTGGGTTGAGTTTCAAAGCTTTTCAAAGAAAATTTGAATCTCCCATTCACCCCCCCTCTGGTCGATATACTCTCGGTCCTAACAATGGGTATCAGAGCAGGTACTCCCTGTCTCTGTTTATTAAAGGTCTAACGTCCTTGGAGTTTTGAGTATGTCGTATGCAGGTAGATCCTCGCACTCTGAAAGATTTCCTGTCTTTGATGGAAATGACTATTTGTACTGGAAGGAACGGATGAGAATTAGAATTCAAGCTATCGACTATGATCTGTGGCAGATTGTAAAAGATGGTTACACCATTCAACACCCTGATGCTCCATCTTCTGATGACAAGGCTATGATACGTCTGGATGCACAAGCAAGAGATATCATCTGTGCAAGTATCTCAAAGAACGTGTTCATTCGGTTCCAAAACCTTAACACAGCAAAGCAACTCTGGGATGCTATCAAAAATGTTCACAAAGAATTTATCTCCAGAACAGACTCCCACTCTCAAATGATTCGCGCCATGTTCACTGGGTTCAGAAGTCTTCGAAAGGAAAGTGTGGGCGGTTTCTCCCTCAGGCTATTTATACCCCCTCTCTAGGTCTCTTCTTCCTTAGTTTCCTCCCTGTTCGACCTCTCCTCTCGCACTCCGTCCGAGCCCGAGCTCGAAGCAGCATCGACATCCAGCCTCGCCGTGCAACTCTGGTGGAGCTCCATCGCCGGTGGTCGCGCCAGTGCGGTAACTCTTCTCTCCCGCACTATCGTAGTCGATCTGTCTCACCAAGTTAGGGCATTCAGATCTGGAACTTGCTCTACTCACTTCCTGTTCTAGGGCAGTTCTTCCCGACGCCATTTATGATGTGTTATTTCTCTTGCGATAGATCTTTAAGTTTCTCTAAGATATGACTTGTACGGTTTGTAGTTGTTCCTCGTACTAGTCTCTTGAATCTAGGGTTTACTGTATGCATCGAAAGATTAGAGGATTGGTTATGTCAACCTTAGGCATATTGCAATTCACTCGATGATATCTTGAAAGTGCATGCCTTGGATCCTTTGCTGCTTCCGAAAACTTATCCGTTTTGAGTTAAAATTCCTCTGTGCTTGCTTGTGACTTCTTCTGTGCTTTCTTTCGAATTTGTGTTTTTCTTTCAGGAGTGGTTATGGCAAATAGTTTGGATGAGCATTCTGGTTCAGAAGAAGAAATTCCGCAGCAGCCAAGGGTGGCTGGCAAGGCAAAAGTGGTCGATAGAAAATCAGCAAAGCCACCAAGAGCTCCGAAGAAAGAGGCCGAACCAGAATCTGCTGAAGAAGTAGAGGACGATATTCCCTCAGCTCATAGTCAGCCAGAAGACGAGCTGGTCACTGACTCCAAAAACCATGTTCTCTGATGGAAATCCCAAAAAGGGTGGCCGAGGAAGAGAAAGGTATACTGCGGCTGAGATGTCTGATCAGGAAACTTATAGGACTCCACCTGGAGTGGAAACTGCTCAGGAAAGGAACAACCGATTGCAAAAGATTCGCCGTCATTGGGCGAAAAAATGGTTTAATTATGAGAAAATTCGAAGGAAATACCAGATCTTGTTCGCATTGACTCCACCCTGGAATGATTGCATTCCAGAAGGCTGCCTAGGGCAGGACGATGAAAAAGTGAGGCCAGCATCGCCTCCCAATGCTAATGCTGATTCCTTGAAAACCATGGCTGATTTTCCCGAAGAAGTTGCAAAAAGGGAAAAGGCCAAGGCCAAGCGTGAGGCAAGACTCGCGAAGAAAAATCAAGTGGAACAGCGAAATGTTGAGTTGACTCAACATGATGTGATGGAAAAGAAGGAAAGGGCGTCTTCCCGTAAACAAAAGAAGAAGAGGAAATATGTTTCCCTTGAGCTATGAAGAAGAAGTCCATTGCCAGCAAATCTCGAAAGGTTGCATCTGCCCCATTCTGATGATAATGCTGGCGAAGAAATTCCAATGTATGATCAAAAGGCACTGCTTGATAAGCTGTAACAAACCCCATCTCCTGCAAATATTTCGCCTCCTGTGAGGTCTTCACCAAGACTTGCTCCTGTCCCCTCAGAAAAACCTTCGGGTTCTGCTACCCTAGTGGCGAAAAGAAAGCTAAATACTGATGAGAAAGCTACTACTTCTGCCAAGAAGGTGAAGAAAATCATTCCTGCTCCCAAAGAGGAATATGATTTTGATCTTATATTTGACATCATTGAAGGTGCCTCTTATGATGCCAATCCAGCTGATTTGAGTAATTTGGGTCTGCCAGAAGATGTTACCAGGATGGTAGCTAAGCACTTCACTGATCTGAAAGAAATCACCAAAGAACTTAATCAAGCTATCGATGATAAGAAGCTTCTGGAGAAGATGCAAACGGAGGCTAAATCTGAGTCTGAAAGAAAAGATGTGAATAAGGCCATTCTTGAGATCACCAAAGCCCTCATCACCATGAGAAATAATAAGATTGATTGGCACTCCAAGATGAAGATGGATGTCTCTCAGCTTTGTGATCAAAGAAATGAAGAGATTAAGCGTCAAGAAGCTCTTGCTCGACGCAGAGAGAAAGAAGAGAAACGTCAAAGAACTCAGGCTAGAGCCTTTAAGCCGAAAGGGATTAAGGATCATCGTATCCAATCTGTATCTTCTGATGCACCGGTTTATGCAAGTGTCCCACTATAATAGATTCCACCATCCCCTCATTCCGAGGAAGTTACTGAGCAACAGGCTAAACCCGTGGCAGCTGTCTTTTCTGCCTCGGTCAAACAAGAAGATGATGTTGTGGACATATATCTTGTCAATCCTGATGAAGTAAACACTGTACCCGAGCAAAATGCTACCGAAGATAAGATTGATGAAGAGATTGAGATGGAAAAGGCAACTTCATCGCCTTTGTAGGAAATACATGCTGAACCCTCTGGATCTACCAAGGAGGGTGAGAAGGTTGAGAGGGAGCAAATTGCTTCCCAAGGTATTACCCCTACGGTCTCCTCATCTTGTGCTCCTGCCCCAATGGAGGTTGACCCTGCTCCTGGCTCTTTGGCTTCACAGCCAGAGCAGGAAGAAAAGAAACTTGAAGAGCCCATGGCTCCCGAGGAGAAATATGAAGAAGTTGCACCACCAGTGCTGCCGCAGCAGGCTGAAGGAGAACAAGCTGAGACTCTTGAGTCTCAAGAAGTTATCGTGCCAACCGCAGTTGAAGTCTCACCGGAAGAAAAGGCCCTTGTGCCTGAATCTGAGAAAGCCGCTGAAGGAGTTCCAGCGAAGGAAAATGACCGTCAGTCCAGTGATCCCATGCCATCTGCTTCAGAAAAGGTTATGATACCTCATGTTCCATTGCAGCCCTCTGATGAGAATGCACTAGCCTCTAATGATATTCAGCCAATGGAAATTAGCGAGGAAGAGTATCGGAAAAATCCTCAGGAGTCATTTCCGCTATTTTCATCAGAGTTTGGCCCCAATGGCACAGCATTCAATGAACAGCTTCACTCATCGAAGCTTACATTCTTTGGGGTGAGCCCCTAAGAAGGAGAAAGAACTTCTTTGTCTCCGAGGTTTTGGACAGAGGAACAGGCAACCTATTATGCTCAGATCTTGTTTGGCAAACACATGATTTTCAATCATAAGATGTTGAACTTCGCCAAGCTCGAAGAAATGCCCTGCTTCCACAATGCACTTGACTATATTGAACATGCTCTTCTGAAGGGCTTTATGCGATTCAATCATGGCTGGAACAAGGAGATTATTCTTCAGTTCTATGCCACGTTGTACATCACAGGGCAAATGAAAATATTTTAACATGGACGCTGGAATGGATGACTGGGAGGAAGAGAATCAAATGCTCGGCAGATCACTTTCTGGCCCTGATAAATTTTCCTTGATGTGAATTTGAGAACGACAGAGAACACCGATTGCATTTATGGGAAGTGTCTGATGAACAACTCCATTTCCTGATGGATCCCACGATGGTGGGCGACGAATGCATTGATGTTGATCCGAAGAAGTTGGCCTACGACAACAAAGTGCTATTCCACATTCTGTGCAATACCATCACACCAACCAACAGGCCCAACTCCATCAAAGGCATCGTGGGAAATGCTCTTGTGTCAATTTCTCAGCGAATCAAGTTTGACATTCCTGACTTCTTTATTCGGAATCTAGCATGTGTTGCAGATAGCCCTCAATCGCTCAAGCCATATGCTCTGTGGATAATGTTCACCATTGAACAGCTCACAAATCAGAAATTCTTCTGGGCTTATGAGCCGAAGGTATTCATGCCACCTATCCGTGACACTCTACGCATCGTGAAAGAATATAGAAAGGGGAAGGAACCTGTTGATGCTGTTGCAACTGCTTCTGCATCTGAGAATGTACCGAAGGTTAAAGAAGCCAAGATTGAAGTTCCTCGTGAGGAAAATCCATCACTCTATGAGAGTTGCGTTCGCACTCAGCAGACTCTGGAAAGACACATCAGAATGGATAGAAAGGAAAAGATGGAATTGCTGGCTGAACTGAATCTGCTTCATAATCACACCCGGCAAATTCTTCTGCATGAGAAGGATGCAAGGAAGAGATCATGGACCTTGCTGAGAAGGCATTTCTCTCGCAAGGATCTAGCCAAGAAGGGCCTCTTCAAAGACTATGACTATCTGGACTTGCTCGCAGTACCGCGCGTCCGAAGACAAACTCCAGAGCTCCCATAGCGTTCTGCTTCAACGGATCTGCTGTTTGTCAACCATGATGATAAAATCACAGACACTGCCGGCACTCATATCTTCAAGCCAGATGCACATCCTTTGAAGCCCCTCAAAGCCAAGGCTGCCACATCTGCTTCTGCCTCGACCATTCCGCATTCTTCTAACTCTGATTCATCGAGTGGTTTCAATTTTGATTTAGAAGATACTCCCATGGAGTAATTCCTCATGTGTGTTCTCTTTCCTTTTTGACACTTGTTGACAAAAAGGGGGAGAATTACATCGAGTGATAGTTTATCGGGGTTTGCAGGGTGTTTTCCTTCGAACTTTCATTTGGTTTTGCTTCGAACGATTTGCTTCAAGAACCTTATCGCACCGCATGTGGTGCTAAAACTCTCGATCGTCATGTAATATTAATAACCCCCCGTCTGCAATGTTATTTGCTTCTCTCTATTTTTCTACAGGTACCTTTAAAATATGTTGTTGTTAGGAATGATAACACAGACAACTATCTATCTTATAGGGACACATAACTACTCCTCGAAGAAGAACAGAGAATCATAAAATAGTGATACCATGCTATGCTTGGATATGCTCTGATTATCTAACCTTGTAGGAAGATAAAGTCAGCCAATGCACAAATGCCTTATGAAAGCTATCTATGACTGACAAAGTGTTTTTCCTCTCATCATTTGCATCATCTCTATTGCAGGAAAATCACTTTCTTAGCTTATCCACTCCGAGCAATGAATTATTATTCAATCCTGCTCTGATCTTTCGAATATCTAACATGCAGGAAAATTATACCTAACGTGGATTCAAATTGTGTTCTGAGAAAACCTTCATGACTTATCCTTGTCACAAATCTCACAATGTTTGTTTCACATCGAACCCTTATCGAAGTTTTTGTGACAGGAACTGCCTCAGACACCGTCGAGTGCATTGAAAGAAATCGAGTATGAAATCTGTTGTCAATGACACTCATACAAAGAAAAATATATTTTCCCAAACCAAAGCATATCTTAAGGGGGAGAATATCTTATCTTTGTAATTATCTCTTGTCCTTCATTATTCTTCACATTACATTCTACTCATTATCTATCAATTGATGTGATCTATTTTGTCAACAATCGTCCAAAAAGGGGGAGATTGTTGGTGCAATATCTGCCTACCTTGTGTTTTTGGAGATTGTTGACAGAAACAGGTATGGACTAATTTATTTGCGAGTGCATACAGAGAGAAAAGTCCATACACAATCAAACAGAATGTTGTCTCTGGTGCAGAGTTCGAAGAACTTCACCGAAGCATATCTGTGTTGCAGAGAAGAATGAGCTATATTTGTTGAAGTGATAGAGTCGAGAAGATTAATGTGAAGAAATCGACCCCTCGAAAGATTACTGCTGAAGTGAAGCTTTTGTTTCGGTACTGTCATCCAAAGAAATTGACTACAATGATTGAACTCAAAGACAAAGTGAAGACGTAGCATTCATTTCATTTTTCTTCTTTCAGTCTTTCGAGTCATAGGACCTCCGTACTATTAAGAGGGGTATAGGTTCTCGATGCTTAGATCTGCTGTGATGCTTAGCCATAACCTATGAAAGATGCGAGAGAAATCTCTTTGTGCTCCGAGCAAATACTTGTCAGCAAGAGACTGTGATCTTCTTCGCCGCATTTGCCTTGGACCGAGGAGTTAGCATTTCTTGCTCTGCAAGAAATGTTACCGTTGTGCTCAAATCCGACCGTTGGAATCGTGTTGTTCGGCCATTGGTTGAGGCCGATGTCCAATTTGGTCATTTCCCATTAGGGAAGGCTGCGGCTATAAATAGCCACCCCGCTCCAACATTGTCCGTTGGCTGCTCGCTTGAGATTTTTGAGAAGATTGATTTGAGCAAGCCCTCTCTAAGTGATTTGAGTTTAAGATCCACCGAGAGAAAACCAAGAGCCCAAACTTAGACAGTGGTCTAGCATCACAGCAGTTCTGAGTGAGAGTTCTTGTACCTATTACTCTTGAGAGCTGCGCACTCTCTAGACGGATAGGTTTGGCTTCGAGTGTTGAAGAGTTGTTGTCTTCACCGAGCCTGATCTTTAGCAACCAAGAGTGATTGTGGTTCGCGAAGTTCGACCGAAGGTTTGGAGATCGCCGACAAGGATCTACCACGAGTGAAATCAACCTGAGTCTGATCAGCTCTGCGTTGAAGGAGAATAGGGTGAAGAGAGTTTATCTTCCATGTTAAGTCACAGCCCCTCCAACCAGATGTAGCCCTTTGGCAGAAGGGTGAACTGGTCTACCAAATCTTTTGTCGCCATCGAGCACCACTGGTTAAATCTACTCTACTGCACTTCATTCAGTAGTTTTCATTCGTGCTCTGTGCCGATAGATTACCTGATCGTTTGTATTGTTGTTTTACTCTCATCCCGTGTATCTGTGTTAACTCATATCATTATGCTCATCTATATTCCTTCATTGCCGGTTTGTATTTTTGTGTGACCCTTCAGTTGTTTTTCTCTCAGTTCAGCTATGCTATGTCTCTTTCTGTTACATATGTTTGCTTGCTGCATAACCCTCATTGTAGTTAAACCTATAATCTATCAAGCTCGTTCTGTTGTACATGCTTTCATCAATGAATATGTCTCTGACGAAGAAAACTGATTCAGTGCATTTCTCTCGATACTCTATTTCGCTGTTGTGTTTGGGTTGAGTTTCAAAGCTTTCGAAAGAAAATTTGAATCTCCCATTCACCCCCCCCCCCCTCTGGTCGATATACTCTCGGTCCTAACAATTAGGATGGGAGAGGGGATGTGGACTGATGGGAATGAGAGAGGAGATCGGGAGGCACCTCTAAGTACTCACGAGTTTGGAAAAGGAGGAGAGTTAAGGAATTAGAGGAGGGGCTTCCTTCATGGTTGTAGGTTTTCTCTTCTGTTCTAGGAATGTACAGAGAAGAGGAAGAAGAAGAGGTTTCCTCAGTGGGAGATTTGCTAGTGGAGAGAAATAGGCTAAGTGAGGAGTCAAGGAGATAGAATTAAAGGAAGAGGGCAGGAGGCAGCTTTATGCGTGAGTGCTTGGCAGTTTTTCTTCCTGTAGGTTTATATTCCTGTAGGTGCTAGCGTACATAGGAAGGAGAGAGGTCACTTGGTTGGGAGAGGTGGGCCAGTTTGGCCAGCCCATGAGGAAGGTAGAGACCAGGAAAAAATAGTGGGGAGTTGTTGGGCTGCGGTCCAAGAGAGATGGAGGAAGAAAAATAAAAGAGATGGGTTGGGTCCATTTGGGTGAGAGGAATAAGAATAGAGAAGGTAGATTGGCCATTGGATATTGCCAAGAGTTTGGAAAAATAAATCAGATTTTCCTTTTTAGGAAAATCTAGAAAAGGAATAGAAGCTCAAAAAAATCGAAAGAAGTTCCAAAGTACATATGCGCATAAACTAATATGTCGAAGATGAGAAAAATAAATCCAACTAAAAAGAGAAGAACAAATCTCAAGATTTAAATTTAGGTTGGCATTATTTCAAATTAAATCCTTCAATTTATGAAATTCCAATTTAATCTTTGTTAACAAATAAAACAAAATGAATTTTTCTTGCCCTAATTTTTGAAAAACTTTTTTTTACATTTCGAGAAACGGGATGTTACAGATCTACCCCCTTAAAAGGAATCTCATCCCCGAGATTCAGTCTAACTAAAGAGAATGGGTCTGGGTTAGCTTCATCTTCAACACTGTTCTTCTCACAAACTTATGGAATCATGATTGATTTTGATCTTGGGGGCAAGCAACTTCAGGGTCTTGATTGGACATACTTTGATTGTTGATACTGTCTCCAGCTTGCTCAAGGCTTGGTAACAATCCTTCGATCTTGGTGATGGTAACCACATAGCTTCTGTGAGTGGAGGAAAGTTCTTCGGTCTTGGTCTTCTTCTTTTGGTCAAGCTTTGGTGCTACCTTGACTCATTGATCCTTCCTTCAGGTTGAACTTATAGTAGATGTATTGAAGGTATTCAAATCTTCATCTTCTTTACAAAAGAAGGTCTTCAAATCATCGATATCGCCACAAATCACAGTCTACTACCCCCCTTTAAAAGAGATTTTCCATGGGTTCGCATTGATAGTAGACCTCTAAGCATGATGTTGCAACTTCCTTCCTCTCAAAGTATCCTCCAGGATTTATAGAGAAGAGGTAAAGTGCATAAGAGGAGTAAAAGAATCCTACACAAGGCGGAGATACCCCAGAAGATAGACAAAAGATAACACCCAGATAATCATGAAGCTATCCAAATAAAACTCAAAAGCAACTCATTTTGGCAAGTTGGGTTTTTGTATGACTGCATAGAAAAACGCCAAATGAAAAATATGCAGACGATACTCAAACAAAAAGTTTTGCGTCTACGAGCTACGAGTCCTACAACTACAAGGGTGTTAACCAACTTAATCCTATATGGCAGGTCACATCATAACTTGGTGCAGATCTTCAACATTGACAAATGAAGCATGATCAACGGTTCTTGACTTCTTGAGGTCTTGAGGTGTCTTCTCTCGGCAAAATGTTGCTACATAAAGCTTCAGAGGTTGAAGTTATCTTGAAATTCTTGGCACATCTTCTGACGCTTCTGACTTTTCAACGTCATGGAAGGCAAAAGGGTTTCATACTATATAGAAGGTGGCAGAGAAGTAGAGTTCAAACTTTATTTGAATAAGATAAGACAAGAAGAGCAATAGTGATGCTTTCCGTAAAATGCTTGCTAAATATGATATTAACCATAGAATTGCATCACCCTATCATCCTCAATCTAGTGGTCAAGTTGAACTTAGCAATAGAGAAATAAAACTAATATTATAAAAAACTGTTAATAGGTCCCGAAAGAATTGGTCTAAGAAATTGGATGATGCACTTTGGGCCTACAGAACAGCTTATAAAAATCCTATGGGTATGTCTCCCTATAAAATGGTTTATGGAAAAGCTTGTCATTTGCCTCTTGAGTTAGAACATAAAGCATATTGGGCAATTAAAGAACTCAACTATGATTTCAAACTTGCCGGTGAAAAGAGGTTATTTGATATTAGCTCATTACATGAATGGAGAACCCAAGATTATGAAAATGCCAAATTATTTAAAGAGAAAGTTAAAAGATGGCATGACAAAAGAATCCAAAAGTGGGAATTCAAAGTTGGAGAATATGTTCTTTTGTACAACTCTCGTTTCAGATTCTTTGCAGGAAAACTTTTCTCTAAATGGGAAGGACCATATATCATCGAGGAGGTTTATCGCTCTAGAGCTATCAAGATTAATAATGCCGAAGGTACTAACCCAAAGGTGGTCAATGGGCAAATAATTAAACACTATATCTTAGATATGCCTATTAATGTTGAAAGCAATATTATTCAAACCATGACACCGGAGGAACACATAAAAGAAACCTTCCGGAACACTCCAGAATCGTGAAAAAGAGGAGGTACGTGATACGGTAAGTAAACGAACTCCGAAAAATCCGCAAAAATATTTTTTGTCAGTTTTGGAATATTTTAAAAATTAGGAAAATAATAAACAACCAGGAAGGCAACCGAGGAGGGCACAAGACACCAGGGCGCGCCTGGGCCCCCTGGCGCGCCCAGGTGGGTTGTGCCCACCTCAGGAACCTTCCCGACTCCGTTTTCCTCCCGTTTGCTTGTTTCCCAAGATAAAAAATCTTTATATACCTCCCCAATGTATTAACCACCGTATCATGGAGAAATCTTATGTTCTTCTTTCTTGCTGTTTTCTGACAGATCTAGATCGCCATGGCCGCTTCGAGCTCCTCCAAGGACAAGTTCTTCGAGAACGTCATCAACCCGTATTTCCGGGAGGTGATGCAGCACCCTCAAGCCATTGAGATGCGTGAGGGGGTGCTCCATATCAAGGACGTCCAGGGGGCCAAGAGGATGGGAACCATGGAGGCTAGGCTCGAAGCCATGGAGTAGGAGGTCTTCAAGTGCAAGGGGATGGTGGAGCGTGGACTCAATGCCAATCACCTCATGATCGCGGATTTCACCCGTGATCTCAAGGTGGATGGCAAATCCATGAAGGACATCGTCTTCACCTTCAACGAGCAAATCAATTTTCTGCAAAGCCAAATCTATCATCTCCAAAATCAAGTCTTTGAATATGAGGCGAGATTTAAAGGTATGAGTTTGGCTGCCAGTTGCAGGACTCGTGAGACTCGCGCTTCTTCTTATGATGGTGAGCCGCTGCCATGGAAGCCGGAGGATAAGCCTGCTACTACTCCACACCACCATCATCATCATCTTCTCCAACAAAAGAAACTTGAGTTCATATGTAATTGTGTGCGAGATATATAATAAAGAGTAGTTTGAGTTTTGCTTCTTTACTTTTTTGTTTCAATAAAAAGAATGGAAAATAAATGAAAAAGATCATATGCTAATCTTATGGTAAGTAATGACATCACATAAGGAAAAGTATAAGTGGTAAAATTTGTTATAGATTGACAAACATAGCATTGGTCAATGATGCAATTCATGAAAGAATTAATAAGGGAAGAGAAGATCCACATGCAAATACACTATCTTGGACATCTTTTATGATTGTGAGCCCCCATTAAATATTATGTGTCAAAATTGTTGACGTTGGACAAGGAAGACAACATAATGATTTATGTTTGTTCATATTCACATAGAAGTTATATTGTCATAGATCCTTCAACATGTGGTGCTTGCTCAATATCTTTGCTAGCCAAAAACTCCACACTAAGTAGAGATACTACTTGTGCATCCAAAAACCCTTAAACCCAAAATCTTATTTTGAGAGTCCACTATACGTACCAATGGATTGAGTAAGATCCTTCAAGTAAGTTGTCATCGGTGCAATAAGGCAATAAAAATTGCTTCTAAATGTGTTGGATCATTTAGTGTAAGAGAAAATTGAGCGTTGTACGAACTTATGATGGCAAAGTAATAAAAGCGATGGACTGCATAATAAAGGTTGCTATCATAAGGGGCAACATAACGTGACATTCTTTTGCATTAAGGGATTTGGCATACAAACAAATAAGCGCATGACAACCTCTGCTTCCCTTTGCGAAGGGCATATCTTTTACTTTTATGCATTTACTTTTATGTAAGAGTCGAAGTATTCTCCCCTATTCCTTTTTATTTTCTCTTTTGACAAGCATCATGTGGTGAGGAAAGATCTAGGCACATATATCCAGTTGGATATGGGTGGGCATGAGTTATTATTGTTGACATCACCCTTGAGGTGAATACGTTGGGAGGCGAAAATATAAGCCCCTATCTTTCTATGTGTCCGGTTGAAACTTATTGTTCATGGGTATGTTGTGAGTGTTAGCAATCATAGAAGGTTAAATGATGGTTGAGTATGTGGACTTGCCAAAAGGCTCCGGTATGTGACCCTTCCTGAAAATATGATGAATTGTAGTTGCAAAGTTGACTGAGAACATAGTCTGTTGGTTTTCAATAAGGTTTATGCTTTATACTTCAATGTTGTGATGAATTGTTACTTTGTTCATGAGAAGTTATATGATAAAAGTTGTATGATAAAGTTTTATGTTAAAGTTCTTTGCTGTTATAATAATAAGCATGATGCTTCTATGTCCATATTTTGTTTTTATCGACACCTCTCTCTCTAAGCATGTGGGCATGTTTTTCTATTTCGGTTTTTCGCTTGAGGACAAGCGAGGTCTAAGCTTGGGGGAGTTGATACATCCATTTTGCATCATGTTTTCCTACTATTATTTATAATGTTTTTATGCATAATAATGTTTTTGGGAGTAATTCTAATGCCTTTTCTCTCATAATATGCAAAGTTTACACAAAGAGGGAGAATACCGGCAGCTCGAATTCTGGACCTGAAAAGGCTACATCAGAGTTACCTATTCTGCACATCTTCAAATGACCTGAAAATTTACGGAGAATTATTTTGCAATATATGAAAAATACTGGAGCAAATAACTACCAGAGGAGGCCCACCCGGTGGGCACAACCCACCTGGGCTCGCCAGGCAGCCCACGCGCACCCTGGTGGGTTGTGCCCACATCGGCCCACCTCCGGTGCCCATCTTCTGGTATATAGGTCATTTTGACCTAGAAAAAATAAGAGGAGGACTTTTGGGATGAAGCGCCGTTGTCTCGAGGCAAAACTTGGCAGGAGCACTTTTGCCCTCCGACAAAGCAATTCCGCCAGGGGAACTTCCCTCCCGGAGGGGGAAATCATCATCATCGTCATCACCAACAACTCTCCCATCTTTGGGAGGGCAATCTCCATCAACACCTTCAACAGCACCATCTCCTCTCAAACCCTAGTTCATCTCTTGTGTTCAATCTTTGTACCAGAACCTTAGATTGGTACTTGTGGGTGGCTAGTAGTGTTGATTACATCTTGTAGTTGATTACTATATGGTTTATTTGGTGGAAGATTATATGTTCAAATCCATTATGCTATTTAATACCCCTCTGATCTTGAGCATGGTTATCATTTGTGAGTAGTTACTTTTGTTCTTGCGGTCACGGGAGAAGTCATGTTACAAGTAATCATGTGAACTTGATATGTGTTCGATATTTTGATGATATGTATGTTGTGATTCCCTTAGTGGTGTCATGTGAACGTCGACTACATGGCACTTCACCATATTTGGGCCTAAGGGAATGCATTGTGGAGTAGTTATTAGATGATGGGTTGCTAGAGTGACAGAAGCTTAAACCCTAGTTTATGCGCTACTTCGTAAGGGACCGATTTGGATCCAAAAGTTTAATGCTATGGTTAAATTTTATCTTAATACTTTTCTCATAGTTGCGGATGCTTGCGAGGGGGTTAATCATAAGTAGGAGGTTTGTTCAAGTAAGAACAACACCTAAGCACCGGTCCACCCACATATCAAATTATCAAAGTAGCGAACACGAATCAAACCAACATGATGGAAGTGACTAGATGAAATTCCCGTGTACCCTCAAGAAATCTTTGCTTATCATAAGAGACCGTTCTGGCCTGTCCTTTGCCTCAAAAGGATTGGGCTACCTTGCTGCACTTTATTTACCGTTACCTTTACTTACTCGTTACAAATTATTTTGCTATCAAACTACCTGTTATCGACTATTTCAGTGCTTGCAGAAATTACCTTGCTGAAAACCACTTGTCATTTCCTTCTGCTCCTCATTGGGTTCGACACACTTACTTATCAAAAGGATTACGATTGATCCCCTATACTTGTGGGTCATTAGGTAGCATGATAGGGAGGTAAGACATAGGATTGAACGAAGTGATGGGGTTTAGGTTGACGATGGCTAAGGAAGACTTGGCGATTAAGACTAACGTTCTAATATGAATTATGATACTAACCACTAGTAGTGCCCACTACACATCTCGACCAACTCTATAGGAAAACTATTACATAGCAATTGCAATGGCATCAACACACATGAAAAGGAACCGTCCTATTCATTTAACTAAACAATCACATCATGATATGATAAAGGTGGAAGTTAACCACAAAACAATATTTAAATGTAATCTAAATATTTATAATGGTCAATGGCATCCAAACATGCACATTAACTATATAATTCAAAAGCAAGCATTTTATATGACAACCAAACCAATATTATAAACCATACTAGTTAAGAAATCAAACATCATTATACAACATGAATTGAAATGATCTAGGTCTATCCCTAAAACATTATTAAAACAATTAGGATCAATTATATCAAACCAATTCATTTGTCCCACAATTAACAAGAAAGTATAAAACACATGAAACAAAAATGGATGAACAACTATCCTAAACATGATACGATTAAGAATGATAATCAACCACAAATAAATATTTAGATAACTCTAAATAGTATAATTGTCAAATATTAACAAAAGGATATGCAACCATAAAGCATTTAATAGCAAGCATTCTTAAATGAAGGCCAAACTAACACTAATGCAAAAAGTAATTAATCCAATAAATAGCAATATGCACATCACACAAGACATCGATATAGCCATAAATCACAGTCTACTACCCCCCTTAAAAGATATTTTCCATGGGTTCGCATTGATAGTAGACCTCTAAGCATGATGTTGCAACTTCCTTCCTCTCAAAGTATCCTCCAGGGTTTATAGAGAAGAGGGAAAGTGCATAAGAGGAGTAAAAGAATCCTACACAAGGCGGAGATACCCCAGAAGAGAGACAAAAGATAACACCCAGATAATCATGAAGCTATCCAAATAAAACTCAAAAGCAACTCATCTTGGCAAATTTGGTTTTAGTATGACTGCATAGAAAAACGCCAAATGAAAATATGCAGATGATACTCAAACAAAAAGTTTTGTGTCTACTAGCTACGAGTCCTACAACTACAAGGGTGTTAACCAACTTAATCCTATATGGCAGGTCACATCATAACTTGGTGTAGATCTTCAACATTGACGATTGAAGCATGATCAACAGTTCCTGACTTCTTGAGGTCTTGAGGTGTCTTCTCTCGGCAAAATGTTGCTACATAAAGCTTCAGGGGTTGAAGTTATCTTGAAATTCTTGGCACATCTTCTGAAGCTTCTGACTTTTCAACGTCATGGAAGGCAAAAGGGTTTCATACTATATAGAAGGTGGCGGAGAAGTAGAGTTCAAACTTTATTTGAATAAGATAAGACAAGAAGAGCAATAGTGAACAAGAAGAGTACGAGAATGTATCTTTTCAAAATAATTTTATTATGTAATTAGTCCCTAAGGCTTTCCATTTCTAACTAAGGCGCGACTAGGTCGACATCGGCTCTGATACCACTTCTGTGAGAACTCGGAATTTACTTCCAGGCCCTCCTGCGTATATTTGTCATCCCCAGGATCATCGAGAAGGTAGATTGGCCATTGGATATTGCCAAGAGTTTGGAAAAATAAATTCCTTTTTAGGAAAATCTAGAAAAGGAATAGAAGCTCAAAAAAATCGAAAGAAGTTCCAAAGTACATATGCACATAAATTAATATGCCAAAGATGAGAAAAATAAATCCAAGTAAAAGAGAAGAACAAATTTCAAGATTTAAATTTAGGTTGGCATTATTTCAAATTAAATCCTTCAATTTATGAAATTCCAATTTAATATTTGTTAACAAATAAAACAAAATGAAAATTTCTCACCCTAATTTTTGAAAAAAAATTACATTCTGAGAAAAGGGATGTTACACTGTGCAAAAACAGAAACTTATGCGTCAAGTGCAGAAATTCCCATATTTTTCTGGAACGTCATTTTGATCTGAACTTTTTACACATGATTTATATACAAATTTCCTACATTATCCTATTTTTTATGAATTTTTAGAATTGCATAAATATGGTGATTGTTTAGATCATTACAGTCTATTTTGTTCTTGACAGATTCAGTTTTCAATGCATAATTGATACGTCTCCGTCATATCTATAGTTTTTGATTGTTTCATGCCAATATTCTACAATTTTCATATACTTTTGGCAATATTTTATATTATTTTTTGGGACTAACATATTGAGCTAGTGCCCAGTGCCAGTTCCTGTTTGTTGCAACTTTCATATTGTTGCATGTTTTTTGTTTCACAGAATATCCATATTATTTTTTGGGACTAACATATTCATACTTGTTCTAGGTAAAGCAAACATTAAGTGTGCGTAGAGTTGTATCGGTGGTCGATAGAACTTGAAGAGAATATAAATTCCACCTTTAGCTCCTCATTGGGTTCGACACTCTTACTTATTGAGAAAGGCTACAATTGATCCCCTATACTTGTGCGTTATCAATAATTTGCTTGTTTTATAGTTTCTATGGCTTATATTGGTCAATATAAATTATGGAAATGATAGAGTAAAGTAGGCATTATGTGGAAAAAATTATGAATCTTGTCTTGACAACACCAAAGTGAATGATTTGCTCTTTAACATACTAACCTATCTCACGAAGTTCCGTTAAGTTTTGTGTGATTGAAGTTTTCAAGTTTTGGGTGAGATATCGATATGAGGAGAATGAGGAGTGGAAAGACCCTAAGCTTGGGGATGCCCTGGAAGGCATCCCGTCTTTTGTCTCCAACATTATCGGTAACCTTATTTGGAGTTATATTTTTATTCGTCACATGATATGTGTTTTGCTTGGAGTATCATTTTATTTTAGTTGAATTTGCTTGCTATTATTTAGAATAAGATTTTGTATATTTTATTTCAATAAAAAGTCTTCACCATGTCAAGGATAGCCTTCACCATGTTTAGTTTGCATGTTCATGAGTTGCTATTTCAAAACATAAAGTTTCTTGTTATTGCGTGAATTCTCTAGAAAATTCAGAATGTGATAAAATGTTGAAATTTTTACAAAATAAGCTATGATAAATTTTCTACAGTATGGTAAATTTTTAGATTTTTTTGAGTTCATTAAGTATGGATCCTTCTTCATCCTTTACAGACTGTTCTGTGTAAACAGATTGTTGTTTTACTTGCATATGTTTGCTTGTTTAATGATTCTATTTGAGGATATGAGTATTAAATATGCAGAGGCATTTAATATGCAATGTTTAAATATAAAATTTAGTGATTTGTTATAGTAGTTAATAATAAGGTTTTGCATTGATTTATACTAACTTATCTCATGAGTTCTTGTTGAGTTTTGTGTGGATGAAGTTCTTAAGATTTAAGGAAGCCGTGATATGAGAGGAATTAAGGAGACACAAGAGCTCAAATGCCAAAGAGAGGGGCGAATAAACTTCAGTACATAGTGTTCTATGGACGAGCACAACCCCTGTTCCTGAAATAGGTCTTTCTAACCCCCAAGAGAAGTAGGAAACAATCCAGGAAAAAGGCAATTAACCAGGAATAAAAGGTCATGATTAGACAGTTTCCAAAATAAATGCCCATTGATTTCTCCTCCTCCCCTAAATCTACATAGCCTATCAATATCCCGATCTTTCTCTCCTCCCTGAATTTTGACTAATAAACTTTCCTTCAAATCGGAACTAACTGAAACAGAAAACAGTATGTTCCTCACCAGTGGGAGTAAATCCTCCCGATTACCTTCCCCCAATACAGACAGGGAAGAAGAATCCTTGCCATTGCGGTCATGGAGCATTTCCTCCATCCCCTGATCGATAGCAATCTCACCTTGGTTGCCGCTCATCAATTCCTCTGCCCGCATCTTCATCTTTGCCCAGACTCCCTTCCGATCTTCACTAGAGCAAAGGATGCGCCAGGATTGAGCCTTGAAGACGCGCTACTCCTGAGCGCTGAAGAGCCCCTCGTAGGGACTCACTCTCCCATGGGTGTCTCCCACCTCCGGTGGAACCACTGGAATCACCACTTCCATCTCTCTCACCCACTCTTTCTCTCCCTCGTTGCCAGATCGCCTAGCGATCGCGGGAGCACCATTTTTTTGCAAAACCGCCTCCACCCACTCTAAATGCTGGCTATTAGGACCGAGATACATAAGTTATCAGGTCTGCGATGTGTGAGTTGCCATGCTATTCACATAAAAGTTGCCATGGGGCATTTCATCAACCACCCCTGCCCCTCCCCCCCCCCCCCCCGGGCGCCAAAGTTACCAGGACCAGGGTACATAAGTTATCAAGTCTGCGATATGTAAGTTACCATCTATTCAGACAAAAGTTACCGAGGGGTATATTTCACCCCCCCCGCCCTGCCCAGCATGCGAAAATTACCATGGGGGTGTACATAAGTTATCATGTCTTCGGGGCGCAAAAAATATCATGTTATTTGCACAGAAGTTATCGTGGTATGTTTAGACAACTCCCCCATCTCCACCCGTCGCCAAAGTTACCAGGACTAGTGTACATAAGTTATCAGCTCTGCAGTGTGCGAGTTACCATGCTATTCATGCAAAAGTTACCGGGGGTATATTTCATTCACCCCCTCCCCCTCAGCCACCAAAGTTATCAGGATCGGGGTACATAAGTTATCAGGTCCGCGATGTGTGAGTTACTGATACGTCTCCAATGTATCTATAATTTTGATTGTTCCATGCTGTTATATTATCATTCTTGGATGTTTTATATTCATTTTCTAGCAACTTTACATCATTTTTTGGGACTAACCTATCGACATAGTGCCCAGTGCCAGTTGCTGTTTTTTGCTTGTTTTTTACTTCGCAGAATATCCATATCAAACGGAGTCCAAATGCAGCGAAACTTTTTGGAGATTTTTTTTCTGCCCAGAAGACAACTTGGGAGCCAAGGAGGCCCAGGTGGGTAGTGGGGCCCATGGGAGTCCTTTCCACCGCCTCTTAGCTCTATAAATACCCAAATATTCCAGAAACCCTAGGGGAGTCGACGAAACACAATTCCAGCCACCGCAAGTTCTAGAACCACGAGATCCAATCTAGAGCCTTATTCCGGCACCTTACCGGAGGGGAACACAATCACGGAGGGGTTCATCGTCCTCATTGGTGCTCCTCCGATGATGCGTGAGTAGTTTACCACAGACCTACTGGTCCGTAGGCAGTATCTAGATGGCTTCTTCTCTCTTTTTGGTTCTCAATACAATGTTCTCCTCGATGTTCTTGGAGATCTATTTGATGTAATGACTTTTTGCAGTGTGTTTGTTGGGATCCGATGAATTGCGAGTTTATGATCAGATCTATCTATGAATATTATTTGAGTCTTCTTTGATCTCTTATATGCATGATTGTTATAGCCTTGTATTTCTTCTCCGAAACTTTGGTTTGGTTTGGCCAACTAGATTGATTTTTCTTGCAATGGAAAGATGTGCTTTGTGATGGGTTCGATCTTGCGGTGCTCAATCTCAGTGACAGAAGGAGAAGTGACACGCATGTATCGTGCCTATTAAGGACAAAAAGATGGGGTATATTCCTACATGAATAGATCTTATTGCATTACTCTGTTTCTCCATGAACTTGATACACTAGATGCATGCTGGATAGCAGTCGATGTGTGGAGTCATAGTAGTAGATGTAATCAGGAGTCAGTCTACTAATCTTGGACGTGATGCCTATATACATGATCATTGCCTTGGATATCGTCATAATTATTTGCTCTTCTATCAATTGCCCAACAGTAATTTGTTTACCCACAGTATGTTATTTTCTCGAGAGAAGCCACTAGTGAAATCTACGGCCCCCGGGTCTATTTTCTATCATATTGTTTTCAAATCTACTATTCCAAAAATCCAAAAATATCTTGCTGCACTTTATTTATTTATTTTATTTTGTGTTTTTTGTCAGATTTATTTATCCAATCTTATACAATTTAATCTATCTCAATATCGAGGAGGTATTGACAACCCCTCTTATGCGTTGGGTTGCAAGTATTTGTTCTTTGTGTGCAGGTACCGTTTAAATAGTGTTGCTTGGTTCTCCTACTGGATTGATAACCTTGATTTCATAACTGAGGGAAATACTTACCGTTGTTGTGCTGCATCATCCTCTCCTCTTCGGGAAAATACCAACGCATATACAAGCAATCAGTTACCGTGTTATTAACATTAAAGTTTTCGTGGGTATATTTCATCACCCCCCCTCGCCAAAATTATCAGGACCGAGGCACATAAGTTATCAGGTCTGCAATGTGTGAGTTACCAATGTTTGTATGTTGGTTTTCAACAATCTCCCCCCGGGACAAAAGTTACCTATGTTCGTTAATTAATAGCGCCGAGTAGGAAGATAATGCCTCGAAATTAATTCCATAAATTAATGCATGAAACGCTAAACCATGTCTGAAGAAAAAATATTCCTCTAATTATGCTGACATGGCTTCGTAATTAAATAAGGTCAAGTAGAATGACTCTCCATTATTTGACAAAAGTTGATGAGGGGTGAGTTGGTCGCTTGGTAGGTTCCATTCTGTGGAGACCAGAGTTCGAATTGCCAGATTAGTGTGTTATTTTTCTCGCCCACGTGAATCACGAACCAGTTTTCCGGGCCGTGCGATGCGGATCGGGCGGGGACAGAGTCGTTCGGATCTATATCTAAAATTAGAACGTTCGAGAAATAGCTTTCCCATTTTGTATATTATATATTGTATATGAAGGCGCTTGTTCTGAATCTTGTATATGAAGGCGCTTGTTCTGAATCTTTATTTTCGTTTGTGTTCATCTTGTATACACCGTAATGTTATGAGAAATTCAGGCCTCAAGTATGGATGCCATTTGAAGGATTCAAGGTGGTAGAAGAATTAAGAGTATATGGTTCTACCACATGACCCATGTGGTAAGAAACCTAAGAAAAGAATGATTATATGGTTCTATATATTGGTTGTGGGGTTGCCAAGCTCAGGCTCCTTGTATATACAGGCAGAGGACGCGGTATGGCGAGGTGGGACGCTTGCCCTACCTTGATTTTTGTCGATCTTTTCCTAGGTATACGTCTAATCCAGTCGATCGTTGAAAATCCATCACTAAAAATCAGGGTGAACCGTTTTACTGGGCCTTGAATCAAGGACACCTTATTGGGCCATGGCAATTGGCTAGTCATCTTATATTATCCAAAAAAAAGCAGGTCACACACAGGCTGCCTCACTCGATGCTTCGATATAGTCGTTCATCCAGGACCTCGCCCGAGCGAGAGTCAACTGGAACAAATGAACCCTAGCGGTGGCGCGCAGGGCCAATCCGTTCATCAAAATCAAGTTAATTATGTGAAAGGAGAGAATGCAAATATGCAAAATCAAATTAATTCCTTGGAAGGGGGAGAATGCATATATGCCTGGATCTTATAGACGCCATTAAAGCTTCCTTCTCGCAAAAAAAGGTTGTTCTTCTATTTAAAAATATGTTTGTATTTTCACTGTATTTGGGTATTTTGTTTAGGATCATATGAAATACTGGTGTGCACTGTTGATTTGTATTCTATGTTGGTTTTGCATCATTTTATATTTTTGCTTAAGAGTTCCCCCCACCTCAAAATAGTTTCGTCCTCCGCCAAAATACACAACATCGCTAGATACATTTCGTAATGTCACAAAATTTGTGTTACCATCATAGCAAACTTCTAGCATGTTGATGTCAAGCTGGCATGTTCCTGTTACCCGTTATTTTGTAGCTATTTGAGATACTTGAAAATCTAGAAAATATTTTGGTCCAGACTTTGACCGTCTATATGACTAATGAAATATAAAATGTATACTAAAAAAATACATTGTTGGAATTTGAAAGAGCTTTTCAGTGGTATAATTTTTGTGACATATAATTTATATTTTAGATTTTTTTAACATGCTCCCTCTTACCCCCTCTTTTCATATGAGAGGTAAGAGTATATAGTAGATCTGAGCCGTTGATTATATTAAGTAGTGGGACTGATTAATTCTTACCCCCTCTTTTCAAATGGGAGGTAAGAAGATAAGTTAATCTTTTTTTCACGAAAAAAAGATTAACTTATCTTCTTACCTCCCATTTGAAAAGAGGGGGTAAGAGCATCTACAGCCACATACCTCTAATTCGATCCTTCAAACGTCCGCGGACGCGCCCGGTCAGTGACCGCGGTGTGTCAGTTTTGAGCCCCCTATTTGTCCGTCCGCGCAGCCATAATCCTCATTTTTTCCTCATGTGTCCGCTTATTTGCACGTGATTGGTGGAGATGAAGAGAGAGAAAGAAAAGAATGAATACATAAAGAAAAAAGGTGGTCCAGGGTGAGGTCGCGTCCTACGTGGCAGACTGGCCGTGCGCGCCCGCTCGTGTCCGCGAGCCCTCGTATCCTCCCTACATTTGAGATGGATATGAGGATCCGTGGACAACCCGAACGTATAGGGATGATACGAGGGGTCCGGTTGGGTCACTTTTTTTTTCTTCTCTCTTCTGTCCAGTCACTGATCGGGCGCGTTCGCGGACGAATGAGAGATGTTTGAGGCGTCCGGCTGTAGATGCGCTAAGAAGGTGTTAAATTTATAAGTCAAACTTTAGCGCAAAATAAGAGGGGGCCTAATAAACCTGGGCGGAGGTTCACACGTTGTTTACAAAAATATTCAAGGGAGAGGAAATTTCTAATAACATCTAGTAATGAGAGATGTTTGAGAGACCTTTTCACTTGTTCCCTTTGATTGAATCCTCAGTTTTGTCATTATAATGATCAGATCACTACGGGTTCACTTTAATTAAATAGGTGCTATTCATGCTAGGGCAACCAAATTGGGAGCTATAAAACCACGCTCAGATCACAATTGTTTCACTTTTTATTTGTGAAGCAACGGTATCCTTATTCCTGAGTAAATTTTGTTTCACAAAAAAATAAATCAAAAGATGCCTTTTTTTTGTCCCACAACATCATAGGTAAGCAAATCTTCAGAGGAGGAAGCAAATAAAAAGTTGAGTGCAGTAATGTTGTCCATGTGAACTAATCATTTTGAACATTGTCATATGCAATTTTCTAGGGAAGACTTCAGTCAGTCTCATATACAATGAGTTCAGTGCTATTGGCATCATATTATAATAAGCTATATGAAAAAACTATATTTTAGATTTCTTCCCTCCCATGTCTGATCGGTCTATTTTATCCTTGATTTTTTGCTTCAGAGATATGTTGGATAATTGGCATGTTTGATAACGTATTGATGCCCTCACAATAGGTAATGAGTGCATGTTGTTCAAGTGCTCATATATACAGATCTTTTTCTGATAAGCTGTTTGTCATCTAGGAATTCTTCATTTACTAGAGTAGCTAACAAATTTGCTAGGGAATCAAATGCACTATGTTCTCATTTGAAAATATGTCGGCATACTATTGATGGATTTTAAACATCACCAACATAATCATATCTCACTCCATTATGCAAAAAAAATCCTGATTTTTTTTATTCTATTTCAGTACTATGCTTGGACATGGGCAGTTCTTTGTTTGGATGCATATTTGTCCTTAGTATATTCACAACAATATTGATAGCCTTTTGCTTTTGTACATTATGTTTTTTTTTTGAAAATAAAAAGGTGGCGCAGAGCCAACCTTATATTTCAAAGCAGGCTGAAGCCTGATGAACAGCGTATCAGTTACATGAAGCTTGTGGGATGCACCAAGGTGCAAGGCCACAAAAGCAAACATTAGGGAGTGGAGAGAAGTTAGGTGGCAGGGAGGTAGTTACATCGGGAATGAAACTATCCAGCGATTAAGTTGCTCCAAAACATTAGATCATCCTTGTCCAACTTATGTTTCTTCATCAATTGCTGGACTGTCCAACTTACCTAGATTCAAGAGTCTATTAATTGGTGAATTCGTGCTTTACTAGAGTTAGTAGTTTGTCAAGTTCGTTAGGACGTGGTGATGTTTCTGTATCAGCAGCGTGGCTGCTTGGTTTTTTGCATCATTGGAATTTTTTGTGTGTGGGAATAACCATGTTTCTGTTTTTATTATGCTATATTTCTTTTTTTACTTCGATTAGAATATATTCTATGTAATCATTCCAACTGAATGAACGAGAAAATAATTATGTCTCTAATGCTTCTCTTTTCCTTTGTCATTTTTTGGGTCCATGTTTGAGTATTTTTTATAGTTGTTTTCGAAGACGGCAGCAAAGAGCAACACAAGCCGATGTCGAGCTCTGGGAGCATTCTCTCCTGTCACAGCTCAATGGCACACCCGACAGCTACAGCTGCTCTGTCGACGTCAATCTTTGGGAGTATTCTCTCTGGTCGCAGCTCGACAGCACACCTTACAACTACAGTTGCTCTGCTCGCCTATTATGTGCAAGTGCAAGCAATATGCCCTTTGGTCCATCTCCATACATAGCATTACCACAAACGTAAGAGAGATAAGTAAACTTGTAAGTGCATCTAGTGCCCCTTAGTGATTTTGGTGTATTGAAGACTTATAGGTTAAGGGACTAATGTGTTTATGAGTGTACATAGGTCTATAAGTCTATGAGGAGTTTGTTATTTTCGATGAAAGTCGACCCCTAAAAATGAATTTCTTCAGTTGAAGACTTTGATTTTCTTGAAGACTTTGAAAATGAGGAAATTGGTGTGACCTTGAAGACTTGATATTCATGCAAGGATTATGAAGCGTGAAGACTTTTGTTTTTGTAGTTTCATTTTCTTCTTCTTGAGTCATAGGAAACACCATACTGTTAAAGGGGGTCGAGGTAAAACTAAGGAAAAGTTTCCAAGTGATGCTCATCTCAAAATCCTACACCTACCCAATCCTTTCGAGAGAAGCCATTGGAAATCTCATACAGTTCAGTCAATTTCTTCAGTGACAGAGACGAAGTTCTTCTGTTCTCTGAGGAATTTGTTCTGACTGAGGAGTTAGGAATTCGCCAGTGCGGATTGCCCACAAGTGAGGAACATGATAGCCCTGAGGAATTTGAGAGCTCAAATTTCCGACCGTTGCTGTGCTACGCGCCAGCTGTCCAAATATCCTACCCACCTAACAGTCATATCATTGAAGGGCATTTATGTCTTATCATGTCGGGATGCTCCCTAGGCTATAAATAGCCGCCCCCTACAACAACTAGTTGGTTGGCTGCTCTGAGAGAAACTGACACTTGTCATCTAGAGCATCCCATCCTCCGAGGACTTTGAGCGAAAATCATCAAGTGAGGAAAAACCCAAAACCCAAACACCTACAAACCCAAAGTGATTGAGCATCACTGAAGAGATTGTTCCTATGTGGAACCGACGCTTGTTACCTTTGAGGACTGTGCATCCTCCAGACAGTTAGGTGTCATGGTCTAGAGCATCCAAGAGGAATTGTGGATCGCCGGGTGACCTAGTCTGTGAAGGTTTGGAAGTCACCTATGAAGACTTACCATGAGTGATTGGGCGAGGTCTGTGTGACCTTAACTCAACGAGAATACGGTGAGGACTGTGTGTTCGGGACTGTGTGTCCTCAGGTTTAAATACCTAGCCGCTCCAACCAGATGTACAACTGTCACAGCAGTTGAAACTGGTCTACCAAATCATTGTC
Source organism: Thinopyrum elongatum (assembly GCA_011799875.1). Taxonomy (NCBI): domain Eukaryota; kingdom Viridiplantae; phylum Streptophyta; class Magnoliopsida; order Poales; family Poaceae; genus Thinopyrum; species Thinopyrum elongatum. The sequence goes on along the minus strand of CM022301.1, from coordinate 530,504,217 downwards.
TTCACCGAGCTACTGGTTCTATTTCCTCAACCCTTTCATTTCCTCGCATACTTGCTGTGTACTTGATCGTTACTGTTTGAAGACTTTGACTGAAGACTTTCTCAATTTCCTCAATCCTATTTCTTCAGTCACTTTATCTTCAGCCTGCTTATCCTGTGTATCACGCTACCTGTACTCTGTGCCTATTTCATTTCATCATGATGACTGTGCTTATGCCATGTTATGTTTGCATCTGAGTTCTTATTCCGCTGCTAAGTAGTTCATTGCTTAGGAATTTCCTCACCTTGAAATTCCTCAGTGACGAATTTGTAAAAATTGCCTATTCACCCCCCTCTAGTCGATATAACGCACTTTCAATTGGTATCAGAGCAAGGTACTCCCTTGTTCTGTGTGATTTTGGTTTAACCACCTGGAGTTTTAGTTATGTCGACTGCAGGCATAATCAAGGTCTCGGTTGGGTGTCCTACCTTCGATGGGATGGACTACCCCTACTGGAAGAATAAGATGCGCATGCATCTTGAGGCAATTGACAACGATCTCTGGTACATTGTGGAAAATGGCGTTCCCTCCGTCACTCCTTCCGTGAACGCTGCTGATGTGAAGAGATTCAAGCAACTCGACTCTCAAGCGAAGAATATCATATGTGGCCATCTGAGCAAAGGGTAGTATGGCAGAGTGAGTGCTTTGGAGACAGCTAAGCTTATCTGGGATAGGCTGTCCAAGGTCAACGATGGAGTCTCAACTCAACGTGACTCTCGAGTTGACATTCTTCGCAATCTCTTCAACCGCTTCAAAAGACTCGACAATGAAAATGTTCAGCAAACCTTTGATCGCCTCACTGACATTTCAAACGAGCTTCAAGCACTTGGTGCCACTGACATCACTGACCATGAGGTGGTGAAGAAATTGCTGAGGTCACTCGATTCTTCATTTGATACACTGGCACTGATGATTCAAGAACGTGGAGACTACAAGTCACTTGATCCTGCTGATATCCTCGAGAGGCTAAATACTCATGAGTTCCAACTTGCTGAGAAGAGAGATCTCTACGAACCGAGCTATGGTAGATCTCGCGCACTGAAGGCCAAGGCAGTCTCTGAATCTGAAGATGAAGATTCTGGTAGCAGCCTTGGTGATCCTGAAGAACTGAGTCAGGAGCTAGCAATGCTCGTGAGGAAATTCCAGAAGTTCTCTAGACGTGGCCGATTTGGAAAATCCTCAAGAGGTGATGACATGAAATCAGATTCCTCATCCCGTGACTACAAGAAGAGAACTTGCCACAAATGCAACAAACCTGGTCACTATATTACTGATTGTCCTCAGTGGGAGAAGGAATCAAAGAAGAAGAAAATACAAGGATGACAGTTCCGATGACTCAAAGAAGAAGAAGAAATCTTCAAAGTCCTCATCGTCAAAATCTTCAAAGTCTTCATCTCACAAGAAGAGCAGTTCCAAGAAGGCTCGGGCATTCATTGGCAAGGAAATGGACTCTGAAGCTGAATCTGAGGAACATGAGGAAGAGGAGGCATCTGAGGAGTCAGACTCTGGTGTGGCGAGCCTAGCCCTCGCTACTGCTTACGTCAGCAAGTCCATCTTCAACATTGAGGAAAATGGCTTCCCCAACACTGCTGATGACGGCAACGATGACTATGCTCCCACCTATTGCTTCATGGCAAAAGGTGCCAAGGTATTCAAATATCCCTCCTCTGAATCAAGTGAGGATGAATCTGATGAAAACCTCAAACCCAGCTATTCCAAACTTGCTAATATTGTTGTTAAACAACAAAAGGCTTTGGAAAAGGTTCAAAATATGCTAGACAAAAGCGATGACCTGTTAGGTGAGGAAATGGATCAAACTCAAACACTGACGGATAATCTTCAGCAACTACAGTCTAAGTTTGACAACCTTCAAAGTCGTCATGAAACTCTCTTAGCCGATCATGAGAAGCTTTCTTATGAATTTCTTCAAAGAAAGCAAGATCTTGAGAAGCTAAGGGTGAGTCATGAAGATCTTCAGAAGGAAAATGATTCATTACTTGCTCAACAGATCAGTTCCGCTCAGGAAGAATTTATTCCACCATGCTTGAAATGCATTGAACGTGAAACTGCTAATTCTTCACCTGAAAGTTCAAATGCTTCTATTGCTATAAATTCTTCAACTATCTCTGTGGTCACAAATTCCTCATCTAAGGATACCACTAGTATCACTGACGAAAATGCAGGGTTGAAGGAATTGTATGTGACATGTATGTACAAAAGCCTCAAAGGGCATCAGACTCTTTGTGATGTGCTCAAATAGCAGATCTTGAACAGGAACCCTAGGAAAGAGGGTATTGCCTTTGAGAGGAAACTCAATGCTGATGGAACCTACTAGAAACTTGAGCAGTATCCCAAAACCTCATGGGTTGCTGCGAAGGGACCTCCCGTAGATCCATCCACTTTATCAGGCTTTACTTGTGAATCCTCATATTCATTTGATGAGTCATTTGACTCCAACTATAAACTATTCAAAAATCAGAATGGTGAAGTATTTGCTAGATATGTTGGAACTAACTGCAGGAATGGTCCCCCTATGAAGAAAATCTGGGTTCCCAAAAGGTGCCTTGAAAGTCTTCAGGTGAATGTCCTCATGACACCACCTGTGAAGAATAGGAACCCCAGATCAAATTCTTCATATGGACCAAAGTCTTCATATGGATCCAAGTCCTCTTATGGATCAAATTCCTCACGTGGATCCAAGTCCTCATATGATCATCATCATGCTAATGCTTCTGTTTCGCAGGGAAAATCGAAGAGTTCTGATTATGTGCATTATTCTTCAAATCATTATGTTCATAAGTCCTCGAAGAATTTCTCTGCTTACTCATATGCCTATACTAATCCCTCTCCTGTGAAACGAAGCGCTTTGGCTTCAATGCCACCTTTCTCTTATGGAGCTCGCAGAATGATGAACTCTTTGCCACCCCTCCAGATGTGGGTGGTGAAGAAAAAGAACTAACCTCTTATGCAGGGTCAGGTCTCCAGACGAACTAAATCGTCTGAAGAATTTGCTGGAGACCTGAAATGCTTGAAAGGACGCAAGCTAATTATGAAGAAATGATTCATTCATTTCTCACGTCCTCATACTGCTATATATACATATGTTGCATTAATTGATGAAATTCTGTCTGATGAATTTGATGTCATATTCTTCACTCTGAAGTATATGTGTTCGTAAGATGCACTAATTCATCTGCAGGATGATTTACCCAAAGCTACTGAGTGGGTCCTCGATAGTGGATGTACAAATCACATGACCGGTGACAAGAACTTATTGATGGACACTCCTTTATCTCCATCACATTTGAAGCATATCACCTACGCTGACAAAGGCAAAAGCAAGGTATTGGGTCTAGGTAGGGTTGCAATCTCAAAGGATCGACACATGGACAAAGTCATGCTTGTCGAGTCCCTCAGATTCAACCTCATGTCTATCTCAATGCTTTGTGATCTTGATATGGTTGTTGTCTTTGGCAAATATCGCTGCTTAGTGCTCATGGAATCTGGCAATTCCAAAGTCTTCGAAGGATTTAGGAGAGGAGACTTGTATATTGTTGATTTCTCTGCAGGACCACAGCCAGCTGCCACATGTCTACTTGCAAAAGCTTCAGAAGGCTGGCTATGGCATCGACGACTGGGTCATGCTGGCAAGAGGAACTTACACACGCTTGTGAAGAAAAAGCATGTCATTGGCATTGAGGGTGTCAAATTCCTCAAAGATCATCTTTGTGGGGCTTGTGAGGCTGAAAAGATGACCAGAGCCAAGCACCCCTCGAAGACTACCATGACTACCTCTCGTCCTTTTGAATTGCTTCATATGGACCTCTTTGGCCCTACTCATTATGCCACACTAACAAATGCAGCATCTCTATATGGCTTTGTCATTGTTGATGATTATTCTCGTTACACATGGGTGCATGTCATTACTTACAAAACTGAAGTGCAGGAAGTCTTCAGACGATTTTCCTCCAGGGCTTCAATGAATTTCGGTGTGAAGATCAAGCATATACGTAGTGACAATGGGACCGAGTTCAAGAATACTGGTCTTGATGAGTATCTCGATGAACTTGGTATTACTCATGAGCTATCTGCCCCATACACTCCTCAGCAGAATGGCATTGTGGAGCGCAAGAACATGACTCTTGTTGAGATGGCTCGCACCATGCTTGATGAATACAAGACACCTCGTCGCTTCTGGCCTGAGGCAATTGATACTGCATGCCACATCATCAACAGGGTATATCTTCACAAATTCTTCAAGAAGACCTCATATGAACTCCTCACTGACAAGAAACCCAATGTGAGTTATTTCAAAGTCTTCGGTGCTAAATGCTGGATTAGAGATCCTCATCACAATTCTAAATTTGCACCGAAAGCACATGAAGGTTTTATGCTTGGTTACAGAAAGGACTCGCACACCTACAGGGTCTTCAACACCTATCACAACAAGGTCGTTGAAACTGTAGATGTGCGGTTCGATGAAACTAATGGCTCGCAAAGAGAGCACCTACCTCCTGTGCTAGATGAAATGACTCCTGAGGAATCCATCAAGCTAAAGGCTACTGAGGATGTCATACCCATTGAAGAATCTGCTGAACAAGTCATTCCTGATCGTGAAGAAAATCATGCTGGCGCATCTGAAGAAAATGGCTCTGAAGAAAATGCTGAGCCAAATCAAAGTCGTCAACCTGCTCATCCTTGTGTTGCAAATGAAGTATAGATTGAGAGAATCATCAACGACATCAACGCACCAGGTCCTCTTACTCGCTCAAAAGCTTCACATTTGTCTAACTTTTGTGGGCATTTTGCTTTCGTCTCTATCACAGAGCCCACCAAAGTTGATGAGGCATTTCTGGAGCCTGAATGGATTCAAGTGATGCAAGAGGAATTACATCAATTCGAGCTGAACAATGTGTGGGAGCTTGTCAAGCGACCAGACCCACGCAAGCACAATATCATCGGCACCAAATGGATCTACCGCAACAAGCAAGATGAAAATGGCCTAGTGGTGAGGAACAAGGCTTGTCTTGTAGCTCAAGGCTACACACAGGTTGAAGGAATTGATTTCGATGAAACTTTTGCACTTGTTGCTAGACTTGAGGCTATTCGCATATTGCTTGCTTATGCTAACCATCATAATATCATCTTATATCAAATGGATGTGAAAAGTGCATTCCTCAATGGTAAGCTTGAGGAAGAAGTATATGTTGCTCAACCCCCAGGTTTTGAAGATCCTAAGCATCCTGATCAAGTCTTCAGATTCAATAAGGCACTCTATGGCCTCAAGCAGGCCCCTCGGGCGTGGTATGATACTCTGAAGGAATTCCTCATGAAGAAAGGCTTCAAACCCGGTTCACTCAACCCAACTCTTTTCACCAAAACATATGATGATGAATTATTCGTGTGCCAAATATATGTTGATGATATTATCTTTGGCTGTACTAACCAACATTACAGTGACGAATTTGCTTATATGATGAGTGAGGAATATCAAATGTCCATGATGGGAGAATTGAAATTCTTCTTAGGTCTTCAAATTCATCAACAACGCAATGGCATCTTCATTTCTCAAGAGAAATACCTCAAGGATGTTCTGAGGAAATTCGGTATGCCAGAGTGCAAAGGCGTCAAAATCCCTATGCCCACAAATGGCCATCTATGCACCGATGAAAATGGTATAGACTTTGATCAAAAGGTATACCGCTCCATGATTGGCTCTTTATTGTACCTATGTGCATCTAGGCCAGATATTATGCTTAGTGTTTGCATATGTGCCCGTTTTCAAGCTACACCGAAGGAATCACACCATAAGGCTATGAAACATATTCTTCGATATCTAACTCACACTCCAACACTTGGATTATGGTATCCCAAGGGCTCGGCTTTTGATCTCATTGGATATTCTAACTCTGACTATGCTGGTGATCGAGTGGATCGCAAGTCAACATCAGGCACATGCCATTTCCTCGGACGATCCTTAGTATGTTGGTTGTCGAAGAAGCAGAACTGCGTGTCACTCTCTACTGCTGAAGCTGAGTATATTGCTGTTGGTTCTTGCTGTGCTCAATTGTTGTGGATGAAGCAAACCCTCAAGGACTACGACATCAATGTGAAGAATGTGCCACTCTTCTGTGACAATGAGAGTGCTATCAAGATTGCTCATAACCCTGTTCAGCACTCGAAGACAAAGCACATCCAGATTCGTCATCACTTTCTTCGTGATCATGTGTTGAAGGGTGACATCTCAATCGAGCACGTGAAGACTGAAGAACAGCTAGCCGATATCTTCACAAAGTCCTTGGATGAGAGGAGATTTAGCAAGTTGTGGTGTGAGCTAAATATATTAGAATCTTCGAATGTTCTTTGAAAAGGACACGCATCCTAACACTTATGCAAAATTGATGACTTAGATGTGCAACACACGAAGTAACGTTTTTCTTCAATCAATGAAGACTAACCCTCTAAGTGTGAAGAAATTAACGAAGAATTTGATTCTCAGAGCCCTACGACAATTGTACGCGGCGTCTGAAATCACCATTCTTACACGGTGGGTCACGCCACCAACAAAAGTTGAAAATCTTCAATTTGAGTTTTTCTTCTGATTGAAATTCTTCAGTTGTTCAAATTCTTCAACTTTGCAAAGTCTTCACTCTTTCCGACTGTGTTCTTCATTGACTATATATATACTTGAGTTTTCAGTCCTCTACAGCATTCACTTATTGCTAATTCTTCAAGTTGACTTTTACCTAAGTGAATGTGATCGGACCCTTCCCCCTCTATGCTAAACTCAACCCAGTATGTTCACAAATTCGTCATGTGTGTTCTATTTGAAACCCGTTCAAAGTCTTCACTGTGTCCTTGACAGCTAAAGAATTTGCGAACGAAACATTAAAATATTCTTATCTGAATTTTTGGCTTTTGCCGCTCAAACCGTTCCACATCCCTCGATAAGATTTATCTATTCACCCACGATCTAACATGATCTCCACTTCACAGTACGTGGGTGACACATGTCGCTAGGATGAGAAGGGTCAAGGGCATGGTCGTCCATTTTCCTCGGATGAGCGGTTTTTCACCTCGGGTATAAATACCCCTCGCCCTCCTCAGATTTCATTTAACCCTCTCGATCTTACTCCCCTCGCTCGAGCTCTCAGACCTAGCGCCGCCGCTACACTCCATCATCGCCGGTGAGGAAGAGCTTCACTGCCTCGACCTTGTCGCCGTCGTACTCGCGCCGGCCGCAGAAATCTTCACTCCGCCGCCGCCGTAGATGTCTCTCACCGCCAAGTTAGGGCGTGGGAGATCTGAGCGGACAAGCTTCTCCACTGCTACTCTCAGTTCGTCGTGTTCTTCGTCAAGGGTAAATAAAATCTATTTTTACTGCCCTTGTTGATTCTGATGATTTCCACAAAATCTTCAAAAGGTGTTTATTCTTCAACTTCCGCATCCTTAAACACCAAGTTGCATCTGTTCTTGATTTGTTTCTCTAAGCTGTGTTTTTTCTTCAAGATTCCTCAATTGTGTGGATTTTCTAATCTATACAACTCTGGAACCTAAGTCAAGAACGCTTAGTGAAATTCCTCAAGACACCCCTGGTCAAATTCCTCAAACTTGATTTCTTTTGAAAAATTTCTGAGAACGCATATGACCTCTCCAAATTCTTCGCACCTATACTCTGTTCACAGGTACAAAATGTCTGCTGCTGAATCACTAGGTTCTCATCAACTTAACTCATTTGCAGCATTTCTCGAAGATAAGTTGCACACTTCCTCAGAAACATCCATTGTTCAAAATCCTCAAGTGAAGAAAATGGCTGATGGTAAAAGACCTCAGAAGGGAGGAAAGAGGCCAGAGACAAATACTGCTTTTGAGATCCCTGAAGACATCTATGATGAATATTGTACTCCTGATGAAGCAACTCATGGCAAGGAGAACAAAAATCAGCGCAAAGTGCGCATTCAGAAGATTGAGAGGAGATGGGCAAGAGAATGGAGGGAGTATCGATATGTGACTCCAAAGTACATGAAGAAATTCGCTGTTGACCCTCCATGTCCAAGACCTCCATTGGCTCCAGGCCAAGAAGCTGATCCCACAAGCATCATAAGAGGTGAGGAATTTCCCAAGGAGTGGGCTAAGCGTCAAGCCAAGCTGGCCAAAATGGCTAAAGAGGCAGTGAAGAAATTCAACGAAGATTCTGTTGCTGCCGCTGCTGAGGCCTCTGCTAGCAAGCCTAAGAAGGCTATGTCAAAGAAACCAGCTGTCAAGACAAGTTCCTCAGCTGCAATGCCCTCATGGCCAAGCTCTTCAAAGCCCTCATGGCCTGATCCTCAAGCAACTTCTTCAAAAGCAGCTCCAACTCCCTCAGTTGCAAAGTCCTCAGCTGCTCCTGCAAAGTCCTCAACACCTATGCATCTTGCCACGTGCCAAAGGACTACTGGAATCTCAATTGCTTCAGGAGCCTCTGCAAGTTCCTCAGCTCCACCTCAGTCTTCAACAGCTCCGACCTTGCTGAAGAAAAAGGCCACTGCTGGACAAGGCACAAGGCCAAGTCCTCACAAGAAGCAGGTCGCCTTTCAGGTTCCGTCAAGTGAAGACGAAGCTGATGATGAAGAATTAGCTGAGATCATCACAGATCGACAACAAAGGGCCGCTAGTGCCAAAGGCAGTGCTGTGCCCCTCATGCTGGATCCAAGGAAGATCCTTGATTTCATTGATCTATGGCACAAGAACCCTAACACACCTTTGCCTAAATTAAACCTCACTCCTGGTCAAAGTCACATGTTGACGGCCTTCATTAATGAAGAAAAATGGAACTTTGAAAAGGCCAGGCAGGTGAAGAAGGCTCAGTACAAGAAGGAGCATTTTCTGAAGAACAATGTTGTGAAAACGTCTCCTGAAGAACTTGTGACAATGCAGGCTGAGATCAAAGCACTCAGTGATGAATTTAACGCATACCGTGCAGATTGGCTAGGTGCCAAAGTCAGATTCGTCAGAATGGCAAAAGGATTCACTCCAAATGTTGCAGCTTCATCGCAACCCAAAATTCCTCAGACTGAAACATCTGCTCAGCCCAATGAAGAACATGCAAGCACAGCTAATGAAAATCAGACTATTGAAGAAAATGAAAGCACCAGGGCTGATGAAGAAATTCCTGTATCTGAACAAGCCAGGGCAACTGCATCAGTTGTGCCTGAAGAAATTCAACCAATTTCATCTGCTCCTCCTACAAAGTCATCACAGATGAAAGATGTCCACCTTCCTTCTGCATCGGAAGTGAAGAAGACCAAAGCCGCAGAGAAGGCTGCGGTGAAGAAAAGGAAAGCATCAGCATCTTCAGAGTCTTCAGCTCCCAAGAAAGTGAAGACTTTGACGAGCTCAACTGAAAACCCAATTGATGTTGTTCCAATATCAAGCATGCCATCAAAGGAGATTGTTCCCTTTGGTGAGGAATATGTCATACCTGATGACGGTGATAAAGAAAATCCTTCTGCTGCTTCATCAGAGCAGTTGGATGAAGACATTGAAGTGGATGATATCCCTTCAACTTCGCTGGTATCATCGCCCATGCCTCAGTTCACAGCTGAAGAGGCAGGCGTCGAAGAAATTGATGAAGAAGATGAGGATGTGGATATTGGGTCTACAACTCCTATTCTGAATGATGACTTTTGGGAAAGTCATTACCCCAATTCACCTCTGACAACCCCACTACATCAAGTTCCTCAGTCCCCTGTGCCAACTGAAGAAATTCATACGGGCTCCGATGGACCTCAATCTTCACTTCATTCTATTCCTGAAGAAGTTCCAGCCACTAGTGCTGAAGAAATGGAGGCCAAGGCTGCTGCTGATATAGCTACTGAAATTCTTCAGCCTGTGGCACCAGAGGTTGTGCATCAAGAGGCTGTGAAGACTTCAACTGTCAATCTTCAGCCCAAGCCACAGAATCCTCATACCAAGAAGCAGAAGTTCAAGGCTGATGACTTCTTTACTGAGCATCAATTCTTCTCTGACTACAATCCTTATGACTTTGCTCGACTTCGTCGCAAGCGTTTCTAGACGGCCAGTCAAATGAATTTCTATTCCTCACTGCTGTTTGATAAAGACAAGATTTTTGCACATGAGCAAATTCCTGATGTGGATATGGAGTCTCTTCCGTGCTTCACCCCAGTCCTCAGTGTTCTTCATGATGCTGGATTGCTCAACTTCTGCACCGACATCTGCGACTAGAACGAAGAACTCATTCTTCAATTCTACGCCACACTACATATCACTGGAAATGTTGAAGATGTAAATTCATGGGTGCTAGACTGGATGACCAAAAATACTCATTTCAAAGCACCGACCTCTGAATTTCTTCACGCCGTCCCAGTCAGTCCTCCCACTGAAGGTGCTAGGCTCATCTATGAGGAACCTGAACTCTCAAATCATTTGATGCAAGTACTGATGAAGCCTTTGAAGGCTGGCCAAATTCCAAGGACCACATTCCTCGTCAAGGAATTGCTTTATGTGCCAAGGACAGTTTATCGCATATTGACCAAAACCCTCAGTCCAATCAAGGGCCACAACTCTGATGAAGAAGAGGTTGTTGGTATTATGAAGAATCTGCTGTTCAATATCATTCATGGTATTCCTATCAACTACCACGATTTCTTCATGAGGACTTTGGCCAATGCTGCTCTGTCACCTTTTGAGTTGAAGCCTTACGCTCCCTGGATCATGAAATTCATTAGATCAAGGTCTTCAATTCATTATCAGGCTGACTTTCAGAATCATCTCAGCTATTTGCCACCTATTGAAGTCCTCAAGCGGACTATTTCCTCAGTTGATGAGAAGGGCAAGGCTGCTATTATAGATGTAGGCACTCGTCCATTGGATGGACAGTTTCACAAAGCTGCATCCTACTCCACCAATGATGACTCTACAACACAAGATTCTGCCGCCAAAGCTTCAAAACAAAATCCTCAAGCCACAGCTCCGCGTGTGATGACTGATCATGAACTTCTCCTCAGTCTTCATCAGAAAGTTGATCGAAATCACAAGTGGGTCAAGCATCAATTTGGTGTAATTCTTCAGAACATGACAGTCACTCAAAATACTGTGAAGAAGAATCACTACTATAAGCATGAAGTCTTTGACCGCACTTGGGCTATTCTGTCAAATCTCTACAGTGCTGAAGATCTCAAGGAGATGGGATTTCAACAGGACTTTGACTGGTCTCAGCCACCTTCGAAGAAATTCAAGTAGGTCAAAGTTCCTCAGTTGGTTGCTAGTTCATATTCTTCATCACGCGAGACGGATGAAGCTGAAGATTTGAACGACACTGCGGTAGGCCCTACCTCAACGGACGACCCCAACAACGCTGGCGCTCCTCCTTCGACATCATGATGATATTCTTCAGGGGCGTTAGTCCTCATTTTTCGTCCCTTTTGGTCATTCGATGACAAAGGGGGAGAAATTTGAGTTAGTCTTCAAGCGGGTCTATATATATGGGCGTTTTTTTCTGTTAAGTTACAACTCTTGCTCTTCTGAGGTGTTTGCTCTGATGAGTTGTAAACTTAAGTCCTATGGTGGTCTGATACTTTTGAACTACTTTCTGCATGCTTATTTCCTCAAGTACCTTAATGCACGCATGCTAAATTTGTCAGACACCATATTTCATCATGCATTTCAAATTCTTCATATCATATGTTAAATGCGTGTATGAATTACAAGATATAGGGGGAGATCTCCATGACATTACTCTACAATGTGCAATTGCAATCCAAAGCAAATTCCTCATATGCACATCTTCAGGGGGAGTTCTTCTATATCTTGCAATCAAAATCCTCACTATCAGAATTTACACTTCATATGTTTTATCCCCGTTGAAAACTTAACCTATTTGTCATCAATCACCAAAAAGGGGGAGATTGTAAGTGCATCTAGTGCCCCTTAGTGATTTTGGTGTATTGAAGACTTATAGGTTAAGGGACTAATGTGTTTATGAGTGTACACAGGTCTATAAGTCTATGAGGAGTTTGTTATTTTCGATGAAAGTCGACCTCTAAAAATGAATGTCTTCAGTTGAAGACTTTGGTTTTCTTGAAGACTTTGAAAATGAGGAAATCGGTGTGACCTTGAAGACTTGATATTCATGCGAGGATTATGAAGCGTGAAGACTTTTGTTTTCGTAGTTTCATTTTCTTCTTCTTGAGTCATAGGAAACACCGTACTGTTAAAGGGGGTCGAGGTAAAACTAAGGAAAAGTTTCCAAGTGATGCTCATCTCAAAATCCTACACCTACCCAATCCTTTCGAGTGAAGCCATTGGAAATCTCATACAGTTTAGTCAATTTCTTTAGTAACAGAGACGAAGTTCTTCTGTTCTCTGAGGAATTTGTTCTGACTGAGGAGTTAGGAATTCGCCAGTGCGGATTGCCTACAAGTGAGGAACATGATAGCCCTGAGGAATTTGAGAGCTCAAATTTCCGACCGTTGCTGTGCTACGCGCCAGCTATCCAAATATCCTACCCACCTAACGGTCATATCATTGAAGGGCATTTATGTCTTATCATGTCGGGATGCTCCCTAGGCTATAAATAGCCGCCCCCTACAACCACTAGTTGGTTGGCTGCTCCGAGAGAAACTGACACTTGTCATCTAGAGCATCCCATCCTCCGAGGACTTTGAGCGAAAATCATCAAGTGAGGAAAAACCCAAACACCTACAAACCCAAAGTGATTGAGCATCACTGAAGAGATTGTTCATGTGTGGAACCGACGCTTGTTACCTTTGAGGACTGTGCATCCTCCAGACGGTTAGGCGTCATGGTCTAGAGCATCCAAGAGGAATTGTGGATCGCCGAGTGACCTAGTCTATGAAGGTTTGGAAGTCACCTGTGAAGACTTACCACGAGTGATTGGGCGAGGTCTGTGTGACTTAGCTCAACAAGAATACGGTGAGGACTGTGTGTCCTCAGGTTTAAATACCTAGCCGCTCCAACCAGACGTACAACTGTCACAGCAGTTGGAACTGGTCTACCAAATCATTGTCTTCACTGAGCTACTGGTTCTATTTCCTCAACCCTTTCATTTCCTTGCATACTTACTGTGTACTTGATCGTTACTGTTTGAAGACTTTGACTGAAGACTTTCTCAATTTCCTCAATCCTATTTCTTCAGTCACTTTGTCTTCAGCCTGCTTATCCTGTGTATCACGCTACCTGTACTCTGTGCCTATTTCATTTCATCATGATGACTGTGCTTATGCCATGTTATGTTTGCATCTGAGTTCTTATTCCGCTGCTAAGTAGTTCGTTGCTTAGGAATTTCCTCACCTTAAAATTCCTCAGTGACGAATTTGTAAAAATCGTCTATTCACCCCCCCTCTAGTCGATATAACGAACTTTCAAAACTCACAGCTGTACAGTGCGTACCTCTACAGGAAAATTGAACTTGGACTCCTTTTCAAGAATACAATACTGTTATTACCGTTGCTGGAGTTTCTTGGGAGTTACTACTTATATGGTGTTTCTTTTTCAGACTGACAGTATTTTAGGCATCCACTCCAATTGTCATTGGTGCACAAATGAGATATTAAGTTACCAGTGATGTTCTTAACAAGGTAAAATAATGCAAATCATGCTTTTTGGAGAGTTCAACTACTCACAAATTCACTGGAGAAAAGATATTGGTGACCGGTACCCAGCTGATATGAGTGTAAACGTCTAAAGCAAGCAGTTTACATTAACATGTTGGCTACTCTTTCATGAGGAAAACAATACTAGCATTATTTCACTTCTACCGGATGTTTTTCAGTCCTTGTAATTTTTTCGTGTGAGAAGTGCATAACTATCTTGAGAATGATGAGAGTTGTGCCCATGGTCGCCCACTACCTTGTATGTGAATATGCCTCTGAAATTGCATGAACATCAACGGTCGACATGTCTGTGTTGGTGGCATTACTCTCCCAACAAATCTTAAGACTAAATGGGAGGGAAATTCACCTTCATATGAACGAGGGCATGTCCTCATTCACCTTCATAAGAACGTTGACATGCCTGCATTAACCTTTATATGAACATGCGTCTTTTAAAAAAGGTTCCCCATGGTTCAGTGAAGATGCATGTAATTACATTTTTTTACTTTTAACCATGAAGGAGTTGATCGTTGGTGATGTAATAATTAATGGGGGCATAAATATTGCGAGTCATTCTCTATAGAAAAATCCGGAGATAAAAGTAATTCAGCCTATGTAATGACCTTCAGGAGCCAGAGGACAAAAGAGGCAAACTTCACATTGTTCGTCTAATTAATTGCAGAGAGACTCTCTTCTTTATTAATTTTTCCACTCTTCTGATCTAGCAAGTTATTGGTGCAGCATAACTTTATGACAATATAAAAAATGATTGGATGGGCTATTATTTCGTTGTAGCTATAGCACGAGAGGCCTTCTCTCACACTCTTCGGTTTTCAAGGATCGAGAAAATTACTACCACCTTGATGTGAAAAGATGGACCATTCATGAAGTTTACTGAAGGTTCTTGTTTTTTCCGTCATTGTACTGCATGTTCTTCTTATACCATGGTTTAGGTTTTTTTGAATGGTTTTTAGGGTTCTTATACCATGTCGGCATTCCAACAAAGTGCGGGAAGTGGACACAAGATTTGTCATTTTGATTTAGACAATATGGAGGTGTTTTTTCTAGGTTAGTTATTTATTTTATGTCAAACTTGGCAATACAATATGCGGTCTTAGCAATCATGCAGTGAGGAGGGTCGTCAGCGCTAGAGAAGGGTGGGGGTAGGGGTAAGGGGGATGCCCGATGATGAGATGGCGAGGCGGCATGCTGCATCGCGGCCGACCATAGGTGGTGCTGTGATCAGAGGGTGAGTCGCCGGAGCAGGGGGGAGGAAGAAGACAACATGCCCTAAAGTCGACTGACTAAAAAAACCTGACATGTAGTCGCTCCCATAGTATTTAGTAGACAAATTGATAAAAGATATATATATTATATATATATGAAATATGTATATATATAAGGATTTCATATATGTAACTTAATCATTTGTTACATTACCTACATTTTGCATCGCTTGATGCAGAGGCCGGGGTATTCCTCCTTTAAAAAAACCCTACATTTTGGTCGTAGCAACGCACGCGCGTGTGGTGGGGGTGATCACCGGTGCCGTAGAAGGGGGAGGGGGTTAGAGGTATGGTCGGGGGCAACGGTGGACCAGCGGAGAGGTATGGTTAACACACTACATCGACACCGGCCGTCACCAGTGTCAAAAGGTGGGTCCTGTGTATGGAAGGAGGAAGAAGATGATAATGGGCATCGAATTTTAGAAGAGAGGGAATGGATAGATGGATGGTCAGGGGCAATGGTGGACGTACGAATAAGGCGGCTTGGCCAGGGTGACGCACGACATCAGCACCGGCTGCAACCCGTTGTCGGAGGATGGGCCGTGGAGATAGAAGGAGGAAGACGAAGAGGAGGAAGAACACGACGGTCAAAAAAATTTACCACCGAAAAATCAGGTGACTGGTGCATAGTTTCTCTCATAGTATCCGCTGCAGAAATTGATAAAAGGCAATATATATTCGAAGGAATTCACTAATGTCACTTAGTAACTGGTTTGATTCATGTTCCTGTATTTTGCCCGTAGCAACGCACGGGCATTCTACTAGTTTCTAATAACATCTAGTAATATTATGCTCGTACGAAACAAAAAGAGGAAATTTCTAATAACATCTACCCTTCTGTTACATGTCATATGAATTTAAGTTTACATAACCAATTTATAGTTTGTGAAAGGATATCTGCCGAGAACCTTGTATGCAAATAATCCTTCTCTAGCTTTAGGCCTTGTACAATGCTAGATGTTTAGGGAGGTGCTTAGAAAAATAAACCGGGGTTTTCTGAAGCACCAGTGCTTACTACTACAGAAGAGACGTCTAATTAAGCGTCTGACCTATACAAATAAGCATCGGTGCTTAAAGAAAGCCTGGTTTATTTCTTCAAGCACCTCTCCTAAGCACCTTTATCCGCATTGTACAAGGCCTTATGGGTTTCCAGTTTAGAATAAAACTGAAGACGTTGAGAGCTGATCCGATTTCTGCGGTCCTTCCGTTGACAAAAGTATTAACTGAATGATGGGAAGGGCGCAGTGTAATTTTCGCATCGCAGCCGTCCATTCGCCACCGATCCGACCGTCCATTGCCCGTGCGCGCGGATCGACGGGCCCACGCCATCCCTTCCCGCGCCGTTTAAATAGTCCGCCCAAACTCGTCTTCCCGTCATCACCAACACAACGCACTCCCGCCAACACAGCGCGCTCCCGTCCCGCCTTCTCAAATCCCAATCCCCCATCGGCCATCGCCGAATCTCTCCGCGCCTCCAGCCCGCCAGGCTCCATGGAAGCCTCAGCCGCCGGCGCCGCCCCGAAGGCGAAGAAGTACGTGGTGGGGCGCAAGCTCGGCGGCGGCCCCAGGAAGCAGGCGGTGGCGCGGTCCGTCAAGGCCGGGCTGCAGTTCCCCGTCGGCCGCATCGGGCGCTTCCTGAAGAAGGGCCGCTATGCGCAGCGCGTCGGCATGGGCGCCCCCGTCTACCTCGCCTCCGTCCTCGAGTACCTCGCCGCCGAGCTCCTGGAGCTCGCCGGGAACGCCGCCAAGGACAACAAGAAGTCCCGCATCATCCCGCGCCACCTGCTGCTCGCCATCCGGAACGACCAGGAGCTCGGCAGGCTGCTCGCCGGCGTCACCATCGCCCACGGCGGCGTGCTGCCCAACATCAACCCCGTGCTGCTGCCCAAGAAGACGGCCGAGAAGGCGCCCAAGTCGCCCAAGAAGGCCACCAAGTCCCCCAAGAAGGCTTAGTCGATTACTGTCTACTACAGTAGTAGAGTACTTCGTAGCAGTAGAATTAGTGTTCGCTGTTTGGGTAACGGTGTCGATGTAGTAATGTTCTGTTCTGCTTTGGAAAAAAAGAACGTCAGAGATCTCTCTGACTTGTTGTAAATTTCTGCTCTGTCAACAATATGTTCATGATTTCATGATTTTGCAACGCCGTATGTAGTTTTGCATTTGCGTGGAGGGATGAATTGTTGTATCTACCAGTCGTTTGAATCCGACAAATTCACTTGGTGTGGTTACTAGGAGAACTAGAAGTCAGAGTTGCAAGCTGAAGAAGCCGAGGAGCATCCCCAACCTGTATTTTACATGTCAGGCAGTATGAGTTCAGGTTCAGACGAAGAAGCCGACGCGCACAAGGGGTTGATGGGCAAGCTTGGCAACAAGGAAGATCCCGGAAGATAAGCCCCTCTTGCCCTGTCTGACTCTGACATGATCAGCCCGTCGAATTGAGTTTACAGTGTCACTGGATGAGAGTGTCTGATTCAGTCCTTGTTTCTTCACAGTTGAGCGGCCCAATAAAGATGAAGATAGGGGAGGCTAACGTGGACGGGTTCCTTTCGGAGCAGGACAAGCGCGGCTGCTTCCAGAGAAGCGAGGGAGAAGCATGGCTTGACGATCAGCCCCGTCCCCTATTGATACAGGAATTGTTCAGAAGTTCTCAGTTTGTGCTCTGGTTTGGGCAGGAGAAGAAGAAGACTCAGACATGCACCTCCTCCACGTCGAGGTAATTAGTGCAGCTCAAGCAACAGACCCATTTATCTGAATTTCTGAAGCTGATCCAGGATATGGAGCTCAAGCAGCAGCAGGCCCATTGTCCCTCCTTCATTTCAGGGGCGCAACTTCGCCGCGGCCGGCGTCGAAAACTGGCACAAAGCCGTGTATGTGTGCCCACTTTGTGGGACAACATGGTGATCTCTTTCATAAACTGGTTCAGAAGGCACTGCAAGAGTCAGGTCGGCTGGGCCGTCCCCGCAGTCGATCAGCTGCCGGCGACTCCAACCAATGAACCAAAGACAAGCTCCTGGAAAGGTACGGCGAAAACAAGCCTTACCATTCTTCTCCACGGCAACCTGGAGCTTGGAACACCTGAGAATTCCGATCACAGCGCTGATGTTTTGACTCGTGATGCCATCCGCAGGTACTGGTCACAGGTCGCGCTGTGCAGGAGCTGCAGCACGGCGTTGAAGGCCATGAAGGCTCTGGAGGTCGCTCTGCAGTTCTCGTCGGTTGCGGTCGCTAAGGGGACGCCGGAGACGTCGGTCGTGCAGAGAGCCGCTGTCGTGTCCGTGGCCGTGCTGCGCTTCGCCGCGTCCCGCTGGCTGGCGAGCTTAAGGAGGAAAACTAAATTTATCCTCCCTTACGACCGAACAGGGGATAGGTTAGAAATGCCCTCATTCTTGCAAATGAGTTGTTGGAGGTTTGGTGCGATCTGGACCTGCGAGTGAATTACACGATTGTTGTAGTAGGTTTGGTGCGATATGAACCGACGAGTGAATTACACGATTGTTGGAGGAGGTTTGGTGTGATCTAGACCGGCGAGTGAACTACACGATTGTTGGAGGAGGTTTGGTGCGATCTGGACCGACGAGTGAATTATTAGCGACATCCTATATTATTCCTTTCGTCCACTCTCTGTGCGCTGCCCTACTAGTCTACTGTACATGATATTCGCATTAAAAAAAGTTCACTGTACATGAAACAGTTCGTCGGCCATTTTCCCCCTTGTCTTATAAATGATTGAAAGCTCGTCAAAAAAGAAGAGACAGACTGGGTTCGCTCACTGCACCGCAGCTGCCCTCTAGAGACATGGCCTACACTCACAGTGCGCGTGTACGGCGCGCGGCAGGTAGAGAGAGAGACCTGGCGGTGGCGACATAAGAGTTGTACCACCGGCGATCGAGCCAGTCTCTCCCGGCTCCGGCGCGCCGCTATCCCTAGCCAGAGGTCCTTTCCCTGCCGCGGGATACAAGGATGAATTCCCTCTCCATCCTCCTCGCCCTCCGCGCGCGCCCTTCGCTCCCGCTCCCGCTCCGCGCCGCCGCCCGGGCCACCAGCACGGCCAGAGCAGCGGCACCGGCACCGCGACGGTGGCGGCAGCGCGCGCGGCTGTCGTCGCCGGTCTCGGCCGTCGCGGCGGAGGCGCCCTCGGCACCGTCGCCGTTTGGTGGCGAGGAGAAGAAGGAGGAGGGGCAGTTCGACTGGCTGGACCAGTGGTACCCGCTGGCCCCCGTGTGCGACCTGGACCCCGGCGCGCCGCACGGCAAGACGGTGCTGGGCCTCCGCGTGGTGGCCTGGTACGACCGCGCCGTCGACGAGTGGCGCGTGTTCGACGACGCCTGCCCGCACCGCCTGGCGCCGCTCTCCGAGGGCCGCATCGACGACAAGGGCCGCCTCCAGTGCGTCTACCACGGCTGGTGCTTCGACGGCCGTGGCTCCTGCCAGTTCATCCCACAGGCCCCCGCCCTCGGCCCACCTGTAATCACCATTAATCCCCTCTCCTTCTTCCTCCGGTCGATCACAAAACCAAAATGTTTCTTCTCTGAATTGCGCGCAGGTGCACAAGAACAGCAAGGCGTGCGTGGCGTCGTACCCGAGCGTGGTGCAGAACAACATCCTGTGGTTCTACCCGAGGGCCGACGACGAGCACCAGGACATTCTGCAGAGGAAGCGCCCGCCATTCATCCCGGAGATCGACGACCCCTCCTTCGTCACCGTCTACGGCGTCAGGGACCTCCCCTACGGGTACACATCCTCAACCTCGATACATGCGGCTGCCTCCCTCCATTGCACAGTCTCACAGTCACAGCTCCGTTGGTTTGCAGGTACGACGTGCTGGTGGAGAACCTCATGGACCCTGCACACGTCCCCTACGCGCACAAGGGGCTGATGGGCAAGCTTCGCAAGAAGGAAGACCTCGGCAGATAAGCCTCTATATATGCCTGCCTGACATGACAGGCGCCGTCGAATTCAGTTTGCAGAGTGTCACTGAAACACTGAATACAAGTGCTGATTCGATCGTTCTTCTTGACTTCTTGTTCTCTTCACAGTTGAGTTCGACATGGAAGGCGGCGGGCCGATAAAGATGAAGACGAAGGAGGCGAACGTGGACGGGTTCCTGACGGAGCAGCAGGAGAACCGCGGCTACTTCCGCTACGTCGCGCCGTGCACCTTCTACGGCTCGCCGCTTCCCAGAGAGGTCGCACCGTTCGCCGTCGACGACTCGCCGCTTCCCAGTGAGGCCACGGAAGAGGTATGCATGGATTGATGAGCCCCGTCTGCAAGTGAAGTTGGCAGCACTTGAGAGAAGAACAAATCAGTTTATGGCATGGATTGGTTTGGGCATGCAGGAGAAGAAGAAGAAGCCCCAGTTCATGATGGTGTTCATGTGCGTCCCAGTGGCGCCGGGGAAGAGCAGGGTGATCTGGGCCTTCCCGAGGAACGTCGGCCTCTGGCTCGACAAGGTCATACCGCGGTGGTACTACCACATGGGCCCGAACGCCCTCTTGGACTCGGACATGTACCTCCTCCACGTCGAGGTAATTAATGGAGCTCAACCAACAGACCCATTGCTCTGAATTTCTGAACCTGGCCCATTATTTCAGGAGCGTAACTTCGCCGCCGCCGGCGTCGAGAACTGGCACAAAGCCGTGTACGTGCCCACGTCGTCAGACAACATGGTGATCGCTTTCAGAAACTGGTTCAGAAGGCACTGCAAGAGCCAGGTCGGCTGGGCCGTCTCCACAGTCGATCAGCTGCCGGCGACTCCAAACAAAGACAAGCTCATGGAGAGGTGCCACGACAACCTGGAGCTTGAAGCGCCTGATAATTCCCACATCATAACAGAGTTAATGTTGTCCGCAGGTACTGGTCGCACGTGGCGCAGTGCAGGAGCTGCAGCGCGGCGTTGAAGGCCATGAAGGCGCTGGAGGTCGCCCTGCAGTTCGCGTCGGTCGCGGTCGTCGGGTTCCTCGCCGTCGCCAAGGGGACGCTGGTGACGTCGGTCGTGCAGAGAGCCGCCGTCGTGTCCTTGGCCGTGCTGTGCTTCGCCGCGTCCCGCTGGCTGGCGAGCTTCATCGAGAAGAACTTCTATTTCCATGATTACATCCATGCTTACAAGTGAAGACATATTCCGGCCCGTGCCATGCAATCAACAGTTTTGCTAAGTCTCAGTCGACTAAGACTTCGTTATGTCTCAGTCGATGCTATATTTCTTTGATCTTGCATGGAGATTCGTACTAAAATTTTCTTTTCACCTTTTTCTTTTTTCTCCTTACATACTATATCACTTGACTTAGACTTGGTTAAGTCTCAGTCGACTGAGACCTAGACAAACCCTGCAATCAAAGATAAATAGATGTGTCAAGAGAGGACTTTTATGCATACGCCTTCATGTATGCCTTTACATCCTTATGATGTCCAAATAAGGGAAAGTTGTAAATATGCTAGCAGTTTTGCAAAGTCTCAGTGAGACTTCGTTATGTCTCAGTCGATGATATATTTCTTTCATCTTGCATGGAGATTCGTAAAAAAAAAATCTTTTTTACTTTCCCCTTTTTCTTCTTATATACTAAGTATCACTTGACTGAGACTTAGTCTCAGTCGACTGAGATCTTGGAAAGCAAATTGAGAGACATCGCAAGCATGCATGTTTGCAAGCCGAGCCACCTGTCACATAACTTCCCATGGCTTTATAAAAAAATCAGAGAAAATAAAAACAAGCTTGGAAGCAAAAAAAAAAAAACCTAGCTATAATAGAATTAATTGGCTACCACAGACTACTAAGTACATGTAATGACCCGTAGTTTAGAGAGAGCGGGGATTTTTTTTCCGCTTGTGCATTGCATTCATGCAACCAAGAGTTGAGGTAAATTTAGAACTTTATTTTGAACTTAGATTGAAAACTAAATTCAGGCATGACCTTTGCTCATTTTTAAGTATTTGGATCACAATTCAAATAGGTGAAATAAAAAGGAGTTAAGTGCATAAGTACATTTCATATATGAAATGGAAATGCATTTAAATAATTAAGAATAAATGAATAAGATTCCAACTTTATCATAATAAATAAACAATACAAACTTAATTACAAGTTTGTTAATAACAAAATGAAATGGATAAAGAAACAAGACATTTTATTGATGATCAAACAATTACAAAGTGATCATACAGATTATACATTATAATTAGAAACAGGAATCTTTACTAATGGATTTACATAGATCAAAAAGTAAAAGAAGAAAAGAAATGGAAGCCCTAGAACTAAACCTCTTTACTTCTTGATCAAGACCTACAAAACAAACAGCAAACAGAAGGAATTGTGTTATAGTTAAAATGTTGCATTTTCCAAAGGGAAATGCATTACTATATGAGCTGGCACTTAGGACTACTTGGTACAGGTCCAAATATCCTTAAATAGAAAGTTCCAAAGGAAATCCAACAAAGCCAAGTAATGAACATTAAGTAACCAAATGTACAATATCAAAGACAAAAGGAACAATACATGGAGAGAACGGCTGTAGCAAATCGAGTTCAAGAGTGGAGTTGCCCAGGATATAGGCACCACAAGAGGTGTAAGGCACAGCTCATGAAACCAACAAACTCACAAAGATACAACACCATCAAATGAAACATAGCACCAGCTCATGTTATGCAAAAGAAATGAAGAAGGGGCACAACTGGCACTTTAAATCCAGCTGGCCCAGGACAAAACCACAAGTTACTAAAGCTCCAAGTCAGCAATGACAAAGTTAATAAGTAAAACCAAGTGATTAGAGAAGTATTCCTTTAAGTGTTAAAAACAAAGCCAAGAGCTAGATAAGGATCAAGTCCAGCCAAGTCTATCCAGAGTGGACAACCAGCAGCTTAAGAGATCAGGATGAACCAGAGCAAGACAACACAAGCAGCATACAAGGCAGGCACACAGCTGAGTCGCAGTTGAGGTGTCTACCACACAAGACAACCAAAACACTATAAATAGAACCACAGCCGTGGAGGAAGGCTGGTTAGACACTTGATGCAAATGCATCAACCCGGAGTTGGACCAAATCAATACAAGTAAGCAATATGAAGCAGCAAGGAGGAGGAGGCACACCACAAGAAGAAGGTTTTTCCAAAATCCTCAACACCACAAGAAGAAGGTTTTAACGATTCTATCAAGTCAAGCAACACCCTACACATGCAAGTCTAAGAGTTGGGAAGTGGACAGTAAAGACTTTGCATATGAACGTAAAGGAAGGGATTAGAGATATCAAACGCAATGAAGACACTGAGATTTTTGGCGTGGTTCCGATAGGTGGTGGTATCATACATCCACGTTGATGGAGACTTCAACCCACAGAGGGTAACAGCGAGTCCACGGAGGGCTCCACCCACGAAGGATCCACGAAGAAGCAACCTTGTCTATTCCACCATGGCTTACGCCCACGAAGGACTAGCCTCACTCGGGGTAGATCTTCATGAAGTAGGCGATCGCCTTGCCCTTACAAACTCCTTGGTTCAATTCCACATGATCTTGGAGGCTCCCAAGTGACACCTAACCAATATAGGAGACACCACTTTCCAAAAGGTAATAAATGTTGTTGTTAATGATGAACTCCTTGCTCTAGTGCTTCAAAATATAGTCTCCTCAACACTCAATCACTCTCATAGATTTGGCTTGGGGTAGGAGAAGGATTGGAGTGGAAAGCAACTTGAGGAGGCTAGAAATCAAGGATCAAATGGTTGGATTGAAATGCCTCGATCTCAACACAAGTGTAAGTGGTTCTCTCTCAAAAAATGGACATGGAAAGTGTAGTTTCGTCCTAGTTGCTCTATGAGAGTGAATGGTGGTGGAGGGGTATATATAGCCATCACGAAAGATCTAGCCATTAAAAACTTTATGCACAACTCAGTGACACCAAAAGTAAATCTCGGACTCAAACACAACCCAAAGTCTTTTTTTCCTTTTTTATAAAACACCAGTAAAATAAATGGATTAAATAAAATACCAAAAAGACCCTATAAATGATATAAAAATGTTCACCAGTTACATAATAACATTCTTCATTTATTAAAAATACTTCCAAGATTATTTTGTTAAAAAATACTAAATGTTAATCCATTAAAAATAATTAGTAAAAAACTTAAAACAACTGTTAAGCAAATAAGAAAATATTAATTATAAACTAAAATAAATACTTAGAAAAGTTTATGAATTATAAAACAATTAGTAAATAATAATATGGATTTATAAAAGTAATTCCATGCTTTTAGGAAATATAATTATGAGGTAAATAAACCAAATATCAAACCACTAGGTATAAGAGGTTATAACTTAAATAAATATATAAAATCACAATACCCTAAACACAATATTATAATCTTCATAAAAGTAACTAAAATGATTTCGATAAAGATTGTGAATTGAATAAATGATTTCCGAGTATGAAACTAAATAACCATTAGGTCAAAACCTACAAACTATTTTGTATATCAAATTAAAGAGTTACCAGGGGAGAAAAGCGATAAGCATCCTATGCATTAAAGGCATATTTGCCACGTTTCTCGAATGTCAGTCTTTATCGGACTATATGCTTCTTACAGAACCCGAGGCACCAACGTTTCCAGGAGTCTCGAGTTGCACTACCTTTTTGTCATCAGGCAAGTTCATACCTTGCATGCCTTTGTTTATGCTTTCGGAAAATCATCTTTGCAAAATTCTCTACTTATAGTACCTATTCATTACATTAAATAAAATTATGTTCAGTACTATGAGATCATATTGGTGGTTGGTGGAACTCAGGATGTTACACGGTGGTAGAGTTTCATTGCACCGGGCTTAATAACCAAAGTCAACAGACATTCCAACGTCGTAGCGACATGGTGGACCACAGAACCTGGTATGGGACGGGCGAGTCTTAGTAGTCCTTCTTAATGCCGATGTGCCCTCGCACAGGTTATCGCTGCAAGGCGTCAATCCGTGAGCTAGTCCAGGGAGCTGTATATCCCATTGGCAATGGGTGCCATTAATTAAGACCCTTTCGATAGGGGGCCTCCTCTATCGCCAGAGCGGTGTAAGCTCATCGGTCACGGGGCCATAGAATCCCTACATGTTGCTGATTTTGGGCAAAAGAGGGAATACCTCTCGAGCCAGGGACAGGGGCGGTAAACATAGAAGGGTGGAAGGACTCGGATCTTAGCATGCCTCACACTACCAGAATGTGTGATGGGATCGCTACCCTTACATAGGGCTAAGTTAATCGCCTGTGGGTAAAGTAACGCACCTGTGCAGAGTGTATTAGATTGTGGCTTGTCACTCCCTGATCTGGGAAAGATCTGCGAACGCGGCGGGAAAGGAGTCTATCGGAGATTCTAACAACCCGTGAAGTCTGATGACTAAATGTTTTAAGTAAAACTTGATGTTACAGATATTTTCCAAAATCATTGCTGAGACCTATTTGGAATCAGTAGTAGCTACAGTGCATGTCCACCTCACAATATCTATGAACTTGTTGAGTAACTCCTGTACTCATCCCTTGTACTTTAATCCCTTTAGAGTCCCTAGGAGGAGAACCCTGAGGACCACGAAGCAGATGCAAAGTTCTTCTACGAGAAGCCAGACTTACCAAGAGGAGCAAACGAAGGTGTCAATTATGCCATCACAGATGAAGATGAGCCTAAGGAAGAAGTGTCAGATCAGTAGTCATAGGATAGTCATTGCAATAGAAGTAACCTAGTCACGACAGTTGTGACCAAGGCTAGGATCACCAGATCGTAGTATCATAGTGGTACCCTGTCTTTCGGTACCAGTAATTTGAATCTTTTGGATCTTGTTCGAATGAGTTTGTAATGTACGAGTTTGTTGTTTATCTAGTGTTGGTTGGACCCGCTCTGCTCCTGTTGTACAACTCCGAGGGATATAAGGTTCATGAGATGATGTCTCATGGGTGTTATATCAATGACTGGCATACTATACCATGCAGTGGTATACTGGGTCACCGCAGTACAGCCTAAAAATAATGATTGTATGGTATGTGGAATTCACTCTTGGCCCAAAATTCACCCATGCGCATCATGTTTTTCATTAATACTCCCTCCGTCCTAAAATAAGTGTCTTAACTTTGTATTAGTTCTAGTACAAATTTGTACTAAGCTCAAGACACTTATTTTGAGACGGAGGGAGTAGGAAGCAGACCAAGTGCTCAATAATATGCACTCTGGTCTGTATACTTGTGTCGAGGGGTCAAATAAGCCCCTAGTCTCCTAATATGCATATCTAAGTCCCTGAACATGTTTAAGTATATCAGCTAGGTCCCAGCACCACCATCCCAACACCACTTGCAGGCAGCCGCCCGCAGAACCTCCGTCATCCTGATGTTGCCTGCCCTTCTCCGGGCGCACGCCCTCGTCTCCATGGTCCTGTTCGTCAGCAGGTCCGCAGGTTGGACTAGCAAAAGCCTCTGTCGCCGAAGGCTCATGTTACAATCCTATACCCAGCAGCTAGCACACACTAATCCATCACACACAAATACTCCTACTCTGGCGCACCCCGCGCGCGCACACACACATGCAGAATGAAGCAGTAGACACCCATCATTCATCCGGCACGCGCACACGAATAAGCAACATATACAGATACAATCACCGATATGAGAGGAGAAAGGGATGGGGGTGGGACTGCCACCTACGTGAGGGAGGGGAATGGGCCCCACTCCACGCAGAGCATCTACAGCCGCAACCTGTAAATTTGGGCCCTCAAATGTCCGCGGACACACCGGACGTGCCCGTGAAAAGTGACCGGACGGACCTCAAATTTTACCATTTGCAACCACAAACCATATTTCTAAAACAGCTAATACATGGAAACACATGCACATCGATCATCACGTCTGTGTTGGGCCGGTGGGGCTGTCAAAAAACACCGAAAATTGCTCATACGTAAGATTTTCACATATGTATTGGGCCGGCGGATTTCGGATGTTTATTCCCACCTCGCCGCGCGAGGAGCTACTCGACCGGCTTAAATAATTGGGTCGTCCAGAAGCGATAAGCTTCAGTCATCCTCGCACCGTTTGTTAAGGAGATAGATTGTCACTATGAATCTTCTGTGCTTATCATAGAGAAGATTCATAGTCATGGTCTATCTCCTTCACAAACGGAACATTGATGTTTGCACGGTTCTTTTTGAATCACAACGTGTCAAAAAAATTCGATGAACAAGGTAAAAATCTTTTTCATCGTAGTCAGGCTATCAACATATATGGACGAGACGAACTTGACACTTGGTGAACAATCATCAGTTGATGAAATGCAATCTAGTGTCAAGCTATCTCGTTCACACAACGATAATTGATCGATCTATGCAACAATAGAGAAGCTTGCCGCCATCCGCCGACGTGGCTAATTAAGCCGGTCAGCGTCCGCCTCGCGCGGCGAGGTGGAACTAAAAATTTTGGTGCAGAGATGAGAGAGGAAGGACCTTCGGGTGGCTGCAGGTGGGATCGCGATGACCTGGAGCGGGGTGTCCGGTCGCATCCGGACGCCCCACATATCGTCCCTATATTTGGTACCGATTTGAGAGGTGCCAGTCAGTCCGTACGTATAGGAGACTAGATGAGGGGTTCAATTGGGTAAACATTTTGTGAACGGCTACTGGCCGGGCAGAAGTTGCGGACATTTAGGGAGGAAACAGGGGCCGGCTGTAGATGCACTCACAACCCCCAGTCGGCAGCCTCCCCAAGCCAACAACGAACATGGGCATTTTCTCTTTTCCGAACAACAACATGGGCATTTTCTCTTTTCCCAACCGCAAACATCTTAATTCGATCTTTTTTCAAGCCTGTGTTGCTTGAGGTATTCTCCTCTAAATCACCTAATTTTATGCGATAAAACATTGTCATATTCATTGCATTTTTCGTCGGCTACAAATTTAAAAAGTCAAGTCAATTATTGCATAATCTAAAAAATGAATGTTTTCTATCTATTACATGAATATCATTACACTGTCACGCTTTGGATATACAACTAGGAGCGCGCGCGCGCACACACACAATCCGAAGGCTATGACAAATTCATCAATATAAATCACCACTTTTGGTTCAAAATCTCATACCACACGTATATTTGTATTTGTTAAATATATTTAGGTATTTTTTGTTTCCATTTTCATTTTAGTTTGGATGCATATGTTGACCGGCTATATAGACATGTTCTCAAATATGCATTATGTATATTTTGATTTTTAACTGCACACGTTACAGTAATAAATTAGATAGAGTACAACAACACACATACGTGCCAAAACTACCAAAAGACCGGGACATGGCAGGTGTTCAGGGAACCTTGCAAAAAAAAAAACCACATAAAAGAAATTATAATTAGGCCCCCCGAAGTCCCTGCAAACAACCAAATCTGAAACCATCGTCGAAGATGCACACCGAGGGAAGAGGCGGTGCACCAGCAAACCAAAATCCAAGCCAACGGCATAATCTTGTAGGCAAAGTGAACCAAAGACAAGGCATGCATAACATGTGCTTGACGATGTGGCGTGGCGGCCGAGAATTTTCCCCTGGCCGACATGGATCCAGATATGATGCATCCCGCCATTGTTGCCAGGGAAGAACACGACATCCACTGTCTTTGGGCCACTAACCTTGACTAGCATCAATTTGTCCCACTTGTCGGCGCCGCAAGGAGAGGCGACAACCGCTAGACACATAAAACATAAGGGCAACTCCAACACGGTTCACCAAAATGGACACATCAAATATTTGCGGACACGTCCGGACGTGTCCGTGGACAGTGGTAGGGGAGCCGGTCATCCAACCAAATGCTCTAAATGTCGCCCCGGGTACGGCCTCCTCCATTTGACGTGCATATGTACATTAATAGAAATTTGCATATGTATAACTAAATGCAAATATATGCAATCATAACCAAAAGGCACTGGATGTTCAACAAGTTTTTATATCCAACCAATCCCAAAGATGGTAGTTTGGCTATCCGTGAAAAAGATGACAAATTTTGCCTCCCAGTTTGGTTGTCCATGCCAAACTATTCACTCTTTGGCTGGCTCATATGAAGCGTCCACGTAGGGCTTCAACCTACAAGCATGATACACTTGCATAATCTTTGCCGCGTTGGGATCCAAATTCGACATCTTTATGGCCAGCATCTTGGCATCAACCTTCTTATTTTTTGAGCTTCTTCTTCTTGTCTTGCGCCTCCTTGAACATGTCACACCTCTCAGTCTTCTTTTCCTCATTAGCGTCATTGCACTTAACGCATGCCTCCTCCTTCTTCTCCATCATGTACTCAAACCTCGATGTCATCTTGGTCGCCACCCCTTTTCATTTATTCCATTTTCTCCCCTGGTTCCTAGCCATCCTTTTGGATGGAGCAAGGCCTCCTTTTGTTGGATCACCATCTCCATCTTCATTAGTGATGGCGACGATCTTGACGGAATTGGCAACGATGTTGAGCCACTTGGGGTGTGCATTAAATTTCAACCAACAATGCATGAAGATGAATTGCTTCGCCCCCGTCCTAAAGAAGAATGTGCATACACAGACGACCTAGAAAAAAGGGGCATGATCAACAAGTTGCATATCTGGCCAAATGATCAACACACAGAGCATATCCGGCCAAATCCAACACATGTTTCATATCCGGACAAATGACCAACACATACAGCATATCTAGCCAAATTCAACACATGTTGAATATCCTAACCAACACATAGAGTAAGAAAAAACTTACAAGCCCGGTGAGTGCCATGCCACTTGGCCACTGGATTTAAAATTGTTTGTAAAAGCCGCAATACTTGTTGGTGGCCTCTTGAGTGGTATACCATCGATGGGTGAGCAACTTCAAACTGCAATTACGGATCCCTTCCTTGCGATAGGGTTCATAGTGCTTTTGCTCATGGAACCAAGCATGCACCATTGCGAGAGGATTCAAACGATTCTGCCCATTTGCTCTAAGCCATGAATCAGATCAATGCTTGTGGCCAACAATGCATCAACCAATAGTTCATCATCTTTCATGTTGAATTTTTCTCCCCTCTTCTTCTTTGGGTCGACACCTGACGGCTAGAAGTCGTCCAGATCACCGCCCAGCTGTTGGTCGGTTTGCGTCTGTTGGTTGTCTGACATCTGGGTGCGGATCCGTTGGGTGTCCGGCTCTGGCTGGGAGTCATCCACCTACTTATCTTCGTGGCCGCCGTTTTCATGGATGATGTCCATCAGTGCCTCCTCCACATCCGTTGTCGTGCCCGGTTGAGACATTCCGGCACACAGAGACTGGGCACCGAAGGGCAAGGGAGACACGACCGACATTCGCGAACAGACAAGTATTGACGACTACGATTGAAGCTCTGTGAAGGTCTAGCCGGCTTTGAGCTCAATGTTGAATGGCACTTCATGGCCGACGATGATGGTGGACGCGAACTACTGCCGCAGACCGAGCTGTTCGGCGGTGTAGTAGTATGGAGGATGCAGTTGCAGCGGCTAGGGAGGTGATTGCATGACCGACACTAGCCAAGCGACACGCTTTGGCAGAGGAGGTGCTGGGTGACCGGCCGCCGCCACTTTTTTTTGAACAGAAGGATGACCCCCGGCCTCTTCATCTGGGCCATCCATGCGACATTTTATTAATTATTCACAAAGACCTTAAAAAGTAATACATCAGTAAGTCTGAAGCCACCATCTTGGCAACATCTATCGCTACTCCTAACCAGTTGATGAAGGGGTGCCGATTGTCCGAGCCGAATACCAAACAGACCTCGCACCAAAGCCTAACATCTAAAGCCAGAGGCCCCAACCAAGCTGCAATACCGGGTATGGGGTACACACCGGTCCGGCGCACTCTCAGCGAGCACCGCATATGCACGCTGCAAGGGCCATCACAACCGTCTTTCATCGATCCATCTTCAGAGCAGATACTGACGTATCAACCTTGCCAGGCCTCTCTGCCATCGATGCCACCACGACACCAGACATCGTCATCCTCCTGCGCGAGTTCATCTCCACACATCGAACGTCGAGTGTCCAGAGCGCCACGCCGCTGAGATCCACCGCCATCAATGTGTAGGATGAACCACCGCTGCACCAAAGATATCGTCCACTGGTCCCTCGAGCTCGTGTACACCTCTAAGAATGATGCCCCCAAGGAGGAAACGATACAAAAGCGCCGCTGTCATCTGATCTACTAATCCAGGGTTTTCCCCGGAGGTAGCACATAGTGGTCCGGAACTTCTCCATGGCGATGCCTTCAAGAAGGGAATGACACAGAAGAGCGTCGCCACCGCCGACCTTGGCAGCTGGCTGAGAGTAGGTTTTCACTCAGATCTGTTCGAAGAGCCTTGATGACCCACAAGTATAGGGGATCTATCGTAATCCTTTCGATAAGTAAGAGTGTCGAACCCAACGAGGAGCAAAAGGAAATGACAAGCGGTTTTCAGCAAGGTATTCTCTGCAAGCACTGGAATTATCGGTAACAGATAGTTGTGTGATAAGATAATTCGTAACGGGTAACAAGTAACAAAGTTACTAAGGTGCAGCAAGGTGGCCCAATCCTTTTTGTAGCAAAGTACAAGCCTGGACAAACTCTTATATAAAGCAAAGTGCTCCCGAGGACACATGGGAATTACTGTCAAGCTAGTTTTCATCATGCTCATATGATTCGCGTTCGTTACTTTGATAATTTGATATGTGGGTGGACCGGTGCTTGGGTGCTGCCCTTACTTGGACAAGCCTCCCACTTATGATTAACCCCTCTCGCAAGCATCCGTAACTATGAAAGAAGAATTAAGATAAATCTAACCATAGCATGAAACATATGGATCCAAATCAGCCCCTTACAAAGCAACATATAAACTAGGGTTTAAGCTTCTGTCACTTTAGCAACCCATCATCTACTTATTACTTCCCAATGCCTTCCCCTAGGCCCAAATCATGGTGAAGTGTCATGTAGTCGACGTTCACATAACACCACTAGAGGAAAGACAACATACATCTCATCAAAATATCGAACGAATACCAAATTCACATGATTACTTATAACAAGACTTCTCCCATGTCCTCAGGAACAAACATAACTACTCACAAAGCATATTCATGTTCATAATCAGAGGGGTATTGAATAGCATTAAGGATCTGAACATATGATCTTCCACCGCATAAACCAACTAGCATCAACTACAAGGAGTAATCAACACTACTAGCAACCCACAGGTACCAATCTGAGGTTTTGAGACAAAGATCGGATACAAGAGATGAACTAGGGTTTGAGAAGAGATGGTGCTGGTGAAGATCTTGATGGAGATTGACCCCCTCTCGATGAGAGGATCGTTGGTGATGACGATGGCTTCGATTTCCCCCTCCCGGAGGGAAGTTTCTCCGGCAGAACAGCTCCGCCAGAGCCCTAGATTGGTTCTGCCCATGTTCCGCCTCGAGACGGCGACGCTTCGTCCTGAAAGCTTCCTCTTGATTTTTTCCAGGTCAAAACACATCATATAGCAGAAGATGGGCGTCGGGGGCCTGTCAGGTGGCCCACAAGGTAGGGAGGCGCACCCAGGGGGTAGGGCGCGCCCCCCACCCTTGTGGATGCCTAGTGGGTCCCCTCAGGTGCTTTCTTCGCCCAATATTTTTTATATATTCCAAAATAATTCTTCGTGAAGTTTCAGGACTTTTGGAGTTGTGCAGAATAGGTCTCTTAGATTTGCTCCTTTTCCTGTCCAGAATTCCAGCTGCTAGCATTCTCCCTCTTCATGTAAACCTTGTAAAATAAGAGAGAAAAGGCATAAGTATTGTGCTAGAATGTGTAATAACAGCCCATAATGCAATAAATATCAATATACAAGCATAATGCAAAATGGACGTATCAACTCTCCCAAGCTTAGACCCCGCTTGTCCTCAAGCGAAAGCCGAAATCAAAAAATATGTCCACATGTTTAGAGATAGAGGTGTCGATAAAATAAAATATGGACATGAGGGCATCATGATCATCTTTAGAACAACAACATATATTGTCATATAATTTCTTATGCCAAAGTAACAATTCGTTCACAAGGTAAAGTATGAATCAGAAACTTCATTGAAAACTAACAAACTATGATCCCAGTCATTGAAGCAATTGCAATTTATCATAACATCGAAAAGAGTCAATACAAGAGCTTTTCAGCAAGTCCACATACTCAACTATCATTTAGTCTTTCACAATTGCTAACACTCACACGATATTTATGGGTTCAAAGCCTCAGTCGGACACAGAGAAAGATAGGGGCTTATAGTTTCGCCTCCCAACCTTTTACCTCAAGGGTAATGTCAACAATAATAGTTTATGATAACCTACATCCGAGTGGATATATATATATCTGGATCTTTCTCCAACACATAGTGCTTGCCAAAAGAAAAAGTGTAAAAAGGAAAGGTGAAGATCACCATGACTCTTGTATAAGGGTAGAAGATAAAAGTAAAAGATAGGCCCTTCGCAGAGGGAAGCAGAGGTTGTCATGCACTTTTATGGTTGGATGCACAAAATCTTAATGCAGAAGAACGTCACTTTATATTGCCGCTTGTGATAAAGAACTTTATTATGCAGTCCGTTGCTTTTATTTCTTCCATATCACAAGTTCGTATAAAGCTTATTTTCTTCACACTAATAGATCATACATATTTAGGGAGCAATTTTTATTGCTTGCACCGATGACAACTTACTTGAAGGATCTTACTCAATCCATAGGTAGGTATGGTGGACTCTCATGGCAAAACTGGTTTAAGGGATGTTTGGATGCACAAGTAGTATCTCTACTTGGTGCAAAGGATTTGGCTAGCATAAGAGGGAAAAGCAAGCTCAACATGTTGGAGGATCCAAGACACTATAACTTCTATTCGGATATAAGAGAACATAACCCATTATGTTGTCTTCCTTGTCCAATGTCAACTTTTTAGTATGTCATATTTTAATGAGTGCTCACAATTACAAAAGATGTCCAAGATAGTATATTTATATGTGAAACCTCTCTTTCTTTATTACTTCCTATTAATTGCAACAATGACCAAAACTATGTTTGTCAACTCTCAACAACTTTTATTCATCATACTCTTTATGTGTGAAGTCATCACTCTCCATAAGATCATTATACGATCTTTTTATTTCTTTTTATTCTTTATTTTATTTTATTCCCTCAAGATCATAGCAAGAAAGCAAAGCCCTCAACTCAAAACTACTCTTTATTATATATAACTCACGGACTCGATTACATAGATATATCAAAACAAAACTCAAAGCTAGATCATACTAAAAACTTTAGTCTACTAGATCAAGATATAACCAAAAGGATCGAACTAAGAAAAATGATAAAAGTAAAGGTGTGATGGTGATACGATACCGGGGCACCTCCCCCAAGCTTGGCAGTTGCCAAGGGGAGTGCCCATACCCATGTATTTAGATCTCTTCCTTCGGAGGTGGTGATGATGGAGTTGTTGATGTATCTGTCAGCTTTATTAAGGCACCTTTCAGGACTTGCAATTCTTGGAGCACATGTTGGAGCATATTAGCATTCTTCTGGATTTCCTCCAAAAGATGCTTGTTTTCAGGCCACCAAGAACCTTTTCCTGCATTGCTTTTACTTGGACGGGATATGTCCCAATTGGAAGGTATATGCGTACGTGGGGTGTTCTCCACTCCGTAATTATGAACCAAATTATGAAAGTTGTTCCGATGTAACCTGTGTAAGGGCCTCCTAGGAGGAAGCCCTTCTCGAACCTCTTGGTCTTCATGGTTGTTTGTAGTACCTATTGCTTCATGGGGATTTGGAATAGTGGAGATGCCCGTCAGAGTACCTCTTTCCGATGCCGGAGGCTGTTCCTCAAGCGAATCTCCTTCATCCTCCTCCATCGTGGCTCCCTCAGCATTCTCCCTTCTAAGTTCCATCTGCATCAACCAATCATCGCCATCCATGTTGTTGGAGGAGGAGGATGACATGATGCCTGGCCTTGAAAACTCTAGAAGAAAACAGCCCAAAACGAAAATAGGGGATTTTGCCGTGGTACGGCGGTCAAAACCTTCGGGAGATTATATAATGAATTTTTACCGACCAAAAGAAGTATTGTGCAAGAAAACGGAGTCCGGAGGGCACACGAGGTGGCGGCAAGGGTGGGGGGCGCGCCCAGGGGGGTAGGGCGCGCCTCCCTGCCTTGCCGCTTCATCATGCACTTTCCGGACTACTTTTAATTTTCCTAATTTTTTTAATATTCCAAAACGGAGAAAAAATGCCATTAGAACAGTTTTGGAGTCGGTTTACTTACCGTACCACATACCTATTCCTTTTCGTAGTCTGAAACGTTCTGGAAAGTGTCCCTTATGTACTCCTCCGGTGTCACGGTATTAATAATATTTGTCTCAACATTTATGGGAGTACCTGAAATATAATGTTTGATTCTTTGACTGTTTACCACCTTCGGGTTGGTGCCTTCGGCATTGTTGATCTTGATGGCACCGGAACGATAGACCTCCTCGATAATGTAAGGACCTTCCCATTTAGAGAGAAGCTTTCCTGCAAAAAATCTTAAACGAGAGTTGTATAGCAAAACATGATCACCTACATTAAACTCACGCTTTTGTCATGCCATCTTTTAACTTTTTCTTTAAACAACTTGGCATTCTCATAGGCTTGGGTTCTCCATTCATCAAGCGAGCTAATGTCAAATAACCTCTTTTCACCGGCAAGTTTGAAATCATAGTTGAGCTCTTTAATAGCCCAATAAGCTTTATGTTCTAGTTCAAGAGGTAAGTGACATGCTTTTCCATAAACCATTTTATATGGAGACATACCCATAGGGTTTTTATAAGCAGTTCTATAAGCCCATAATGCTTCATCAAGTTCCTTAGACCAATTCTTTCTAGATCTATTAACAGTCTTTTGCAAAATCAATTTAATCTCTATATTGCTCAATTCTACTTGACCACTAGACTGAGGGTGATATGGAGATGCAATTCTATGGTTGACATCATATTTAGCAAGCATTTTACGAAAAACACCATGAATAAAATGTGAACCACCATCGGTCATTAAATATCTAGGGACTCCAAACCTCGGAAAAATAACTTCTTTAAGCATCTTAATAGAAGTGTTATGATCAACACTACTAGTTGGAATAGCTTCTACCCACTTAGTAACGTAATCAACAGCAACTAAAATATGTGTATACCCATTAGAGGAAGGAAAAGGTCCCATATAATCAAAACCCCAAACATCAAATGGTTCAATAACAAGTGAATAATTCATAGGCATTTCCTGACGTCTACTAATATTGCCAATTCTTTGACATTCATCACAAGACAAAACAAACTTACGGGCATCCTTGAAGAGAGTAGGCCAATAAAAACCAGATTGCAATACCTTGTGTGCAGTTCTATCTCCAGCATGGTGTCCTCCGTAAGCTTCGGAGTGGCACTTGCGTAGGATATGTTCCTGTTCATGCTCAGGTACACAACATCTAATAACACCATCTACTCCTTCTTTATAAAGGTGTGGGTCATCCCAAAAGTAATGTCTTAAATCATAGAAAAACTTTTTCTTTTGCTGGTATGTGAAACTAGGTGGTATAAATTTAGCAACAATGTAATTAGCATAATCAGCATACCATGGAGTATTACGAGAAGCATTTATGACAGCTAATTGCTCATCAGGAAAGCTATCATCAATAGGCAGTGGGTCATCAGGAACATTTTCTAACCTAGACAAGTTGTCTGCAACGGGGTTCTCAGCTCCCTTTCTATCAATAATATGCAAATCAAATTCTTGCAGTAAGAGAACCCATCTAATAAGTCTAGGTTTAGCATCTTTCTTTTCCATAAGATATTTAATAGCATCATGATCAGTGTGAACAGTTACTTTGGAATCAATAATATAAGATCTGAACTTATCACAAGCAAATACAATTGCTAAAAATTCTTTTTCAGTAGTAGCATAATTTCTCTGGGCACTGTCTAGAGTTTTACTAGCATAATGAATAACATTCAATTTCTTATCAACTCTTTGTCCTAGAACAGCACCAATAGCATAATCACTAGCATCACACATAATTTCAAAGGGTAAATTCCAATCAGGCGGTTGAACAATAGGTGCAGAAATCAAGGCTTTCTTAAGTATTTCAAATGCTTCTACACAATCATCATAAAAAATAAAAGGAACATCTTTTTGCAAGAGATTAGTGAGAGGCCTAGAAATTTTAGAGAAGTCTTTAATAAACCTCCTATAGAAATCGACATGACCAAGGAAACTTCTTATACGTTTGATATCTTTAGGACACAGCATCTTTTCAATAGCATCTACTTTAGCTTTATCAACTTCAATACCTCTTTCAGAAATTTTATGCCCCAAGACAATGCCTTCATTAACCATAAAGTGGCACTTCTCCCAATTCAAGACAAGATTAGTTTCTTCACATCTCTGCAAAACTCGATCAAGGTTGCTTAAGCAATCATCAAAAGAAGTTCCGTAAACGGAGAAATCATCCATGAAAACCTCAACAATCTTTTTCATAAATGTCAGAGAATATAGCAGTCATACATCTTTGAAAGGTAGCAGGTGCATTGCATAAACCAAAAGGCATACGTCTATAAGCAAAGGTACCAAAAGGGCAAGTAAAAATGGTCTTTTCTTGGTCCTCTTTTGACACAGGTATTTGAGAGAAACCAGAATAACCATCTAGAAAGCAAAAATGTGTATGTTTGGATAGTATTTCTAGCATTTGATCAATAAAAGGTAGAGGGAAATGATCTTTTCGAGTAGCTTTGTTTAATTTGCGAAAATCAATTACCATTCTATAACCTGTAACAATTCTTTGTGGAATCAATTCAGTCTTATCATTAGGAACAACAGTAATACCTCCCTTCTTAGGGACACAATGAACAGGACTTACCATCTACTATCAGCAATAGGATAAATTATACCTGCCTCCAGAAGTTTTAGTATTTCATTTCTTACCACTTCCTTCATCTTAGGATTTAACCGTCGTTGGTGATCAACAACTGGTTTAGCATTAGGCTCCATATTAATTTTGTGCTGACATAGAGTGGGACTAATGCCCTTAAGATCATCAAGAGTATATCCAATAGTGGCATGGTGCTTCTTTAGAGTTTTCAATAGTTTCTTTTCTTCATGCTCTGAAAGGTTAGCACTAATAATAACAGGATATATCTTCTTTTAATCAAGATAAGCATATTTCAAAGTATCAGGTAATTGTTTAAGCTCAAACACGGGATCACCATTGGGTGGAGGAGGATCTCCAAGGATTTTAACAGGCAAATTGTGTTTCAAAACAGGCATTTGGTTAAAGAATATTTCATCTAACTCCTTTCTTTCACTCATAAACATATCATTTGCATGATCTAGCAAATACTGTTCTAAAGGATCAGTAGGAGGCACGGCAATAGAAGCAAGACCAATGATTTCATCCTTACTAGGAAATTCTTTATCATGGGGTTGTCTACGAAATTTAGAGAAATTAAAATCATGAGACACATCCCCAAAACTTACAGTAACAA
Organism: Thinopyrum elongatum; assembly: GCA_011799875.1. NCBI lineage: Eukaryota > Viridiplantae > Streptophyta > Magnoliopsida > Poales > Poaceae > Thinopyrum > Thinopyrum elongatum. Next base: position 530,465,759 of record CM022301.1, on the reverse strand, counting down.
TTTCTTTCTCACAGTCTATCCTAGCATTAACAGTATTCAAGAAAGTCTACCAAATATAATGGGACAAAAATCATCTTGTGGGGAACCAAGAACAAGAAAATCAGTAGGGTATTTTATTTTCCCACACAAGACTTCAACATCTCTAACAATCCCAATTGGTGATATAGTATCTCTATTGGCAAGCTTAATAGTAACATCAATATCTTCTATCTCAGCAGGTGCAATATCATTCATAATTTCTTGATATAAGGTATAAGGAATTGCACTCACACTAGCACCCACATCACATAAATCATGATAACAATGATCTCCTATTTTAACAGAAACAACAGGCATGCCAACAACGGGTCTATGTTTATCTTTAATATCAGGTTTAGCAATTCTAGCAGCTTCATCACAGAAATAAATAACATGCCCATCAATATTATCGACCAAGAGATCTTTAACCATAGCAATACTAGGTTCAACTTTAATTTGTTCAGGGGGTGTAGGTGTTCCAGTATTACTCTTACGAACCACAACTGAAGCTTTAGCATGATCCTTTATTCTAATAGGGAAAGGTGGTTTCTCAATATAAGCAGTAGGAACAATAGGATCAACATTATAAGTAATGGTTTCTTCTTCAACTTTAATAGGTTCTACTACTTTTACTTCAATGGGAGGATGATATTTAAACCACTTCTCCTTAGGGAGATCAACATGAGTAGCAAATGATTCACAAAAGGAAGCTACTATCTCAGAGTCAAGTCCATATTTAGTGCTAAATTCATGAAAAGCATCGGTACAAGAAGTATCGAGCATTGATTGATCATTACGAGAAAGCCGAGCATAAAAATTCTGAATAATAATTTCCCTTGAGAGCTCATGATTGGGGCATGAATATAACATTGACTTAAGCCTCCCCCAAGCTTGAGCAATACTTTCTCCTTCATGAGGCAAAAAATTATAAATATAATTCTGATCACGATGAACCAGATGCATAGGATAAAACTTCTGATGAAATTCTAATTTCAATCGGTTGTAGTTCCATGATCCAATATCATCACATAGCCTATACCATGTCAATGCCTTTCCCTTCAAAGATAAAGGGAAGACCTTCTTCTTGACATCATCCTCGGTCAAACCTGCAAGCTTAAATAATCCACAAACTTCATCCACATAGATTAGGTGCATATCAGGATGTAAAGTTCCATCTCCTGCATAAGGATTAGCTAGCAGTTTCTCTATCATACCCGAAGGAATTTCATAATAAATATTTTCAGTAGGTGCAGTAGGTTGAGGAGAAACTCTTTGCTCTTCCGGTCGAGGTGAAGATACCCCGAACAAGCCCCTCAAAGGATTATTTTCCATAGTGACAAGTGACAGTAAATTTCAGCACACTATATAAATGTTTCCTTACCAAAGGCGCTTCACTCGCCGGCAACGGCGCCAGAAAAGAGTCTTGATGACCCACAAGTATAGGGGATCTATCATAGTCCTTTCGATAAGTAAGAGTGTCGAACCCAACGAGGAGCAGAAGGAAATGACAAGCGATTTTCAGCAAGGTATTCTCTACAAGCACTGGAATTATCGGTAACAAATAGTTGTGTGATAAGATAATTCGTACCGGGTAACAAGTAACAAAGTAACTAAGGTGCAGCAAGGTGGCCCAATCCTTTTTGTAGCAAAGGACAAGCCTGGACAAACTCTTATATAAAGCAAAGTGCTCCCGAGGACACATGGGAATTACTGTCAAGCTAGTTTTCATCATGCTCATATGATTCATGTTCGTTACTTTGATAATTTGATATGTGGGTGGACCGGTGCTTGGGTGCTGCCCTTACTTGGACAAGCCTCCCACTTTTGATTAACCCCTCTCGCAAGCATCTGCAACTACGAAAGAAGAATTAAGATAAATCTAACCATAGCATGAAACATATGGATCCAAATCAGCCCCTTACAAAGCAACGTATAAACTAGGGTTTAAGCTTCTGTCACTCTAGCAACCCATCATCTACTTATTACTTCCCAATGCCTTCCCCTAGGCCCAAATCATGGTGAAGTGTCATGTAGTCAACGTTCACATAACACCACTAGAGGAAAGACAACATACATCTCATCAAAATATCGAACGAATACCAAATTCACATGATTACTTATAACAAGACTTTTCCCATGTCCTCAGGAACAAACGTAACTACTCACAAAGCATATTCATGTTCATAATCAGAGGGGTATTGAATAGCATTAAGGATCTGAACATATGATCTTCCACCGAATAAACCAACTAGCATCAACTACAAGGAGTAATCAACACTACTAGCAACCCACAGGCACCAATCTGAGGTTTTGAGACAAAGATCGGATATAAGAGATGAACTAGGGTTTGAGAGGAGATGGTGCTAGTGAAGATGTTGATGGAGATTGACCCCCTCTCGAGGAGAGGATCGTTGGTGATGACGATGGCTTTGATTTCCCCCTCCCGGAGGGAAGTTTCTTCGGCAGAACAGCTCCGCCGGAGCCCTAGATTGGTTCTGCCCAGGTTCCGCCTCGAGAAAGTGGTGCTTCGTCCCGAAAGCTTCCTCTTGATTTTTTCCAGGTCAAAACACATCATATAGCAGAAGATGGGCATCGGGGGCCTGCCATGTGGCCCACAAGGTAGGGAGGCGCGCCCCCCACCCTTGTGGCTGCCTGGTGGGTCCCCTCAGGTGCTTTCTTCGCCCAATATTTTTTACATAATCCAAAATAATTCTCCGTGAAGTTTCAGGACTTTTGGAGTTGTGCAGAATAGGTCTCCCAGATTTGCTCCTTTTCCAGTCCAGAATTCCAGCTGCCGGCATTCTCCCTCTTCATGTAAACCTTGTAAAATAAGAGAGAAAAGGCATAAGTATTGTGCTAGAATGTGTAATAACAGCCCATAATGCAATAAATATCAATATAAAAGCATGATGCAAAATGGACGTATCAAGCCTCCAACAAGCATTGATACGTCTCCGTCGTATCTACTTTTCCTAACGCTTTTCCTCTTGTTTTGGACTCTAATTTGCATGATTTCAATGAAACTAACCCGGACTGACGCTGTTTTCAGCAGAACTACCATGGTGTTGTTTTTGTGCAGAAATAAAGTTCTCGGAATGGAACGAAACTTTTTGGAGAATTTTTATACAATAAAAGAAAAATACTGGAGCCAAGAACCACCGAAGGGGGGCCCTTGGGTGAGCATAACCCACCAGGGCGCGCCCCCCCTCTAGGCGCGCCCAGGTGGGTTGTCCCCACCTGGTGGCCCCGCAGACCCTGATTCCAACTCTATAAAATTCTATTTTTGGATAAAAAAACCGGGGAGAAAGAATTATCATGTTTCACGAGACGGAGCCGCCGCCACCTCCTGTTCTTCATCGGGAGGCCAGATCTGGAGTCCGTTTGGGGCTCCGAAGAGGGGGATATTCGATCTTCGTCATCACCAACCCTTCTCCATCACCAATTCCATGATGCCCCCCACCGGGAGTGAGTAATTCCTTCGTAGGCTCGCTGGTCGGTGAGGAGTTGGATGAGATTCATCATGTAATAGAGTTAGTTTTGTTAGGGCTTGATCTCTAGTATCCATTAGGTTCTGATATTGATGTTGCTATGACTTTGCCATGCTTAATGCTTGTCACTTTGGGCCCGGGTGCCATGATTACTGATCTGAACCGTTTATGTTATCACCATTACATCTATGTTCTAGATCCGATCTTGCAAGTTATAGTCACCTATTACGTGTTATGATCCGTAAAACCCGGAGTGACAGTATTCGGGATACTTTCCGGTGATGACCCTAGTTTGAGGAGTTCATGTATTCACTATGTGTTAATGCTTTGTTCCGGTTCTCTATTAAAAGGAGGCCTTAATATCTCTTAGTTTCCTTATGGACCCTGCTGCCACGGGAGGGTAGGACAAAAGATGTCATCCAAGTTCTTTCCATAAGCACATATGACTATTTACGGAATACATGCCTACATTATATTTATGAACTGGAGCTAGTTCTGTATCGCCCTAGGTTATGACTATTATATGATGAATATCATCCAACGAATTCACCGATCCAATGCCTACGAATATTCACATATTGTTTCTGCTAAGTTACTATTGCTATTGCTGCTGTCACACCTGCTATAAAACCATTGCCATCACTGTTACCGTTACTATTACTGTTACCACTGCAATCAAAATTATCATATTACTGTGCTACTGATCATATTGCTGCAGATAACTAATCTCCAGGTGTGGTTGAATTGACAACTCAGCTGCTAATACTTGCAAATATTCTTTGGCTCCCCTTGCGTCGAATCAATAAATTTGGATTGAATACTCTACCCTCGAAAACTGTTGCAATCCCCTATACTTGTGGGTTATCAAGACCTTTTTCTGGCGTCGTTGCCGGGGAGCATAGCTATATTTGTTGAGTCACTTGGGATTATTATCTATTTATCACTATGAAGAATCTTGATAACCCAGAAGTATAGGGGATCGCAACAGTTTTGGAGGGTAGAGTATTCAGCCCAAATTTATTGATTCGACACAAGGGGAGCCAAAGAATATTTGCAAGTATTAGCAGCTGAGTTGTCAATTCAACCACACCTGGAGATTAATTATCTGCAGCAAAGTGATCAGTAGCAAAGTAGTATGATAGTTTTGATAGTAGTAGCAACATCAATAGTAACGGTAACAGTGATATCAATGATTTTGTAGCAAGTGTAATAGTAACAACAGCAGTAGTAACTTAGCAGAAACAATATAAGAGAAATTCGTAGGCATTGGATCGGTGAATTCGTTGGATGATATTCATCATATAATAGTCATAACCTAGGGCGATACGGCACTAGCTCCAGTTCATAAATATAATGTAGGCATGTATTCCGTAAATAGTCATACGTGCTTATGGAAAGAACTTGCATGACATCTTTTGTCCTACCCTCCCGTGGCAGCGGGGTCCTATTGGAAACTAAGGGATATTAAGGCCTCGTTTTAATAGAGAACCGGAACAAAGCATTAACACATAGTGAATACATGAACTCCTCAAACTACGATCATCACCGGGAAGTGTCCCGACTATTGTCACTCCGGGGTTGCTGGATCATAACATGTAGTAGGTGACTATAACTTGCAATATCAGATCTAGAACATAGATATAATGGTGATAACATAAACGGCTGAGATCTAAAATCATGGCACCCGGGCCCAAAGTAACAAGCATTAAGCATGGCAAAGTCATAGCAACATCAATCTCAGAACATAATGGATACTAGGGATCAAGCCCTAACAAAACTAACTCGATTACATGATGAATCTCATCCAACTCCTCACCGACCAGTGAGCCTATGAAGGAATTACTCACTCCCGGTGGGGAGCATCATGGAATTGGCGATGGAGAAGGGTTGGTGATGACGAAGATCGAAGATCCCCCTCTCCGGAGCCCCAAACGGACTCCAGATCTGGCCTCCCGATGAAGAAAGTGAGGTGGCGGTAGCTCCTTCTCGTGAAACATGATAATTCTTTTTTCCTGATTTTTTCTCCAAATATGTGATTTTATAATATCAAGGTTGGAGTCTGCGGGGCCACCAGGTGGGGACAACCCACCTGGGCGTGCCTGGAGGGGGGGCGCGCCCTGGTGGGTTGTGCCCACCCAGGTGCCCCCCTCTCGTGGTTCTTGGCTCCAGAAATTATCTTTATTTGTATAAAAATTCCTCGCAAAGTTTCGTTCCAATCCGAGAACTTTTATTTCTGCACAAAAACAACACCATGGTAGTTCTGCTGAAAACATCATCAGTCTGGGTTAGTTTCATTCAAATCATGCAAATTAGAGTCCAAAACAAGAGGAAAAGCGTTAGGAAAAGTAGATACGACGGAGACGTATCAACTCCCCCAAGCTTAAACCTTTGCTTGTCCTCAAGCAATTCAGTTGATAAACTGAAAGTGAAAAAGAAAAACTTTTACGAACTCTTTTGCTCTTGTTTACATAAATAAGCTTAAGTAGCACCCAGGTTTTTAGCCAAGATTATAACTAACCATGTCGACAATAACTCGTAAAAATTATATTAACTCATATCAATGACATAATCAGCTAGCGAGCAATAATAAGATATCTCAAACAACAACATGTTATCAAAACAACCATGATATAATATGACAATAGTGGTATCTTGCTAGCCCTTTCTGAGACCGCAAAACATAAATGCAGAGCACCTCCAAAGTTCAAGCTGCGACTAAACATTGTAATTCATGGTAGAAAAGATCCAGTCATGATGCACCCAACATTAGCTACACACAATGCATGAGGATGACAATAGTGCTCTCAGGTTCTGGCGCTTATTTGAGAAGGTGATGACACAACATAAAAGTAAATAGATAGTCCCTTCGCAGAGGGAAGCCGTGATTTGCAGCGGTGCCAGAGCTCAAGTTTTTAAAACAAAGGTAAATGAAATTTTGAGAAATGCACCCTTCTTGTTTACTTCGCGACCATTAGTTATCGGTATCTTCCATGCGAAACACATTAGTGGCGGTTCCCAAGCGATAAAAGTAAAGGTTTACTCCCCCTCGACCAACAATCACACTCCACAGCTTGTCCAAAACAACGGGTGCCGTCCATACCAACAACAGTCCTGGGGGAGTTTTGTTTAATTATTTGCAATTTGAATTCGGGACTGGGAATCCCTATTACCGCCCCTCTCGTGCAAGGACGAGTGAATAAACACTCATCATGAGAATAATCCGCTTAGCATGGAAGATACTGACTACCTCCTGTCACTCTATGAACAATCCAGGCACACAAAAAGGGATATTTATTTGAAGTTTTTAGAGGTGGCACATGCAAATTTACTTAGGATGGCAGGGTAATACCGCATATAGGTAGGTATGGTGGACCCATCTGGAATAACTTGGGTTTCAGGTTTTTGATGCACAAGCAGAATTCCCGCTTAGTACAGGTGAAGGCTAGCAAATAGGTTGAGAAGCGGCCAACTAGAGAGCGAAAACGGTCATGAACATGCATTATGCATAAGTAACATTGGATACTAGCATGAGTAGGATATGAACACCATGAACATAAATATCATAGAGGCTATGTTGGTTTTGATTCAACTACATGCATGAACATGTGCCAAGTCAAGCCACTCCAACATTCAGAGGAGGATACCATATCATCATACTACATAACAATCATTTTAACGCAATGTTGACATCCAAGATAAATCATTATCCACTCCTAGCTACTTAAGCATGGCATGAGAAACTATAATCTCTAATTGTCATTGCAAACATGTTCGATCATAATAGGCTGAATCATGGATACTAGGTTAAACATATTTACAAAAACAGAACAAGTTGAGTTCATACCCGTTTCTCTCTGCCACAGCCAGTTCATCAAATATCGTCATTATTGCCTTTCACTTGCACGATCGAACGATTTGAAAATAATAATAGTACAAGAGTGCCATGGACTAAGCTGGAATTTGAAAACATTTCATTCGAAGGGAGAAGACAAAGTAATATGGGCTCTTTGTTAGATCAACAATAATGCATAAGAGAGCCACTCAACATTTTCATCGTGGTCTTCTCCTCGGTATGACAAGAAATTCAGAGAAACACACTGAAATATTTTTGGAGTTTTTGGTTTTTCTTGAGCATGCAAATAAAAGGGAAAGCAAAAACGAGAAAAACTATTTACACGGGAAAGCTCCCGACAAGCAAAAGAAGAACAAGGAAATCTTTTTGGATTTTCTTTTTAAATACTACAACTAACTACACTAGAAAGAAAAAATAAAAAAGAAGCAGGAAATATTTTTGTATTTTCTCAAAGTTTTTCAAACACACAAAAAGAAGGCGAGAAAATAAATCTAGCATGGATAATACAATGAAAGAGTGTGGACACCGACAACTGGAATGAAATGTGTGAACATGAATATAATGTCGGTGGAAATATGTACTCCCCCAAGCTTAGGCTTTTGGCCTAACTTGGTAATCAGTCAATAGCCTGCATAATTGTAACACCCCCTGTATTAAGCTACAGTGATCACCCTTTTGATGAGGCCATGTCATCATGATTAATAGTGCATAATCATCATTAGCATCATATTGCATTTCAACTCCTAAGCCAAATTCAAATTTAAATGAAAGTGGAATATAAAAGTTGTCCAACATAGAAACTAAAATGTCAGATAAGTAACAAATATTCCAGAGGCTATTCTAAAATTGAAACCAACATCTTTGGAATTGGATAAGTGACTCGAACAACCTCAAACAGTGGATAAGGATAATATTTAATAACCATTTATTAAATCTGAAATAAGTATGGAATTATGTTTTGTCCAAACTAATTTTAGGTGTTAGGGAATAATGCACTGGTATTTATGAAATAGGTCACACTTTTTACAAAAGCCATTTGGGGCCTAAACATTTGACAGTGGAGAAAAGAGAATAAAGAAAAGGAAAAAGAAACAGAAAGGATAAGGATAGAAGCCCCCCCCCCGACTGGGCCTCGGCCCACAAGCCACCGGGCCGCCAGGCCGGCCCAGCCGCGCCTACATAGCCACCCCCCACCCGAAACCCTAGCCCTACCCCCGCATCCCCCTCCCCTCTTTCCCCCTCCTCTCCCCCCCCCATCTGGATCGGGATCCCCCCATCCCCCCGTCGCGCCCCGTCGCCGACCCTCTCCCGACTCCCGCCCCCTCGCCGCCTCCCCCTCGTCAGCCCCCACCTCCCGATCCAGATCGGGATCGGGATCGTGGGAACGACCCCGTCGCCCTCGTCGCTGCGACGACCGCGCCGCCTCGCCGTCGCCGTGGACGCCGCCGCCCGGAGCCCGCTCTCCCTCGCCGCCTGCCTCCCCATCGCCGTCTTCCCGTCGACCACCCCGACCCCCGCTGCCCCATCCCTAGGATCACGGTGAGGCCTCGGGCCTCTCCCCCCTCTCTCCTCTCCCGCACCTCGCCGCGCGCACGCGCCCCCGTGCCGCCGCTCCGCCGCTCTCGCCTCTCTCGCCTCGCCCGCGCACCGCAGCCTCGCCTCTCTCTCCTCACTCCCCCCGCCGCGTCCTCCCCTGCCCTCGCTCGTCAGCTCGCCGTCTCTCTCCCTCCCCACCTCCGCTCGCCCCCCTACCCCTCCACCCCCCTCTCCCCCCTCCGCCTCCCTCTCCCCCCCCCGCCCCTCCCCCCGCTGCTCCCCGTCCCTCCTCCTCCCCTCTCCTGCCCCTCTCCCACCTCTCCCCACCGTCGCGGTCCCCTTCTCCCTCGCCGCTCCCTCCCCCCCGTAGACCCCCCCGGGCCACTGCCCAGTGGGGCCCGAACCCTGTGACGCTGACGAATGGGGCCACGGCCCAGAAACAGTTTTAAGAAAATAGAATAAAATAATAATAAATAATTAAATAATTTAATTAATTAGTTAATTAATAGTTAATTACTCTGATTAGGTTAACTAATTAACTAATTATGTTTAATTAATCAGTAATTAAATTAATTAAACCTAATTAACCTAACAGCCTATGACAGGTGGGACCCACCCTGTCAGGTGGCTGCTGACGTCAGCATGATGTCATGCTGACGTCATCAATCACTGTTTCGGATAATGTTGAATTAAATAATTAATTAAAATGTCAGAAATTAATAAAACTTTAGAAAATCATATCTTTTGAACCGTAACTCCGATGAAAATATTTTATACATGAACTTGCTCAGAACGACGATACGAACCCAATACATCCTCCGTATTCCCGTCAGATGCCCGCAGCTATGAGAACGTTGAACAATTAGACCGATTTCGTAAATGAATAGTGTCCAACCCTAATTAAATAAATCTGAATAAATTCCTAATAACTAAATCGCTTAGTTAGGCTGTATATTCACCCTGGCCCTGCGTTTAGACATGTCATGCATCCCTGTTGCATTATTGCCGTGTGTTTACTGTTTCTTCCCCCTCTTTCTCTTCGGTAGACTACGAGACCGACACAGCTGCTGGTGCCCCGACCGACTACGTTGTTGACGACCCCTACTTGCCAGAGCACCAGGCAGCCCCCCCTTGATCACCAGATATCGCCTATTCTTCTCTATACTGCTTGCATTAGAGTAGTGTAGCCTGTTACTGCTTTCGGTTAATCCTATTCTGCTGCATAGCCTGTCATTGTTGCAACTGTTGTTGATACCTTACCTGCAATCCTAAATGCCTAGTGTAGGATGCTAGTTTGTCATCATTGGCCCTGCATTCTTGTCAGTCTGCCTTGCTATACTATCGGGCCGTGATCACTCGGGAGGTGATCACGGGTGTATACTATACATATATACATACTATACAGATGGTGACTAAAGTCGGGTCGGCTCGAAGAGTACCCGCGAGTGATTCACGGATTGGGGGCTGAAAGGACCTTTGTCCCAACGGCCCTTTGTGTGATCTTTGTGGCGGAGCGACAGGGCAGGTTGAGACCACCTAGGAGACAGGTGGGCCAGGCCCTGGTCGGCGTTCGCGTTTACTTCATAATAACACGTTTAACGAGATTGGATATTTGATCTGAGTCTGGCCACTAGCCTATACGCACTAACCAACTACGCGGGAGTAGTTATGGTATCCCGCGTCGTGGTATCAGCTAAGCTCTTGACGTCAGCGACTGAGCGGCGCGCGCCGTGTTGGACCGCGATAGTAACCGCCGTGATCGTGTGGGTTGCTAGGTCTGCTCGCGCCCGCGTACGCAACGTGCAGAGCGCACTGGGCGATGGGCCCAGACCAGAGTGCATAGATTAGTCCGGCGTGCTGACCTCTCTGTTGAGCCTAGGTGGGGCTGCGACGTGTGGATCTTCCGAGGCCGGGCATGACCCAGGAAAGTGTGTCCGCCAAAGGGGATCGAGCGTGTTGGGAATAGTGGTGCACCCCTGCAGGGAAGTTTTCTATTCGAATACCCGTGTCCCTCGGTAAAAGGACGACCCGAGTTGTATTCCGACCTCATGACAACTAGAAATGGATACTTAATAAAACACACCCTTACAAGTGACGATATAACCCTGGGTCGCTCTCTCGCATGGTGGCGACGAGAGGATCGACGGGTAGGATTATGCTATACGTGTTGCTTGGTTAACTTCCAACTAATCTCTTCTATTGCTTCAAGATGGAGGCTGCCAGAAGCGTAGTTCTTCGACAACTAGCTATCCCCTCTTATTCTGGCATTCTGCATTTCAGTCCACCGATATTGCCTCTTTACACATATACCATGCATATGTAGTATAGATCCTTGCTTGCAGTACTTTGATGAGTACTCACGTTGCTTTCCCCCTCCTTTCCCCCTTTCCCTTCTTGCTGGTTGTCCAACCAGATGTTGGAGCCCAGGGCCAGACGCCACCTACACGAGACTACTACCACCAGGGCGGAGCCTACTACTACTGTCCAGGCGCCGACGACCAGGAGTGTTAGGAGGATCCCAGGCAGGAGGCCCTGCGCCTGTTCGATCTGTTGTATCCCTGTTTGTGCTAGCCATCTTATGGCACCTTGTTTAACTTATTCTGTACTCAGATTTTGTTGCTTCCGCTGACTCGTCTATGATCAGCATTTGTATTCGAGCCCTCGTGGCCCCTGGCTTGTATTATGATGTTTTGTATGACTTATTTGTTTTAGAGTTGTGTTTGATATCTTCCCGTGAGTCCCTGATCTTGATCGTACACGTTTGCGTGCATGAAGTGTACGATTGAGCCGGGGGCGCCACAATTTGGTATCAGAGCCGACTGCCTGTAGGAATCCCCCTTTCCAATTCCTTGGCCGAAGTTGAGTCTAGACAAAGAAAACCGTTTTACTAACTTGGCTGTGTGGCTTACGGACCCACATTGCCAACTGGGTGGTATTAGGATCTTTTATTCCGTCTATACTCTGGGGCTCTGATCTCTCTTCTACTCGGGTTAAATGAATTTACTAACGCCGACACTTAGGGTCTCGTGATCACATCCACCGGAGTTCTGAAAATTTCCCCCCTTGCTTCGAGATTGTGGGCCAGGTTCTGCTTACAGGATCCTTTCATCGAGGGAACCCTGTGTTTTCACTTGCAGATTCCTCGCCCCACCAGTTTTTCCTGACTTTGATGTAGCCTTTGCTATGTCTCGTTGTGTACTTCCTTACCGCGTGCCTGCGCGCCGCCTAGCATGTCCAGTTTATGAAATTGCGCCGTTATGCTGTCCGCATGTACCTGACTTTGTGTAAGGATATGTATGTCTTAATCGACTACTGTTATGTATCTATAACGCTGCTTGGAGTATTGTCGTGTTACTCATCTTGTCACTAAGCACTCGCAATTGCTTTTACTAAACTACCCCCTGTTGATACTTAGCAGGATGGTTAGACCCGCTGGTCGTGGTCGTGGCCGTGGTGCCAACGATCCACCACCGCCGAACTATATGGCTGAATGATGCAGCAATTTGAACTGCAACGTCAGTTCATGCAAGGGATCATGGATCAGTTTCCTCTCGTCCCAATATGAACCAGTATCCAGGCCCAGGGACCCTGCAGGACTTTATGCGCCTCAACCCACCGTCTACCGCGGCTCAACTCAGCCCTGGATGCGGATGACTGGCTTCGCGACATCACCTATGAGTTGGAATCTGGTGGCGTTGCCCCGCAAACTATGTCACCTTCGCCTCCTTCTTTCTCAAGGGCCCCGCTGCTCAATGGGGACAGCACAAGGCGCACTCAACCAGCTGGCACGTCATCACTTGGCCGGATTTCCAAGCTGCCTTCCTTGCCCGTTCATTCCTCAGGGAATCATGGACCGGAAGAACAAGAGTTCCGCAACCTCACCCAGCCAACGACAGTGGAAGCTTATCAGCGGGAGTTTCTGGAATTATCCCGCTATGCTAAGAAGACATTCCCACTGATGCTCGCCGTCAGGAAAGGTTTCGCGAAGGACTTCAGCTGACATCAACTAGCGCTCCTTGTGCATGAATTTGATAATTTCTCCATCTTGGTGAACAAGGCTATCCAGGTCGAGACTGGTCTGCAGGCACACCAGGGATCTCTTAGGCGCAACCGTGACACCGGTTCATCTTCGAGCCAGCTTGCACAGAAGCGTCGGATCTGGATTCCAAACAGCGTGTACCGCCAGCTGCACCTGCTCCAAGACGGTCCTATACTGCAACCGCGTCTGCCTCCACCACCTAGGCAGCCAGGACTTCCAGCTCCACCACCCCGAGCTCCTGCTCCCAATCCCAATGATAGTCTGTGCTACAAGTGTGGGCAGCCAGGTCATTTTTCCAGGAACTGCATTCAGAAACCAGAACCAACTGGCACTTCCAGCAACTGACCGTAGGAACAATCACTCGCAACAACAATGCCAAGACTTATGGGCGTATTCAGGCCAACCACACCGATTTCAATGAAGCTCAGGACCAGCCTGCCACCGTGATGGGTACTCTCCTTGTTAATTCAGTACCAGCTTCTGTTTTATTTGATTCGGGAGCATCGCATTCATTCATGTCCGAAGAATTTGCATACAAACACGACATTAAATGTGGAGTCATGAACACTGCATAGTAATACACACCCCCGCGGGTCAATGTCAAACCTCCATGGGTAGCAACGACGTCACCGTTGAAATTGAAGGGCTGGAATTTCACGCCTCCCCTTTCATACTAAAGTCTTGTAGTATCGACCTCATTCTCGGAATGGATTGGTTGAAAGCGCATACTGCTTCTATAGTTTGCGCCACGAAGATCGTCCATCTTCTACACCCTTCTGATGAATAATAAGCTACCAGGCTCAAATCATCCAAATGCCGAGGCAAGGCTTTATGCCTTGAATGCGTTAAACGCATCACACACTTGAAGGCATTGAGAACATTCCAGTTGTTCGCGAATTCCAAGGTGTTTTCCCAGAAGAACTCCCAGGGATACCCCCTGCTCGAGCTGTCGAATTTGTCATCGACTTGAAACCAGGCACCCACCCTATCGCCAAGCGACCCTACAAGATGCCGCCGCATGAACTCCTTGAACTTAAGGGGAAATCGACGCTTCACTTCGTAAGGGTTTCATTCGCCCAAGTTCCTCTGCTTGGGGAGCACCTTCTCTCTTTGTCAGGAAGAAGGATGGATCAAACCGATTGGTCCAAGATTACCGTCCTATTAACCAAGCAACTATCCAGAACAAATACCCCTTCCTCGGATAAACGATCTGTATGATCAACTGGCGGGTTCATCAGTGTTCTCTAAACTCGACTTAAGGTTGGGTTACCCCAGATCCGTGTTCGTGAAGAGGACATCCCAAAGACCGCCTTCGTTACTCGATATGGCTCATACGAGTACACTGTCATGTCATTCGGCTTAACCAATGCTCCCGCCACATTCTCCCGCCTGATGAATTATATATTCATAATACCTTGACAAGTTCGTCGTGGTTACCTGGATGATATCCTAGTATACTCCAAGAACAAGAGGAACATGCTGAACATCTTCGACTTGTTCTGGAAAAACTTCGAGAGCATCAACTATATGCTAAGTTTTCCAAGTGTGAATTCTGGCTTCCCGAAGTAACATACCTTGGGCATGTCATCTCCAAGGATGGTATTGCCGTCAACCCGAGCGAGTTCAGGCTATTCTTGATTGGCTCCTCCAAAGAACGTCAAGCAAGTTCGAAGTTTTCTCGGACTCGACAGCTTATTGCCGTCGATTTGTCGAGAACTTCTCCAAGATCGCCAAGCCCCTGACTAACCTGCTTCATAAAGGCGTCAAGTTCGATTGGACGAAAAAGTGTCAGGAAAGTTTCCAGACGCTCAAAGACAAGCTGACTTCTGCCCCAGTGCTTGCCCCTCCTGATTCCCAGAGGATTTTGTCATCTATTGTGATGCATCCCGTCAAGGATTAGGCGGTGTCCTAATGCAAGACCGCAGAGTAATTGCTTATGCTTCCGCCAATTGCGTCCGCACGAAGAGAATTACCCAGTACATGACCTCGACTTGCTGCCGTCATCCATGCACTAAAACAATGGCGACATTACCTTCTCGTTAATCGTTGCGAGATCTACACCGATCATCAAAGTCTGAAGTATCTGTTCACTCAGCCAGACCTGAACCTCCGTCACAGAGATGGATGGAGACCGTAGCGGATTTTAACTTGGGTATTTCTTATACCCCCGGCAAGGCTAATGTAATGGCCGATGCCTTGAGCCGCAATTCTTATTGCAGTCACCTCCAGTTTCACGAAGTTCAACCTTCGCTTATTGAAGAATTCAGAAAGCTGAATCTCCACATTGTTCCTCCTGGAGCACTCGCTCCCCCTCCTGAAGGTTCCTACAATGAACCTCCACGTTGTTTCCCAGGGTTCTCTTAATACCCTGGTTGCTAAACCAGATCTCGTGGACAGCATCAAGACGCTGCAGGGTTATGACTCTCAAGCCCACAAGATTAAGCGCTATCTCCTGAACGAAGGCCTTCGTTCTTCACTATTGATGATACTGGCACCTTGTTCTTTAAAAGTCGTCTAGTGGTCCCCTCTAAAGGTAACCTGGGTATGACTCAGGAGGTCATGCAAGAAGCTCACGACACTCCGTTGTCTATTCATCCGGCAGTACCAAGATGTACCAGACATCCGTCAAAGATTCTGGTGGTCAAACATGAAGCAAGACATTGCTCGCTATGTTGCTGAATGTGATGTTTGCCGTCGCGTCAAAGCAGAACATCAAAGGCCCGCCGAACTCTGCAACCAATTGCTGTTCCTGAATGGAAATGGACCATGTTGAAATGGACTTTATCACTGGATTTCCCAAATCACAGAAAGGTAATGATGCTATTCTTGTCGTCATTGACCGACTTTCCAAGTTGCACATTTTCTAGCCGTCAAAGAGACGATCACTGCTATCAGCTCGCAACTCTCTACATGTCCAGAATTGTTTCACTTCACGGTATTCCACTTTACAGTTCAGACCGTGGCAGCTTATTCACTTCAAGATTCTGGGCAAGTTTCCAAGAAGCTATGGGAACTCATCTGTCCTTCAGCACCGCTTTTCACCCTCAGTCTCAAGGACAAGTTGAACGAGTCAACCAAGTTCTCGAAGACATGCTTCGAGCTTGTGTCATTATCCTTCGGAAGGAAATGGAAGAATCCTCCCATATGCCGAATTCTCTTACATAACAGCTATCAAGCCAGTCTGAAGATGGCCCCCTTCGAAGTATGGTACGGACGAAAGTGACGAACCCCTCTGAATTGGTCAGAAACTGGGGAACGTCCACTCTTCGGTCCGGATATTATCCAACTTGCCGAAGATCAAGTTCGCGTTGTCCGCGAGCATTTGAAGACTGCTCAGTCACGTCAAAAGAGTCAGTATGACCGCAACACACAAAGTATGGTCTATCAACCTGGCGAAAAGGCTTATCTTCGAGTCACACCGATGAAAGGTACACACCGATTCGGGATCAGGGCAAGCTAGCTCCTCGCTATATTGGTCCTTTCACTATTCTTTGAAAGGCGTGGTAGAGTGGCATATCAGTTGGAACTTCCACCGAACCTTTCTCAGGTTCACGATGTGTTCCACGTATCACAACTCCGCCGCTGCTTCAAAGACCCTATCCGCGAGTAGACACAGAATTGCTTGAACTGCAACAAGACCTCTCTTATAAAGAGCATCCGTCCGCATTCTCGATCAGCCGAGCGTCGCACACGCCAGAGGTTATCAAGTTCCTCAAGGTTCAGTGGTCAAACCATTCTGAGGATGAAGCCACTTGGGAACGCGAGGATCGTCTTCGCGATGAATACCCCGCTTTGTTTCTTTCTACCTCCTAAATCTCGGACGAGATTTCTTGTAGTGGAGAGATTTGTAACACCCCCTGTATTAAGCTACAGTGATCACCCTTTTGATGGGCCATGTCATCATGATTATAGTGCATAATCATCATTAGCATCATATTGCATTTCAACTCCTAAGCCAAATTCAAATTAATGAAAGTGGAATATAAAAGTTGTCCACATAGAAACTAAAATGTCAGATAAGTAACAAATATTCCAGAGGCTATTCTAAAATTGAAACCAACATCTTTGGAATTGGATAAGTGACTCGAACAACCTCAACAGTGGATAAGGATAATATTTAATAACCATTTATTAAATCTGAAATAAGTATGGAATTATGTTTTGTCCAAACTAATTTTAGGTGTTAGGGAATAATGCACTGGTATTTATGAAATAGGTCACACTTTTTACAAAAGCCATTTGGGGCCTAAACATTTGACAGTGGAGAAAAGAGAATAAAGAAAAGGAAAAAGAAACAGAAAAGGATAAAGGAGAGAGCCCCCCCCCCCGACTGGGCCTCGGCCCAGCAAGCCACCGGGCCGCCAGGCCGGCCCAGCCGGCGCCTACATAGCCACCCCCCCACCCGAAACCCTAGCCCTACCGCCGATCCCCCCTCCCCCTCGCTTTCTCCTCTCCCCCCCCATCTGGATCGGGATCCCCGATCCCGTCCGCCCCGTCGCCGACCCCCCTCGCCGACGCCGCCCCGTCGCGCTTCCCCCTCGTCAGCCCCCACCTCCCGATCCAGATCGGGATCGGGATCGCGGGAACGCCACCGTCGCCCTCGGTCGCTGCGACGACCGCGCCGCCTCGCCGTCCCGTTTGGACGCCGCCCGCCCACCCTCTCTCCTCGCCGCCTCCTCCCCATCGCCTTCGTCCCCGTCGACCACCCCGACCCCCCTCCCCGTCCCTACGGATCACGTGAGGCCTCGGGCCTCTCCCCCCTCTCTGCTCCCGCACCTCGCCGCGCGCACCGCGCCCCCGTGCCGCCGCTCCGCCCGCGCTCGCCTGCTCGCGCACGCGCCCGCGCGCACCGCAGCCTCGCCGCGCTCTGCCGCACGCGCGCGCGCGCCGCCCACTGCCCTCGCTCGCGCGCCCGCGTCGCTCCTCGCCGCCAACCGCCCGCTCCGGCCGTACCCCTCCACGGCCCCGGCGTCTCCCTCCGGTGGCCGCCGCATCGCCACGGCCCCGCCCCGCCGTGGCCTCGCCGGCGCCCGCGCCCGCCGACTGCCCCGCGCCGCCCGGTCGGGTGCGCACCCGCGGGCCAGCGCCCGTTCGGGCTGCGCCCGTCGCCCCGACCCGTTAGACCCCCCCCGGGCCACTGCCCAGTGGGGCCCGAACCCCTGTGACGCTGACGAATGGGGCCCACGGCCCAGAAACAGTTTTAAGAAAATAGAAATAAAAATAAATAATTAAAATAATTAAAATAAATAATTAATTAATTAGTTAATTAATTAGTTAATTAATCCTGATTAGGTTAATCTAATTAACTAATTAGTGTTAATTAATCAGTAATTAAATTAATTAAACCTAATTAACCTAACAGCCTATGACAGGTGGGACCCACCCTGTCAGGTGGCTGCTGACGTCAGCATGATGTCATGCTGACGTCATCAATCACTGTTTCGGATAATGTTGAATTAAATAATTAATTAAAATGTCAGAAATTAATAAAAACTTTAGAAAATCATATCTTTTGAACCGTAACTCCGATGAAAATATTTTATACATGAAACTTGCTCAGAACGACGATACGAACCCGAATACATCCTCCGTATTCCCGTCAGATGCCCGCAGCTATGAGAACGTTGAACAATTAGACCGATTTCGATAAATGAATAGTGTCCAACCCTAATTAAATAAATCTGAATAAATTCCTAAATTAACTAAATCGCTTAGTTAGGCTGTATATCACCCTGGCCCTGCGTTTAGACATGTCATGCATCCCTGTTGCATTATTGCCGTGTGTTTACTGTTTCTTCCCCCTCTTCTCTTCGGTAGACTACGAGACCGACACAGCTGCTGGTGCCCCGACCGACTACGTTGTTGACGACCCCTACTTGCCAGAGCAACCAGGCAAGCCCCCCCCTTGATCACCAGATATCGCCTATTCTTCTCTATACTGCTTGCATTAGAGTAGTGTAGCCTGTTACTGCTTTCGGTTAATCCTATTCTGCTGCATAGCCTGTCATTGTTGCTACTGTTGTTGATACCTTACCTGCAATCCTAAATGCCTAGTGTAGGATGCTAGTTTGTCATCATTGGCCCTGCATTCTTGTCAGTCTGCCTTGCTATACTATCGGGCCGTGATCACTCGGGAGGTGATCACGGGTGTATACTATACATATATACATACTATACAGATGGTGACTAAAGTCGGGTCGGCTCGATGAGTACCCGCGAGTGATTCACGGATTGGGGGCTGAAAGGACCTTTGTCCCAACGGCCCTTTGAGTGGATCTTTGTGGCGGAGCGACAGGGCAGGTTGAGACCACCTAGGAGACAGGTGGGCCAGGCCCTGGTCGGCGTTCGCGTTTACTTCATAATAACACGTTTAACGAGATTGGATATTTGATCTGAGTCTGGCCACTGGCCTATACGCACTAACCAACTACGCGGGAGTAGTTATGGGTATCCCGGCGTCGTGGTATCAGCTGAAGCCTTCTTGACGTCAGCGACTGAGCGGCGCGCGCCGTGTTGGACCGCACTAACGTAACCGCCGTGATCGTGTGGGTTGCTAGGTCTGCTCGCGGCCGCGTACGCAACGTGCAGGAGCGCACTGGGCGATGGGCCCAGACCCCAGAGTGCCTAGGATTAGTCCGGCGTGCTGACCTCTCTGTTGAGCCTAGGTGGGGCTGCGACGTGTGGATCTTCCGAGGCCGGGCATGACCCAGGAAAGTGTGTCCGGCCAAAGGGGATCGAGCGTGTTGGGGAATATGTGGTGCACCCCTGCAGGGAAGTTTATCTATTCGAATAGCCGTGTCCCTCGGTAAAAGGACGACCCGGAGTTGTATTCCGATCTCATGACAACTAGAAATGGATACTTAATAAAACACACCCTTACAAGTGACAGATATAACCCGGTGGTCGCTCTCTCGCATGGTGGCGACGAGAGGATCGACGGGTAGGATTATGCTATACGTTGTTGCTTGGTTAACTTCCAACTACTCTCTTCTATTGCTTCAAGATGGAGGCTGCCAAAAGCGTAGTCTTCGACAGGACTAGCTATCCCCCTCTTATTCTGGCATTCTGCAGTTCAGTCCACCGATATTGCCTCTTTACACATATACCATGCATATGTAGTATAGATCCTTGCTTGCGAGTACTTTGGATGAGTACTCACGGTTGCTTTCCCCCTCCTTTCCCCCTTTCCCTTCTTGCTGGTTGTCGCAACCAGATGTTGGAGCCCAGGAGCCAGACGCCACCTACGACGACTACTACCACCAGGGCGGAGCCTACTACTACGTCCAGGGCGCCGACGACCAGGAGTAGTTAGGAGGATCCCAGGCAGGAGGCCCTGCGCCTGTTCGATCTGTTGTATCCCTGTTTGTGCTAGCCATCTTATGGCACCTTGTTTAACTTATGTCTGTACTCAGATATTGTTGCTTCCGCTGACTCGTCTATGATCGAGCATTTGTATTCGAGCCCTCGTGGCCCCTGGCTTGTATTATGATGTTTGTATGACTTATTTATGTTTTAGAGTTGTGTTGTGATATCTTCCCGTGAGTCCCTGATCTTGATCGTACACGTTTGCGTGCATGATTAGTGTACGATTGAGCCGGGGGCGCCACAAGTTGGTATCAGAGCCGACTGCCTGTAGGAATCCCCCTTTCCAATTCCTTGGCCGAAGTTGAGTCTAGACAAAGAAAACCGTTTTACTAACTTGGCTGTGTGGCTTACGGACCCACATTGCCAACTGGGTGGTATTAGGATCTTTTATTCCTCGTCTATACTCTGGGGCTCTGATCTCTCTTCTACTCGGGTTAAATGAATTTTACTAACGCCGACACTTAGGGTCTCGTGATCACATCCACCGGAGTTCTGAAAATTTCCCCCCTTGCTTCGAGATTGTGGGCCAGGTTCTGCTTACAGGATCCTTTCATCGAGGGCACCCTGTGTTGTCACTTGCAGATTCCTCGCCCCACCAGTTTTTCCTGACGTTGATGTAGCCTTTGCTATGTCTCGTTGTGTACTTCCTTACCGCGTGCCTGCGCGCCGCCTAGCATGTCCAGTTTATGAAATTGCGCCGTTATGCTGTCCGCATGTACCTGACTTTGTGTAAGGATATGTATGTCTTAATCGACTACTGTTATGTATCTATAACGCTGCTTGGAGTATTGTCGTGTTACATCATGCTTGTCACTAAGCACTCGCAATTGCTTTTACTAAACTACCCCCTGTTGATACTTAGCAGGATGGTTAGACCCGCTGGTCGTGGTCGTGGCCGTGGTGCCAACGATCCACCACCGCCGAACTATATGGCTGGAATGATGCAGCAATTTGAACTGCAACGTCAGTTCATGCAAGGGATCATGGATCAGTTTCCTCGTCCCAATATGAACCAGTATCCAGGCCCAGGGACCCTGCAGGACTTTATGCGCCTCAACCCAACCGTCTACCGCGGCTCAACTCAGCCCCTGGATGCGGATGACTGGCTTCGCGACATCACCTATGAGTTGGAATCTGGTGGCGTTGCCCCTGCAAACTATGTCACCTTCGCCTCCTTCTTTCTCAAGGGCCCCGCTGCTCAATGGTGGGACAGCCACAGGCGCACTCAACCAGCTGGCACAGTCATCACTTGGCCGGATTTCCAAGCTGCCTTCCGTGCCCGTTTCATTCCTCAGGGAATCATGGACCGGAAGAAGCAAGAGTTCCGCAACCTCACCCAGGGCAACAAGACAGTGGAAGCTTATCAGCGGGAGTTTCTGGAATTATCCCGCTATGCTGAAGAAGACATTCCCACTGATGCTCGCCGTCAGGAAAGGTTTCGCGAAGGACTTCAAGCTGACATCAAGCTAGCGCTCCTTGTGCATGAATTTGATAATTTCTCCATCTTGGTGAACAAGGCTATCCAGGTCGAGACTGGTCTGCAGGCACACCAGGGATCTCTTAGGCGCAACCGTGACACCGGTTCATCTTCGAGCCAGCTTGCACAGAAGCGTCGGATCTGGATTCCAAACAGCGTGTACCGTCCAGCTGCACCTGCTCCAAGACGGTCCTATACTGCACCGCGTCTGCCTCCACCACCTAGGCAGCCAGGACTTCCAGCTCCACCACCCCGAGCTCCTGCTCCCAATCCCAATGATAGTCTGTGCTACAAGTGTGGGCAGCCAGGTCATTTTTCCAGGAACTGCATTCAGAACCAGAACCAACTGGCACTTCCAGCAACTGACCGTAGGAACAATCAGCCTCGCAACAACAATGCCAAGACTTATGGGCGTATTCAGGCCAACCACACCGATTTCAATGAAGCTCAGGACCAGCCTGCCACCGTGATGGGTACTCTCCTTGTTAATTCAGTACCAGCTTCTGTTTTATTTGATTCGGGAGCATCGCATTCATTCATGTCCGAAGAATTTGCATACAAACACGACATTAAATGTGAGGTCATGAACACTGCAATAGTAATACACACCCCCGCGGGTCAATGTCAAACCTCCATGGGTAGCAACGACGTCACCGTTGAAATTGAAGGGCTGGAATTTCACGCCTCCCCTTTCATACTAAAGTCTTGTAGTATCGACCTCATTCTCGGAATGGATTGGTTGAAAGCGCATACTGCTTCTATAGTTTGCGCCACGAAGATCGTCCATCTTCTACACCCTTCTGATGAAATAATAAGCTACCAGGCTCAAATCATCCAAAATGCCGAGGCAAGGCTTTATGCCTTGAATGCGTTAAACGCATCACCACTTGAAGGCATTGAGAACATTCCAGTTGTTCGCGAATTCCAAGGTGTTTTCCCAGAAGAACTCCCAGGGATACCCCCTGCTCGAGCTGTCGAATTTGTCATCGACTTGAAACCAGGCACCACTCCTATCGCCAAGCGACCCTACAAGATGCCGCCGCATGAACTCCTTGAACTTAAGGAGGAAATCGACGCTTCACTTCGTAAGGGTTTCATTCGCCCAAGTTCCTCTGCTTGGGGAGCACCTTCTCTCTTTGTCAGGAAGAAGGATGGATCAAACCGATTGGTCCAAGATTACCGTCCTATTAACCAAGCAACTATCCAGAACAAATATCCCCTTCCTCGGATAAACGATCTGTATGATCAACTGGCGGGTTCATCAGTGTTCTCTAAACTCGACTTAAGGTTGGGTTACCACCAGATCCGTGTTCGTGAAGAGGACATCCCAAAGACCGCCTTCGTTACTCGATATGGCTCATACGAGTACACTGTCATGTCATTCGGCTTAACCAATGCTCCCGCCACATTCTCCCGCCTGATGAATTATATATTCATGGAATACCTTGACAAGTTCGTCGTGGTTTACCTGGATGATATCCTAGTATACTCCAAGAACAAAGAGGAACATGCTGAACATCTTCGACTTGTTCTGGAAAAACTTCGAGAGCATCAACTATATGCTAAGTTTTCCAAGTGTGAATTCTGGCTTCCCGAAGTAACATACCTTGGGCATGTCATCTCCAAGGATGGTATTGCCGTCAACCCCGAGCGAGTTCAGGCTATTCTTGATTGGGCTCCTCCAAAGAACGTCAAGCAAGTTCGAAGTTTTCTCGGACTCGACAGCTATTGCCGTCGATTTGTCGAGAACTTCTCCAAGATCGCCAAGCCCCTGACTAACCTGCTTCATAAAGGCGTCAAGTTCGATTGGACGAAAAAGTGTCAGGAAAGTTTCCAGACGCTCAAAGACAAGCTGACTTCTGCCCCAGTGCTTGCCCCTCCTGATTCCCAGAGGGATTTTGTCATCTATTGTGATGCATCCCGTCAAGGATTAGGCGGTGTCCTAATGCAAGACCGCAGAGTAATTGCTTATGCTTCGCGCCAATTGCGTCCGCACGAAGAGAATTACCCAGTACATGACCTCGAGCTTGCTGCCGTCATCCATGCACTAAAACAATGGCGACATTACCTTCTCGGTAATCGTTGCGAGATCTACACCGATCATCAAAGTCTGAAGTATCTGTTCACTCAGCCAGACCTGAACCTCCGTCAACAGAGATGGATGGAGACCGTAGCGGATTTTAACTTGGGTATTTCTTATACCCCCGGCAAGGCTAATGTAATGGCCGATGCCTTGAGCCGCAAGTCTTATTGCAGTCACCTCCAGTTTCACGAAGTTCAACCTTCGCTTATTGAAGAATTCAGAAAGCTGAATCTCCACATTGTTCCTCCTGGAGCACTCGCTCCCCCTCCTGAAGGTTCCTACAAAATGAACCTCCACGTTGTTTCCCAGGGTTCTCTTAATACCCTGGTTGCTAAACCAGATCTCGTGGACAGCATCAAGACGCTGCAGGGTTATGACTCTCAAGCCCACAAGATTAAGCGCTATCTCGCTGAACGAAGGCCTTCGTTCTTCACTATTGATGATACTGGCACCTTGTTCTTTAAAAGTCGTCTAGTGGTCCCCTCTAAAGGTAACCTGGGTATGACTCAGGAGGTCATGCAAGAAGCTCACGACACTCCGTTGTCTATTCATCCCGGCAGTACCAAGATGTACCAAGACATCCGTCAAAGATTCTGGTGGTCAAACATGAAGCAAGACATTGCTCGCTATGTTGCTGAATGTGATGTTTGCCGTCGCGTCAAAGCAGAACATCAAAGGCCCGCCGGAACTCTGCAACCAATTGCTGTTCCTGAATGGAAATGGGACCATGTTGAAATGGACTTTATCACTGGATTTCCCAAATCACAGAAAGGTAATGATGCTATTCTTGTCGTCATTGACCGACTTTCCAAAGTTGCACATTTTCTAGCCGTCAAAGAGACGATCACTGCTAGTCAGCTCGCAACTCTCTACATGTCCAGAATTGTTTCACTTCACGGTATTCCACTGGTTATCAGTTCAGACCGTGGCAGCTTATTCACTTCAAGATTCTGGGCAAGTTTCCAAGAAGCTATGGGAACTCATCTGTCCTTCAGCACCGCCTTTCACCCTCAGTCTCAAGGACAAGTTGAACGAGTGAACCAAGTTCTCGAAGATATGCTTCGAGCTTGTGTCATATCCTTCGGAAGGAAATGGGAAGAATCTCTCCCATATGCCGAATTCTCTTACAATAACAGCTATCAAGCCAGTCTGAAGATGGCCCCCTTCGAAGTATTGTACGGACGAAAGTGCCGAACCCCTCTAAATTGGTCAGAAACTGGGGAACGTCCACTCTTCGGTCCGGATATTATCCAACTTGCCGAAGATCAAGTTCGCGTTGTCCGCGAGCATTTGAAGACTGCTCAGTCACGTCAAAAGAGTCAGTATGACCGCAAACACAAAGATATGGTCTATCAACCTGGCGAAAAGGCTTATCTTCGAGTCACACCGATGAAAGGTACACACCGATTCGGGATCAAGGGCAAACTAGCTCCTCGCTATATTGGTCCTTTCACTGTTCTTGAAAGGCGTGGTAGAGTGGCATATCAGTTGGAACTTCCACCGAACCTTTCTCAGGTTCACGATGTGTTCCACGTATCACAACTCCACCGCTGCTTCAAAGACCCTATCCGCGGAGTAGATCACGAATTGCTTGAACTGCAACAAGACCTCTCTTATAAAGAGCATCCGGTCCGCATTCTTGATCAAGCCGAGCGTCGCACACGCCAGAAGGTTATCAAGTTCCTCAAGGTTCAGTGGTCAAACCATTCTGAAGATGAGGCCACTTGGGAACACGAGGATCGTCTTCGCGATGAATACCCCGCTTTGTTTCTTTCTACCTCCTAAATCTCGGGACGAGATTTCTTGTAGTGGAGGAGATTTGTAACACCCCCTGTATTGAGCTACAGTGATCCCCCTTTTGATGAGGCCATGTCATCATGATTAATAGTGCATAATCATCATTAGCATCATATTGCATTTCAACTCCTAAGTCAAATTCAAATTTAAATGAAATTGGAATATAAAAGTTGTCCAACATAGAAACTAAAATGTCAGATAAATAACAAATATTCCAGAGGCTATTCTAAAATTGAAACCAACATCATTGGAATTGGATAAGTGACTCGAACAACCTCAAACAGTGGATAAAGATAATATTTAGTAACCATTTATTAAATCTGAAATAAATATGGAATTATGTTTTGTCCAAACTAATTTTAGGTGTTAAGGAATAATGCACTGGTATTTATGAAATAGGTCACACTTTTTACAAAAACCATTTGGGGCCTAACACCGCTTTTCACCCTCAGTCTCAAGGACAAGTTGAACGAGTCAACCAAGTTCTCGAAGACATGCTTCGAGCTTGTGTCATATCCTTCGGAAGGAAATGGGAAGAATCTCTCCCATATGCCGAATTCTCTTACAATAACAGCTATCAAGCCAGTCTGAAGATGGCCCCCTTCGAAGTATTGTACGGACGAAAGTGACGAACCCCTCTGAATTGGTCAGAAACTGGGGAACGTCCACTCTTCGGTCCGGATATTATCCAACTTGCCGAAGATCAAGTTCGCGTTGTCCGCGAGCATTTGAAGACTGCTCAGTCACGTCAAAAGAGTCAGTATGACCGCAAACACAAAGATATGGTCTATCAACCTGGCGAAAAGGCTTATCTTCGAGTCACACCGATGAAAGGTACACACCGATTCGGGATCAAGGGCAAGCTAGCTCCTCGCTATATTGGTCCTTTCACTATTCTTGAAAGGCGTGGTAGAGTGGCATATCAGTTGGAACTTCCACCGAACCTTTCTCAGGTTCACGATGTGTTCCACGTATCACAACTCCGCCGCTGCTTCAAAGACCCTATCCGCGGAGTAGATCACGAATTGCTTGAACTGCAACAAGACCTCTCTTATAAAGAGCATCCGGTCCGCATTCTCGATCAAGCCGAGCGTCGCACACGCCAGAAGGTTATCAAGTTCCTCAAGGTTCAGTGGTCAAACCTTCGAGGAGGGATGGAATCCATTGGGTGTATCAGCGAGGAACTAGATCTTCGCGATTGAACCCGCTTGTTTGCTGTCCCTCCTAATTGGGCGAGATTTTGTATGTGGAGGAGATTTGACCCCCCCCTGTTAAGCTATCAGTGATCACCCTTTGATGAGGCCTGTACAGTCTGAATTCTGCCTCCATCATTAGCATCCTGATTGCATAACAATCCTAGCCCCAATCTCAAATTAATGGGATAAAAGTTGTCCAACCATGAACTAAAATGTCGTGTACATTCCCCGAGGCTTCTCAATTGGCCAACATCTTTGGATTGGTAGTGACTCGCAACAACCTCACGTGGATAAGGTTATATTAATACACCTTTATTAAATCTGAATAGTTGGAATTTGTTTTGTCCAAATTTTAGTGTTGGGAATATGCCACTGGTTTGAAATAGGTCAACTTTTACAAAGCCTTGGGGCCTAAACATTTGACAGTGGAAAAAAGAGAATAAAGAAAAGGAAAAAGAAACAGAAAGGATAAAGGAGAGAGCCC
Source organism: Thinopyrum elongatum (assembly GCA_011799875.1). Taxonomy (NCBI): domain Eukaryota; kingdom Viridiplantae; phylum Streptophyta; class Magnoliopsida; order Poales; family Poaceae; genus Thinopyrum; species Thinopyrum elongatum. Next base: position 530,438,423 of record CM022301.1, on the reverse strand, counting down.
CCCCCCGACTGGGCCTCGGCCCAGCAAGCCACCGGGCCGCCAGGCCGGCCCAGCGGCGCCTACATAGCCACCCCCCCACCCGAAACCTAGCCCTACCGCCGATCCCCCTCCCCCCTCGCTTTCTCCTCTCCCCCCCCATCTGGATCGGGATCCCCCGATTCCGTCCGCCCCGTCGCGACGCCGTCGCCGACGCCGCCCCGTCGCCGCCTCCCCCTCGTCAGCCCCCACCTCCCGATCCAGATCGGGATCGGGATGCGGGGAACGACCCGTCGCCCCGGTCGCTGCGACGACCGCGCGCCTCGCCGTCGCGTGGACGCCGCCGCCAGGAGCCCGCTCTCCCTCGCCGGCCTGCCTCCAATATCGAGTCGTCCCCCGTCGACCACCCCGACCCCCGCTGCCCCGTCCCTACGGATCACGGTGAGGCCTCGGGCCTCTCCCCCCCTCTCTGCTCCCGCACCTCGCCGCGCGCACCGCGCCCTCGTGCCGCCGCTCCGCCCGCGCTCGCCTGCTCGCGCACGCGCCCGCGCGCACCGCAGCCTCGCCGCGCTCTGCTGCACGCGCGCGCGCGCCGCCCACTGCCCTCGCTCGCGCGCCCGCGTCGCTCCTCGCCGCCAACCGCCCGCTCCGGCCGTACCCCTCCACGGCCCCGGCGTCTTCCTCCGGTGGCCGCCGCATCGCCACGGCCCCGCCCCGCCGTGGCCTCGCCGGCGCCCGCGCCCGCCGACTGCCCCGCGCCGCCCGGTCGGGTGCGCACCCGCGGGCCAGCGCCCGTTCGGGCTGCGCCCGTCGCCCCGACCCGTTAGACCCCCCCCTGGGCCACTGCCCAGTGGGGCCCGAACCCCTGTGACGCTGACGAATGGGGCCCACGCCCAGAAACAGTTTTAAGAAAATAGAAATAAAAATAAATAATTAAAATAATTAAAATAATTAATTAATTAATTAGTTAATTAATTAGTTAATTAATCCTGATTAGGTTAATCTAATTAACTAATTAGTGTTAATTAATCAGTAATTAAATTAATTAAACCTAATTAACCTAACAGCCTATGACAGGTGGGACCCACCCTGTCAGGTGGCTGCTGACGTCAGCATGATGTCATGCTGACGTCATCAATCACTGTTTCGGATAATGTTGAATTAAATAATTAATTAAAATGTCAGAAATTAATAAAAACTTTAGAAAATCATATCTTTTGAACCGTAACTCCGATGAAAATATTTTATACATGAAACTTGCTCAAAACGACGATACGAACCCGAATACATCCTCCGTATTCCCGTCAGATGCCCGCAGCTATGAGAACGTTGAACAATTAGACCGATTTCGATAAATGAATAGTGTCCAACCCTAATTAAATAAATCCGAATAAATTCCTAAATTAACTAAATCGCTTAGTTAGGCTGTATATCACCCTGGCCCTGCGTTTAGACATGTCATGCATCCCTGTTGCATTATTGCCGTGTGTTTACTGTTTCTTCCCCCTCTTCTCTTCGGTAGACTACGAGACCGACGCAGCTGCTGGTGCCCCGACCGACTACGTTGTTGACGACCCCTACTTGCCAGAGCAACCAGGCAAGCCCCCCCCTTGATCACCAGATATCGCCTATTCTTCTCTATACTGCTTGCATTAGAGTAGTGTAGCCTGTTACTGCTTTCGGTTAATCCTATTCTGCTGCATAGCCTGTCATTGTTGCTACTGTTGTTGATACCTTACCTGCAATCCTAAATGCCTAGTGTAGGATGCTAGTTTGTCATCATTGGCCCTGCATTCTTGTCAGTCTGCCTTGCTATACTATCGGGCCGTGATCACTCAGGAGGTGATCACGGGTGTATACTATACATATATACATACTATACAGATGGTGACTAAAGTCGGGTCGGCTCGAAGAGTACCCGCGAGTGATTCACGGATTGGGGGCTGAAAGGACCTTTGTCCCAACGGCCCTTTGTGTGGATCTTTGTGGCGGAGCGACAGGGCAGGTTGAGACCACCTAGGAGACAGGTGGGCCAGGCCCTGGTCGGCGTTCGCGTTTACTTCATAATAACACGTTTAACGAGATTGGATATTTGATCTGAGTCTGGCCACTGGCCTATACGCACTAACCAACTACGCGGGAGTAGTTATGGGTATCCCGGCATCGTGGTATCAGCTGAAGCCTTCTTGACGTCAGCGACTGAGCGGCGCGCGCCGTGTTGGACCGCGATAACGTAACCGCCGTGATCGTGTGGGTTGCTAGGTCTGCTCGCGGCCGCGTACGCAACGTGCAGGAGCGCACTGGGCGATGGGCCCAGACCCCAGAGTGCATAGGATTAGTCCGGCGTGCTGACCTCTCTGTTGAGCCTAGGTGGGGCTGCGACGTGTGGATCTTCCGAGGCCGGGCATGACCCAGGAAAGTGTGTCCGGCCAAAGGGGATCGAGCGTGTTGGGGAATATGTGGTGCACCCCTGCAGGGAAGTTTATCTATTCGAATAGCCATGTCCCTCGGTAAAAGGACGACCCGGAGTTGTATTCCGACCTCATGACAACTAGAAATGGATACTTAATAAAACACACCCTTACAAGTGACAGATATAACCCGGTGGTCGCTCTCTCGCATGGTGGCGACGAGAGGATCGACGGGTAGGATTATGCTATACGTTGTTGCTTGGTTAACTTCCAACTAATCTCTTCTATTGCTTCAAGATGGAGGCTGCCAGAAGCGTAGTCTTCGACAGGACTAGCTATCCCCCTCTTATTCTGGCATTCTGCAGTTCAGTCCACCGATATTGCCTCTTTACACATATACCATGCATATGTAGTATAGATCCTTGCTTGCGAGTACTTTGGATGAGTACTCACGGTTGCTTTCCCCCTCCTTTCCCCCTTTCCCTTCTTGCTGGTTGTCGCAACCAGATGTTGGAGCCCAGGAGCCAGACGCCACCTACGACGACTACTACCACCAGGGCGGAGCCTACTACTACGTCCAGGGCGCCGACGACCATGAGTAGTTAGGAGGATCCCAGGCAGGAGGCCCTGCGCCTGTTCGATCTGTTGTATCCCTGTTTGTGCTAGCCATCTTATGGCACCTTGTTTAACTTATGTCTGTACTCAGATATTGTTGCTTCCGCTGACTCGTCTATGATCGAGCATTTGTATTCGAGCCCTCGTGGCCCCTGGCTTGTATTATGATGCTTGTATGACTTATTTATGTTTTAGAGTTGTGTTGTGATATCTTCCCGTGAGTCCCTGATCTTGATCGTACACGTTTGCGTGCATGATTAGTGTACGATTGAGCCGGGGGCGCCACAATAATGGTCGGAGTGATAGCTCACGGAGACTCTCGGTGCGGATGCCTCAGCCCGCCGTGCAGCCACAACTGCCGCGTTATGAGCTCAGGCCTCGCTCTCAAGAACATAATATCTTCCCCTACCGTGAACATCAAAGAGAGCAGGTGCAGGCAAATATGTGTCCACAACAGAACTTTTATTAAATAACAAGTTATAAGTGAAATTATGGGGTTCACCACTAAGGATCTTATGACGTTTCATAGCATCAAAGTCCAAGTACTGTGTGGGTAAAATAGGGTCATAAGGCCAAGGTGAAACACCCAGCTTTCATGCTAAGCGTGTGGCATAAATTCCACCATAAAAATATCCACTACCAGCGTTGTGTTGCAACCTGCGTGCAACAATCGCTCCAAGGTTATAACTTTTGTCACCGGTGAGAGCGGTGCGTATGAGGCTCAAGTCTGGAGCACAAAGTGTACTACAATCTTGTTTACCTACAATACATTTTCCATTAAATAATGAAAAGTACTGGATTGAGGGAAAATGAATGCTCTTTATTCTACCTTGCGTCATGACTAGTCAAGAATATCTCAAACTCAGATCTTGGTGGTTTGTCAAGCGAACCCCAGAATGGGATTTTGCAACAGTAGGCAAATCTCTCTAGAGATATGGTAAATGGATTTTCATATAGTTTAAATGACACCCTAGACTCACGAGGATGGAATTTAAATCATTTGGTAAATGATTTAGTGAGGTTGAGGTGTTGGTTGCACTTATCTGAAATGTAGGGACCGAGCTCGGCATTGTGAACATAATGCTCAAATTCTTCCTTAATGCCCACACGCACCATATAATCGTTGCATGGCCATAAGCATGATTTGGTGGCGGCATCTCGTATGGAACTTTCACTTGGTTCAACATAAGACCGACGAGCGGAGCTGCTACTAGAAGATGCCTCCGAAGATCTCCTCCTCGAAGAACTCCTTCCAAAGAGGTTCATCGTATTCACGTACAATTTTCTGAAAAATTTTGGGTCACAAAAAATTTGTTAACAAAACTTCACAAGATTGGTAGCAACTACTCATAGGTATGCATAGAGGCCACATTAAGCATTCAAACTACTTAGAACTCTAAGAATTCAACATGCAAGCTCATCTACAGCAGCACCAAGAGCAACTAATTATTCAAAATATAAACCACTAAAGCAAAAACTAATTGGACTAACGGAGGAGTCACATACCAAGCAACAATCCTCCGAAACAGTTTCAGAAATGGTGCTTCGAGCAAAGAGATTGAAATCCGCGGGTTTGAGAACAAGAACATGAGAGAGAGAGAGCAATGGTGATTTTTTCCGCGACACCACCCCACCTACCAAACTCGCCGCCGCCGCCGACCCGCCCGCGACGATGAGCCCCCCCACCCCTCATGCCGCGAACCACCAGATCCACCTGCTCGCCGCCCCACCCGGGCTCGACGGTGCCGTTCATGCCCCTACCCTTCGTGTACCAGTCCTTCCCGGAGATGCTGCGCCCGCTCGGGGCGGTACCACCGGAGACGCTGCAGGCAACGAGGGCGCGGAGATGGACGGAGCGAGCCCTACGGATCCGCAGCGACGCAGCCTCCTGGCTTCTCTGTGTGCAGGAATGGCGGATCGCGAATCGGGAGGTGGAGACGGAACCAGATCCGGCGAAGAAGGAATGGTTAGCGAGGGGAATCGAGATGTACAGCTACAGAGCAGACCAGGAGCTCCTCAACCTGGCGCGGCGGATCTACTTCGAGGGCACCAGAGAGGAGAAGAGAAGGATGCCGCATCCGACCGCTCCCCCGCGGAGTTCGTCAATTGGACACGAATGGAGGCCAAGAGCGAGGATCCCCAACGACGCGCAAGGTGGGAGTGCATCAATGGGAAGCTGTCGTTGGGTCCGCCATTAGAGACAGAAGAGGTAGACCTCTGGCCGTACCTCTCCCCTGCCCCAGCTACAGATTGAGATTTGGAGCGATCTGCAACAGTGACACGCTTGGAGCCAAGCGTCACGAGAGTGTGCAGCAGAGTGGGCAGGACATGGCGATTTCAGCTTATCACGAGGAGGATTGCTAGGGGATGCAGACAAGGAGTATGGGTGGCGTGCTCCTCACCTACTCTGCTTACCACTCCCACCATGAATGCGAGCGGAATGCCCCCAGAATCGGAGAGAGACTTGGAAGAGAGGCTGATCATGGAGCACACCAGGATACTGTCGAGAGAGATGAGATTGCCCAGGAGAGGTTTAGATTCGATTCAGAAGCTGGTGACTCGCATAATGGTCCATGCCGCAGAGGGGGAGATCTCCTTGATAGCGCCAAATCAATCCACCCAGCCGTCAGAGGTGATTGCGTGGGCTCTTGCAGCAAGAGATTCACCGATCAGGTGCAGGAAGGTGCGTTGGGAAGCTTTCTGGCGTGCCCAGCCATTGGAGAGCCTAGAACTGATGAGGAAAGTGGTGGATCTGAACCAATGAGCATGGAGAGAGAGCTTTCTGATGAAATTGAAGCTCTGCTGGTCATGGAACTCTCTGGAGGTTTCAGGGTTGTTCAGAGAGGGAGAAGCGCCAAGGTTAAACTCAAAAAAAGGGTGGAAAGCGCCGCCAGATCGTCATGCTACTTTCCAGGTAGCCATGGTGATGAGGCGGAGCTCAGGTACAGTTAGCTCTGGAGCCCTATAAAAAGTGGGGAGGGGGAGGAGAAAGCTAGGGTTCCCTCTTCCTCCTTGTTCCCCTCCAACCCCGCCGCCACCTCGCTCCCCTCCAACCCCGCCATCGCCGTCGCAGATCCAACAACCATGGCAGATGGGGGAAGAGGTCGTGGTCATGGAAGAAGCGAAGGAGGGAGGGGTGAGAGCCCAAACAATTGGCAGCATGATCAGATGCGATCAGGTATGGGTGCGGGCGGGGGTCAGCAGCCGCCATTCTTTGGCTTCGGCTTCCAGGGGCCACCCCCGCCATGGGCATTCCCGGGCCAATTGCCAGGCCAGTTCCCGCAGCAGCCTTGGGGGGGCATGCAGCAGCAGTGGTATGCCCCCCCCCCCCCGCAGCAGCAGTTGCAAGGGCAGACTGGAGGACAGTCATTTGATCCAGGAGACAGCCAGGGAGGGAGCTCGCAGCAGAGCAAGATCCAGGGGAAGAACCAGCAGAAAAAGAAGCAAGAGATGGTACAGAAATAGCAAACCAACCCAGGTCTGATGTCCTATACCAGTGTTACTTGCTTCAACTGTGGAGATCCAAGGCACCACAAGGACAAATGTACCAAGCCGAAGGGCTGCTTCATATGCAAGATGATCAGTCACAAGGTTGAAGAATGTCCTACCAGGAGGAAACCTCACTCATCTGCCAAGTATGTGGGAGGGGCAGCCCAGGGATTGGGATTCTACCACCTTGATATGCTAGATGTAAATGCCCAGCATCAGGGATGGCTCAAACATGTGGGCATTGTCTTTGTAGAGCAAGGGGAAGTCACCAAAATGGAGCTAGCCAAAGAATTTGCAAGCATCTACAAAACCAACTGGCCATGGGCTATCAACAAACTTGATGAATGGACTTTCTTGGTCAAGTTCCCCCCAGAAATTGATGTGGAGCAGGTGGCTGGATATCCATGTTTTGGACTGACTAAGGAGAATACAATAGTCAAGGTAGAAGTGTGGTTGGGAGATGTCACTGCAGAAGAGGAACTCCAGGAGGTTTGGCTGAAGCTTAGGAAACTTAACCCCAAGTGGTATGAATGGACTGTCCTAGACCAAATCACATCAACATTTGGGGTGTTGCTTGATGTTGATTAGCAGCACAACTTCCAAAGCTTCTATGAAACAATCAGAGTCAAGATCTCCTGTAAAGACCACAGAAGAATACCACAAGAGAGAGTGTTTGGGATCCAGGGGAAGCTGTATAGGATTCAGGTAGAAGTGGAACCACCCCAGGCAGATACTGATGTGGTAGTTCAAGAGCCTACAAAAGCCAATAGCACAGTCTCCATGGAAACAGACAAAGGGAGTAATGGGACATCAGGTAATGTAGGTTCACACAAAAACACCAAGACTGGCTCAGATAGTGGCTCCAACACAGAAGGGGGGGGGGGAGGGAACCCAAAAACCTCTACCCTCAACCAAATGGCAGTAGCTCCAGAACCACCCACCCCCACCTCTCTCCTGAAGTCTCAGGCCCCAGAAAACCTGCAACAGGTCAAGCCAAATGCTCTGGACTGCTTCCTGAGCAACAACAATGACAATGTGGATGGCTTTGGTCTGATGAGAGAAATGGAGGGATGGGACAATGATGACATTGTCACTAAGGATGAATGGGATGAACTACAAGAGGAGCTGCAAATCAAAGAGTCTTTAAGCCAAGATGGAGCTACACAGACCCAGCAGTATGAAGTAGATTATCCACCTCTCCAGAACAAAGAACCAGGGAAAAATGAGAAATGGGGCCCTACTCAAGCTCCTAGGGCCAGTGCCAGGAATGCTGGAGATACTAGGACCATCATGCAAAAAGCTCAGCAGCTCAAAGTGGCTCAGAATGCAGGAGCAAAAAAAGAGCATGGTAAGAGCCCCACTCCTTTCTCCCTTTTCAATAATCCTTACTTTCTTACAGTAGCATCTAAGATAGGGATTAATGTGGACTCTAAAGGGATGGATAGGGATAGTTTACCTGTTTCCAATGCTTTGAATGCTGACATGACTGTTGGTCCTGCTTCAGAATTCACCACCCCCATCAGATGTAGTGCTGATGGAGGGGTGGATCACAACAGTAATCTGGACTCTGATAAACTATGGAACTTGGTTTGCAATCATAAACGGGGCAAGCTCCCCAGGACCAAGAGTTTGTCATGAATGCCATTTTTTGGAATGTTAGGGGCATTGCTGCCCAAGGGAGGAAAACTCTCATTGTAGATACTATTAGGAAAAGGCAGGCCTCTATTCTGGGTTTCCAGGAAACCAAAAAAGAGGACTTCCCTGATTCCTACCTTAAATCCTTAGTTGGTAGTAGAAATTTCTCTTGGCACCACCTCGCATCAAAAGGCTCTGTTGGGGGCATTCTGATGAGGGTGGATGCAGATATTTTTGAGGTTATTTCCTGGTCTCACCTTGAATTTTCTGTTAGTTGTGTCCTTAAACTGAAAAGTAAGGATACCACTTTTAGGATCATCACTGTGTATGGGTCCCCCTATGAAGAAGGAAAAGAGGCCTTCATTTTAGAGCTTCATTCTCTGTTCATGGAGTAACCCTACCCCACTCTGATTGGTGGAGACTTTAACCTGGTTAGATATGCTAGAGAGAAAAGTAATGGGGTGGTTAACCACAGATGGTGTGACAACTTCAATGCTTGGATAGAAATCAGGAGTTTGTTAGAAATTAAACTGTCTAGCAGAAAATACACCTGGGCCAACAACCAAGTGGACCTGATAATGTCCACAATAGATAGAATTTTCTGTAACACTGAGCTTGACAAGCTCTTTCCTCTAGCCTCCTGTAATGCTTTGCCCAGATGTGGCAGTGACCATGCCCCCATTATTTGGGATTCAGGGATTGAGCAGACACCTAGGAGTAGTAGTTATAAGATGGAAAAATGGTGGTTGATTAGAGAGGACTTCTCCAAACTAGTTACTAAGATTTGGAATGAGCCCACCTCAGGAACCACTCCCATGGACAATTGGCAAGACAAGATTAGGAAACTCAGGAGCGTGACTAAAGGTTGGAGCTCCAATGAGGAGGCCCAACTTAGAAGGTATAAAAAACTCCTTATTGAGGAATATGATAAGCTAGATATTAAATCTGAAACTATGGTCCTCTCTGACACTGAGTTTTCTAGGCTCAAATTTGCCCATACTGAACTCCAGACAACTTGGCTTCAGGAAGAAATCAAAGAAAAACAGAGGTCTAGAGATAGGGACATTAGGGAAGGTGATAGGAATACTGAGTACTTCCATGCAGTGGCAAACCAGAGGAGGAGGAAATCTGTTATCCGCTCCTTGGATGGCCCACAGGGGCCAGTCACTGATACAAAAGGAATGCTGGACATTGCTTGTAGCTTCTATAAAGACCTGTTCAAATTGGAGGAGAGAGAGGGGTTTCATCTAAACCCTTCCTTCTTCTCTGATGAAGAAAAAGTTAATACTCTAGAGAATGAAATCCTAGAAGCTCCTTTCGCAGAGGAGGAAATCAAAAGAGCTGTCTTTGAATCATACTCAGATGGGGCCCCTGGCCCAGATGGTATTCCTTTTTTCTTTTACCAGCATTTCTGGGTGCTGATCAAGAAAGACCTGATAACCATGTTTGAACTCTTCCATAATGAAGAACTTGCTATCCACAGGCTTAGCTTTGCCATGTTGACCCTTATCCCAAAGGAGGCTGATGCTTCTTGTATGAGGAAATTTAGACCAATCAGCCCGCTTAATTGTAGTTTTAAGATCTTTACTAAAGTCCTTACTAATAGACTATATAGGATTCTCCAAAGGCTCAAAGCTAGTAATCAATCTGCCTTTTTGAAAGGTAGATACATCTTGGAAAGTGTGGTCACAGCTCATGAGGTGCTGCACTCCATCCACTCTAGCAAAAGACAGGGACAAGTTCTTAAGTTAGATTATGAAAAAGCTTTTGATAAAGTGAATTTAGAATTCCTTGAAGAGTTACTTAGGAGAAGGGGCTTTGGGGAGAAATGGATCCACTGGATCCTGCAAATCACTAAGGGAGGCTCAGTGGGGGTCAAGATGAACAATACTGAGAGTGATTTCTTCCTTACTGGAAAAGGATTGAGGTAGGGGGACCCTATCTCCCCCCTGCTCTTCAACCTGATAGTTGATGCACTTACTAGGATGCTGATGAAAGCAGCAGACCAAATGCTGATTGAGGGGCTGTGCCCTGAGATCTATCCTGGGGGATTATCTGTCTTCAATATGCTGATGACACTATCCTGTTCTTGGATAAGAACTTGGAACACACTAGGAATCTGAAGATGGTTCTCTCTTACTTTGAGCAGATCTCTGGAATGAGAATTAACTATAGTAAGAGTGAGCTCATCCCCATCAACATGGTAGAGGAGGATGTTAGGGGTTTCCTAGATACATTAGAGTGTACTGAGGGCTCCTTCCCAATTAAATATCTTGGGATACCTCTACACTATGATAAGCTTAGGAGAGAGGATATCCAACCTCTTATTGGTAAGATCATGAAAAGGATTGCTGGGTGGAGAGGGAAACTACTCTCTTACAAGGGTAGAATAATCCTCATCCAGGCATGCCTGGCCAGCATCCCTATATACTTGCTATCTTTCTTCAAATTCCCTAAATGGGCCATAGATCTTATAAACTCTCAAATGGCCAACTACCTGTGGAATGACTTTGAAGGCCACAGAAAGCTGCATTTGGCCAACTGGAAAATGGTCTGTATGAAAAAAGAGTTTGGGGGGGCTTGGTATCCCAAATCTCCAAGATATTAACCTTTGTCTTCTAGGATCTTGGGTTAAAAGATACTATGATGGTGAAGGGAAACCTTGGAAAATGATGATAGATCAGAAATATATGAGAGGCAAAACCAATGTCTTTACACCCAGCACCACCACTAATGTTTCTAGGTTTTGGAAAGGAGTCAAGTCCATCATCCAAACTTTGAAATTTGGATATAGATGGAAAGTAGGAGTGGGGGATAAAATCAGGTTCTGGGAAGACACTTGGTTTGGTACTTCCCCCCTGGCAGTTCAATTCTGGCACATCTATATGCTCTGTAATGAGCAGACTAAAAGTATTAGGGAGGTCTGGGATGGTGAAACCCTTAAACTGACTTTTAGGAGAAACTTTGACAACAGGCTCATGGAGCAATGGTACCAGCTTGTTGAGATTGCTAGGGAGATTGACTTCAGCAATGACCCTGATGCCCTCATCTGGCAGCTTGAGAGTAAAGGGGTCTATTCTTCTAGTTCTTTGTACCATGTGATCAATTTTAGGGGGGTGCAACCTCTGTTTCTGCCTGCTGTGTGGAAGCTGGCAGTGCCCCCCAAGATTCATGTGTTCCTCTGGCTGTTTTCCCAAAACAAGCTAATGACCAGAGAGAACCTGAGGAAAAGGCACATAATTAAACCACTAGAATGTGTGTTCTGTGCTGAAAATGAGACAAATCATCATTTATTCTTTGATTGTGTTGTAGCCAAGAGTATTTGGTCTTTTGTCAACCACTATTTCCAAAAGGAGATGGGCACGAACTTTGAGTCTGTGGCTCGCTTTTGGATTTCTAATAAAAAGAATTTAGCCTTGAACATAGTTAGCTCTGTAGTCCTATGGTGTTTATGGAAATATAGGAACTCTATGATTTTTAACAACACCATTTGGACCTCTATTACTCAGGTGTGGGGACTGATTCACAGAATGCTCAAATTTTGGGTAATTCTGACCCCAGAAGCAAACAAACCCCAAGTGGAGGCGTTCTTGGGCGCCCTAGCGAGACTTCTCCATCAGCCCCTGATGATCTTGAGTGGCTGAAGATGAAGAGCACAAGGTTTGATGTTGGAGCAAGCTGGAGAAACCTCAGGATCTCGGAGGACGGGAGCTGCTTCCACTCCCCTGCCAAGAAGCGAGACACCAATCACAAAGTCGCGGTAAACAGCCCCGTGTCCACCCTTGCGATCTGCTGGTCGCCCCAAGCTGCTCTAGCGCCACCGCTCAAGTTCAGAAAAGGAGGGGGCACGATCGCAATGTGACTCGGCTCTCTACAGATCCCCTGTTTTCGCTTCCTCTGGCTACCAATGAAAGTTTAGAGCGCTGGGAGCTTAGCTCGGCTGGCTCATTTTATTTTCTCTGTATTTCCTGCCTAGGCATCAGCTTCACTGATTGCGAGACATGTGACTGTAATAAGTACGAACCCTCGAACATAAGCTGGGGCTGTAATTTCTGATGGTTTCATTCCTGCTAATGGAACCGGGGAGAGGCCTCCCTGTTCATCTAAAGAAATAAGTGAGGGGGCCCACGTGGGGACCACAACCCACCAGGGCGCGCCTGGGGGTGCTGGCGCGCCCAGGTGGGTTGTGCCCACCTGGTGCACCCCCCTCTGATGTTATTTGCATCAAAAAATCTTAAATATTCAAAAAAAATCGTATTAAATTTTCAGAGCATTCTGAGAACTTTTATTTTTGGGTAATTTTTTTATTGCACGGGAAATTCAGAAAACAGACAAAACATGGCATTTTATTTTATTTAACTAATAAAAACAGAAAACAAAAGGTAGGGACATAAGGTAGTGCTCACTAAATTCATCAACTTCATACCTCTAAAAAATGATCCATTAATAAGGTTGATCAAGTCTTATTAACATCCACTTTCGATTAGCATGAAACCGAAGAACTTTCGTAAATCACTAAGTTATCTCAACGGGGATATGAATGTCCCCAACAATAAGCATTTCATATTTCTTTTTGGCAGTAGGTAGAGGTAGTTGAAAACTTCCAATAGTGATTGTCGGAGATTTTTCAATAACATTGATACCATTCACTTGGAATTGTTTCTTCGGAAAGTGCACCGTATGCTCATTACCATTGATATGAAAAGTGATCTTGCTTTTATTGCAATCAATAACAGCCCATGCAGTATTCAAAAAGGGTCTACCAAGGATAATCAACATGTTGTCATCCTCGGGCATCTCAAGTATAACAAAGTCAGTCAAGATAGTAACATTAGCAACAACAACGGGTACATCCTCACAAATACCGATAGGTATGGCAGTTGATTTATCAACCATTTGCAAAGATATTTCAGTAGGTGTAAGTTTATTCAAATCAAGTCTTTTATATAAAGAGAAAGGCATAACACTAACACCAACTCCTAAATCACATAAAGCAGTTTTCACATAGTTTCTTTTGATGGAGCAATGTATAGTGGGGATTCCCGGATCTCCAAGTTTTTTAGGTACTCCATCTTTAAAAGTATAATTAGCAAGCATGGTGGAGATTTCGGCTTTCGGTATTTTTCTCTTGTTGGTGATGATGTCTTTCATGTACTTTGCATAAGGAGGCATTTTCAAGATATCAGTCAAGCGAGTACGCAAAAAGACTAACCTAATCATTTCAGCAAAGCGTTCAAATTCTTCATCATCTTTCTTTTTAGTTGACTTAGGTGGAAAGGGCATAGGTTTTTGAACCCATGGTTCTCTTTCCTTCCCATGCTTTCTAGCAACAAAGTCCCTTTTATCATATCTTTCATTCTTGGGTTGTGGGTTATCAAGATCAACTGCTGGCTCTATCTCAACATCATTGTCTAGTTCTTTATTATTTGGTTGAGTGTCTTCATGAACCTCATCATTATCTTTTTAATCATTAGAAGGTGATTGTTCATTACCAGATTGAGTTTCAGCATCAGAGATAGAAACTTCATTATCATTATCAGGAGGTTTTTCCACTTTAGGTTCACTAGAGGCATGCAAAGTCCTATCATTTTTCTTCTTCTTTTCCTTTTTAGAAGGACTAGGTGCATCTGTGTTAATTCTTTGAGAGTCTTGTTCAATTCTTTTTGGGTGTCCCTGAGGATAAAGTGGTTCCTGAGTCATTTTACCTCCTCTAGTTGCTACTCTAACAGCAAAATCATTTATATTATTGTTCATTTGATACGTCTCCAACGTATCTATAATTTATGAAGTATCCATGCTGTTATATTATCATTCTTGGATGTTTTACAATCATTTTATAGTAACTTTATATCATTTTTTGGGACTAACCTATTGACCCAGTGCCCAGTGCCAGTTGCTGTTTTTTTGCTTGTTTTTTACATCGCAGGAAATCAATATCAAACGGAGTCCAAACACCGCGACACTTTTTGTGGATTTTTTATGGACCAGAAGACATCCAATGGGCCAGAGCAGCACCTGGGGGGTTGTGGCGCCCCCGGCTCGATCGTACACTAATCATGCACGCAAACGTGTACGATCAAGATCAGGGACTCACGGGAAGATATCACAACACAACTCTAAAACATAAATAAGTCATACAAGCATCATAATACAAGCCAGGGGCCACGAGGGCTCGAATACAAATGCTCGATCATAGACGAGTCAGCGGAAGCAACAATATCTGAGTACAGACATAGGTTAAACAAGGTGCCATAAGATGGCTAGCACAAACAGGGATACAACAGATCGAACAGGCGCAGGGCCTCCTGCCTGGGATCCTCCTAACTACTCCTGGTCGTCGGCGTCCTGGACGTAGTAGTAGGCTCCGCCCTGGTGGTAGTAGTCGTCGTAGGTGGCGTCTGGCTCCTGGGCTCCAGCATCTGGTTGCGACAACCAGCAAGAAGGGAAAGGGGGGGAAAAGGAGGGGGAAAGCAACCGTGAGTACTCATCCAAAGTACTCGCAAGCAAGGATCTATACTACATATGCATGGTATATGTGTAAAGAGGCAATATCGGTGGACTGAACTGCAGAATGCCAGAATAAGAGGGGGATAGCTAGTCCTGTCGAAGACTACGCTTCTGGCAGCCTCCATCTTGAAGCAATAGAAGAGAGTAGTTGGAAGTTAACCAAGCAACAACGTATAGCATAATCCTACCCGTCGATCCTCTCGTCGCCACCATGCGAGAGAGCGACCACCGGGTTATATCTGTCACTTGTAAGGGTGTGTTTTATTAAGTATCCATTTCTAGTTGTCATGAGGTCGGAATACAACTCCGGGTCGTCCCTTTTCAATAACCGGGGACACGGCTATTTCGAATAGATAAACTTCCCTGCAGGGGTGCACCACATATTCCCCAACACGCTCGATCCCCTTGGGGCCGGACACACTTTCCTGGGTCATGCCCGCCTCGGAAGATCCACACGTCGCGCCCCACCTAGCTCAACGAGAGGTCAGCACGCCGGACTAACCTAGGCACTCTGGGGTCTGGGCCCATCGCCCAGTGCGCTCCTGCACGTTGCGTACGCGGCCGCGAGCAGACCTAGCAACCCACACGATCACGGCGGTTACGTTATCGCGGTCCAACACGGGCGCGCCCTCTCAGTTCGCTGATCAAGAAGCTTCTACATGACTAGCCACCCCATACCCATAAACTACTCCCTGTTAGTTTTTATTCGCCCAGTGGTCAGACTCAGATCAAATATCCAATCTCGTTAAACGTGTTTTATGAAGTAAACGCGAACCGCCGACCAGGGCCTGGCCCACCTGTCTCCTAGGTGGTCTCAAACCTGCCCTGTCGCTCCGCCACAAAGATCCTCACAAAGGGCCTTGGGACAAAGGTCCTTTCAGCCCCCAATCCGTGAATCACTCGCGGGTACTCTTCGAGCCGACCCGACTTTAGTCACCATCTGTATAGTATGTATATATGTATAGTATACCCCCGTGATCACCTCCCGAGTGATCAGGCCCGAGTAGTATAGCAAGGACCTGACAAGAATGCAGGGCCAATGATGACAAACTACCATCCTACACTAGGCATTTAGGATTGCAGGTAAGGTATCAACAACAGTAGCAACAATGACAGGCTATGCAGCAGAATAGGATTAACCGAAAGCAGTAAACCAGCTACACTACTCTAATGCAAGCAGTATAGAGAAGAAAGGCGATATCTGGTGATCAAGGGGGGGGGGGGCTTGCCTGGTTGCTCTGGCAAGTAGGGGTCGTCAACAACGTA
Source organism: Thinopyrum elongatum (assembly GCA_011799875.1). NCBI lineage: Eukaryota > Viridiplantae > Streptophyta > Magnoliopsida > Poales > Poaceae > Thinopyrum > Thinopyrum elongatum. The sequence continues at coordinate 530,422,524 of CM022301.1, read as the reverse complement.
GTCGGTCGGGGCACCAGCAGCTGCTGTCGGTCTCGTAGTCTACCGAAGAGAAGGGGGAAGAAACGTTAAACACACGGCAATAATGCAACAGGGATGCATGACATGTCTAAACGCAGGGCCAGGGTGATATACACCCTAACTAAGCGATTTAGTTAATTTAGGAATTTATCCGGATTTATTTAATTAGGGTTGGACACTATTCATTATCAAATCGGCCTAATTGTTCAATGTTCTTATAGCTGCGGGCATCTGACGGGAATACGAGGATGTATCGGGTTCGTATCGTCGTTGAGCAAGTTTCATGTATAAAATATTTTCATCGGAGTTTACGGTTTAAAAGATATGATTTTCTAAAGTTTTTATTAATTCTGAAATTTTAATTAATTATTTTAATTCAACATTATCCGAAACTTGATTGATGACTGTCAGCATGACATCATGCTACGTCAGCAGTTAATTAAGTTAATTACTAATTACTGTTTAATTAACACTAATTAGTTAATTAGATTACCCTAATCAGGATTAATTAACTAATTAATTAATTAATTATTTTAATTATCTTAATTATTATTTTTATTATTTTTATTTTATTCATTTTCTTTTAATTCGTTTTTAGGGGCTGGGCCCCATCTGTCATAGGGCCGGGGCGGACATGTCCGGGCCGTGTCTGTTCGGGCACCGGACACGTCGGCCAGCGCGCGCGCGTGCACCAGAGGCGAGGCCAAGGCCGAGCGCGGCGCCGGCGAGGCCAGCCGGGCGGGGCGCGAGGGAGGCACAGCGAGCGCGGCAGCGCAGCCGGGCGCGGTGCGGCGTCGGGACCGGAGGCGAAGCGGGGGCAGTAGCGGTCAGGCGCCGCTGACGGGCGCGGGGACACGGCGCAGGCGCGCGGGCGCGAGGACGGGGAGGCACGGGTGGTCGCGCAGTGGCCGGCGCGATGCGTGCGCGGCGAGGTGGTCGGGAGCAGAGAGGGGGGGAGAGGCCCAGGCCTCACGTGATCCGTAGGACGGGGCAAAACGGGGGTCGGGGTGGTCGACGGGACGACGGCGATGGGAGGCAGGCGGCCGGGGACAAAGCGGCGACGTAGACGAGGCAGACCTGGGGGGAGCCAGGGCTGCCGGCGTGGCGTCCAACGGCGACGGCGAGCGGCGTCGGCGACGGGCCGTTCCGCGACGATCCCGATCCCGATCTGGATCGGAGGTGGGGGCTACGAGGGGAGGCGGCGACGGGGCGGCGTCGGCGAGCGGCGTCGGCGACGGGGCGGACGGGATCGGGAGATCCCGATCCAATGGGGGGGGGAGAGAAAGCGAGGGGGAGGGGGGGATCGGGGGTAGGGCTAGGGTTTCGGGTGGGGGGGTGGCTATGAGGCGCCGCTGGGCCGGCCTGGCGGCCCGGTGGCTTGCTGGCCGAGGCCCTCGGGGGGGGGGGGGGACGGGGGGGTGGGGTTCCTTTATCCTTTTCTGTTTCTTTTTCCTTTTCTTTATTCTCTTTTCTCCACTGTTAAATGTTTAGGCCTCAAATGGTTTTTGTAAAAAGTGTGACCTATTTCATAAATACCAGTGCATTATTCCCTAACACCTAAAACTAGTTTGGGCAAAACATAATTCCATATTTATTTCAGATTTAATAAATGGTTACTAAATATTATCTTTATCCACTGTTTGAGGTTGTTCGAGTCACTTATCCAATTCCAATGATGTTGGTTTCAATTTTAGAATAGCCTCTGGAATATTTGTTACTTATCTGACATTTTAGTTTCTATGTTGGACAATTTTTATATTCCACTTTCATTTAAATTTGAATTTGACTTAGGAGTTGAAATGCAATATGATGCTAATGATGATTATGCACTATTAATCATGATGACATGGCCTCATCAAAAGGGTGATCACTGTAGCTTAATACAGGGGGTGTTACAAATCTCCTCCACTACAAGAAATCTCGTCCCGAGATTTAGGAGGTAGAAAGAAACAAAGCGGGGTATTCATCGCGAAGACGATCCTCGCGTTCCCAAGTGGCTTCATCCTCAGAATGGTTTGACCACTGAACCTTGAGGAACTTGATAACCTTCTGGCGTGTGCGACGCTCGGCTTGATCGAGAATGCGGACCGGATGCTCTTTATAAGAGAGGTCTTGTTGCAGTTCAAGCAATTCGTGATCTACTCCGCGGATAGGGTCTTTGAAGCAGCGGTGGAGTTGTGAGACGTGGAACACATCGTGAACCTGAGAAAGGTTCGGTGGAAGTTCCAACTGATATGCCACTCTACCACGCCTTTCAAGAACAGTGAAAGGACCAATATAGCGAGGAGCTAGCTTGCCCTTGATCCCGAATCGGTGTGTACCTTTCATCGGTGTGACTCGAAGATAAGCCTTTTCGCCAGGTTGATAGACCATATCTTTGTGTTTGCGGTCATACTGACTCTTTTGACGTGACTGAGCAGTCTTCAAATGCTCGCGGACAACGCGAACTTGATCTTCGGCAAGTTGGATAATATCCGGACCGAAGAGTGGACGTTCCCCAGTTTCTGACCAATTCAGAGGGGTTCGGCACTTTCGTCCGTACAATACTTCGAAGGGGGGCCATCTTCAGACTGGCTTGATAGCGTTATTGTAGAGAATTCGGCATATGGGAGAGATTCTTCCCATTTCCTTCCGAAGGATATGACACAAGCTCGAAGCAGGTCTTCGAGAACTTGGTTGACTCGTTCAATTGTCCTTGAGACTGGGGTTGAAAAGCGGTGCTGAAGGACAGATGAGTTTCCCATAGCTTCTTGGAAACTGCCCAGAATCTTGAAAGTGAATAAGGCTGCCACGGTCTGAACTGATAACCAGTGGAATACCGTGAAGTGAAACATTCTGGACATGTAGAGAGTTGCCGAGCTGACTAGCAGTGATCGTCTCTTTGACGGCTAGAAACTGTGCAACTTTGGAAAGTCGGTCAATGACGACAAGAATAGCATCATTACCTTTCTGTGATTTGGGGAAATCCAGTGATAAAGTCCATTTCAACATGGTCCCATTTCCATCAGGACAAAAATTGGTTGCAGAGTTCCGGCGGGCCTTTGATGTCTCTTTGAGCGACGGCAAACCTCACATTCAGCAACATAGCGAGAATGTCTTGCTTCATGTTTGACCACCAGAATCTTGAGTGTGTCTTGGTACATCTTGGTACTGCCGGGATGAATAGACAACGGAGTGTCGTGAGCTTCTTGCATGCCTCCTGAGTCATACCCAGGTTACCTTTAGAGGGACACTAGACGATTTTAAAGAACAAGGTGCCAGGATCATCATAGTGAAGAACGAAGGCCTTCTTCAGCGAGATAGCGCTAATCTTGTGGGCTTTGAGAGTCATAACCCTGCAGCGTCTTGATGCTGTCCACGAGATTGGTTTAGCAACCAGGGTATTAAGTGAACCCGGTGGGAAACAAGTGGAGGTTCATTTTGTAGGAACCTTCAGGAGGGGAAGCGAGTTGCTCCAGGAGGAACAATGTGGAGATTCAGCTTTGGAATTCTTCAATAAGCGAAGGTTTGAACTTCGTGAAACTGGAAGGTGACTGGCATAAGATTGCGGCTCAGGCATCGGCCATTACATTAGCCTTGCAGGGGTATAAGAATACCCAAGTTAAAAATCCGCTACGGTCTCCATCCATCTCTGTTGACGGAGGTTCAGGTCTGGCTGAGTGAAACAGATACTTCAGACTTGATGATCGGTGTAGATCTCGCAACGATTACCGAGAAGGTAATGTCGCCACTTTTTAGTGCATGGATGACGGCAGCAAGCTCGAGGTCATGTACTGGGTAATTCTCTTCGGTCGCGACGCAATTGACGCGAAGCATAAGCAATTACTCTGCGGTCTTGCATTAGGACACGCCTAATCCTTGACGGGATGCATCACAATAGAGTGACAAAATCCTCTGGGAATCGGAAGGGGCAAGCACTGGGGCGAAGTCAGCTTGTCTTTGAGCGTCTGGAAACTTTCCTGACACTTTTCGTCCAATCGAACTTGACGACTTTATGAAGCAGGTTAGTCAGGGCTTGGCGATCTTGGAGAAGTTCTCGACAAATCGACGGCAATAGCTGGCGAGTCCGAGAAAACTTCGAACTTGCTTGACGTTCTTTGGAGAGAGCCCAATCAAGAATAGCCTGAACTCGCTCGGGGTTGACGGCAATACCATCCTTGGAGATGACATGCCCAAGGTTATGTTACTTCGGGAAGCCAGAATTCACCACTTGGAAACTTAGCATATAGTGATGACCTCTCGAAGTTTTTCCAGAACAAGTTGAAGATGTTCAGCATGTTCCTCTTTGTTCTTGGAGTATACTAGGATATCATCCAGGTAAACCATGACGAACTTGTCAAGGTATTCAGAATATATAATTCTCAGGCGGGAGAATGTGGCGGGAGCATTGGTTAAGCCGAATGACATGACAGTGTACTCGTATGAGCCATATCGAGTAACGAGGCGGGCTTTGGGATATCCTCTTCACGAACACGGATCTGGTGGTAACCCAACCTAAGTCGAGTTTAGGAGAACACTGATGACCCGCCAGTTGATATACAGATCGTTTATCCAGAAGGGGATGAGGGGATTTGTTTCTGGATGGTTGCTTGGTTGATAGGACGGTAATCTTGGACCAATCGTGTTTGAGCCATCCTTCTTCCTTGACAAAGAGAGAAGGTTGCTCCCTCGTAGACGACGACAGGGCGTAGGAGCGCATCATGACTGCCATCTCAATCGTCACGCCTAATCCGGATGATGAAAAGGTGTAGCTCGGTGTCTGAGTTGTTCTGCTGATCATAATCCAACTTCAGGCATAGTACTTTTCCTGGTTGAACTCGCGGGTAATCCTCATAACCAAGTACTTCAGGGTACCAACGGTAGCCAAGTCTGGTCATGAGAGCGATCAGGACAGCTGGAAACCCAGGGGTATTACGAGCCCAAGTGCGAAGCACAAGCTGTGTCGTGGACGCGGTGGAAACAAACGGTCCATTGAAAATATAGGAAATTCGGTTTGTCAAACGACAATAAGAGGTTTACACAACTCGGAGAGAAAGGTTAAACAAACAATGGAAAGGAAAATGATTATATCAGCTAATCAGATCAACGACAGGGAAATCGCACAATATCCAGCTCTCCGGGTAGACAGAATTTCGAGATCCTAAGTGTCGGGTTAGTAACACTTCATTTAACCCGAGTAGTAAAGAGAGTTCAGAGTCCCAGAGTATAGACGAGGATAAAAGATCCTAATACCACCCATTGGCAATGTGGGCCCGTAAGCCACACAGCCAAGTTAGTTAAAACGGTTTTCTTTGTCTAGACTCAAACTTCGGCCAAGGAATTGGAAAGGGGGATTCCTACAGGCAGTCGGCTCTGTACCAACTTGTGGCGGCCCCGGCTCGATCGTACACTAATCATGGCACGCAAAACTGTACGATCAAGATCAGGGACTCACGGGAAGATATCACAACACAACTCTAAAACATAAATAAGTCTACAAGCATCATAATACAAGCCAGGGGCCACGAGGGCTCGAATACAATGCTCGATCATGACGAGTCAGCGGAAGAAGCAACAATATCTGAGTACAGACATAGGTTAACAAGGTGCCATAAGATGGCTAGCACAAACAGGGATACAACAGATCGAACAGGCGCAGGGCCTCCTGCCGGGCATCCTCCTAACTACTCCTGTCGTCGGCGTCCTGGACGTAGTAGTAGGCTCCGCCCTGTGGTAGTAGTCGTCGTAGGGTGGCGTCTGGCTCCTGGGCTCCAGCATCTGGTTGCGCAACCAGCACAGAAGGGAAGGGGGGGAAAAGGAGGGGGAAAGCAACCGTGAGTACTCATCCAAAGTACTCGCAAGCAGGATCTATACTCACATATGCATGGTATATGTGTAAAGAGGCAATATCGGTGGACTGAACTTGCTCAGAATGCCAGAAATAAGAGGGGGAGCTAGTCCTGCGAAGGACACTACGCTTCTGGGCAGCCTCCATCTTGAAGCAATAGAGAGAGTAGAGTAGTTGACTTAACCAAGCAACAACGTATAGCATAATCTAACCCGTCGATCCTCTGTCGCCACCATGCGAGAGGAGCGACCACGGGTTATATCTGTCACTTGTAAGCGGTGGTTTTATTAAGTATCCATTTCTAGTTGTCATGAGGTCGGATACAACTCCGGGTCGTCCTTTTACCGAGGACACGCTATTCGCAATAGATAAACTTCCCGGCAGGGGTGCACCACATATTCCCCAACACGCTCGATCCCCTTTGGCCGGACACACTTTCCTGGGTCATGCCCGGCCTCGGAAGATCCACACGTCGCAGCCCCACCTAGGCTCAACAGAGAGGTCAGCACGCCCGGACTAATCCTAGGCACTCTGGGGTCTGGGCCCATCGCCCCGTGCGCTCCGGGCACGTTGCGACGCGGCCGCGAGCAGAACCTAGCAACCCACACGATCACGGCGTTACGTTTATCGCGGTCCAACACAGGGCGCGCCGCTCAGTCCGCTGATCAAGAAAGGCCCTTCAGCTGATACACGACGCGGCGATACCCATAACTACTCCCGGTGTAGTGGTTAGTGCGTATAGGCCAGTGGTCAGACTCAAATCAAATATCCAATCTCGTTAAACGGTGTATTATGAAGTAAACCGAACGCGACCAGGGCCTGGCCCCACCTGTCTCCTGGTGGTCTCAACCTGCCTGTCGCTCCGCCACAAGATCCTCACAAAGGCCGTTGGGACAAAGGTCCTTTTCAGCCCCCAATCGGAATCACTCGCGGGTACTCTTCGAGCCGACCGACTTTAGTCACCATCTGTATAGTATGTTATATATGTATAGTATACACCCGTGATCACCTCCCGAGTGATCACGGCCCGATAGTATAGCAAGGCAACTGAAAGAATGCAGGGCAATGATGACAAACTAGATCCTACACTAGGCATTAGGATTGCAGGTAAGGTATCAACAACAGTAGCAACATGACAGGCTATGCAGCAGAATAGGATTAACCGAAAGGAAGTAACAGGCTACACTACTCTAATGCAAGCAGTTATAGAGAAGAATCAGGCGATATCTGGTGATCAAGGGGGGGGGGGCTTGCCTGGTTGCTCTGGCAGAGGGGTCGTACAACGTAGTTCGGTCGCGGGCACCAGCAGCTGCGTCGGTCTCGTAGTCTACCGAAGAGAAGAGGGGGAAGAAAGAAACAGTAACCACGCAATAATGCAAAGGATGCATGACATGTCTAAACGCAGGGCCAGGGTGATATACCAGCCTAACTAAGCGATTTAGTTAATTTAGGAATTTATCCGGATTTATTTAATTAGGGTTGGACATATTCATTTATCGAAATCGGCCTAATTGTTCAATGTTCTTATAGCTTGGGGCATCTGACGGGAATACGGAGGATGTTTTCGGGTTCGTATCGTCGTTCTGCAGCAGTTTCATGTATAAAATATTTTCATCGGAGTTCGGTTTAAAAGATATGTTTTCTAGTTTTTATTAATTGCTAAATTATAATATTTAATTCAACATTATCCGAACAGTGATTGATGACGTCAGCATGACATCATCTGACGTCAGCAGGTAAGTCAGGGGTAAGGTACTAATTACGGTGTAAGTAACACGTAGAGGTAAGGTAAGTAGGTTAACCAATGCAGGAGAAGTAACGAAGGTTAATAAGTAGAGTTTAATGGTACAATTAGGGTTAGTTTTAATTAGGTAACAGGGTTTCGGTAAGCGGGTTTTAGGGGCGGGCCCCATCTGTCATAGGGGCGGGGGCGGAGCTGTCCGGACGTCGGGCCGTGTCTGTTCGCTTGGAAAGAGAAAACGGATAGGGAAATGGGCGTGGGGGGACCTCCTGATCCTGATGAGGAGGTGAAAAAATGCGTCCAAAGACGATGGAAAAAGGAAGGACGAGAGTCGCAAGACGGACTCTCCCCCCCCAGTCCCGAGGAAAGAAGGGAGGGCTCGGGACTCCCGAGACCCGATCCCGGGGATGGTTGATTTGGGGGAAAGTGACGTGCGTTCAGCTGTTTGATTCAGCCCCCTGCCGAGGGAGTTCGAGCCTCGGATCCAGAAGGGAGTAGGGGGGAGGATGGAGGCGATAAAGGAGGAGAAGACTGGGGGGAAGGATAGTGAGAGGGGAACGGAGATCCAAGAGGGAAGCGCGAAGAGGGGACGAGAGAAAGGAGGACAGGAGAGCGGTGAAGAGGATAGGGGGGCAGGCACGGGGGTTCCGGTAGAGGGAAGGCAGGCGAAGGCAGAGGGAAGGAGGGAGAGGGAGAGGGGCGGGAGAACGAGAGGGGGGGAAGAGGCCCGAGGCACTAACTGTGATCACGTAGGACGAGGGCTAGGGGCAGCGGGGGTCCGGGGGGTCGGGCGGGTGGTCGAAAGGGGACGGACGGCGATGGGGAGGCAGGCCGCGGGGACAAAGCGTGGAGAAAGGAGAAGATTGGGAAGAACACGGAGATCTGGGGACCCGAGAGGGACGAACGGGATGGGGAGGCAAAGGAGAAGCGAGCGAGAGCCCTGGAACCCCAGGAGGAGAAGGGGCCAGTGGGAAAGAGAGAAGGAGATAAGAGTAGGGGAGGAGGAGAGGGGGGGAGGAAGAGGGGGGGAGGGGAGGAGGACGGGGAGGGGAGACGGCACCTGGACGGCAGTCGGAGAGAGTGGAAAGACAGCAGGAGTCGGCGAACCAGGGGCGGGATGGGACGGAGGATCCCGATCCAGAATGGGGGGGGAGCGAGAAAGCGAGGGGTGGAGGGGGGAAGTTGGGGGTAGAGGCTAGTAGGGTTCGGCTGGTGGGGGGGGGTGGCTTGGTAGGCGCCGGTTGGGCGGCATGGCGGACCGTGTGGGTTGGCTTGCGGGTCCGAGGCCCAGTCGGGGGGGGGGGGGTTCCTTTATCCTTTTCTGTTTCTTTTTCCTTTTCTTTATTCTCTTTTCTCCACTGTTAAATGTTTAGGCCTCAAATGGTTTTTGTAAAAAGTGTGACCTATTTCATAAATACCAGTGCATTATTCCCTAACACCTAAAACTAGTTTGGGCAAAACATAATTCCATATTTATTTCAGATTTAATAAATGGTTACTAAATATTATCTTTATCCACTGTTTGAGGTTGTTCGAGTCACTTATCCAATTCCAATGATGTTGGTTTCAATTTTAGAATAGCCTCTGGAATATTTGTTACTTATCTGACATTTTAGTTTCTATGTTGGACAACTTTTATATTCCACTTTCATTTAAATTTGAATTTGACTTAGGAGTTGAAATGCAATATGATGCTAATGATGATTATGCACTATTAATCATGATGACATGGCCTCATCAAAAGGGTGATCACTGTAGCTTAATACAGGGGGTGTTACAGGGGTGCCCCGAGGGGGGCACAACCCACAAGGGCGCGCCTGGGGGCCCAGGCGCGCCCAGGTGGGTTGTGCCCACCTCGGTGGCCTCTCGTACCCCTTCTTTGCCCTATAAATCACCAAATATTCCAAAACCCTCGGGGGTAACCCTAGATCAGAAGTTCCGCCGCCGCAAGGCTCTATAGCCACGAGAAACCAATGTAGACCCTGTTCTGGCACTCCGCCGGAGGCGGAAATCATCGCCGGTGGCCATCTTCATCATCCCGGCGGCCACCACGATGAGGAGGGAGTAGTCCACCCTCGGGGCTGAGGGTTTGTACCAGTAGCTATGTGTTTAATCTCTCTCTCTCTCTCTCTCTCTCTCTCTCGTGTTCTTGAGATGTCACGATCTTGATGTATCGCGGGCTTTGTTAATATAGTCGGATCATATGGTGTTTTCCCCTCTCTATCTTGTTGTGATGAATTGAGTTTTCCCTTTGAGATTTCGTTTTATCAGATTGAATACTTTTATGGATTAGAGAGCACTTGATATATGTCTTGCATATGAATACTCATGGTGACAATGGGGTATCATATTGATTCACTTGATACGTGGTTTGGCACTCAACTTGCGGATTCCCGAGGTGACATTGGGGTAATCTATGCACAGGGGTTGATGCACGTTCTTGTCTGTGTTTCTCCGGTAGAAATCTTGGGGCACTCTGTGAGGTTCTTTGTGTTGGATTGAGTATTATGAATCTGAAATTATTTGGTGTTATTTTAGTATGAACTCTTGGATAGATCGATCGAAAAGAATAGCTTCGAGGTGGTTTTGTACCCTACAAAAGATTTCTTCTTATGTTCTCCGCTAGATAGGAACTTTGGAGTGATTCTTCATTGCATGTTGAGGGATGGTCATATGATCCAATTATATTAGCATTGTTGAGAGATTGCACTAGTGAAAGTACGGACCCTAGGCCTCATTTTCAAGCATTTCTATACCGTTTCTGCTCCGTTTTATCAATTGCTACCTTGCTGTTTTTTATTGTTCTTATTACCAAAATCAACATCTACTATCCATATTACACTTGTATCACCATCTCTTCGCCGAACTAGTGCACCTATACAAATTACCATTGTATTTGGTGTGTTGGGGACACAAGAGACTTTTTATTATTTGGTTGCAGGGTTGTTTGAGAGAGACTATCTTCATCTTACGCCTCCCACGGATTGATAAACCTTAGGTCATCCACTTGAGGGAAAATTGCTACTGTCCTACAAAACTCTGCGCTTGGAGGCCCAACACGTGTCTACAAGAATAAAGTTGCGTAGTAGACATCAAGCTCTTTTCTGGCGCCGTTGCCGGGGAGGTTAGGTAAGCGGCACTCACACCCCGTCAACGAAGCTCTTTTTTGGCGCCGTTGCCGGGGAGGTGAGTGCTTGAAGGTATATCTTTAGATCTTGCAATTGAATCTTTTAGTTTCTTGTTTTATCATTAGTTTGGTTTATAAAAGAAAACTACAAAAAAAATGGAATTGAGGTTGCATCATATTATTCATCTTTATAATGTATTTTGTGAAAATGATGGAAAGGAAAATTGTGCTCAATTGATAGAAGAAGAATTCTATAAAATGTTTGACAAAAAATCTTTGAATGATGAGCATGATTGCAATGTTATTAGTATGAATTCTTTGAATATCCATGATGCTAACGATATGCAAAGCCATAAGCTTGGGGATGCTATATTTGATGAAGATGATATTTTTAGTCCCCCAAGATTTGATGTGCAAATTTGTTATAATGATTGCATGCCTCCTATTTATGATGATTATAATGATGAAAGTGGATTCGGAGAGGTCATGACTTTATTTAATGATGAATCCACCATTTTGGATGAGGCTTCAATTGACTATGAGAACAAGGTTGCTATCTATGATGATTATGGTGATGACATATATATCAATATTTAATAATGATAACCATGAAACTTGTCATCATGATTTTAATTTTCAATCACATGATAGTTATTTTGTTGAGTTTGCTCCCACCATTATTGATGAGAATAAATTTGCTTACGTGGAGAGTAATAAAATTTCTATGCTTGTGGATCATGAAAAGAATGCTTTATGTGATAGTTATTTTGTTGAATTCATTCATGATGCTTCTAAAAATTATTATGAGAGAGGAACTTATGCTTTTACATATCTCAATAATATCTAGTTTCCTCTCTTTATGTTGAAAGTTTTGAAGTTGCACTTGTTTTTCCTTCCTATGCTAGTTGATTCTTGTTTCCATAAATTGTTTGCTAAAAAAATCCCTATGCATAGGAAGTGGGTTAGACTTAAATGTGCTTGCCATGTGATTCATGATGCTCTTGTTATGTTTCAATTCTTATCTTTTATGTGAGCATCATTGAAATCATCTTGCCTAGCTTTAAAGGCATTAAAGAAAAGCGCTTGTTGGGAGACAACCCAACACTTTTACCTACTGTTTTTGTGTGTTCACATAATTAGGCTGCTGTAGTAATTATTTTTTATAGCTTTTGTTTCAATAAAGTGCCAAGTAAAGCCTTTGGGATAGTGTGGATGATAGTTGACTTGATTCTGTGCAAAAACAGAAACTTTTGCGTCCAGTGCAGAAATTCTTATATTTTACTGGAACATATAAAAACTCTGATTTTTTTAACAGTTGGTGGGTATATAAATTGTCTACGTTTTCCTAATTTTTTAGAATTTTTGGAGTTACATAAGTATGACCTTAATTCAGATCTTTACGTACTCTTTTGTTCTTGACAGATTCTGTTTTCAATGCATAGTTTGCTTGTTTCCTAGTTTCTATGGCTTATTTTGCTCAATATAAATTGTGGAAATGATAAGGTACAGTAGGCATTGTGTGAGAACAATTATGAATCTTGTCTTTGACTGTACCAAAGTGAATGATTTGTCTTTATCATACTAACCCATCTCACGAAGTTCCGTTAAGTTTTGTGTGATTGAAGTTTTCAAGTTTTGGGTGAGATATCATTTTGAGAAGAATGAAGAAGACACAAGAGCTCAAGCTTGGGGATGCCCAAGGCATCCCAAGTTAATATTCCAGGAAGTCTCAAGCATCTAAGCTTGGGGATGCCCCGGTAGGCATCCCACCTTTCTTCATCAACAATTATCGGTTAGTATCGGTTGAGCCTAAGTTTTTGCTTCTTCACATGATGTGCGCTTTTCTTAGAATGTCATTTTGTTTTGTTTTGCTTGCTTTTTTAATAAAATACTTAGATCTGAAACTTTTAAATAATAGAGAGTCCTCAAATAGCTACCCATTTACATAACTACTCGCTTGATCTTCACTTATATCTTTTTGGAGTAGCTTGTCATTTACTCTTGTGCTTCACTTATATCCTATGAGTAAATTGTTGAATGAATTGAATATCATGAAGTTGAAATTATATGTTCATATCATGCCTAGTAGTAGCTTCACATTGGGTTTAGAAAGTGAAATCTTTTGAAGCTTGGCAATCACAATATTGGTCATACAAGCAATTCATGAATGATTACTATAAGGAAGAGAACTTTCACATGCAAATATATTATCTTGGACATCTTCTATGATTGTGAATACCCATTAATTATTTTCGAACTTGAGCAAATTAGTTGAAGTTGGACAAGGAAGACAATGTAATAAGTTATGTTTGGGTATATTTGCATAGAAGTTATGTTGTCATGGATCCTCTAACATGTGGTGTTTGCCTAGGATCTTTTGCTAGCCAAAAATTCGTACTAAGTGGAGATACTACTTGTGCATCCAAAAACCCCTTAAACCCAATTTCTTGCCATGAGTGTCCACCATACTAAGATCCTTCAAGTAAGTTGTCATCGGTGCATAAAGCGATAAAAATTGCACCTAAATATGTTTGATATTTTAATGTAAGGGAAAATTGAGCGTTGTACGAACTTGTGATGGCAAAGTAATAAAAGCGACGGACTGCATAATAAAGGTTGCTATCATAAGGGGCAATATAACGCGACGTTCCTTTGCATTAAGAGCTTGGGCATCCAAATAAAAAGCGCATGGCAACCTCTGCTTCCCTCTGCGAAGGGCCTATCTTTTACTTTTCAGTATTTACTTTTATGCAAAGATTCAATAGTATAAATTCTCATTTCAACCTCAATTATTCTCTAGTTGGCAAGCATCATGTGGTGGGGAAAGATCTAGGCACATATGACCAGTCAAATATATTTGATCATGATTTATTATTGTTGACAATTATCTCTATGATAAATGAGTTGGGAGGCAAAATATTAAGCCTGTAGCGACCCGACCTCAAACGGTCAAGCCTTTGTGTATCCGTGCCATCCCTAGATCAGTATGCTGGCACACACATTACATCAATGTATATATCAAAGTGCAATCACATGTATAAATAACATAAAACTGATATATACCTCATAAATCTCAGCGGAAACAATTAACGGGTGTGGAGTCCCATCAACGCCATCGGCAGGTTGAGTGTAGACCGTAACCCTGTATCGTACCCTTACTTGTCGAAAGAAAATATCTGCAACACGAAACGCTGCAGCCGTGTAGGTCAGTACATTGAATGTACCGGCAAGATCACAGATAAGAGAAACAGATGATGAAACTATTCTATATGCAATATGGCTTTGTGGCTCTGTGTCTGTGTTTTGTTTTGCATAAAAGCTAATTTTATTTTCCCTACAACAAAGGATAGTCCAGGAAATCTCTACTACAAAGCAGATACCTATACCTGACATGGTTCCGCCAACCAATGTCTCATAACCCACATCATCATAAGTTACCCACAATTAAGTTTTTTATCCGGTGTTGAGAGTTCTGAGATAGATCCAAGTCCAGAGGCTCAAGTTGTCCGTAACCGGGGACACGGCTAATCGGTTAGGTTTAAACCATCTGCAGAGGTTTGTACACTTTACCCGCAAAATTCGATCCCTCTTTTTACGTTCTCGCACTTCAGGGTGTTTGAGAACAAGACGACCGAAACATGGTCTTCCGAAGGGTTCCCCTGACCACTGTCCAGTGCTCATCCAATCCTACCGTAGTTCTACATCTGCTAGCACCGTCCCAGCCAGAGTCACAACTGAGGTCAACCAAGCCAGAGCCCATAATGACTTGCGGTTGCACAGTTAAGCTTCCGGGCATGAAGTATTCTTCCGTCTCTTTGAGTCTGGGTGAAGCTTTCCGCAAGATGTCATGGCGCTTCTCCATGCATCCCGGGTCATCCACTGGTTGCCTCCAGGGTGCCCATCTAAACCATCCTTCACCCAGTAGTGTGTATTGAATTCTTGTCTCGAGTCTTAAAGTCTTGAGGTCTTGAAGATGCAGTCCTTGCAAATGCCATCATGAAGTTGTCGTCATTGACGTAGAGTCCTCCATTCTCACACCACTCCCGAGCACTCATACCAACCCCGTCTACTATAGCGTAGCATTAAAATAAATAAAGTCCCGGGCTTGGTAACAGGGTGATGGGTTCCTACCTCATGCATACTACTCAACTACAAGGATTCAATATCACTACTGGAGGGATTGTTGCAAAGATGACACTAAATGCAATAAAAACATAGGTATGAAAAGCATGGTCAAAGTGAACTTGCCTGGTGTTACTTGGTGAAGATATCAACGCTCTCGAAAATAACTTGATACTATCCGTCACTCTGATGTAAATCTAAATTAAACATTAATAGCATTCATATAAGCAAACATACTAGCAAGCAAATTCTAACACTCATAATAAAATCAACAAATAAAAGCAACAAAGAAATCCATAAGAAAACCCAATAGAAATGTAAAGAAAATTTCAAGGAAAACTATAGAGTTTTACTACAACCAACACAAAAGTAGTTTTTGATCTAATTAGGCTTTAAAGCAAATAAAATACTAAACTAATAAATTACAGAAAGAAATAGAGTTTCATTAAAATAACAGAAATAATTATTCATAAACTTTTAGTAGCAAAAAGAAACAAATAAAAAGCTTTTATAAAACTCTAACTATACCTATACAAGTTTTCTTACAAAACTAAAGAAAATAAACTTTGTTAAAATAAGAATAAAATTGTCTACTGTTGAATAACAGAAACAAAACTAAATTTGCCAAAAGTGACAAAAAGAAATAATTTAAAAACAATTAAAACTATAAAGAAAAGGCTAAAACAAAACTAGAACTAAAACAGTACTGTTTTGCCTAAAACCCTATTTTAAAATAAACAAAAACTAATTTGCAAAATCCTACTGTTTAGACAAAAGATCAAGTGATCACTAGCAAAAACAATTAACCAAAAATCTATTTTTAAACTCAAGTTATTCACAAAACAGTGTTTGAGGCAAATTCATGCAAACTCAAATTTAAAATTTTCAAACATGGCCAAAAATTCTAGGTACAGAAACTAGATGAAATTCTTAATCCTATGCAAAAAGAATCACTCAATTTGGATCTAAAACATAAAAGATATTGAATATCTAAGATTGAAACTTTTCTGTTTTTTTTAACAGAAACGAAAATAAATAAATAAAAACAAAACGGGCAACACTAATGGGCTAGGAGCTGAGCGGTCTGTAACTAAACGACACTCGGCCGAAACTTAACAGAAACTTGCACGCGTGTTTAAAAATAGAAAACCGGCAACCCGGTTCGACCTAAACCAAAATAAACCGTATATAAAAAAACCGATCTACTTAAATAATAATAAACCTAACTATTTTTTTCAATCAAAGGCTAACAGGGGCGCGTGACGAGGCTTGGCTCCGATCGCCGGCGGCGGAGACGGCGATGTCCAGCGGATGGAGAACTCCGAGGGGGTCCGATTTTCTGTGGATGGTGAGGCGAGGGAACGTCGGGGTCGAGCGTGGCGTCGAGGTGAACTTCGTGAACTCCGACGGCGTTGTGAGCTCGAGGCGGTGGCTCCGGTGCTCCCTGGACGTCGAAAACATGTCAAAGAGGTGCGCAACAACAAGGGATAGTAGGCTATGGAAGGAAGAATTTCAAAGATGCTTACACGCGTCGGAATCGACCGGTGAATTGCGTGAACTCCGGCAAGATCCAAACGGCAAGGGCGTGCGGTACGGTGAGTTTTGGCGAGGGGTTTCAATGGGAATCGAAAGAGGAGGGTCGTGGCTATTTATAGGACAACTTGCTTGGACGAGGGGAAGACTGGAGATAGGGTTTCCAAGAGGATCGGACGTGGCGGCGGCATCGGGTACGTGTACGTCTAGGTTTCTGTATTGTTGGGTTTGTGGGGGAGAAGAAAGAAGAGGTGGGGCCCTTCTGGCAGCGATCGTGGGGAAGGGAGAGAGGGTCGGGCGACCGGCGTGCTGAGGATCGGGCGAGCGTGGGCGCTGGCCTCCTCGGCCTCGTGCGCCTGAGGCCGGTGGCCTCGAGCGCTAGCGCTCGGCTGGGCCTTGGCCTGCTGGCTGGGCAGCGGCCAGGCCTGGCGGGCGGTTGTCCTTTTTTTTTTTCTAAAACAGTGAGAGAAAAGGAAAAAAAACGAAAGAAATAAAATATTCTATATACATATAGTATATCAAAAATTTCAGAATAAAAAGATTTCTAAAACATGAACATATTTTCGTGACCAAATAAAATATTAAAAAAACATTTTTTTGCATTAACTCCCAAAATGAAATAGAATTTGAGTTTCAAATAAATTCTCAAACCTTGTCTCTGATTGTTGGAGTGTCATATTCCTCCTCTCGTTTTTTTTCCAGAGAATTTTTGACAAGATTCAAACTTAAAATTCAATAGGGATTCAAATAGGAAATTTTGGGAAAGTCCTTTTATTCCCTCTCATTTTGATTTTTTTTCCACAAAGTTTCAAATTCCACTCACTTTAAACCAAACAATCAAACAAACAAACATAAATATTTAATTAATATAACATTCCAAAATTTAAAATTTTGGGATGTTACAAAGCCCCTATCTTTCTCTGTGTTCGATGGATGCATTTGTTCTAAGAATATGCTTTGAGTAGTAGCAATCATGGAAGACTATATGATGATTGAGTATGTGGAGCTCTTACTTAGACTGTTGAATAAGTTGAATTGCAATTGCTTGGTGGCTGAGAACATAGGTTGTTGAGTTTCAAGAGAATTCATTGTTTGAACCTTAACATGTGAATTGGTTGCTACTTTAACATGAGAAGTTTTATAAGAAAGAATTGCTGTTATGATGCTAGGAAAAGTGATTCAAATTGTCATTGATCAAACTTGTGCACTTTGCTAGCATTCACACTTCATAAATTATTTCTTTTATCATTTACCTACTCGAGGACGAGTAGGAATTAAGCTTGGGGATGCTGATGCGTCTCCAACGTATCTATAATTTATGAAGTATTCATGATGTTATATTATCATTCTTGGATGTTTTACAATCATTTTACAGTAACTTTATATCATTTTTTGGGACTAACCTGTTGACCCAGTGCCCAGTGCCAGTTGCTGTTTTTTTGCTTGTTTTTTACATCATAGGAAATCAATATCAAACGGAGTCCAAACACCGCGAAACTTTTTGTGGATTTTTTATGGACCAGAAGACATCCAATGGGCCAGAGCAGCACCTGAGGGGTGCCCCGAGGGGGGCACAACCCACCAGGGCACGCCTGGGGGCTCTTTGACCTATAAATCACCAAATATTCCAAAACCCTCAGGGGTAACACTAGATCAGAAGTTTCGCCGCCGCAAAGCTCTGTAGCCACGAGAAACCAATCTAGACCCCGTTCTGGCACTCCGCCGGAGGGGGAAATCATCGCCGATGGCCATCTTCATCATCCCGGTGGCCACCACGATGAGGAGGGAGTAGTCCACCCTCGGGGCTGAGGGTTTGTACCAGTAGCTATGTGTTTAATCTCTCTCTCTCTCTCGTGTTCTTGAGATGTCATGATCTTGATGTATCGCGGGCTTTGTTAATATAGTCGGATCATATGGTGTTTTCCCCTCTCTATCTTGTTGTGATGAATTGAGTTTTCCCTTTGAGATTTCGTTTTATCGGATTGAATACTTTTATGGATTTGAGAGCACTTGATATATGTCTTGCATATGAATACTCGTGGTGACAATGGGGTATCATATTGATTCACTTGATATGTGTTTTGGTACTCAACTCGCGGATTCCCGAGGTGACATTGGGGTAATCTATGCACAGGGGTTGATGCACGTTCTTGTCTTTGTTTCTCCGGTAGAAATCTTGGGGCACTCTTTGAGGTTCTTTGTGTTGGATTGAGTATTATGAATCTGAAATTATTTGGTGTTATTTTAGTATGAACTCTTGGATAGATCGATCGAAAAGAATAGCTTCGAGGTGGTTTTGTACCCTACAAACGATTTCTTCTTATGTTCTCTGCTAGATAGGAACTTTGGAGTGATTCTTCATCGCACGTTGAGGGATGGTCATATGATCCAATTATATTAGCATTGTTGAGAGATTGCACTAGTGAAAGTACGGACCCTAGGCCTCATTTTCAAGCATTGCTATACCGTTTGTGCTCCATTTTATCAATTGCTACCTTGCTGTTTTTTATTGTTCTTATTACAAAAATCAACATCTACTATCTATATTACACTTGTATCACCATCTCTTCGCCGAACTAGTGCACCTATACAAATTACCATTGTATTTGGTGTGTTGGGGACACAAGAGACTTTTTATTTTTTGGTTGCAGGGTTGTTTGAGAGAGACTATCTTCATCCTACGCCTCCCACGGATTGATAAACCTTAGGTCATCCACTTGAGGGAAAATTGCTACTGTCCTACAAAACTCTGCGCTTGGAGGCCCAACACATGTCTACAAGAATAAAGTTGCGTAGTAGACATCATCATTTCATCAAGCAATTCTCTTTGAGATTTAGCAACTTGTTCTAGTTGAGTTTGAACCATAGAGGCATGTTTTCCTACACCTCTAACATCATTTGATATTCTAAATAACAAGTCACTCAAGCGAGCAATCATATCAGAATTGTATTTCAATTGTTTCATAACATTTGCATTGAAGTGATCTTGTTTTCTAATGAGATTTTCAAACTCGTAAAGGCATTGACTAGGATGCATATTGTGAGGATTGTCATTGTCATTGAATTTCATTAAAGAATTTACCTCTACCACCTTAGGTGGTGGTGGTGTATCAAGCCCATGTATTTCTTCAATAGGAGGTAAATTTTTGACATCCTCAGCCTTAATATCTTTTTCCTTCATAGATTTCTTTGCCTCTTGCATATCTTCAGGACTGAGATATAAGATACCCCTCTTCTTCAGAGTAGGTTTAAGCGGTGGTTCGGGAAGAGTCCAATCATCAGAATTTTTCAATATGTTATTCAATAATTCTTCAGCTTGTCCAATAGTTTGTTCCCTGAAAACACAACTAGCACAACTATCTAGGAAATCCCTAGAAGCATCAGTTAGTCCATTATAGAAGATATCAAGTATCTCATTTTTCTTAAGAGGATGATCAGGCAAAGCATTAAGTAATTGGAGAAGCCTCCCCCAAGCTTGTGGGAGACTCTCTTCTCCAATTTGCACAAAGTTAAATATTTCATGTAAGGCGGCTTGTTTCTTATGAGCAGGAAAATATTTTTCAGAGAAGTAATAAATCATATCCTGGGAACTACGCACAAATCAGGAGCAAGAGTATTATACCAAGTCTTAGCATCACCCTTTAATGAGAATGGAAATAATTTGAGAATGTAATAGTAGCGAATTTTCTCATCATCAGCAAAAAGAGTGGCTATGTCATTCAACTTAGTAAGGTGTGCCACAACAGTTTCAGTTTCATAACCATGGAAAGGATCAGATTCAACCAAAGTAATTAACTCTGGGTCGACAAAGAATTCATAATCCTTATCATCAACAAAGACAGGTGAAGTAGCAAACTTAGGATCACATTGTTAGGGAACATAGCATGCAATTTCAAAAAATTTCCTACGATCACGCAAGATCTATCTAGGAGATGCATAGCAACGAGAGGGGGAGAGTGTGTCCACATACCCACGTAGACTGAAAGCGGAAGCGTTAGCTCAACGCGGTTGATGTAGTCAAACGTCTTTGCGATCCAACCGATCAAGCACCGAACGTACGGCACCTTCGAGTTCTGCACACGTTCAGCTCGATGACGTCCCTCGAACTCTTGATCTAGCAAAGTGTCAAGGGAGAGTTTCTTCAGCACAACGGCATGGTGACGGTGATGGTGATGTGATCCGCGCAGGGCTTCGCCTAAGCACTATGACAATATGACCGGAGGAGTAAACTGTGGAGGGGGGCACCGCACACGGCTAAGTGAACAATTGATGTGCTTTGGGGTGCCCCCTGCCCCCGTATATAAAGGAGGAGAGGGAGGAGGCCGGCCAAGGAGGGGCGCGCCATGGGGGGGAGTCCTACTAGGACTCCAGACCTAGTAGGATTCCCCCCCCCTTTTTTTCCTTCTCGTGGAGGTGGAAAGAGGGAAGGAGAGGGAGAGGGAGAGGGAAAGGGGGGCCACGCCCCCTCCCCTAGTCCAATTCGGATTGCCCATGGGGCGGGCGCGCCACCCCTTGTGGGCTGCCCTCTCTCTCCCCTATGGCCCATTACTTTTCCCGGGGGGTTCCGGTAACCTCCCGGTACTCCAAAAAAATACCCGAAATGATCCGGAACCATTCCGGTGTCCGAATACTATCGTCCAATATATCAATCTTTACCTCTCGACCATTTCGAGACTCCTCGTCATGTCCGTGATCTCATCTGGGACTCCGAACAATCTTCGGTCACCAAAACACATAACTCATAATACAAATCGTCATCGAATGTTAAGCGTGCGGACCCTACGGGTTCGAGAACTATGTAGACATGACCGAGACACATCTCCGGTCAATAACCAATAGCGAAACCTAGATGCTCATATTGGTTCCTACATATTCTACGAAGATCTTTATCGGTCATACCGCAATGACAACATACGTCATTCCCTTTGTCATCGGTATGTTACTTGCCCGAGATTCGATCGTCGGTATCTTCATACCTAGTTCAATCTCGTTACCGGCAAGTCTCTTTACTTGTTCCGTAATGCATCATCCCGTAACTAACTCATTAGTCACATTGCTTGCAAGGCTTATCACGATGTGCATTACCAAGAGGGCTCAGAGATACCTCTCCGATACTCGGAGTGACAAATCCTAATCTCGATCTATGGCAACCCAACAAACACCTTCGGATACACCTATAGAGCATCTTTATAATCACCCAGTTATGTTGTGATGTTTGATAGCACACAAGGTGTTCCTCCGGTATTTGGGAGTTGCACAATCTCATAGTCAAAGGAATATGTATAAGTCATGAAGAAAGCAATAGCAATAAAACTTAACGATCATTTTGCTAAGCTAACGGATGGGTCTTGTCCATCACATCATTCTCCTAATGATGTGATTCCGTTCATCAAATGACAACACATGTCTATGGTTAGGAAACTTAACCATCTTTGATCAACGAGCTAGTCTAGTAGAGGCTTACTAGGGACTCGGTGTTTTGTCTATGTATTCACACATGTATCAAGTTTCCGTTTAATACAATTCTAGCATGAATAATAAACATTTATCATGATATAAGTAAATATAAATAACAACTTTATTATTGCCTCTAGGGCATATTTCCTTGAGTCTCCCACTTGCACTAGAGTCAATAATCTAGATTACATAGTAATGATTCTAACACCCATGGAGTCTTGGTGTTGATCATGTTTTGCTCGTGGAAGAGGCTTAGTCAACGGGTCTGCTACATTCAGATTCGTATGTATTTTGCAAATCTCTATGTCTCCCTCCTTGACTTGATCACGGATGGAGTTGAAGAGTCTCTTGATGTGTTTGGTTCTCTTGTGAAATCTGGATTCCTTCGCCAAGGCAATTGCTTCAGTATTGTCACAAAAGATTTTCATTGGATCCGATGGACTTGGTATTACACCTAGATCGGATATGAACTCCTTCATCTAGACTCCTTCATTTCCTGCTTCCGAAGCAGCTATATACTCCGCTTCACATGTAGATTCCGCCACGATGCTTTGCTTGGAACTGCACCAACTTATAGCTCCACCATTCAATATAAATACGTATCCAGTTTGTGACTTAGAGTCATCCGGATCAGTGTCAAAGCTAGCATCAACGTAACCATTTACGACGAGCTCTTTATCACCTCTATAAATGAGAAACATATCCTTAGTCCTTTTCAGGTATTTCAGGATGTTCTTGACCGCTGTCCAGTGATCCACTCCTGGATTACTTTGGTACCTCCCTGCCAAACTTATGGCAAGGCACACATCAGGTTTGGTACACAGCATAACATACATTATAGAACCTATGGCTGAGGCATAGGGAATGACTTTCATTTTCTCTCTATCTTCTGCAGTGGTCGGGCATTGAGTCTTATTCAATTTTACACCTTGCAACACAGGCAAGAACCCTTTCTTTGACTAATCCATTTTGAACTTCTTCAAAACTTTATCAAGGTATGTGCTTTGTGAAAGTCCTATTAAGCGTCTCGATCTATCCCTATAGATCTTGATGCCCAATATATAAGCAGCTTCACCGAGGTCTTTCATTGAAAAATTCTTATTCAAGTATCCTTTTATGCTATCCAAAAATTCTATATCATTTCCAATCAACAATATGTCATCCACATATAATATTAGAAATGCTACAGAGCTCCCACTCACTTTCTTGTAAATACAGGCTTCTCCAAAAGTCTGTATAAAACCATATGCTTTGATCACACTATCAAAGCATATATTCCAACTCCGAGAGGCTTGCACCAGTCCATAAATGGATCGCTGGAGCTTGCACACTTTGTTAGCACCTTTAGGATCGACAAAACCTTCTAGTTGCATCATATACAACTCTTCTTTAAGAAATCCATTAAGGAATGTAGTTTTGACGTCCATTTGCCAGATTTCATAATCATAAAATGCGGCAATTGCTAACATGATTCGGACAGACTTAAGCATCGCTACGGGTGAGAAGGTCTCATCGTAGTCAACTCCTTGAACTTGTCGAAAACCTTTTGCAACAAGTCGAGCTTTGTAGACAGTAACATTACCATCAGCGTCAGTCTTCTTCTTGAAGATCCATTTATTCTCTATGGCTTGCCGATCATCGGGCAAGTCAACCAAAGTCCACACTTTGTTCTCATACATGGATCCCATCTCAGATTTCATAGCCTCAAGCCATTTTGCGGAATCTGGGCTAATCATCGCTTCCTCATAGTTCGTAGGTTCGTCATGGTCTAGTAACATGACTTCCAGAACGGGATTACCGTACCACTCTGGTGCGGAACGTACTCTAGTTGACCTACAAGGTTCTGTAGAAACTTGATCTGAAGTTTCATGATCATCATCATTAGCTTCCTCACTAATTGGTGTAGGCATCACGGGAACTGTTTTCTGTGATGAGCTATTCTCCAATTTGAGAGAAGGTACAATTATCTCATCAAGTTCTACTGTAACATCCCAAAATTCTAAATTTTGGAATGTTATATTAAATAAATAGTTTTGATTGATTGTTTGATTGTGGTGTGGTTGCTTGTGTGAAATTGAGTGAAATTTGGAAACTTTTTGAAAGTTGAATGAGAGGGAATAAAATGACTTTCCCAAAACTTTCACCTTGCATTTATGATCTCCATGAATTCATATTTATTTCATTACAAACCCTAGAGTGAAGATAACATGACTTCTTCTATTTTAAAAGGGGTTTCGAAAAGATTTGAATTTCATTTGGAAATATTGCAAATTCAGAAACTTTATGCAACTCAATGATTTTCATGAGAGAAGATAAAATGACTTCTTCAAATTATATGAAATATGAGTTGGAAGTTTAAAACAATCAAATTTAAAGTCCCTTTGAAATTATTTTCAATTTGGAGTTATTTGGTTTTTATTCAAATTATTTTTATCCAAAAATAAAATATATGGAAATTAGGGTAAAATGATTCCCTTCAATATAAAATTAGAGGGAAATAAATTTGAAATCATTTTGGTATTTTTAAAATGATTTTTATTAGGTTTTATTGCAGCAGTAGCACTGTTTGCTTTATTTAAATTTTTGTGAAATTTATTTGCTGCTGAAAATATGTTCATCTTTTAGGAAATCTTTTTATGAAAATTTTGATATATAATATGCCTATGGAAATTTTTCTTATTTTCCGTTTACCTTTTTTTGTTTTTATTCTAAAAAAAAACTGTACGAGCGACCGACTGCTATCCTTCGCCAGCGTGCGCAACATAGCTAGCAGGTCCGACTATATTATTTTTCCAGTTGTCCTTTAATTTATTTATTTTCTGTTAAAAAAAAAATTCCGCGCACGCACACATGCGCGCACACGCGCAGGCCGGCCGAAGGCCCATGCGGCGTCGTTTCTTTTCTTTGTTTTTCCTATATCTTTCGTCTGCCTTTTGTTTACGTTTAGTCCCACATTGCCTAGCTTTTGACCTCTAAGCCTCCTTTCCATCTATAAATATAGACCCATAGAGCCTCCAAAAATCATCCGATTCGGGTTAAATCAATATATTTTGGTTTGACTAGATTCACTAAATAAAAATATTTTTCTTCTCTCCGGCGGGACTTCTGAAAGTTGTCTTCTCTCTCAGAAGTCATCTTTTCTCTACCTTATAAAGGTATCTTTCTTCGTATTTTTTTATATATTCCCGTAGCTTATTATTTCTAGACTAGTACGGTAGAATAATTAGATTTATAAATTAGTCCTTGTATTTACATTTTAGGACTAGAATTCTTTTAGCCATAACTCTTTTTCTTCCGTAAAACAGCTTGGCCCTGATTTTTCAAATAG
This sequence comes from Thinopyrum elongatum, assembly GCA_011799875.1. Classification (NCBI taxonomy): domain Eukaryota; kingdom Viridiplantae; phylum Streptophyta; class Magnoliopsida; order Poales; family Poaceae; genus Thinopyrum; species Thinopyrum elongatum. Next base: position 530,397,371 of record CM022301.1, on the reverse strand, counting down.
CCATAACTTTTTACTCGTTCATCCAAATTAGACGAAACCAACGTCTACATTTTCGTCTTGACTCCACCTATCTAGTGAATCTATCCAATACACTTTTTGCAACTTTCAAATTTCGAAATTTGTTCTGATTCATATTCAAACTTGTTTTGGCTATAACTTGAGTTTCGTAACTCCGATTTAATTGATTCTTTTTGCAAATTAAAGCTCTTGACCTAAACTTTCTGATAAGGCCAAATCCACCCAATTTTGGTACTGTTAGAAATTGTTTTCTGTTGCAAGAGTTAATTGCTAGTTTTCGAAGTTTTTCGAGATCTTTTCTTCGATTCTTTTGCATGAGTGCTTATGTATGCAATTGCTTGCTCACGTTAGATTGAACGGAGTGTGACGAGTAGAACTATCAGGAATTATGAGTGCGAAGGATCTTCATCAACAGTACAAGGCAAGTAACACTTTGATCATACTCTTCTATACCCAGTTTTTATGCATTAGTTTTATCCTCAAACACTACATGACTAGGATGTGATTAACTTGTGGGTATTGGGAAGTAGATGATGAGGTAGAACCTATTGCCCTTTTATTATAAAACCCTTGGGAGTTACTTCTACGCTATGCTTATATTGCCATGCTATGCTCGTAGACGTGGATTGGGTTTTGAGTGTATCCATGAGAGATGTGAGATTGTTAATTAATGGTTAACTTAAGGTGGCTACTTTAATACACATCTGGGTGGATTGGTTGGGGCACCCTGGGGATATACCAGTGGCTTGCCCGGACACCTGGGGATATACCAGTGTTGTCCTAGGAGATCCCGGGGTTATACCGTGTGATCCTCCTATGGTTCGCCACCCAGGCTCAAAGGGATCATAAGATTATTCATGCTAGAAACTTCCGTGTGCAGCCACAAGCTATTATGGGCTCTAGCATAGTTGAGTATGTTACATGACCTCTTTCAGTGGTAGGCTAGCAGATGTAGGGGAAAGTAGGTGTAACTGTCTACCCAGAGTAAAGAGTAAATGTTTCTGAAAGACTGTGTCTCGGTCATCCGTTTCTCAAACACCATGTAGTGCGAGAAATCCAACGGAGGAGATCGAGTCTTGTGGGGAAAAGTGCACAAACCTCTGCAGAGTGTAAAAACTAATCATGATTAGCCGTGTCCCCGGTTATGGACATCTTGAGTATCTGGTTCTTGGATTATCATATTGAATCCCATCACTCTAAATTAATTTGTTGGGATTAATGATTACTTTTAATTGGGATTGAGAGGGGGTTTTACCTTCTCAATATTTTCAACCAACTTTGTAGTTAAACAAAATATATTCCCTTGATGTAGGGAAAAATTGGCTTTTCGCAAAACATATTAACCGTAGAGCCTCCACCAGCCATATATGCATGTAGTGATAGCATTTATTCTGTTCATTGCTCTACTGTGTTATCTTGCCAGTACATTCAATGTACTGACCCATTTCGGGCTGCAACGTCTCATGTTGCAGGAATTCTTACGACGAGTAAGTGATACGTTAGGGTTACGATTTCTACACTCAACTTTGCCGTTGGTGTTGATGGGAATCCACAACCTTGTTGTTACTTCCGCTATATGGATTGAGGTAATAGTATTTACGTTACTTTATACATGTGATTTACCTCTGTTATAAATCCTTGAGTACTGTGTGTGTCAGCATACCGATCCAGGGATGACACTTAAGCACAGAGACTTTGATCCATTCGGGTCGGGTCGCTACAAGATGGTATCAGAGCACATGTTGACTGTAGGACGTGACCCCTAGAAACTGGCTAGCCCATAGGAAATATTTTCTCTAAACTTATTTTCAAAAAGGATCTCTTACCTCTCTTCTTTTCTAAGCTTTATCAAATTTCCTTTTAGTTAGACTATACCCCTTTGCCCTTTTGACCACTCGAAGGTTCAACTGATGAGACCAATCCAAGAAGTACAAGATATCGGACAACTAAGACCACTTCGGAATGAAGAGGATTTTACCGTGCATTATAATAATGGAAACTACAACAGTTGAAGACTCCGAAGACTAGGAGAATTTGAAGTTTCTGAAGAATTTCCAGATTGGTATGACCTAGGAAGGCTACCCTTATGGAATTTGTCAGACTATTGAAGCTGTCAATACCCGAGATCAAGGTGTGTCGGAGAAAGACCGGAACATGGAGCGTTAAAACTCAAAGTTTTGTCAAGAAAACCCTAAGGCAGGAGATATCAACTATGGAATGATAACTCATGGCAATGACAAGGGCAGAAACACTGCTATCCATGATGTTATCGCCCGCTTATGCTATTGTCGCCGTGCTGAGTTAAGCATGCATTTCGTCGGAAGGATTGGATGACAAAAGGGCTAATGGAGCATCTATCAGCAAAAGATGAAGTTTAACCTTAGCTGGTGTATCGACAGGATCTGGAGTATTACATCAAGAATTTTAAGATGGACCTTCAGGAAGCCGTATTTGACAAGGAAGCATTTCGTGAAGAACTCAGGACCCAGAAGCTGAAAGTAGCCAAGCTGGAGGAGCAAAACCTCGAGATACCAGAGATTCGTCAGGAACTGAAGGACAGTAGGACCATGGTTCATTGCCAAGGATGTTGAAACCCAGAAGTTTGGAACGCAACTCCAGAATATTAAAGGACGTCACGAGAGACTTCGCGTCAACAAAGATGATCTGGCAGAAGAACTTAAGAAGGACAAGCACGATCGGAAGAAACCATCGGAGGCATGAACAAGACTTGAAGGGTTTGGCGACTTTGAAGATTTATTGACCATTAGAAGACCAAACCCCTGTTATATACTTACGTTAGATACGACGATTGTGAGCTGTCATTTGTTTGATGTTTTTCCGACAGCCACAAAATAAAAATCTGTCTCTTCAAAACCTTTGTTTGTATTGTGTGTATCCCTCTCTATCTCTCTTATCCCACTCCAAACCCTTGGAACCAATAGAGGATGAATGGAGATGAACTCATATTTTCTGGACCAATGACTCAATTGGAGACGGACTGGTGGATTCAAAACATGGAAGATCACATGAAGAATAACACTATAGCCGGAAAGGATATGGCCCAGCATGCTCTTCAGTGCTTTGAAAGAGGTGCTGCTACTTGGTGGAGGATGTACCAAACCATCAATGGATGGCAAAGAGTAACCACTTGGAAAGAATTTAAGTTGACTCTGCTAAAGTCTCGGCTTGTGTCCCAGAAGTTGAAGCCTTATGGAAATGATATGAAGAAACCTTGTGCATGCAAGTTCTGTGGAGAAATAGGACACAACCATAAAGAACACAAGGATGAATGCCCTCATTGTGAAGAGAGTCACCCAGCTGAAGAATGCCCAACTAGGCAGATTACTTGTTTCTTGTGTGAAGGGACTACCCACTACCCTGCTCAGTTCACATTTACCCCATAGTACAAAGAACCATCCAGCAGAAGAAAGAAGAAATGAAAGGAGCCCTCATGGAAATTTTAGAAGAACCTGTGATGAAGGAAGAGGTGGAGGACACACCCGAAGAAGACCCAATTAAACTCTGCACCTAGTCATGCTATTCATGTGGAGAAGAAGGACACATCTCCCAGAATTGTCTGAAGGGGGATCTAGTAGCATTTCCGACAGTAGAAGTAGAGTATGACCCACAGGAAATAGAAGTCCTGATTGGCACGGAAAAGTCCAGGAAGAGAAATAGATTGGATTCCAAGAACAACCAAATTTCTACAAAGAAGGACCTGAGTCATATCATATGTTTTAGGTGCAAAGATTCAGGACACTACTTCAGCGGTTGCCCAAAAAGGAAGCCGAGGACCCAAGGAGGCTATGTAATCACCAGGAAACCACGAGACTTGTCAGAAGTAATATGTTTCTGCTGTAATGAAGCATGTCACTTTGCCAGAGAATGCCCCAAGGAGAAGGAGATTTGTGATAATTAGTTGTGTCCGTGAGAAGTATAGTAGTAGTAGTGAGAACATTTCCTTTATATTGAGGTGTTGAGTTGAGGCATGTAATGGAAATGCAGGAGATTGTAATAATTGGAGAATCAATAAAGTTAGCCTCGTTGGTACTGATTTGGATTTTATGAGTTGTTACTCTATGAAGAAAGATTTTGACCATTTTCGAGGATATGAGAAATATGGTCTACGGATAAATTTGTGCAGTTCAAGGGTGGTAGTACCCTGTGAGGACACTTGACCTCTGGAAAAGATAATGATATTCCACGGAGTGGATTTCGGACGAAATAATTATGAGTTTTGTCTCGATATGTGGGATACCCCAAGAATATGATGGGATGAAGTACTATTGGATATAAAGGAGGTAGAAGGTTGGCAATATGGAGCAATTGTAACTCCCTGATGAGTCTGTGTAATCCCTTCTTAGTTTGGTACCGATAGAAGGAAGGGAGACAGTACAATGGGATGGATTTAAGAATGCTAGGAAGCTGGATGTTGGAATAATGATCAGTTGCCCCGATGATGAGTTCAAGGTTTACAAGTGATGAGATGGACCATAACCCACAGGCCCTAGGACCTACCAAGAAGCAAGCACACTCTTGCTGAAGGAAAAACCCTGGAAGAAGATACGACTTTATCAACAGACGATCTTATAGGAGTTAACGCAAAACCTGAGAGAGGTGAAGAAACGATAGATGTTCGTTTGGCTTGCAGAATCAATGGATTTATCCGAACTTAGTTCGTCGACAAGAGAAATTCTGCAATGCTTGTGAGGATGACCAAGTGTTAGAATGCGAGATTCGCTAAACCGTATACAAGGTAATGATTTGGGTGCGGGATGGATTGATCACCATACCGACTTACTCTTATTATTCCCCTTGCTATATGGGATGGTAAATCTGAGTGACTTACCCATAGTAGAGCGACGACGATCAAAACCTTGTTTAAACCATAGAATGGTGTGACAATTTTTCCCCTTGTACACGGCAGTTGTTGCCAACCGTAGGTTATGCGGTGAGGTTCAACCCAGACCCATTTCCTGCAGGAGAAACCATAAATTGTTGACCACCATGAGATATCGATAGTTGTTTAGTATTGGCGCCAGACCCGTCAGCTAAGAAGACCCGGTAACAGAAGAACCTTACCAAGATGAAAGGACACGGGAATTGAGGAAAATAGTTATGCCCCTACCGGAAGAGCCAGAGTAGGATTTTTCCCGAGGATCTCAGAGGACTGACCCTGTCAACAATAAAGATGGAGTACATGAGTTTTGATGGAACCATAACCATGCTTCTAAGGGTGGTAGCACCCCAGACCTTCATGACAATCGATGGATTTTGAGGAGACCCCCGACCCTAACCTATTTCTTTCTAGCCTCTCCGAATCTCGAGGACGAGATTCATTTTAAGGGTGGTAGGTTTGTAACATCCCAAAATTCTAAATTTTGGAATGTTATATTAAATAAATAGTTTTGATTGATTGTTTGATTGTGGTGTGGTTGCTTGTGTGAAATTGAGTGAAATTTGGAAACTTTTTGAAAGTTGAATGAGAGGGAATAAAATGACTTTCCCAAAACTTTCACCTTGCATTTATGATCTCCATGAATTCATATTTATTTCATTACAAACCCTAGAGTGAAGATAACATGACTTCTTCTATTTTAAAAGGGGTTTCGAAAAGATTTGAATTTCATTTGGAAATATTGCAAATTCAGAAACTTTATGCAACTCAATGATTTTCATGAGAGAAGATAAAATGACTTCTTCAAATCGTATGAAATATGAGTTGGAAGTTTCAAAGAATCAAAATTTAAAGTCCCTTTGATGGTATTTTGAAAACCATTTTTTTATTTGGAGTTATTTGGGTTTTATTCAAATTATTTTTCTCCAAAAATAAAATATATGGAAATTAGGGTAAAATGATTCCCTCCAATATAAAATTAGAGGGAAATAAATTTGAAATCATTTTAGTATTTTTAAAATGATTTTTATTAGGTTTTATTGCAGCAGTAGCACTGTTTGCTTTATTTAAATTTTTGTGAAATTTATTTACCGCTGAAAATATGTTCATCTTTTAGGAAATCTTTTTCTGAAAATTTTGATATATAATATGCCTATGGAAATTTTTTCTTATTTTCCGTTTACCTTTTTTTTGTTTTTATTCTAAAAAAAAAAACTGTACGAGCGACCGACTGCTATCCTTCGCCAGCGTGCGCAACATAGCTGCAGGTCGGACTATATTATTTTTCCAGTTGTCCTTTAATTTATTTATTTTCTGTAAAAAAAAAACGCACGCACACATGCGCGCATGCGCGCAGGCCGGCCGAAGGCCCATGCGGCGTCGTTTCTTTTCTTTCGTCTGCCTTTTGTTTACGTTTAGTCCCACATTGCCTAGCTTTTGACCTCTAAGCCTCCTTTCCACCTATAAATATAGACCCATAGAGCCTCCAAAAATCATCCGATTCGGGTTAAATCAATATATTTTGGTTTGACTAGATTCACTAAATAAAAATATTTTTCTTCTCTCCGGCGGGACTTCTGAAAGTTGTCTTCTCTCTCGGAAGTCATCTTTTCTCTACCTTATAAAGGTATCTTTCTTCGTATTTTTTTTATATACTCCCGTAGCTTATTATTTCTAGACTAGTACGGTAGAATAATTAGATTTATAAATTAGTCCTTGTATTTACATTTTAGGACTAGAATTCTTTTAGCCCTAACTCTTTTTCTTCCGTAAAACAGCTTGGCCCTGATTTTTCAAATAGCCATAACTTTTTACTCGTTCATCCAAATTAGACGAAACCAACGCCAATATTTTTGTCTTGATTCCACCTTTCTAGTGAATCTATCAAATAAACTTTTTGCAACTTTCAAATTTCGAAATTTGTTCAGATTCATATTCAAACTTGTTTTGGCTATAACTTGAGTTTCGTAACTCCGATTTAATTGATTCTTTTTGCTAATTGAAGCTCTTGACCTAAACTTTCTGATAAGACCAAATCCACCCAATTTTGGTACTGTTAGAAATTGTTTTCTGTTGCAAGAGTTAATTGCTAGTTTTCGAAGTTTTTCGAGATCTTTTCTTTGATTCTTTTGCATGAGTGCTTATGTATGCAATTGCTTGCTCACGTTAGATTGAACGGAGTGTGACGAGTAGAACTATCAGAAATTATGAGTGCGAAGGATCTTCATCAACAGTACAAGGCAAGTAACACATTGATCATACTTCTTCGTTACCCAGTTTTTATGCATTAGTTTCAATCCTCAAACACTGCATGATTAGGATGTGATTAACTTGTGGGTATTGGGAAGTGAGGTAGAACCTATTGCCTTTTTTTTAATATCAAACCCTTGGGAGTTACTTCTACGCTATGCTTATATTGCCATGCTATGCTCGTAGACGTGGATTGGGTTTTGAGTGTATCCATGACAGATGTGAGATTGTTAATTAATGGTTAACTTAAGGTGGCTACTTTAATACACATCTGGGTGGATTGGTTGGGGCACCCTGGGGATATACCAGTGGCTTGCCCGGACACCTGGGGATATACCAGTGTTGTCCTAGGAGATCCCGGGGTTATACCGTGTGATCCTCCTATGGTTCGCCACCCAGGCTCAAAGGGATCATAAGATTATTCATGCTAGAAACTTCCGTGTGCAGCCACAAGCTATTATGGGCTCTAGCATAGTTGAGTATGTTACATGACCTCTTTCAGTGGTAGGCTAGCAGATGTAGGGGAAAGTAGGTGTAACTGTCTACCCAGAGTAAAGAGTAAATGTTTCTGAAAGACTGTGTCTCGGTCATCCTTTTCTCAAACACCATGTAGTGCAAGAAATCCAACGGAGGAGATCGAGTCTTGTGGGGAAAAGTGCACAAACCTCTGCAGAGTGTAAAAACTAATCATGATTAGCCGTGTCCCCGGTTATGGACATCTTGAGTATCTGGTTCTTGGATTATCATATTGAATCCCATCACTCTAAATTAATTTGTTGGGATTAATGATTACTTTTAATTGGGATTGAGAGGGGGTTTTACCTTCTCAATATTTTCAACCAACTTTGTAGTTAAACAAAATATATTCCTTTGATGTAGGGAAAAATTGGCTTTTCGCAAAACATATTAACCGTAGAGCCTCCACCAGCCATATATGCATGTAGTGATAGCATTTATTCTGTTCATTGCTCTACTGTGTTATCTTGCCAGTACATTCAATGTACTGACCCATTTCGGGCTGCAACGTCTCATGTTGCAGGAATTCTTACGACGAGTAAGTGATACGTTAGGGTTACGATTTCTACACTCAACTTTGCCGTTGGTGTTGATGGGAATCCACAACCTTGTTGTTACTTCCGCTATATGGATTGAGGTAATAGTATTTACGTTACTTTATACATGTGATTTACCTCTGTTATAAATCCTCGAGTACTGTGTGTGTCAGCATACCGATCCAGGGATGACACTTAAGCACAGAGACTTTGATCCATTCGGGTCGGGTCGCTACATCTACTTTCCTCCCACTCACTTCTTTCGAGAGAAACTCCTTCTCTAGAAAGGATCCATTCTTAGCAACAAAGATCTTTCCTTCGGATCTGTGATAGAAGGTCTACCCAACAGTTTCTTTTGGGTATCCTATGAAGACGCACTTCTCCGATTTGGGTTCGAGCTTATCAGGCTGAAGCTTTTTCACATAAGCATCGCAACCCCAAACTTTAAGAAACGACAGCTTAGGTTTCTTGCCAAACCACAGTTCATACGGTGTCATCTCAACAGGTTTAGATGGTGCCCTATTTAACGTGAATGCAGCTGTCTCTAATGCATAACCCCAAAACGATAGTGGTAAATCGGTAAGAGACATCATAGATCGCACCATATCTAATAAAGTACGGTTACGACATTTGGACACACCATTACGCTGTGGTGTTCCAGGTGGCGTGAGTTGCGAAACTATTCCACATTGTTTTAAATGAAGACCAAACTCGTAACTCAAATATTCGCCTCCGTGATCAGATCGTAGAAACTTTATTTTCTTGTTACGATGATTTTCCACTTCACTCTGAAATTCTTTGAACTTTTCAAATGTTTCAGACTTATGATTCATTAAGTAGATATACCCATATCTGCTCAAATCATCTGTGAAGGTCAGAAAATAATGATACCCGCCGCGAGCTTCAACACTCATCGGACCGCATACATCAGTATGTATTATTTCCAATAAGTCAGTAGCTCGCTCCATTGTTCCGGAGAACGGAGTCTTAGTCATCTTGCCCATGAGGCATGGTTCGCAAGCATCAAATGATTCATAATCAAGTGATTCCAAAAGTCCATCTGCATGGAGTTTCTTCATGCGCTTTACACCAATATGACCTAAACGGCAGTGCCACAAATATGTTGCACTATCATTATCAACTTTGCATCTTTTGGCATCAATATTATGAATATGTGTATCACCACGATCGAGATTCAACAAAAATAGACCACTCTTCAAGGGTGCATGACCATAAAAGATATTACTCATATAAATAGAACAACCATTATTCTCTGATTTAAATGAATAACCGTCTCGCAGTAAACAAGATCCAGATATAATGTTCATGCTCAACGCTGGCACTAAATAACAATTATTCAGGTCTAAAAGTAATCCCGAAGGTAGATGTAGAGGTAGCGTGCCGACGGCGATCACATCAAGCTTGGAACCATTCCCGACGCGCATCGTCACCTCGTCCTTAGCCAATCTTCGTTTAATCCGTAGCCCCTGTTTCGAGTTGCAAATATGAGCAACAGAACCAGTATCAAATACCCAGGTGCTACTACGAGCATTAGTAAGGTACACATCAATAACATGTATATCAAATATACCTTTGTTTACTTTGCCATCCTTCTTATCCGCCAAATACTTGGGGCAATTCCGCTTCCAGTGTCCAGTCCCTTTGTAGTAGAAGCACTCAGTTTCAGGCTTAGCTACAGACTTGGGCTTCTTCCCGGGAGTGGCAACTTGCTTGCCATTCTTCTTGAAGTTACCCTTCTTTCCTTTGCCCTTTTTCTTGAAACTAGTGGTCTTGTTAACCATCAACACTTGATGCTCCTTCTTGATTTCTACCTCCGCAGCTTTGAGCATAGCGAAGAGCTCGAGAATTGTCTTATCCATCCCTTGCATGTTATAGTTCATCACGAAGCCTTTGTAGCTTGGTGGCAGTGATTGAAGAACTCTGTCAATAACACTATCATCCGGAAGATTAACTCCCAGCTGAGTCAGGTGATTATGATATCTAGACATTCTGAGTATGTGTTCACTGACAGAACTGTTCTCCTCCATCTTGTAGCTATAGAACTTGTTGGAGACTTCATATCTCTCAACTCGGGCATTTTCTTGAAATATTAACTTCAACTCCTGGAACATCTCATATGGTCCATGATGTTCAAAACGTCTTTGAAGTCCTGATTCTAAGCTGTAAAGCATGGCACACTGAACTATCGAGTAGTCATCAGATCGAGTTTGCCAGACGTTCATAACATCAGCATCTGCTCCTGCAGCAGGCCTTTCACCTAGTGGTGCATCAAGGACATAATTCTTCTGTGCAGCAATGAGGATAATCCTCAAGTTACGGACCCAGTCCGTGTAGTTGCTACCATCATCTTTCAACTTAGCTTTCTCTAGGAACGCATTAAAATTCAAGGGAACGGTAGCACGGGCCATTGATCTACAACATAGATATACAAAAACTATCAGGACTAAGTTCATGATAAATTAAGTTCAATTAATCATATTACTTAAGAACTCCCACTTAGATAGACATCCCTCGAGTCATCTAAATGATCACGTGATCCATATCAACTAAACCATGTCCGATCATCACGTGAGATGGAGTAGTTTTCAATGGTGAACATCTCTATGTTGATCATATCTACTATATGATTCATGTTCGAACTTTCGGTCTCCAGTGTTCCGAGGCCATGTTTGTACATGCTAGGCTCGTCAAGTTTAACCCGAGTATTCCGCATGTGCAAAACTGTCTTGCACCCGTTGTATGTGAACGTAGAGCTTATCACACCCGATCATCACGTGGTGTCTCGGCACGATGAACTGTCGCAATGGTGCATACTCAGGGAGAACACTTATACCTTGAAATTTTAGTGAGGGATCATCTTATAATAGTACCGCCGTACTAAGCAAAATAAGATGCATAAAAGATAAACAACACATGCAATCAAAATATGTGACATGATATGGCCATCATCATCTTGTGCCTTTGATCTCCATCTCCAAAGCATCGTCATGATCTCCATCGTCACCGACTTGACACCTTGACCTCCATCGTAGCGTCGTTGTCGTCTCGCCAACTATTTCTTCTACAACTATCTCTACCGCATAGTGATAAAGTAAAGCAATTACATGGCGATTGCATTTCATACAATAAAGCGACAACCATAAGGCTCCTGCCAGTTGCCGATAACTTTTACAAAACATGATCATCTCATACAATAACGTATATCACATCATGTCTTGATCATATCACATCACAACATGCCCTGCAAAAACAAGTTAGACGTCCTCTACTTTGTTGTTGCAAGTTTTACGTGGCTGCTATGGGCTTCTAGTAAGAACCGTTGTTACCTACGCATCAAAACCACAATGATGTTTCTTCAAGTTTGCTGTTTTAACCTTCAACAAGGACCGGCCGTAGTCAAATTCGATTCAACTAAAGTTGGAGAAACAGACACCCGCCAGCCACCTTTATGCAAAACAAGTTGCATGTCTGTCGGTGGAACCGGTCTCATGAATGTGGTCATGTAAGGTTGGTCCGGGCCGCTTCATCCAACAATACCGCCGAATCAAAATAAGACGTTGGTGGTAAGCAATATGACTATCATCGCCCACAACTCTTTGTGTTCTACTCGTGCATATCATCTACGCATAGACCTGGCTCGGATGCCACTGTTAGGGAACGTAGCATGCAATTTCAATAATTTTCCTACGATCACGTAAGATCTATCTAGGAGATGCATAGCAACGAGAGGGGGAGAGTGTGTCCACGTACCCTCGTAGACCGAAAGCGGAAGCATTAGCTCAACGCGGTTGATGTAGTCGAACGTCTTTGCGATCCAACCGATCAAGCACCGAACGTACGGCACCTCCGAGTTCTGCACATGTTCAGCTCAATGATGTCCCTCGAACTCTTGATCCAGCAAAGTGTCGAGGGAGAGTTTCGTCAGCATGACGGCGTGGTGACGATGATGGTGATGTGATCCGCGCAGGGCTTCGCCTAAGCACTACGACAATATGACCGGAGGAGTAAACTGTGGAGGGGGGGCACCGCACACAGCTAAGAGAACAATTGATGTGCTTTGGGGTGCCCCCCTGCCCCCGTATAGAAAGGAGGAGAGGGAGGAGGCCGGCCAAGGAGGGGCGCGCCATGGGGGGGAGTCCTACTAGGACTCCAAACCTAGTAGGATTCGCCACCCCCCCCACCTTTTTTTCCTTCTCATGGAGGTGGAAAGAGGGAAGGAGAGGGAGAGGGAGAGGGAAAGGGGGGCCGCGCCCCCTCCCCTAGTCCAATTCGGACTGCCCATGGGGGGTGGGGCGCGCCACCCCTTGTGGGCTGCCTTCTCTCTCCCCTATGGCCCATGTTGGCCCATTACTTTCCCCGGGGGGTTCCGGTAACCTCCTGGTACTCCAAAAAAATACCCGAAACGATCCGGAACCATTCCGGTGTCCGAATACTATCGTCCAATATATCAATCTTTACCTCTCAACCATTTCGAGACTCCTCGTCATGTCCGTGATCTCATCCGGGACACTGAACAATCTTCGGTCACCAAAACACATAACTCATAATACAAATCGTCATCGAACGTTAAGTGTGCGGACCCTACGGGTTCGAGAACTATGTAGACATGACCGAGACACATCTCTGGTCAATAACCAATAGCGGAACCTGGATGCTCATATTGGTTCCTACATATTCTACGAAGATCTTTATCGGTCAAACCGCAATGACAACATACGTCATTCCCTTTGTCATCGGTATGTTACTTGCCCGAGATTCGATCATCGGTATCTTCATACCTAGTTCAATCTCGTTACCGGCAAGTCTCTTTACTTGTTCCGTAATGCATCATCCCGTAACTAACTCATTAGTCACATTGCTTGCAAGGCTTATCACGATGTTCATTACCGAGAGGGCCCAGAGATACCTCTCCGATACTCGGAGTGACAAATCCTAATCTTGATCTATGCCAACCCAACAAACACCTTCGGATACACCTGTAGAGCATCTTTATAATCACCCAGTTACGTTGTGATGTTTGATAGCACACAAGGTGTTCCTCCGGTATTCGGGAATTGCATAATCTCATAGTCAAAGGAATATGTATAAGTCATGAAGAAAGCAATAGCAATAAAACATAATGATCATTATGCTAAGCTAACAGATGGGTCTTGTCCATCACATCATTCTCCTAATGATGTGATCCCGTTCATAAAATGACAACACATGTCTATGGTTAGGAAACTTAACCATCTTTGATCAACGAGCTAGTCTAGTAGAGGCTTACTAGGGACTCGGTGTTTTGTCTATGTATTCACACATGTATCAAGTTTCCGTTTAATACAATTCTAGCATGAATAATAAACATTTATCATGATATAAGGAAATATAAATAACAACTTTATTATTGCCTCTAGGGCTTATTTCCTTCACACATTTCATTCTAGCATTCAAAGATTTTTCTTTCAGTTTGCATAATAATTTCTTAAGATCATCTCTATCTTTGCAAGCAAGAACGTCTCTAGTTGTCTCCTCATCCATAGCATAACCTTCCGGTACCTTTAGCAATTCATATCTAGGAGAACTAGTTCTAATAGGTGTTTCAAGATTTTCAGTTTCAAGCTCTTCATCAGTTTCAACAATTTCATCAGTTTCAGCATTTTCAAAAGCTTTAGTTCTAGGAAGTTGTTCATCGAGAAATTCACCTAGTGGCACATTATCATCAAGCAAGGTACTAGCATCATCATAAATATCATTCATAGCAGAAGTAGCATCATCAATAACTTGTGACATAACATGATTAATAGCATATGGTGGTGTTGCAAGCTTACTTATAACAGAAGGTGAATCAAGTGCAGAGCTAGATGGCAAGTCCTTACCTCCCCTCATCTTGGAGGGAAAAATCTTAGTCTTATCGTCCTTCAGATTCTTCATAGTGATAATTTGATAATAATCCCAAGTGACTCCACAAATATAGCTATGCTCCCCGGCAACGGCGCCAGAAAAAGGTCTTGATAACCCATAAGTATAGGGGATCGCAACAATTTTCGAGGGTAGAGTATTCAACCCAAATTTATTGATTCAACACAAGGGGTGCCAAAGAATATTTGCAAGTATTAGCAGCTGAGTTGTCAATTCAACCACACCTGGAGATTAATTATCTGCAGCAAAGTGATCAGTAGCAAAGTAGTATGATAGTTTTGATAGTAGTAGCAACATCAATAGTAACGGTAACAGTGATAGCAATGATTTCGTAGCAAGTGTAATAGTAACAGCAGCAGTAGTAACTTAGCAGAAACAATATAAGAGAAATTCATAGGCATTGGATCGGTGAATTCATTGGATGATATTCATCATATAACAGTCATAACCTAGGGCGATACGGCACTAGCTCCAGTTCATAAATATAATGTAGGCATGTATTCCGTAAATAGTCATACATGCTTATGGAAAGAACTTGCATGACATTTTTTGTCCTACCCTCCCGTGGCAGCGGGGTCCTATTGGAAACTAAGAGATATTAAGGCCTCCTTTTAATAGAGAACCGGAACAAAGCATTAACACATAGTGAATACATGAACTCCTCAAACTACGGTCATCACCGGGAAGTGTCCCGACTATTGTCACTCCGGGGTTGCCGGATCATAACACGTAGTAGGTGACTATAACTTGCAAGATCGGATCTAGAATATAGATATAATGGTGATAACATAAACGGTTCATATCTGAAATCATGGCACCCAGGCCCAAAGTGACAAGCATTAAGCATGGCAAAGTCATAGCAACATCAATCTCAGAACATAATGGATACTAGGGATCAAGCCCTAACAAAACTAACTCGATTACATGATGAATCTCATCCAACTCCTCACCGACCAGCGAGCCTATGAAGGAATTACTCACTCCTGGTGGGGAGCATCATGGAATTGGGGATGGAGAAGGGTTGGTGATGACGAAGATCGAAGATCCCCCTCTCCGGAGCCCCAAACGGACTCCAGATCTGGCCTCTGGATGAAGAACAAGAGGTGGCGGCGGCTCCGTCTCGTGAAACACGATAATTATTTTTTCCTGATTTTTTTCTCCAAATATGTGATTTTATAGTATCAGGGTTGGAGTCTGTGGGGCCACCAGGTGGGGACAACCCACCTGGGCGCGCGTGGAGGGGGGGCGCCCTGGTGGGTTGTGCCCACCCTGGTGCCCCCTCCGGTGGTTCTTGGCTCCAGAAATTATCTTTATTTGTATAAAAATTCCTCACAAAGTTTCGTTCCAATCCGAGAACTTTTATTTCTGCGCAAAAACAACACCATGCAAGTTCTGCTGAAAACAACGTCAGTCCGGGTTAGTTTCATTCAAATCATGCAAATTAGAGTCCAAAACAAGAGGAAAAGCGTTAGGAAAAGTAGATACGACGGAGACATATCAAATCTGAAGGATACAAAAACCAAGATCGTTCCCTCTAGGACGAGGGGAGGTAAGGAACTGCCATCACACTCTGCACTTGATTCACCTTCTGTTTTGAGTAGACTTGCAACACCACCACATGCTATTAATCCTAATATGTAGCAAGTTATTGATGATGCTACTTCTATAAATGCTACTCATGAAGATGCTAGTACCTTGCTTGATGATGGTGTGCCACTAGGTGATTTTCTTGATGAACAAATTGCTAGAGCTAAAGAGAATTAGATCATTAAAACTGATGAGATACTTGAAACTGAAAATCTTGAAACACCTATTAGACCTAGCCCTCCTAGATATGAAATGCCTAAGATACCTGAAGGTTATGTTATGGATGAGGAGACAACTAGAGATTTTCTTGCTCGCAATGATAGAGATGATCTTAAGAAATTATTATGTGAACTGAAAGAGAAATCTTTGAATGCTAGAATGAAATGTGACCCTAAGTTTGCTACTTCACCTATCTTTGTTGATGACAAGGATTATGAATTCTCTGTCGACCCAGAGTTAATTACTTTGGTTGAATCTGATCCTTTCCATGGTTATGAAACTGAAACTGTTGTGGCACACCTTACTAAATTAAATGATATAGCCACCCTATTTGCTCAGGATGAGAAGATTCGCTACTACTATATCCTCAAACTATTTCTGTTCTCATTAAAGGGTGATGCTAAGATATGGTACAATACTCTTGCTCCTGGTTGTGTGCGTAGTCCCCAGGATATGATTTATTACTTCTCTGAAAAATATTTTCCTGCTCATAAGAAACAATCTGCCTTACAGGAAATATTTAACTTTGTGCAAATTGAAGAAGAGAGTCTCCCACAAGCTTGGGGGGAGGCTTCTCCAAATGCTTAATGCTTTGCCTGATCATCCCCTTAAGAAAAATGAAATACTTGATATCTTCTATAATGGACTAACCGATGCTTCTAGGGACTTCCTAGATAGTTGTGTTGGTTGTGTTTTCAGGGAACAAACTGTTGAACAAGCTGAGGAATTATTGAATAATATATTGAAAATTATGATTGGACTCTTCCTGAACCACCGCATAAACCCACTCCAAAGAAGAGGGGTATCTTATATCTCAGTCCTGAAGATATGCAAGAGGCAAAGAAATCTATGAAGGAAAAAGGTATTAAAGCAGAGGATGTTAAAAATTTACCTCCTATTGAAGAAAGATATGGACTTGATGCACCACCACCCAAGGTGGTAGAGGTAAACTCCTTAATGAAATCTGATGAAAGGGACAATCCTTATAATATGCATCCTAGTCAATGCCTTTATGAGTTTGATAATTACATTAGAAAGCAAGATCACTTCAATGAAAATGTTATGAAACAATTGAAATACAACTCTGATATGATTGCTCGTTTGAGTGACTTGTTATTTAGAATCTCTAATGATGTTAGAGGCATAGGAAAACATGCTTCTATGGTTCATACTCAGTTAGAACAAGTTGCTAAATCTCAAAGATAATTGCTTGAGGAAATGAATAATAATATGAATGATCATGCTATAAGAGTAGTGACTAGAGGAGGTAGAATGACTTAGGGAACCACTTTATCTTGAAGGTCGCCCTAAAAGAATTGAACAAGACTCTCAAAGAAATAACACTGATGCACCTAGTCTTTCTAAAAAGAAAAAGAAAAAGAAAAATGATAGGACTTTGCATACCTCTAGTGAACCTGAAATAGAAAAACCTCCTGAAAATAATAATGATGTTTCTATATCTGATGCTGAAACTCAATCTGGTAATGAACATTCATCTAGTGATAATGAAAAAGATAATGATGATGTTCATGAAGACACTCAACCAAACAATGATAAAGAACCAGATAATGATGTTGAGATAGAACCAGCTGTTGATCTTGATAACCCACAACCTAAAAATAAAAGATATGATAAAAGAGACTTTGTGGCAAGAAAACATGGTAAAGAAAGAGAACCATGGGTTAAAAAACCCATGCCCTTTCCACCTAAATCAACTAAGAAGAAGGATGATGAAGAATTTGAACGCTTTGCTGAAATGCTTAGGCCAGTCTTTTTGCGCACTCGCTTGACTGATATCTTAAAGATGGCCCCTTATGCAAAATACATGAAAGACATCATCTCTAATAAAAGAAAGATACCTGAAGCTGAAATCTCCACCATGCTTGCTAATTATTCTGTTAAGGATAGAGTATCTAAAAAACTTGGAGACCCGGGAATACCAACTATACCTTGCTCCATCAAAAGAAACTATGTTAAAACTGCCTTGTGTGATTTAGGAGCTGGTGTTAGTGTTATGCCTTTCTCCTTATATAAAAGACTTGATTTGAATAAACTCACACCTACTGAAATATCTTTGCAAATGGTTGACAAATCAACTGCCATACCTATCGGTATTTGTGAGGATGTGCCCGTTGTTGTTGCAAACGTTACTATTTTAACTGGCTTTGTTATACTTGAGATGCCCGAGGACAACAACATGTCGATTATCCTTGGTAGAGCCTTCTTGAATACTGCAGGGGCTGTTATTGATTGCAATAAAAGCAAGGTCACTTTTCATATTAATGGTAATGAGCACACGGTGCACTTTTCGAAGAAACAATTCCAAGTGAATGGTATTAATGTTATTGAAGAATCTCCGACAATCACTATTGGAAGTTTTCAACTACCTCTACCTACTGCCAAAAAGAAATATGAAATGCTTATTGTTGGGGACATGCATATCCCCATTGAGGTAACTTAGTGTTTTACGAAAGTTCTTCAGTTTCATGCTAATCGAAAGTGGTTGTTAATAAGACTTGATCAACCTTATTAATGGATCATTTTTGAGAGGTATGAAGTTGATGAATTTAGTAGGCACTACCTTCTGCTCCCAACTATTATTTTCTGTTTATCTTAGTTAAATAAAATAAAATGCCATGTTTATCCTGTTTTCTGGATTTTCTGTGCAATAAAAAAATGACCCAAAAATAAAAGTTCTCAGAATGCCCTAAAAATTTAATACGATTTTTTTCTGAACATTTCTGAATTTTTAGTGCAAATAACATCAGAGGGGGGGTGCACCAGGTGGGCACAACCCACCTGGGCGCGTCAGCAGCCCCAGGCGCACCCTGGTGGGTTGTAGTCCCCACGTTGGCCCCCTCACTTATCTCTTTAGCCCATGTCATCACCTACCTCCAGAAAAAAATCACCATTGCTCTCTCTCCCCTGTTCTTGCACTAGTAGAAAAAGGCCCATTTGTCCCAGTTCATAAGGCCCATTTGTCCCGGTTCGGGAACCGGGACTAAAGCCCAACACCTTTAGTCCCGGTTCTTATACGAACCGGGACAGATGGGGCTCCACGTGGTCGCTGCGGCGAGCCCAGAGAGGAGGGCCTTTAGTCCCGGTTGGTCACACCAACTGGGACCAAAGATCATCCACGTGTCAGCAGCTCAGGAGATGGGGTTTTTGTTTTTTTTGAAAGGGGGGGGGTTTGGGGGGTTTTGTAGGGTTAATTTATGGGTTTCATATATTGTGTTAGCTAGCTAATAGCTAGAGAGAAGTGTCCTCTCTTATCTCCGTGCTTGGTCGACGCTACGTACTATACGTATAGAGAGGACTCGACACGCTAGCTAGTAAGCAAATGAAGGAAACCATTAAGTACACAAGATCGTCATGAACATATACAGAGAGAAGTGATCGACCTCCTCCTCCGAGAGATTGGTCAAACAACAAGTTTTCGTATATCTATCTGACGCTACTAGCTACATATATACAATATAATATCTCTTACAATCCCTAACATTTGATGTCAAGTTCCACATGGTATTCTCCGGCTGGATTGATGACGTGGTCAAGAAAGAATCCCGCCAATTCCTCTTGAATTGCTTTTATGCGATCTTGTGGGAGGAGTTCATCCCGCATCTGCGAAATCTAATTTGAAGAAGGTGGTCAATACATATATATGAATGAAATTCAACACAAATGATGGTAATAAAATAAAATTGTGAATATTATTGCTTACGCACTTCATATTGTTTTTCAGAGTAGCCCCGCTTAGAGGTAGTCGCGTTGTAGATGTACTCGCAAACATAGTATCCACAAAAATTATTCCCGCCTTCCTGCCACAACCACTTTACGAGAAATAAAGGTCAATCAAACTGATAATCAAGCATTATAAATGGTGTTGATGAAACTAGCTAGAATCAATGGGAGATGCGCGGAACTAGCTAGTAGTACTTACTTTCGGGTGTGTAAATCGCAGCTCCCCCGGCAGTCCCGGAGCTTCTGTGGTGAACACTTTCCAAACCCTGCGAGACAAAGAAAATGATTACTTGATATCAGGAAATGACCAAAGTTGCCGATATGGTGCGATAATGATCGATTGAACTTACTTCTGGAGCATTTCAGTCATGGCCGCATACTCCTTGGGATCTTTTCGTCTTGAGTCTAAGACGGTTACTAGTCCCTGCTCAAGCTTAATCTCTAGGAGAATAAAGTGGAAGCTGCGCACGCATGCATAACTCATCAATTGCATTACTATAACCTCGAGTAATAAGGGAAACCGAATATGCAGAAGACAGTAACACTCACTTGAAGTTGTAAGGAAAGAGTATTTTATCTTTGTTTTGATTTTTAAGCAATGATTGTAGCAAGTTGGCCTCGGTTTCTTTCGCATTATATGTAACCGTCCATTCATCTATGAGATTTATGTTAATGAACCCAATATCATAGATTTGTGCATTTCTGCATTCGACGATCTTCAATCTGCATAATATAGTGAGGATAATTATATATACATGCAATGAAAGAGCTGAGCTATATATAGAGACTTAATTACATAAGTATAGTACTTACAGACAGTAGCAAGTGATGATTATTTTATCGAGGTCCTTTTGATTGAAAAACTGGAAGAACTCCTCAAATGGAACAGACAACAGATCAATTCCAATGAGGTCGTGCTCCTCTTTAACTCTCAGCGTCAAAATATCCTTCCTAGACTTGCAGGTGTCCATGTACCACTTATGGAATCTTCGCATCATCGTTGTTAGAGGAGGATCACCAGGTCTGACGAGAGGCTTCCCGTACCGGTATTTGTGTTCGTCCACCTCCATTGTATCAAAATGTGCATCGTCGGGCAGGTAATCACCAGGATTGGTAACGGGCAGCATCCCCAGCAGATTTGCGACGATATCGCTAGACACCTTGAGCGGGGGGCACGATTGGTTTTCCTGTTCGCCGAGCTGGGGAATTTTTTTCCCACTTCTTCGTTCTTGTAACCTTTTGTCACTTGAAGTAGTTCCCGACCGGCGCGCTCCTTCCACTGCCTTTTTCAGAGCGCGGACATGGTTGTCATCCGGTGGAGGCGGTGGTGGTTGCTTCAGGTTCTTCAAAGTGCGCTTCAATTTCACCGGATCCATCTTCTCCTCCGGAGGTGGATTTTTCTATGCAAAAAAGTCCTTCACTTGGGCTTGACAGATCTCCGTGTTTTCCTCCTCGGTCATCTCGTATGGTAACTTCTCTAGAGGCTTGAGAGATGGACCGAATATGTATTGCCTCCCGCCTCTAGCTGTACTGCTAGACGCCGGAGCAGCCGGAGCGACTGCGGCTGTCTTCCTTCGTTGCTTACGAGGAGGAGAAGGAGGCGGAGTGCTACGACGCGCCAGAGCAGCTGGAGTGGCGGCGGCTGTCTTCCGCTGTTGTTGACGAGGCGGAGAAGGAGGCGGGCTGCTCGTACGCACCGGCGCAGGCGGAGAAGGAGGCAGAGTGCCGCCACGTGCCGGAGCAGCTGGAGAAGGAGGCGGAGTGCCGCCACGTGCCGGAGCAGCCGGAGAAGGAGGCGGAGTGCCCTGATCACTCGCCAGAGGAGGAGGCGGAGTGCCCTGACTCGCCGGAGGAGGAGGCGGAGGCGTCTAGTTCGGAAGGTTGATGAGCTCCTTCTGCCATAGACATGGAGTCTTCAGAGCAAGACCTAGCTAAGTCTCCCCTTCACCGGTAGGGTGGTCAAGCTCGAGCTCCTCAAATCCCTCCGTTATTTCATCGACCATCACAATAGCATAGCCTTCTGGAATCGAAAGGCAGTGAAAAGTTGCGCCGGGTTGAGGAGGTGCAACAGAGCCGACAGACGCCTTGACTTTGAGGTGCTGCCATTGCGCCATAAGGTGGCAATCTTGAGCCTCCGTGATAGCATCCACGGGGTAGCTGGGAGCCGTGAAGTGAGGCTGCTGAAGGAGCTCGGTGGAAGCCACGCTGCTTCTCCGCTGAGATGGCGGGGTAGCTTCTGGGGTAGCTTCGGCAGGTCGCTGCCTCTGAACTAGTGCTTGTTCCTCTAGCGCTCGTACAATTGCATTCAGCTTCTGCAGTTCGGTCTGCTCCACTTTCCTCCGTCTCTCCCGGGTTTTGTAACCGCCTGCGCTGGGAAACCCTTCCTTCCACGCAATGGAGCCTGCCGTGCCTCGTGTTCGTCCTGGGTGCTCAGGATTCCCGAGGGCCTGTGTGAGCTCGTCGTTCTCTCTGTCGGGAACGAACGTCCCTTGCTGCGCTGCGGCGATATACTTCTGAAGCTTCTTGACGGGTATTTCAAGTTGCTCCTTCGTCCAATGGCACTTCCCTGTTTCAGGGTCCAAGGTTCCCCCAACCCCGAAGAACCAAGTCCTTGAACGGTCTGGCCAGTTCAATGTCTCTGGTTCGACCCCTTTATCAAGCAGGTCCTTCTCAGCCTTGTCCCACAACGGCCGGGCTTTGAGGTAGCCACCTGACCCCGTGCGATGGTGATACTCCTTCTTTGCAGCATTTTTCTTGTTTGTCGCTGACATCTTCTTACTCTTCTCTGATGTCTTGTGGGCCACAAATGCGGGCCAGTGATCTCTTATCTTCTCAAATCGGCCGGTGAATTCTGGAGTCTTCCCTTTGTCGACAAACATTGATTTCAACTCATTCTTCCACCTCCTGAATAGA
Organism: Thinopyrum elongatum; assembly: GCA_011799875.1. Classification (NCBI taxonomy): domain Eukaryota; kingdom Viridiplantae; phylum Streptophyta; class Magnoliopsida; order Poales; family Poaceae; genus Thinopyrum; species Thinopyrum elongatum. The sequence continues at coordinate 530,374,772 of CM022301.1, read as the reverse complement.
TCTACCATCTTCTTAAGAGCATGAGCCTTGACCAATGGCTCTATAACTGGCTTATCCGGATCCTCCTCTAGCGGTAGGGTGAAATTTGCCTTTAGCGCGGTCCAAAGATCATCTTTCTGTCTATCGTTGACAAAAGACACTTGAGGGTCTTTGCTCTTAGGCTTATTCCATTGGTGGATGCTGATCGGGATCATGTCCCTAACAAGAACCCCGCACTGAGCAGAAAATGCTTCCTTGGTCCGGCTGGGTTCAATCGGTTGGCCATCGCCCTTGATTGCTGTGATCGTGAACCTTTCATCCTGGCGCAACCTTTTCTTCGGGCCTCGTCTCGTTACCGAAGTTTGGCTCGATCCGGAGGGCTAGAAAAGAAGAAAGAAGAGAGTTAATATGTGTACATACCAAAACAATTAATGCATGAATTAGCTAGTCAGCACATGCTTAATTAATATATATACCTCGCCGGACTTTGCAACATCTCCTTCCTCCGTTCGCTCACCGGAGCAGTCATCACGGTCTCCTTCTTCCACCGGCATTCCGTCACCGGAGCCATCATAATCACGTCCTTCCACCTCCATTGTTCGATCACCGGAGCCTGCTTCACCCTCTCCTTCCAGACCATCGGTGTCGTTGAGAAACGACAAGACATCACCTCCGCCGAGGATTATGTCTCCCAACAACTGTTCTGCTTCGATGTCTCGGTGCTCCATAGTTTCTGCAAATATTACAACATGGCAATTAATATACGAACATGACAGATGGATATATTAGTGCAAACGTAGACCTAGCTAGCTCGATGCTTCTACAGTTTGGGGTGGCCTCGACAACGCTTCTAGGGTTTGGGGTGGCCTAGGCAATGCTTCTAGGGTTTGGGGTGGCCTCGACAACGCTTCTAGGGTTTGGGTCGGACCGCCTCTCTCATGAATGTCCGACATCCGGACCAACAAGGGATTTAACAAAATGACGCCATTATGGATGTGCAGAAAATGGTCCATATTTTTCCTGATCTCATATACCCTTCTATATGTCATGTTGTCTAGTGTCAAAGAATTCAAGAAAACCATGACTTCATCATTAGCCGGAAATGACAGGCGTATAATGGTACGAAGCTCTTCAAAGTTGTTTTGGAACGGAGTTCCCGATAGAATAATTCGCTTTTTGGCACAAAGTTCAGCAAGAGCCTTCCGAATATCGCTATTTGGAAGGCCTTTGCTGAAATTCGTACCAAAAGGCAAACTATTCTATCAGGAACTCCGTTCCAAAACAACTTTGAAGAGCTTCGTAGCATCATACGCCTATTACTTCCGACTAATGATGAAGCCATGGATTTCTTCAATACTTTGACAGACAACGTGACATATAGAAGAATATATATATAGATGAGATCAGAAAAAAATTGGATCAACTTGTGCACATCCATAATGGGGGCATTCTTGATAAATCTATATATGTCAAAATTCAAACTTTGACATATGATCAAACTTTGACATATGATCAAATGTTGCATATGTCAAAATTCAAACTTTGACATATGATCAAACTTTGATATATGATCAAATGTTGCATATGTCAAAATTCAAACTTTGACATATGATCAAACTTTGATATATGTCCACCGCGATATAAAATAATACATAGACTTGTTCGGGCGAGAGGGGGTTGATCGACGTCCCCCCTCATGTCGAAGTGAATGAACAACTCTGAATTTTTTTACATGTACTCCTACAACATGAAAATTTCTAAGTGATTGCCAAACTGTTTGCTAAACTTTTATGCTTCATTTATATGAAGATCAATTGTCCAATATAACTATGTTCGCGATATGAGGCATTGGACATTATCTAGATCACATGCCTCAAAATCAAAGGAAAAACTCCTCTCACAACTATCCGCGGTGCCCAACAATATGAAATCATTCACAAATATTGATGTTCGACTCGACTAAATATGCACTCCATAGTCCAATCAAGTATATAAGTCCGCGGTGATCAAACACATACAAGTTACAAAAATTTCTATGCTCACAAAAATATAAGCCCGAGGGGAATTGAAGTTATCGGGGTTATGTTTATACAACAAATGGACATCTCATCTCATTTCATCTCATCTGAAAAAACATAGCACATCTAAAAAAAATACATACATACATGGAAAAAAATTGCTATGAACAAAAAAAACATCATATATGAACATTTTCTATATCCATACATACATACATACATACATTGAAAAAAATGCTATGAACAAACACATCAGTAGTAATTATTTTTATAATGATTTGGCCTCAAAAAATTCTTTTATTAGTATTTTCAAACTCTAGAATGACCCTGTTGCACTAGAACTATTTCAAATAATTCTTTTCAAATGCCACAAATTTTTTGAGAAGTCCTCTGATGCCTATAGATCATTTTTATGCAAAAACCCACTTTGGTCATTTGAAACTTTTGAGCACAACTTCCATTTTTCAATTTTGGTCCAATCTTGGCATTGAACTACAACCCTATTTTTTCCTTACTAAATTTTTTTGAAAAAATTACACCAACTTCATGACAGTACCCACACTCCATTTCACCAAAAACCTTATGATCCATAGTTCAAATTTTTCAAATTTCGTTCAAATGAAATTTGAACCAAATTCAAATTCCTTGCTGAAAACCTATTCTAAACCACTCCAAAAATTCTGAAATTTTGCCATCACCTTTGTCTTGCATCAGTACCTCACCATAAAAAAAATTCAGAAATTTCAAAAATGCCCAAAGCCATCTAGCATTTCATCAAACACCTTCTATGCATTTCATCAATAAATTTCAAAAAATTCAGAAGGGGGGGAGGGGGGCTGCTGCTGCTCATCACTGTCCACTCCTTCTCCTCTCCTTCACGGCGTTGCTGCTGCTCTTCAATGCGTCGGGGCCGGCGGCGACCATGGAGCAGTGGCAGAGCAAGGCCGAGCTCGGGGGAGCACGCGGCGACGGGGAGCAGGGGACCATGGGAAAGGGGGGTGCTCACTGGGGGGCGGCGATGGCTGGTGGCCGGCGACGAGGACGGCGGGCTCGGGGTGGCACGCGGCGATGGGGATGAGGACGGCGGGCTTGGGGCGGCACGCGGCGACGGGGACGAGGACGGCGGGGGAGAGAGCGCAGGATCGAAGAACTGAATGGAAATTTTCACAAGTGCTGCTTATATACACTAAGCATTGGTCCCGGTTCGTGGAACCAACCGGGACCAATGCCACCTTTAGTCCCGGTTCGTACCACCAACCGGGACCAAAGGTCTCTTTTCAGCAGCCCAAACGGCGGGAAACAGAGGCCTTTGGTCCCGGTTGGTGCCACCAACCGGGACAAAAGGGTGGCATTGGTCCCGGTTCGTGCCACAAACCGGTACCAATGCACCCCTTTAGTCCTGGTTGCTGGCACCAACCGGGACCAAAGGCCTTGTGCTGCCCGTGGCCAAAAGTTTAGTCCCACCTCGCTAGTTGAGAGGGGCGCGGAGTGGTTTATAAACCCCACTGTCGCTGCCCTCTCGAGCTCCTCTCAGATGCAGGCTTACGGGCCTAACGTGACACTCCACTGCCTGTGGGCCTACTGGGACTTCTGTGGGCCTGAATCCTGGCCCGTGGTTGGCTTTCTAGTCGTACTCAGGCCGTGGTGGCCCAGTAGGTGGCATTTTTTTCTATTTTTTTCCATTTTTTTTTATTTTTTGCTTTATTTATTTTATTTTGTTTCTACTTACAACAAAATACAAACTATTTTCAGTGATTCTTTTTGCTTTTAGGTAATAAAAATTATAAACTTGCTGTTAGTGCCATTAGTTTTCCAATTTGAATAGTTTAAATTTGAATTCTTTGAAATTTGTGTGAATCACTAGTTTGTGATTAAATTTACTATAAAAATAGATTTTGGAGTGATTCTTTTTCCTGCTATTTAATATTACTGTGTTTTATCATTATATTCAAAAACAGTTTTTGTTATTTTAGTTTCTAACAAAAAAATCTTTATGATAATTCTTTTTGCTATTAAAGTTTTCTAGTTCATTCTTTTGTGTGTTCAAAATGAACCATTCAAAGCCACATCATCAATTTTCAACCCTTTCTGACTTCATCTGTTATTTTTCATGCATTTACTGATTTTTTTGAGCTAAATGACCCTGAAATTGAAAAGCACTTCAATTGAACTCTGAAGAGGTTGAAAATTGGCATGATATCATCATTTCACCCACATAGCATGTGCTAAAAAGTTGAGAGGGTTACGGCAAAAACTGGATGCACTTCATGTACAAAATGGACAATCTCTTTCGAAGTATCAGGGTTTCGGACGAAAACTCATCTGTTACAAAGGGATTTCATTTTTTTGAACTTATTTGAACTCCAGACTTTTTGTGTGCTCAAAATGAACCATTCAAAGCCACATCATCAATTTTCAACCCTTTCTGACTTCATCTGTTATTTTTCATGCATTTACTGATTTTTTTGAGCTAAATGACCCTGAAATTGAAAAGCACTTCAAATGAACTCTGAAGTGGTTGAAAATTGGCATGATATCATCATTTCACCCACATAGCATGTGCTAAAAAGTTGAGAGGGTTACAGCAAATACTGGATGCACTTCGTGTACAAAATGGACAATCTCTTTCGAAGTATCAGGGTTTCGGATGAAAACTCATCTGTTACAAAGGGATTTCATTTTTTTGAACTTATTTGAACTCCAGACTTTTTGTGTTCTCAAAATGAACCATTCAAAGCCACATCATCAATTTTTAACCCTTTCTGACTTCATCTGTCTTCACTTTTTCTTCGCTTGTGTCCTTTGCTTATTGCGCCGTAACCATGGGTATTCTTCATCGCTTAACAGGGTGCTTGGGTCAGCCTTGACTTTGAAGGGAGGAATTTCATGAAACTTTTCATAATCTTCAGACATGTCTGTCTTACATTCCACTCCCACGATGTCTCTTTTCCCTGAAAGAACTATGTGGCGCTTTGTCTCATCGTATGATGTATTCGCTTCCTTATCTTTTCTTTTTCTCGGTTTGGTAGACATGTCCTTCACATAGAAAACCTGCGCCACATCATTGGCTAGGACGAATGGTTCGTCTGTGTACCCAAGATTGTTCAGATCCACTGTTGTCATTCCGTAATGTGGCTCTACCTGTACCCCGCCTCCTGACAGATTGACCCATTTGCACTTAAACAAAGGGATCTTAAAATCATGTCCGTAGTCAAGTTCCCATATGTCCACTATGTAACCATAATATGTGTCCTTTCCCCTCTTGGTTGCTGCATCAAAGCGGACACCTCTGTTTTGGTTGGTGATCTTTTGATCTTGGGCGATCGTGTAAAATGTAAGCCCATTTATCTCGTATCCTTTGTAAGTCAATACAGTCGAAGATGGTCCCCTGGGCAAGGAGTACAGCTCATCAGAAACAGTGTTGTCACCTCTGAGACGTGTTTCCAACCAACTGCCGAAAGTCCTGATGTGTTCACACGTAATCCAGTCGTCACACTGCTCCGGGTGTTTGGAGCGCAGAATGTTCTTGTGTTCATCGACATACGGGGTCACCAAGGTAGAGTTCTGTAGAACTGTGTAGTGTGCTTGAGACCAAGAATGCCCGTCCCTGCATATTATTGAGTCCCCTCCTAGCGTGCCTTTTCCAGTCAGTCTTCCCTCATACCGCGATTGAGGGAGACCAATCTTCTTAAGGTCAGGAATGAAGTCAACACAAAACCCAATGACATCCTCTGTTTGATGGCCCATGGAGATGCTTCCTTCTGGCCTAGCGCGGTTATGGACATATTTCTTTAGGACTCCCATGAACCTCTCAAAGGGGAACATACTGTGTAGAAATACGGGGGCCAGAACGACAATCTCGTTGACTAGATGAACTAGGACGTGCGTCATGATATTGAAGAAGGATGGTGGGAACACCAGCTCGAAACTAACAAGACATTGTGCCACATCACTCCTTAGCCTTGGTATGATTTCTGGATCGATCACCTTCTGAGAGATTGCATTGAGGAATGCACATAGCTTCACAATGGCTAATCGAACGTTTTCCGGTAGAAGCCCCCTCAATGCAACCGAAAGCAGTTGCGTCATAATCACGTGGCAGTCATGAGACTTTAGGTTCTGGAACTTTTTCTCTGCCATATTTATTATTCCCTTTATATTTGACGAGAAGCCAGACGGGACCTTCATACTGAGCAGGCATTCAAAGAGGATTTCTTTCTCTTCTTTGGTAAGAGCGTAGTTGGCAGGACCTTCATACTGCTTTGGAGGCATGCCGTCTTTTTCGTGCCAACGTTGCAGGTCCTCCCGTGCCTCCGGTGTATCTTTTGTCTTTCCATACATGCCCAAGAAGCCTAGCAGGTTCACGCAAAGGTTCTTTGTCACGTGCATCATGTCGATTGAAGAGCGGACCTCTAGGTCTTTCCAGTAGGGTAGTTCCCAAAATATAGATTTCTTCTTCCACATGGGAGCGCGTCCCTCAGCGTCATTCGGAACAGATAGTCCGCCGGGACCCTTTCCAAAGATTACGTGTAAATCATTGACCATAGCAAGTACGTGATCACCGGTACGCATGGCGGGCTTCTTCCGGTGATCTGCCTCGCCTTTGAAATGCTTGCCTTTCTTTCGACATTGATGGTTGGTCGGAAGAAATCGATGATGCCCCAGGTACACATTCTTCCTGCATTTGTCCAGGTATATACTTTCGGTGTCAGCTAAACAGTGCGTGCATGCGTGGTATCCCTTGTTTGTCTGTCCTGAAAGGTTACTGAGAGCAGGCCAATCATTGATGGTTACAAACAGCAACGCATGCAGGTCAAATTCCTCCTGTCTGTGCTCATCCCACACACGTACACCGTTTCCATTCCACAGCTGTAAAAGTTCTTCAACTAATGGCCTTAGGTACACATCAATGTCGTTGCTGGGTTGCTTAGGGCCTTGGATGAGTATTGGCATCATAATGAACTTCCGCTTCATGCACAGCCAAGGAGGAAGGTTATAGATACATAGAGTCACGGGCCAGGTGCTGTGATTGCTGCTCTGCTCCCCGAAAGGATTAATGCCATCTGTGCTTAAACCAAACCATACGTTCCTTGGGTCACCTGCAAACTCAGCCCGGTACTTTCTCTCGATTTTTCTCCACTGCGACCCGTCAGCGGGTGCTCTCAACTTCCCGTCTTTCTTACGGTCCTCTCTGTGCCATCACATCAACTTGGCATGCTCTTTGTTTCTGAATAGACGTTTCAACCGTGGTATTATAGGAGCATACCACATCACCTTGGCAGGAACCCTCTTCCTGGGGGGCTCGCCGTCAACATCACCAGGGTCATCTCGTCTGATCTTATACCGCAATGCACCGCATACCGGGCATGCGTTCAAATCCTCGTACGCACCGCAGTACAGGATGTAGTCATTAGGGCATGCATATATCTTCTGCACCTCCAATCCTAGAGGGCATACAACCTTCTTTGCTGCGTACGTACTGTCGGGCAATTCGTTATCCTTTGGAAGCTTCTTCTTCAATATTTTCAGTAGCTTCTCAAATCCTTTGTCAGGCACAGCATTCTCTGCCTTCCACTGCAGCAATTCCAGTACGGTACCGAGCTTTGTGTTGCCATCTTCGCAATTGGGGTACAACCCTTTTTGGTGATCCTCTAACATGCGGTCGAATTTCAGCTTCTCCTTTTCACTTTCGCACTGTCTCCTTGCATCAACAATGACCCGGCGGAGATCATCATCGGGCACATCATCTGGTTCCTCTTGATCTTCAGCTTCCCCCGTTGCAGCATCACCATATTCAGGGGGCACATAGTTGTCATCGCCCTCTTCTTCTTCGCTGTCTTCCATCATAACCCCTATTTCTCCGTGCCTGGTCCAAACATTATAGTGTGCCATGAAACCCTTCTCAAGCAGGTGGGTGTGAAGGATTTTCCGGTCAGAGTAAGACTTCGTATTCCCACATATAGGGCATGGACAACACATAAAACCATTCTGCTTGTTTGCCTCAGCCACTTCGAGAAAATTATGCACGCCCTTAATGTACTCGGAGGTGCGTCTGTCACCGTACATCCATTGCCGGTTCATCTGCGTGCATTATATATAATTAAGTGTGTAAAAAACCATTACAAAACATCATGAATAGATAAGTGACCAAATTAATAGAAGTTCATCATCACATTAAAACCAAAGTACATACATAGTTCTCATTGAACAACATATAGCTCTCTAGAGCATCTAATTAAACCATACATTGAAACTATGTAAAACATTTCAATGCAACAACAAATGCGATCATAATCGCAACCAAGGTAACAATTGATCCAACGGCATAATGATACCAAGCCTCGGTATGAATGACATATTTTCTATACTTTCTAATCTTGAAGCGCATTGCATCCATCTTGATCTTGTGATCATCGACGACATCCGCAACATGCAACTCCAATATCATCTTCTCCTCCTCAATTTTTTTCAATTTTTCCTTCAAGTAATTGTTTTCTTCTTCAACTAAATTTAACCTCTCGACAATAGGGTCGGTTGGAATTTCCGGTTCACATACCTCCTAGATAAAAAAAATCTATGTCACATTGGTCGGCATAATTGTCATAAACAATAAATGAACCAAATAGTTATAAAATATAATATATACCACATCCGAATCATAGATAGGACGAGGGCCGACGGGGGCGGATACCAAAACCATCGCACTATATAATAACAAACAATAATAAAAGTAAGAAAATTAGACAAGTATCTATCTAAATCATACAAGTAAGATTTTTTTTCTTTTAGAAAGAAGATAAGAACAAGAGGCTCACCACGGTTATGCCGGCGACGAGATCGGCGCGGGCGATCGACGGCGGTGAAGACGGGGACGGGAAGTGATGGACCGCTAAATCTAGACAAATCTTGAGGAAAATGGAGCTTGAAGGTCGAGTTTGGAGAGGAGAAAGCTTAAGTAGTGTTGCTCGGGCATTTCATCGAACACCTCATGTGCATAGGAGGTGAGCTAGAGCACCACAAACCCCTCCCCTCGCCGGCCAGAAAAAAACAGAGCAGTGGAGTGCTCTGCTCGCGGGTGAGGGGTATATATATATAGGCACAACATTGGTCCTGGTTCGTGGCTGGAACCGGGACCAAAGGCCACCCTTTGGTCCCGGTTCCAGCCACGAACCAGGACCAATGGATGCAGGCCAGGAGCGAGGCCCATTGGTCCCGGTTCGTGTCTGGAACCGGGACCAAAGGGTCCAGACGAACCGGGACCAATGCCCCACGAGCCCCGGCCGGCCCCCTGGGCGCACGAACCGGGACGTATGCCCCCATGTGTCCCGGTTCCTGACTGAACCGGGACTAATGGGCTAGGCTGGCCTAGACCAAAGCCCTGTTTTCTACTAGTGTTGCTCTCAAACCCGCGGATTTAGATCTCTTTGCTCGAAGCTCCATTTCCGAAACTGTTTTGGGGGATTGCTACTTGGTATGTGACTCCTCCATTGGTCCAATTAGTTTTTGCTTTAGTGGTTTATATTTTGAATAATTAGCTACTCTTGGTGCTGCTGTAGATGAGCTTGCATGTTGAATTCTTAGAGTTCTAAGTAGTTTGAATGCTCAATATGGCCTCTATGCATCTCTATGAGTAATTGATATCAATCTTGTGAAGTTTTGTTGACAAAAATTTTGTGGACTAAAAATTTCAGAATTTTATTTATAGGAATAAGACGAGTTTCTTTAGGAAGTTTGCTTCCAAGAAGAACTCCAAGGGAGTCATTGGGGAATCATCGGATAGAGACCTCCATACTCGGAGAATGGCGGAAGTGCGGCCGTGCGAATGGCCACACAACCCCTTCATGGATGGAGCCGGAATCCATCAAGAGTTCGCACAATTGGCTGCTAATGCTGGCCTCACCGACTTCATCACAGCTGAGTGTGAACAATACCATCTCCTTACAAATTCCTTTGTGCAAAGCTTCCATTTTCTGAGTAGGAATAACCCTCCTAAGGTGCAGTTTAATTTATATGCTGAAACCCATCAGATACCACTTACTGAATTTTGTGATATATGCTTGATCCCTTCTGACGGGGAAATAAGAGAGCCTAGGCCTGCAGAGTTCGAGGATTTTTATCGTACTCTGTCAGTGGGAGATGAGAGAGGGGTGTCGAGTGTCACCGCTACTAGCTTGCAGTTTCCTTCTGTGCATTATTTTGCTCTATTCATTGCGAAGTGTTTACTTGCTAGAGAGAAGGTTGGTGCACTTAGTGCCCCCGATTTCGCTGTCTTACACCGTGCACTATACGGCAATAACACTTATAGCCTAGGAGCTATTATTGCACGTCGTCTACACCTTAACAAGACCAAGGGTAAAATTCATGGCGGTATTTATGCCACTCATTTAGTGAGTCACTTCAACGTTCAGATACGCCAACATGATTATCGCTTGCCCAAGGTTTACTTAGATCGCCAGGCTATGGCAGCTCATCAATTTATTGATGGCGAGAACACTGATATTCATATTCCCTACAACCTTGTTTTCAGTGAGGATACCCGTGATATTATTCCGTTGCCTGCACCTGCTTTGTTTGATTCTATTGCCAGGGAGGATACAGGATCATGCCAGATGACATCATTGCCTACCGGAACGCCCAGGCTGTAGCAGCGGAGGAACCTCAGGAGTGGGACGCTCAGGTGCCCGCTCCCCAGCATTTCAACATGGGACCGGATGGCTACTTCGAGTGGTGATTACCAAGCTAGGCCAAAAGCCTAAGCTTGGGGGAGTACGTGTTTCCACCGACATTATATTCATGTTCACATATTTCATTCCATTTGTCGATGTCCACATGTTTTCATTGTATTATCCATGCTAGATTCATTTTCTTGCTTTCTTCTTGTGTGTTTGAAGAACTTTGAGAAACCCCCCAAAAAAATGTTGCTTGTTTATTTTTGGTTTTTCTTTCTAGTTTAGTTAGCTGTATTAAAAAGAAAACCCAAAAAGATTTCTCTATTCTTCTTTTTCTGGTTGGGAGCTCTCCCGTGTAAATAGTTTTTTTTGTTTTTGTTTTTCTTTCTTTAATTTGCTTTCTTCCAGAAAAACCAAAAACTCCAAAAATATTTCAGTGCGTTTCTCTGAAATTCTTTTCTTTTTATTGAGTCATACCGAGGAGAAGACCAGGATGAAAATGTTAAGTGGCTCTTATATGTATTATTGTTGATCTAACAGAAAGCCCAAATTATCTTGTCTTCTCCTTTTGAATAAAATGTTTGCAGATTCCAGCTTAGTCCACGGCACTCTTGCACTATTATTATTTTCATATCATTCGGTCGTGCAAGTGAAAGGCAATAATGACGATATTTGATGAACTGGCTGTGGCAGAGAGAAACGGGTATGAACTCAACTTGTTCTCTTTTTGTAAATATGTTTAACCTAGTATCCATGATTCAGCCTATTATGATCAAACATGTTTGCAATGACAATTAGAGATTATAGTTTCTCATGCCATGCTTAAGTAGCTAGGAGTGGATAATGATTTATCTTGGATGTCAACATTGCGTTAAAATGATTGTGATGTAGCATGATGATATGGTATCCTCCTCTGAATGTTTCAAGTGGCTTGACTTGGCACATGTTCATGCATGTAGTTGAATCAAAACCAACATAGCCTCTATGATATTTATGTTCATGGTGTTCATATCCTACTTATGCTAGTATCCAATGTTACTTATGCATAATGCATGTTCATGACCGTTTTCGCTCTCTAGCTGGCCGTTTCTCAACCTATTTGCTAGCCTTCGCCTGTACTAAGCGGGAATACTGCTTGTGCATCAAAATCCTGAAACCCAAATTATTCCAGATGAGTCCACCATATATCTACCTATATGCGGTATTACCCCGCCGTTCCAAGTAAATTTGCATGTGCCATCTCTAAAAACTTCAAATAAACTTCTATTTTTGTGTGTCTGGATTGTTCATAGAGTGACAGGAGGTAGTCTGTATCTTCCATGCTAAACGGGTTATTCTCATGATGAGTGTTTATTCACTCGTCCTTGCACGAGAGGGGCGGTAATAGGGATTCACAGTCCCGAATTCAAAAATTGCAAATAATTAAACAAAACTCCCCCGGGATTGTTGTTGGTATGGACGGTACCCGTGGATTCGGTTAGTCATGGAGTGTGTTTGATTGGTGGAGGGGGACTAAACCTTTACTTTTATCGCTTAGGAACCGCCACTAATGTGTTTAGCATGGAAGATACCGATAACTAATGGTCGTGAAGTAAACAGGAAGGGTGCATTTCTCAAAATTTCATTTATCTCTGTTTTAAAATTTTGAGCTCTAGCACCGCTGCAAATCACTGCTTCCCTCTGCGAAGGGACTATCTATTTACTTTTATGTTGTGTCATCACTTTCTCAAATAAGCGCCAGATCTGAGAGCACTATTGTCATCCTCATGCATTGTGTATAGCTAATGTTGGGTGCATCATGACTGGATCTTTTCTACCATGACTTACAATGTCTAGTCGCTGCTTGAACTTTGGAGGTGCTCTGCATTTATGTTTTGCGGTCTCAGAAAGGGCTAGCGAGATACCACTGTTGTCATGTTATATCATGGTTGTTTTGACAAAGTGTTGTCATTTGAGATATCTTATTATTGCTCGCTAGTTGATTATGCCATTGATATGAGTTAATATAATTTTGGAGAGTTATTGTCGACATGGTTAGTTATAATCTTTGCTGAAAACCTAGGTGCTACTTAAGCTTATTTATGTAAATAAGAGCAAAAGAGTTCGTAAAAGTTGTTCTTTTTCACTTTCAGTTTATCAACTGAATTGCTTGAGGACAAGCAAAGGTTTAAGCTTGGGGGAGTTTATACGTCTCCGTCGTATCTACTTTTCCTAACGCTTTTCCTCTTGTTTTGGACTCTAATTTGCATGATTTGAATGAAACTAACCCGGACTGACGCTGTTTTCAGCAGAACTACCATGGTGTTATTTTTGTGCAGAAATAAAAGTTCTCGGAATGGGAGAATTTTTATACAATAAAAGAAAAATACTGGAGCCAAGAACCACCGGAGGGGGGCCCCTGGGTGAGCACAACCCACCAGGGCGCCCCCCCTCCAGGCGCGCCCAGGTGGGTTGTGCCCACCTGGTGGCCCCGCAGACCCTGATTCCAACTCTATAAAATCCTATTTTTGGAGAAAAAAATCAGGGAGAAAGAATTATCGCGTTTCACGAGACGGAGCCGTCGCCACCTCCTGTTCTTCATCGGAAGGCCAGATCTGGAGTCCGTTTAGGGCTCCGGAGAGGGGGGATCTTCGATCTTCGTCATCACCAACCCTTCTCCATCGCCAATTCCATGATGCTCCCCACCGGGAGTGAGTAATTTCTTCATAGGCTCGCTGGTCGGTGAGGAGTTGGATGATATTCATCATGTAATCGAGTTAGTTTGGTTAGGGCTTGATCTCTAGTATCCATTATGTTCTGAGATTGATGTTGCTATGACTTTGCCATGCTTAATGCTTGTCATTTTGGGCCCGGGTGCCATGATTTCAGATCTGAACCGTTTATGTTATCACCATTGTATCTATATTCTAGATCCGATCTTGCAAGTTATAGTCACCTATTACGTGTTATGATCCGTAAACCCCGGAGTGACAGTATTTGGAATACTTTCTGGTGATGACCGTAGTTTGAGGAGTTCATGTATTCACTATGTGTTAATGCTTTGTTCTGGTTCTCTATTAAAAGGAGGCCTTAATATCCCTTAGTTTCCTTATGGACCCCGCTGCCACGGGAGGGTAGGACAAAAGATGTCATGCAAGTTCTTTCCATAAGCACGTATGACTATTTACGGAATACATGTCTACATTATATTTATGAACTGGAGCTAGTTCTATATCGCTCTAGGTTATGACTGTTATATGATGAATATCATCCAACAAATTCACCGATCCAATGCCTATGAATTTTCACACCGCGGGGATCCCGCCACTCCTTGCCACCGAATCACCGTCGTGACCGCGTCGCCGCTGGCATGCGAGGGAGAAGGCCCCGCCACCGCCGTCACAGTCCACAACCCAGGCTTCACCAGTGTGATCTTGGGCGGCGGCGTGAGCGCCCCCCGTGTCGCCTAGGGCCACCGGCGGCCGCCACATAGTCCTCCATATTCTTCTGTTTGCAGCGTTGTTGGTCGTTGTGTTGGCTTTGTGGCAGATGTCGAACGCCCGCAAACCTCCCCAGCTTTGCTTCCGGTTTGCAAGATTTTAAACGTCCGAACTAGGCAGCGGACGTTTGATGCACAATGTTGAATCGCTAAAATGTATCCGGACACCCTTAAAAAAATGTGTCCGGACAGCATAGTCCAAATATTTACAAGCGATTCGATGAATCGGGTTGGAAATGTCTGCTCCGAAGGAATGGCAATCGGCTATTCACCGCCACTTTCCACGTTTACTTTTTTTTTGATTTTCCATGTTTACCTTTTTTTAGAAGACTTTCCACGTTTACCTACGAGGAAACAAAGGGGCGCTGGGCTTGTGTACAGCAGAGGTACGGCCCGCACAAGTTTCCCTAAAAAAAACAATCCCCACGCCGTCCGTCGTCGCGACTATAGACTTCACCGTCCGGGATCGATCTGGCGAGCCAAATTGCGCGGCGGCGCGTCGGGAACTCGCCGGAAAAACGCTAGGGGGCTCGGTTCGACGCGTGCTAGGGCTGGTTCGAACGGGCAGAGCGGCGTGCACCCAACAGTGGCGGTCTCCAGGCCAGAGGTGGCCGGAAACAACGGCGACGGCGACGGTGGCGGACGGCCGGAGTCGGGCATCGGTGAAACCTACGCTACGGCTGCGTTCGAGCCAACAAACGGCGCTGGCGAGCTCTACGGGCCTCCAGGAACTCGTTGGAGGCCATGGCTTGGCTTGTCGAGACCGAGCGCGACGGCTACGAGTTCGCCGGCGGACCTGGGCTCGGGCGATAATGGCGACGGTGGCTAGAGCTCGAGGGCAACAGGGAAAGAGAGGGGAAGGACGGCCGCTCACCGAGGGAGCTCAAGGAGGCTCTTCGGAGGCTTAGGAGCTGCCGAGGCGTTGCCGGAGTCGAGGGAGACGGCGGCGACCGAACGGAGGAGGCGGCGTCGATTCAGTGCCAGCGGTGCCTCCCGGCTCCACCTGAGGTTCCCAGACGAACGGGCGAACGTCGGCGGTCCTCTACGGTAGCTTGGTGAGGCGGGGCGAAGACGGTGGCCGCGGTGGCGACGGAGGGCGGCGGTGCGCTCGCTCGGGCAGAGAGGGGAAAAGGGATCCGAGCAGTGCGAGCGAGGGGAAGGAGGCGAGCGAGATGAGAGGGAGGAGTGGTGAGGCGTCCAGGGGAGAAGGCACGGCGCGGCCTTATCCCCTCGCGCTCCTGCTCCCCGTCGCGGTGGCGCGCTGCGACTGACGGAGCGCCGTCGTCCATGGAGACGATGACAGCGAGGCGAAGTAGGTGGGGGGAGGCCTGCTGGGCTGCCTGGGCCGCACTGTGGCTTCAGCCCAGTGCCAGGTAAGCCTCTGTCCTTTCTTCGTTTATTTCCGTTTTGTTTTTCTTTTATTCATTCTGTTTCGACAAATGCTTAGCCACTTGTAGACTTTTACAAAACATGAGACTTGGACTCAAAATTATAGTACAATATTACCTACCCCCAAAAAGTGGTTTGGACAAAATATAATTCCATCTGCATTTTGGATTAAAAGAAATGGATGAAAAGGTTGCTGTTTAGGTATTGTTGAGGCTGTTAGAGTGACTTAACCAATTCAATTAATATGGATTATATTTTTATAATTGCATCTGAAATATTTGCAACATTATGTACATTTTAGTTTGGATGTTTGAAGAAATAATTATTTGACTTGCAATTTAAATTTGAATTAGAATTTGATTTAAGACAAGTGGCATTTATGACTTAGTAAAATATGATGACATGGCAGGTTAATTAGCTAGAAGACAGGGTTAGGATCTGGGGATGTTACATGGCCATGTACTGATTGCCCAGGAGAGCTATGAATCCAGTATCCATGTATCAAAAACGAAAATAAACAAGCTGAAACAAAAGCCTCCCTATCACCACCACTTGTATCACTGATCATTATATCTCCACGCTCATTGGCCGCTTGTAATTCAGCATACATAAACAAGAGCAGTACAACTAAAGAAAATAGTTTTTTTTATTCGTAATATACATTCATATCGCTCTCAGCTAATGCGTAATTTACCCGATAATATATCATTTCTGTCTGCATCACAGTGGAAACAAGCAGACAAAAGTTCAGGATAACAAATCAATTTTTGGCACAAAAAATAGCAATTCTACTTGTATGCAAGCACTTGAATCAAGTTTGTATCACCGTGTGAATGCATTGATATGTAGAACAGTGAGCAGCAAAAATAAATAATTGAGATGCAAGCCAGCAGGAGAGGGAGAGCTTTTTTACTCTTATGAGCTCCGTGGAGAGTTCATCAGCTGATTGTACTATGTGCCCACGGCTTCAATGTCTCTCCTGGTCCAACCATCATTGGGGCTGGTACTACCGGCCGGTGCCGCTCGCCATCACTGCAGCAATAATATCCTCCTGGAAGAGGCATGCAGTAGCACCAGTCCTCCCGTCGTGGTGGAGACCACAGCCACGACGCGCTGCTCCTACGAGTGGCCCTCGGCCCGGCTCTCCGCAGCACAGCCGCATCACGCGGCGGAGGAGGCCCCTAGCACCTGCCGCTGTCGGCGACCTCAACGACGTCGATGCGGCTCGACGCCCGGCCTGCACGCGCAAGCGGCAGCCTCGGCACGCTCACCGTCCACGACAACGGCGACCCGTGACGCCCGCACCCGCACGTTGCCCCCGACGAGACGGCGACCTTGGCTGCACCGACCCACTGGAGGCACGGCTAGCGCATAGTGCGCACGGTGGCCCCCGGCCCCGATACCTCTGCTCCCGGCTGAAACGTGCCCGGCGCACGCGGCGGCCAGCGGTCTGCGTCGCGCGGTGTCGCTCCCCGGCACACGGGCGCGAGGGAGCGAGGCGGCCAGGTCCGACTGGCAGAGCCCCCTCGCGTGTGGCATGGCGGCGATGGGCAGCGGTGCCATGGTGGTATCCGCCTGTGTCGGTTGTGTGTGAAAGGGATCGAAGCTGCTGGGAATTTCCTATTCGTGGAACGGGAGCCACGACAAGTGAGTATGTGGTGATTTGCGATGTAGGAGTATTAGGAAAGTTCTGATTCCATCATGATGCAGGAGTATTAGTAAATTGGATTTTTTCCCTTAAAGTCAGTTATTTGTTTCCTTAAAATTTGTTATTTGTTTCCTAAAGCAAATTGCATTGATGAGATGGATTGCTGGATATGGATAAGTTAGGAAAGTTAGGATCTGTCTCTTTTTTAACAATAGGAAAGTGTTTGTTTAAAAAAAATAGTGAAGAAAAAGTAAACCGGTCGGATGGTGGGAAAGAAGACGAAAAAAAACCAGACGAAAAAAATCAGTAAAAAATGAAGGAACTATTCAATCAACTCGTGCATGAGGAGCAGAGATTCGATGGATCGGGTTGGAGTTGCCCCGAGGGAACGTCCGCTACGAAGGAATGGCAATCGGCTATTCACCGCCACTTTCCACGTTTACTTTTTTTTTCCGACTTTCCACGTTTACCTTTTTTTAGAAGACGTTCCACGTTTACCTTTTTTTTGAGAATTACTTTCCACGTTTACCTACGAGGAAAGAAAGGGGCGCTGGGCTTGTGTCCAGCAGAGGTACGGCCCGCGTAAGTTGCCCCGATTAATCCCCCCACGGGCGCCCTCGAAACCAGATCCGAAACCACCAGCCCAAGGATTTTCCCGTCCGTCGTCGCGCCTAGACTTCACCGGCCGGGATTGATCTGCTCTCGCCGGCCGCCTGGCGTGTTCCGTCGATGGGATACTGGTTCTTCGGCGGCCACGGCGGCTTCTACATACCCTCCTTTGACGGGAGCCAGCCTCGACCCGCTGGCCCTCACCGGCCGTTGCTGTACAAAAGTAGTCCACACGAGGAGCAGATCCGCCGGATGGAAGAAGGCGTCCGCCTCCGTCAACGGCCACCGCCCAACCCCACAGCCTGGAAATACTTCAAGGTCTTCACTAGGGTACGCACTAGACAGACCCCCTTCCTTCCACTGCCCCCTCTAAATTATCCTTTTTCTTTTACAGGCTTCCTTTTGCCCCTCTGAATTATTTTCCTATATCAACGTGCTTCCTCCGTAATAATCTACCAGATCATAGATACAGTAGAAACCTCAGACGTTTGCCACGCATCACAGTCCATGGATTTCGGTAGCTATCTGTATTTGTGCGCTTGCTTAATGCTTTACATATATTATTATATGGTTTTGCAGTGTTTCACGGTCGGGATGAGCATCGCAATGATGGCTTGGATATTCGTGAGGCGATATTTCAGTTCGGATCCTGATGTGCAGGATCCCTATATCATGATGGGACTTATCGTTTTTGCTCTCATACCAGTTGGACTCGGTTTCATGATAACACAAGAAGATGCAGAGACCTAGGACTAGGACACACGTACGTGCTCAAGGGGAGGCACTGTCTAAGACCGTGCGTTTCTCCAGTAGAGAGGGGATCGAGAGAAGGAGAAGGGAGATAGGCTAACTATAGTTGTTTAATTGGCCCTTTCTCACTCGAGTGCCCACGCAGATGGATGCACTCTCCGTTAACTGAACATGATTTTATAGCCTTGTGAATTTATCTTTCTATATAATGTGCTTCCTCCGTAATAATCTATCAGATCATAGATAGAAAACTCAGATGTTTGATTCTCCGCTCGTGCATTTATACTTCTTTAGCCACGCATCACAGTCCATGGATTTCTGTAGCTATCTGTATCTGTCGTGCTTGCTTTACAACCTCGCTGTGTATATGGTTTTGCAGTGTTTCATGGCCGCGATGAGCATCGCTATGATGGCTTGGATATTCGTGGCGCGATATTTCAACTGGAATCCTGATGTGCAGGACCCCTACAAGATGATGGCATTGCTCTTTTGTTCTCTCATACCGGTGGGATTCGGTTTCATGATAACAGAAGAAGATCAGGGGGAGGCACTGCACAGTTAAATGGTGTGGATATGGCTAGGATTTGTGCATTTCTCAGGTAGAGAGGGGGTCGGGAGAAGGTGAAAGGATATACGAGAACTAGTTACTCTAGGTTTGCTTCTGAAATTCTACTTTCCATTACAGAAGGAATCGACATATATATGGTTGAGTACAATGATTCACTGCAGTAACAGTGGTTGAATTGTAAAGTTAAAAGCTTAACAGTTAAATGGTCGTTTTACTGGCCCTATCTCACTCATGGTCTCATGCCCACTCAGATGGATGCAATCGTGGTCGCCCGTTAACTGAACCCGAAGTTGTCAATTCTTTTAGACACTTGGCTCATCAGGCTTAACAGGGGTGCACACCGGTGCTGACAGGCATGCTTGTAATTGGCCTTTGTATACAACATTTTCTATGGGAATGCTTCATGGAGCATTTTACTGCGAAATAAGCAATGCCATTGTTTATTACAAGAGGAATAATGAAGCTAGGGAAATCTCCATCCTAAAACAGAGTAGAATATATAGAATCATAAGCATGCTAGCTAAAAAATGCGCCACTTAGTTTGCATTCCTTGGATAATGTTGGAAGGAGATTGATCCGATGCGATGAGCTCTAAGAACGCATTCATGCATAATCGCCGCAAAGGGACTCCAGACTTCAATAATACCATTGCAAGATTGCACAAGCTCCAGCGAGTTCAATTCCAACATGTGTGCACACCCTAGCTGCTCCAGTAATTCAAATCCCTTCAATAATGCTAACGCTGACGCTGTGGTGCGTAGAGCAGATGGCCCAGTGCCCAAGCCACCTAGCCACGACCTCACCATAGTAATTGTGAAGGACAGCCCCACGCGCAACCGAGCCATCATTGAAGAAGGGAGCATCAACCTCTCTTGCAAAAAGAGTTGCACGGTTAGCATGACTCGGCAGGATAACTCTTGGATCTGTCAAATTGACACCTGCCTTGGCATTTCCTTGGAGCACATCCAGGAGTTCGCCAACCTCTGTGAAAAGCTTGCTCATACTCACCAAGGTTTGGAGGGTTTGGGCTTCGCCCAAGCGCATTCTTGCCTGGCTTGTCATTCAAGATAGAGTCTGGACGACCGATAGGTTGCTCTGACGTGGATGGCTGAATTGTGGAGTGTGCCCTCATTTGTCACTACCGCTACCTGCGTTGGGTCTGGGCGGAGCTCACTTTTTGGCTTGGACTCCTTCACATCATGATTCTGGATTGGGCATCTTATGGCCTCGGTGAAGGAGTGGTGGATTGAGATAACTAGTATGGCGGACCAAAACAGAAAGGCCATCTCCTCCTTGAAGATGCTTGTCACATGGGAAACCAGGAAAGGAATGCCAGAGTATTCTGCAGGGAGACTTGTATGAGATCTCACATTAGGTGAGATCGTGAGATCAACCCAAAAAATTCATATTTAGACATTTCAAAAAATCCTGGAATTATTTGACCATATCCATGCGGGGTATGTCTACAACTCCGAAAATGAATCAGCTCAAAACTCGATGTGAGATCTCACACAAGTCTCCCCTAGTATTCCGCAACCTCAGCGCCCCCACGATGGTGATTTTGATGAAGATCAAGGAGGAGTCCTGACTTTGGGCACTGGCAGAAGCTGCACACTTGAGTATTGTAATGTCGTGAGAGTAATTGTTTTTGTATCCTCGATTTGTGGGCCATTGTAAAAACCTTCTTTCTTAATTAATGAAAATGGCAAGTCTTTAGTCTTCTTTCAAAAAAAAGTAGTGTGTTGGTTTCGTCCACTGTATTTCATGTGGCCGTGCCGAAGGAGCAGCTGACCCGTAGTTAGACATAAGCTTGAATGCCAAATGTCATTCTGGATGTCGCTGCCATATGCTCTCCTTTCACTAACTTATGCCGCTGCCACCAAATATATCATGCGACCTAACTTGCAATAAATCTTCAAGAACAACCGACCCTGATATGTCGACAAACAGAGATTGCAAAATAACCTCATGAAGGCCAGTAGATTTCCATACCTCGAAAGCTCAATGACAAGTGAAGGGTAAATGTCGAATGTCCTCAGCTCAAGCACGGCACACTGGGCATTGAGATGAAACAGATTTGTGCCTAGCAGCATTGTCATCCCAGGAACAACATAATGGAGCGCTCTCCATACAGCTATTTTGATCTTGCTAGGGGGGCTTACAGTTTTCACAGTATCACAAACCCGGTCAGTCGTTGAAGACCCTTGCCCATCCTCGCGACATGTTCGAGCTCCGAATTGGTGCTCCCATGGTTTCGTTTTTTGCCAAGCCACGAAGTGTTCTATCAGATGATCATTCAAGGGGATTCATAGGATACTTTCTGCGTCTACTGATAGAAAAATGTCCCTGATAAAAGCTTCACCCCATTGACCCGATGAAGGTCAATAAGTTCATCCATAGTTCAACATAATTTGGCCTCTAACTATTATTACGTTTCTTGATGGGATGCTAGGAACTCAATGATCTTCCCAAATTTTATGCTAGTGCTTGGGCTAACCCTCCAAATATGTCCACTCTTGAACGTGTGGAAACCTGCAATGATGCTCTGCTGCGTGTAAGACGATCCTTTCATTGGTCCAGCTTTTAATAAATCCCCGTTTGGAAAATACTTTTCTCCAGGACACACAGATAAAGTATCATGATTAGTAATTAATCTCCAACTTTGTTTGGCTAACATGGCTAGGTTGAAAGCATGAAGGTCCCTGAAACCCACGCCTCCATTCTTTATCGGAATACACATCCTCGACCATGCAAACCAATGCACTCTCTTATGATCTTCCGAATCACCCAACCAAAATCCTGCCATTTCATTTGTGAGTTCTTTGCACACTATTTTGGGTATTTTAAATACAACAATTGTGAAGAACGAGATAGTGAAGGATCAAAGATGCGGTGTATATTGACTAGAGGTGGGGAGGGGCGAATAGGCAACTACCAAATTTAATATTTTTCTTAGTTGATTTTAGTGGAAAGTGCAGAATATTAAAGCACTCTGTGCAACTAATTGATACATCCTATACAATGCGTTGTAACAAGCTAGCAAGCTACACAAAGCTAACAAGGAACCAAGTAAAGTTAGGGAAAGAGACAACCAAAACAGGAGGTGACGAAGATGTAATCTAAAGTTCATGCTCTTGGGAGAGTGCTAATCTCCATTGGAGAGGTGGGGAACAACGAATGTCTCGCCGAAGTCTCTGAGAACCTTCGTCAACGGCCCAAGTTCCCTCTCACTAGGGGTAGCTCTTGGGCCGAGCTCCAAATCCTCACATACGAGCATGGGGCACAACCACACGACTTGAAAACTCCCAGGAAACACCAACCATCTAGGGTTCTCCACAAACCCAAGAGTAACAAGATTTGCGAACGATATCATAGGGAATTGAGGAACTCGAGATTTGCTTTGGTGAAGTAGTAGTAGATTGGGATCTCCTCTGCCTTTCCCTAAAAGTATAGGCTAAATGGAGGGCTTGTGAGGGAAATCTCAAGCTTACGAGGTGTAGAATAATGGTGGAGAGATCACCCCTTCCTCGTGGGGAAGAAGGAGAAGTGAAAGGAGAGCAACAAACACAACACCCACAACACCAACAGCAAAAAACCTACACAACCCCCCCACCCCCCCACCCCCCCACAACCCCCCCCCACCCCCCCAACCACACCAACCCAACCCCACACCACCCCCCCAACCGCCCCCCCCCAAAAAAATAATCTGCCTATTATGCTCACATCTGGTAAGGTCGGAGGGTGCATCCAAGGCACCTCCGAGCCTCACGAGAGAGGAGCATACATGCTTCTTATGGGGATCTTTGGCTTTGACTTTGATTTCTTGATTCCCATATCATGATCATTGGCATATCCCTTATTTATAGCATGGCACACCTACGACTCAATAACGAGAAATCATCAGTAGAGTTGGTGGGTCGTCTTATTCTACCCTTTTTTGCTTAGGGGATCGCCGACCAACTTTATGTTTAATTTTTATAGCATGTATCATGTGTAAGCACTTGAAACATAGTTACTCTTCTAACATAATGTCATTAACACCAAAACCCTCATTAGGGGATAGATGTCCTTTCAATCTCCCCCTTTTTGGTGGTTGATGGAAATATGCTTAGAACAATTTAACAAAGGTATTATAATATATATCATCAATGGTTCTAAGAGTTAGAGGTTGAGCTCCCTACTACATTTGTGCACTCTAATAAATATTTGCGTTTGAATGCAAAGTGCAAAAGGTAGGAACATTGACCCCCTAAAACTTTAGAAGCCGAAGGGGATGTAGAAGTCATCATAAGATGCACAAAGTGAGTTCCACTTTTGCAACAACTTGTGACATAAGAGATGCCTCAAAAAAATAAGCATGCATAGATGATATCATCTTAAAATGTCCATAAGGGATGTGTGTGACATGGCATCAAAACAATAACATGGTATGAGACAATATGATTGTAACGACCCAGATTCTAGTAAGAACTCCAAACCTCTGTGTTTTTTGTGCTAGTACCTAGATCAATTGCTAGAACGCACAATACATGATGAAATACAGAGAAAATCACATGTCATAAGTATTACATCATAGATTTAGCCTTTAATACACTAGATGAGCCGTTGCGCCATTGGCGCAAAGCCCAACTGGAGCTAAGAAGCGAAGCAACTTATGAACAACATATTTTATGAATGATCGGCAAAGGGGCAAAAAAAATGCAAGCGATAACTTAGGCGAGCTATTCGAAGAATGTTTTTCGTGAATTATCTGCAAGTGATTATTCATATTGCAAATGTATTTGCCTTATATTTACTAACGACTGACAACAATGATCGTTGTCCATGTCTTTCTTTGGCGATACATAAGCCGCTTGATTGAGAAGGTGAATTAAGTCTAAGATTTTTTTTCATACTCTAGTCGGGTTGATAGAAAACCAACCGCACCCCCACGACAAATGACCTGTACCATCGGAACCAGGAATCCCAACAAAGAATCACATGAGAAGAAGGAAACCAGGCGAACCGACATGATGATCGACATGCCAAGAAAGAGTGCAATCACTAGTAGAAAACAGGGCTTTGGTCCAGGCCTGCCCAGCCCATTAGTCCCGGTTCAGTCAGGAACCGGGACCCATGGGGGCATACGTCCCGGTTCGTGCGCCCAAGAGGCCGGCCGGGCCTCGTGGGGCATTGGTCCCGGTTCGTCTGGACCCCCTGGCCCACATCCATTGGTCCCGGTTCGTGGCTGGAACCGGGACCAAAGGGTGGCCTTTAGTCCCGGTTCCAACCACAAACCGGGACCAATGTTGTGCCTATATATACCCCTCGCCCGCGAGCAGAGCACTCCACTGCTCTGTTTTTTTCTGGCCGGCGAGGGGAGGGCTTTGTGGTGCTCTAGCTCACCTCCTATGCACATGAGGTGTTCGATGAAATGCCCGAGCCACACTACTTAAGCTTTCTCCTCTCCAAACTCGACCTCCAAGCTCCATTTTCCTCAAGATTTGTCTAGGTTTAGCGGTCCGTCATGTCCCGTCCCCGTCTTCACCACCGTCGATCGCCCGCGCCGATCTCGTCGCCGGCACCACCATGGTGAGCCTCTTGTTCTTATCTTCTTTCTAAAAGAAAAAAATTCTTACTTGTGTGATTTAGATAGATACTTGTATAATTTTCTTACTTTTATTATTGTTTGTTATTATATAGTGCGATGGTTTTGGTATCCGCCCCCGTCGGCCCTCGTCCTGTCTATGATTCGGATGTGGTATATATTATATTTTATAACTATTTGGTTCATTTATTGTTTACGACAATTATGCCGACCAACGTGACATAGATTTTTTTATCTAGGAGGTATGTGAACCGGAAATTCCAACCGACCCTATTGTCGAGAGGTTAAATTTAGTTGAAGAAGAAAACAATTACTTGAAGGAAAAATTAAAAAAAAGTGAGGAGGAGAAGATGATATTGGAGTTGCATGTTGCGGATGTCGTCGATGATCACAAGATCAAGATGGATGCAATGCGCTTTAAGATTAGAAAGTATAGAAAATATGCCATTCATACCGAGGCTTGGTATCATTATGCCGTTGGATCAATTGTTACCTTGGTTGCGATTATGATCGCATTTGTTGTTGCATTGAAATGTTTTACATAGTTTCAATGTATGGTTTAATTAGATGCTCTGGAGAGCTATATGTTGTTCAATGAGAACTATGTATGTACTTTGGTTTTAATGTGATGATGAACTTCTATTAATTTGGTCACTTATCTATTCATGATGTTTTGTAATGGTTTTTGACACACTTAATTATATATAATGCACGCAGATGAACCGGCAATGGATGCACGGTGACAGACGCACCTCCGAGTACATTAAGGGCGTGCATAATTTTCTCGAAGTGGCTGAGGCAAACAAGCAGAATGGTTTTATGTGTTGTCCATGCCCTATATGTGGGAATACGAAGTCTTACTCTGACCGAAAAATCCTTCACACCCACCTGCTTTATAAGGGTTTCATGCCACACTATAATGTTTGGACCAGGCACGGAGAAATAGGGGTGATGATGGAAGACAGCGAAGAAGAAGAGGACGATGGCAACTATGTGCCCCCTGAATACGGTGATGCTGCAACGGGGGAAGCTGAAGATCAAGAGGAACCAGACGATGTGCCCGATGATGATCTCCGCCGGGTCATTGTTGATGCAAGGAGACAGTGCGAAAGTGAAAAGGAGAAGCTGAAGTTCGATCGCATGTTAGAGGATCACCAAAAAGGGTTGTACCCCAATTGCGAAGATGGCAACACAAAGCTCGGTACCGTACTGGAATTGCTGCAGTGGAAGGCAGAGAATGCTGTGCCTGACAAAGGATTTGAGAAGCTACTGAAAATATTGAAGAAGAAGCTTCCAAAGGATAACGAATTGCCCGACAGTACGTACGCAGCAAAGAAGGTCGTATGCCCTCTAGGATTGGAGGTGCAGAAGATACATGCATGCCCTAATGACTGCATCCTGTACCGCGGTGCGTACGAGGATTTGAACGCATGTCCGGTATGCGGTGCATTGCGGTATAAGATCAGACGAGATGACCCTGGTGATGTTGACGGCGAGCCCCCCAGGAAGAGGGTTCCTGCCAAGGTGATGTGGTATGCTCCTATAATACCACGGTTGAAACGTCTGTTCAGAAACAAAGAGCATGCCAAGTTGATGCGATGGCACAGAGAGGTCCGTAAGAAAGATGGGAAGTTGAGAGCACCCGCTGACGGGTCGCAGTGGAGAAAAATCGAGAGAAAGTACCGGGCTGAGTTTGCAGGTGACCCAAGGAACGTATGGTTTGGTTTAAGCACAGATGGCATTAATCCTTTCGGGGAGCAGATCAGCAATCACAGCACCTGTCCCGTGACTCTATGTATCTATAACCTTCCTCCTTGGATGTGCATGAAGCGGAAGTTCATTATGATGCCAGTACTCATCCAAGGCCCTAAGCAACCCGGCAACGACATTGATGTGTACCTAAGGCCATTAGTTGAAGAACTTTTACACCTGTGGAATGGAAACGATGTACGTGTGTGGAATGAGCACAGACAGGAGGAATTTGACCTGCATGCGTTGCTGTTTGTAACCATTAATAATTGGCCTACTCACAGTAACCTTTCAGGACAGACAAACAAGGGATACCACGCATGCACGCACTGTTTAGCTGACACCGAAAGTATATACCTGGACAAATGCAGGAAGAATGTGTACCTGGGGCATCGTCGATTTCTTCCGACCAACCATCAATGTCGAAAGAAAGGCAAGCATTTCAAAGGCGAGGCAAATCACCGGAAGAAGCCCGCCATGCGTACCGGTGATCACGTACTTGCTATGGTCAATGATTTACACGTAATCTTTGGAAAGGGTCCCGGCGGACTATCTGTTCCGAATGACGCTGAGGGACGCGCTCCCATGTGGAAGAAGAAATCTATATTTTGGGACCTACCCTACTGGAAAGACCTAGAGGTCCGCTCTTCAATCGACATGATGCACGTGACAAAGAACCTTTGCGTGAACCTGCTAGGCTTCTTGGGCGTGTATGGATAGACAAAAGATACACCGGAGGCACGGGAGGACCTGCAACGTTGGCACGAAAAAGACGGCATGCCTCCAAAGCAGTATGAAGGTCCTGCCAGCTATGCTCTTACCAAAGAAGAGAAAGAAATCTTCTTTGAATGCCTGCTCAGTATGAAGGTCCCGTCTGGCTTCTCGTCGAATATAAAGGGAATAATAAATATGGCAGAGAAAAAGTTCCAGAACCTAAAGTCTCATGACTGCCATGTGATTATGACGCAACTGCTTCCGGTTGCATTGAGGGGGCTTCTACCGGAAAACGTTCGATTAGCCATTGTGAAGCTATGTGCATTCCTCAATGTAATCTCTCAGAAGGTGATCGATCCAGAAATCATACCAAGACTAAGGAGTGATGTGGCGCAATGTCTTGTCAGTTTTCGAGCTGGTGTTCCCACCATCCTTCTTTAATATCATGACGCACGTCCTAGTTCGTCTAGTCGACGAGATTGTCGTTCTGGGCCCCGTATTTCTACACAATATGTTCCCCTTTGAGAGGTTCATGGGAGTCCTAAAGAAATATGTCCGGAACCGCGCTAGGCCAGAAGGAAGCATCTCCATGGGCCATCAAACAGAGGATGTCATTGGGTTTTGTGTTGACTTCATTCCTGACCTTAAGAAGATTGGTCTCCCTCAATCGCGGTATGAGGGGAGACTGACTGGAAAAGGCACGCTAGGAGGGGACTCAATAATATGCAGGGACGGGCATTCTTGGTCTCAAGCACACTACACAGTTCTACAGAACTCTACCTTGGTGACCCCGTATGTCGATGAACACAAGAACATTCTGCGCTCCAAACACCCGGAGCAGTGTGACGACTGGATTACATGTGAACACATCAGGACTTTCGGCAGTTGGTTGGAAACACGTCTCAGAGGTGACAACACTGTTTCAGATGAGCTGTACTCTTTGTCCAGGGGACCATCTTCGACTGTATTGACTTACAAAGGATACGAGATTAATGGGAATACATTTTACACGATCGCCCAAGATCAAAAGAGCACCAACCAAAACAGCGGTGTCCGCTTTGATGCAGCAACCAAGAGGGGAAAGGACACATATTATGGTTACATAGTGGACATATGGGAACTTGACTACGGACATGATTTTATGGTCCCTTTATTTAAGTGCAAATGGGTCAATCTGTCAGGAGGCGGGGTACAGGTAGAGCCACATTACGGAATGACAACAGTGGATCTGAACAATCTTGGGTACACAGACGAACCATTCATTCTAGCCAATGATGTGGCGCAGGTTTTCTATGTGAAGGACATATCTACCAAACCGAGAAAAAGAAAAGATAAGGAAGCGAATACATCATACGATGTGCCAAAGCGCCACATAGTTCTTTCAGGGAAAAGAGACATCGTGGGAGTGGAGGGTAAGACAGACATGTCTGAAGATTATGAAAAGTTTCATGAAATTCCTCCCTTCAAAGTCAAGGCTTACCCAAGCACCATGTTAAGCGATGAAGAATATCCATGGTTACGGCGCAATAAGCAAAGGACACAAGCAAAGAAAAAGTGAAGAAAGATGAAGTCAGAAAGGGCTGAAAATTGATGATGTGGCTTTGAATGGTTCATTTTGAACACACAAAAAGTCTGGAGTTCAAATAAGTTCAAAAAATGAAATCCCTTTGTAACATATGAGTTTTCGTCCGAAACCCTGATACTTCGAAAGAGATTGTCCATTTTGTACACGAAGTGCATCCAGTTTTTGCCGTAACCCTCTCAACTTTTTAGCACATGCTATGTGGGTGAAATGATGATACCATGCCAATTTTCAACCTCTTTAGAGTTCATCTGAAGTGCTTTTCAATTTCAGGGTCATTTAGCTCAAAGAATGAACTAATATAAAAAAGAATGAACTGGAAAACTTTTATGAAACTCTAATAGCAAAAATAATAAACTAAAAGAATGAAATAGAAAACTTTAATGAAACTCTAATAGAAAAAGAATGAACTAGAAAACTTTAATAAAATTCTAATAGCTAGCAAAAGGAATCAACTAAAAAGCTTTTAGTAAACCTCTAGTATTATTGAAACTAAAATTATATAAAATATATTATGCAACTAAATAGCAAGTATTCTTCACAAACATTAAAAGCAAAAAGAATTTTCATAAAGAACTTTTTTTGTTAGAAACTTTAATAGCAAAAAGAATTATCATAAATATTTTTTTGTTAGAAACTAAAATAACAAAAACTGTTTTTGAATATAATGATAAAACACAGTAATATTAAATAGCAGGAAAAATAATCACTCCAAAATCTATTTTTATAGTAAAGTTAATCACAAACTAGTGATTCACACAAATTTCAAAGAATTCAAATTTAAACTATTCAAATTGGAAAACTAATGGCACTAACAGAAAGTTTATAATATTTATTACCTAAAAGCAAAAAGAATTAAAAAATAAAGCAAAAAACAAAAGAAAATAAATAAAGCAAAAAACAAAACAAAAAACTGGAAAAAAATAGAAAAAAATGCCACCTACTGGGCCACCACGGCCTGAATACGACTAGAAACCCAACCACGGGCCAGGATTCAGGCCCGCAGAAGGCCCAGTAGGCCCACAGGCAGCGGAGAGTCAGGTTAGGCCCATAAGCCTGCATTTGAGAGGAGCTCGAGAGGGCAGCGGCAGTGGGGTTTATAATCCATTCCGCGCCCCTCTCAACTAGCGAGGTAGGACTAAACTTTTGGCCGCGGGCAGCACAAGGCCTTTGGTCCCGGTTTGGTGTCTTTGGGCTGCGGGAAACAGAGACCTTTGGTCCCGGTTGGTGGCACCAACCGGGACTAAAGGGGGCATTGGTCCCGGTTGGTGCCACGAACCGGGACCAATGCCTCGTCTATATAAGCCAGCACTTGTGAAAAATTCGTTTCAGTTCTTCTTCCACTGTCCCGACGCCGCCGCCAGGCTGCCCCTCTGCCTCGACGCTGTCGCGCGCTGCCCCTGCCCCGATGCCGTCGCCGCGCCGCCCCGCGCCGTCACTGCCCCGGTCCGCGCCGCCATCGTCGCGGCGCGCGCCCCTGCCCCGTCGCCGTCGCCGCGCGCCGCCCCTGCCCCGACGCCGTCGCCGCGCCGCCCCGCGCCATCACTGCCTCGGTCCGCGCCGCCCTGCCCGCCCCGACGCCTCCTCTGTGAGCACCGCCGCCGCCGCCGCATTGCTATTTTTTTTATATATGTTTTTTTTGTTATATATATATATATATGCTTTCTTTTTATATGTATGTATGTATGTATTTTTTGTATGTATGTATGTATTTTTTTAACTTTTTATATGTATGGAAAAGAGGAAGAAGGAAGAAGGAAGAAGGGAAGAAAAAGGAGAGGAAAAAGGGGAGAAAAAGAGAAGAAGAGAGAGAAAAAAAATAGAAGAGAAAAAGCAAGGAGAAGAAGAGGGAGAGAAGAGAGAAAAAAAATAAGAAGAGGAGAAGAAGAAAAAAAAAGAGGAGAAGAAGAAGGAATAGAGGAGAAGAAGAAAAAATAGATTAATATTAATATATTTTCTTCTCTCCTTTTTTTTCTTCTTCTCTCTTTTGTTCTCTTCTTCTTCCTCTTCTTAATTTTATCGGGAACGAGGGTGTCGAGGATCCGAGCGGGTCGAGGGTCGGGAACTAGGTAGAGGGTCGAGGAACGCCGAGGGGGTCGAGGGTCGAGGAACGCCGAGGGGTCGAGGGTCGAGGCGGGAACTAGGGTAGAGGGTCGAGGAACGCCGAGGGGTCGAGGGTCGGGAACTAGGGTAGAGGGTCGTGGATCGCCGAGCGGTCGAGGGTCGTGAACTGAGGTAGAGGGTCGAGGGTCGTCCAGGGGTCGAGGGCACACGAAGGTTGGAGGGTCGAGGTCGTCGAGGGGTCGAGGGTCGAGGAACGCCGAGGGGTCGAGAGTCGTGAACTAGGGTAGAGGGTCGAGGGTCGAGGAACGCGAGGGGTCGAGGGTCGGGAACTAGGGTAGAGGGTCGAGGAACGCCGAGGGTGTCGAGGGTCGAGGAACGCCGAGGGGTCGAGGGTCGAGGAACGCCGAGGGGTGAGGGTCGGGAACTAGGGTAGAGGGTGTGGATCGCCGAGCGCTGAGGGTCGTGAAGAGGTAGAGGGTCGAGGTCGCCGAGGGGTCGAGGGTCGAGGGTCGAGGAAAGCGAGGGGTCGAGGATGCCGAGGGGTCGAGGTCGGGAACTAGGGTAGAGGGTCGTGGATCGCCGAGCGGTCGAGGGTCTGGAACTAGGGTAGAGGGTCGAGGTCGCCGAGGGGTCGAGGGGTCGAGGGTCATCCAGGGGTCGGTCAAGGTCACCGAGGGGTCGAGGGTCCCGAAGGTTCGAGGGTCGAGGGTGTCGAGGGGTCGAGGGTCGAGGAACGCCGAGGAGTCGAGAGTCGTGAACTAGGGTAGAGGGTCAAGAAAGAAAGGCGATGGGGTCGAGGGTCGAGGAACGCCGAGGGGTCGAGGGTCGGGAACTAGGGTAGAGGGTCGTGGATCGCCGAGCGGTCGAGGGTCGTGAACTAGGGTAGAGGGTCGAGGGTCGCCGAGGGGTCGAGGGTCCAGATTTATCAAGAATGCCCCCATTATGGATGTGCACAAGTTGATCCAATTTTTTTCTGATCTCATATATATATATATATTCTTCTATATGTCACGTTGTCTGTCAAAGTATTGAAAAAATCCATGGCTTCATCATTTGCCAGAAGTAACAGGCGTATGATGCTACGAAGCTCTTCAAAGTTGTTTTGGAACGGAGTTCCTGATAGAATAATTCGCCTTTTGGTACGAATTTCAGCAAAGGCCTTCCAAATAGCGATATTCGGAAGGCTCTTGCTGAACTTTGTACCAAAAAGCGAATTACTCTATCGGGAACTCCGTTGCAAAACAACTTTGAAGAGCTTCGTACCATTATGCGCCTGTCATTTCCGGCTAATGATGAAGTCATGGTTTTCTTTAATTCTTTGACACTAGACAACGTGACATATAGAAGGATAGATGAGATCAGGAAAAATATGGACCATTTTCTGCACATCCAGAATGGCGTCATTTTGTTAAATCCCTTGTCGGTCCGGACGTCGGACATTCATGAGAGAGGCGGTCCGGCCCAAACCCTAGAAGCGTTGTCGAGGCCACCCCAAACCCTAGAAGCGTTGCCTAGGCCACCCCAAACCCTAGAAGCGTTGTCGAGGCCACCCCAAACCGTAGAAGCGTCGAGCTAGCTAGGTCTACGTTTGCACTAATATATCCATCTGTCATGTTTGTCTATTAATTGCCATGTTGTAATATTTGCAGAAACTATGGAGCACCGAGACATCAAAGCAGAACAGTTGTTGGGGGACATAATCCTCGGCGGAGGTGATGTCTTGTCGTATCTCAACGACACCGATGGTCTGGAAGGAGAGGGTGAAGCAGGCTCCGGTGATCGAACAATGGAGGTGGAAGGACATGATTATGATGGCTCCGGTGACAGAATGCCGGTGGAAGAAGGAGACCGTGATGACTGCTCCGGTGAGCGAACGGAGGAAGGAGCTGTTGCAAAGTCCGGCGAGGTATATATATTAATTAAGCCTATGCTGACTAGCTAATTGATGCATTAATTGTTTTGGTATGTACACATATTAACTCTCTTCTTTCTTCTTTTCTAGCCCTCCGGATCGAGCCAAACTTCGGTAACAAGACGAGGCCCGAAGAAAAGGTTGCGCCAGGATGAAAGGTTCACGGTCACAGCAATCAAGGGCGATAGCCAACCGATTGAACCCATCCGGACCAAGGAAGCATTTTCTGCTCAGTGCGGGGTTCTTGTTAGGGACATGATCCCGATCAGCATCCACCAATGGAATAAGCCTAAGAGCGAAGACCCTCAAGTGTCTTTTGTCAATGATAGACAGAAAGATGATCTTTGGACCGTGCTGAAGGCAAATTTCACCCTACCGCCAGAGGAGGATCCGGATAAGCCAGTTATAGAGCCATTGGTCAAGGCTCATGCTCTTAAGAAGATGGCAGATCTATTCAGGAGGTGGAAGAATGAGTTGAAATCAATGTTTATCGACAAAGGGAAGACTCCAGAATTCACCGGCCGATTTGAGAAGATAAGAGATCACTGGCCCGCATTTGTGGCCCACAAGACATCGGAGAAGAGTAAGAAGATGTCAGCGACAAACAAGAAAAATGCTGCAAAGAAGGAGCATCACCATCGCACGGGGTCAGGTGGCTACCTCAAAGCCCGGCCGTTGTGGGACAAGGCTGAGAAGGACCTGCTTGATAAAGGGGTCGAACCAGAGACATTGAACTGGCCAGACCGTTCAAGGACTTGGTTCTTCGGGGTTGGGGGAACCTTGGACCCTGAAACAGGGAAGTGCCGTTGGACGAAGGAGCAACTTGAAATACCCGTCAAGAAGCTTCAGAAGTATATCGCCGCAGCGCAGCAAGGGACGTTCGTTCCCGACAGAGAGAACAACGAGCTCACACAGGCCCTCGGGAATCCTGAGCACCCAGGACGAACACGAGGCACGGCAGGCTCCGTTGCGTGGAAGGTTGGGTTTCCTAGCGCAGGCGGTTACAAAACCCGGGAGAGGAGGAAAGTGGAGCAGACCGAACTGCAGAAGCTGAATGCAAGGGTACGAGCGCTAGAGGAACAAGCACTACTAGTTCAGAGCCAGCGACCTGCCGGAGCTACCCCACCATCTCAGCGGAGAAGCAGCGTGGCTTCCACCGAGCTCCTTCAGCAGCCTGACTTCACGGCTCGCAGCTACCCCGTGGATGCTATCACGGAGGCTCAAGATTGCCACCTTATGACGCAATGGCAGCACGTCAAAGTCAAGGCGGCTGTCGGCTCTGTTGCACCTCCTCAACCCGGCGCAACTTTTCACTGCCTTCCGATTCCACAAGGCTATGCTGTTGTGATGGTCGATGAAATAACGGAGGGATTTGAGGAGCTCGAGCTTGACCACCCTACCGGTGAAGGGGAGACTCAGCTGGGTCTTGCTCTGAAGACTCCATGTCTATGGCGGAAGGAGCTCATCAACCTTCCGAACTGGACGCCTCCTCCTCCTCCTCCGGCGAGTCAGGGCACTCCGCCTCCTCCTCCGGCGAGTGATCAGGGCACTCCGCCTCCTTCTCCGGCGCGTGGCGGCACTCCGCCTCCTTCTCTGCCTGCGCCGGCGCGTCCGAGCAGCCCGCCTCCTTCTCCGCCTCGTCAGCAACAGCGGAAGACAGACGCCGCCGCTCCGGCTGCTCCGGCGCGTCGTAGCACTCCGCCTCCTTCTCCGCCTCGTAAGCAACGAAGGAAGACAGCCGCAGCCGCTTCGGCTGCTCCGGCGTCTAGTAGTACAGCCAGAGGCGGGAGGCAATACATATTCGGTCCATCTCTCAAGCCTCTAGAGAAGTTACCATACGAGATGACCGAGGAGGAAAACGCGCAGATCTGTCAAGCCCAAGTGAAGGACTTTTTTGCAAAGAAAAATCCACCTCCGGAGGAGAAGATAGATCCGGTGAAATTGAAGCACACTTTGGAGAACCTGAAGCGACCACCACCACCTCCGCCGGATGACAACCATGTCCGCGCTCTTAAAAAGGCAGTGGAAGGAGCGCGCCGGTCGGGAACTACTTCAAGTGACAAAAGGTTACAAGAACGAAGAAGTGGGAACAAAATTCCCCAGCTCGGCGAACAGGCAAACCAATCGTGCCCCCCGCTCAAGGTGTCTAGCGATATCGTCGCAAATCTGCCGGGGATGCTGCCCGGTATCAATCCTAGTGATTACCTGCCCGACGATGCACATTTTGATACAATGGAGGTGGACGAACACAAATACCGGTATGGGAAGCCTCTCGTCAGACCTGGTGATCCTCCTCTAACAACGATGATGCGAAGATTCCATAAGTGGTACATGGACACCTGCAAGTCTGGGAAGGATATTTTGATGCTGAGAGTTAAAGAGGAGCACGACCTCGTTGGAATTGATCTGTTGTCTGTTCCATTTGAGGAGTTCTTCCAGTTTTTCAATCAAAAGGATCTCGATAAAATAATCATCACTTGCTACTGTCTGTAAGTACTATACTTCTGTAATTAAGTCTCTATATATAGCTCATCTCTTTCATTGCATGTATATATAATTATCCTCACTATATTATGCAGATTGAAAATCGTCGAATGCAGAAAAGCACAAATCTATGATATTTGGTTCATTAAAACAAATCTCATAGATGAATGGACGGTTAAATATAATGCGAAAGAAACCGAGGCCAACTTGCTACAATCGTTGCTTAAAAATCAAAATAAAGATAAAATACTCTTTCCTTACAACTTCAAGTGAGTGTTACTGTCTTCTGCATATTCGGTTTCCCTTATTACTCGAGGTTATAGTAATGTAATTGATGAGTTATGCATGTGTGCGCAGCTTACACTTTATTCTCCTAGAGATTAAGCTTGAGCAGGGACTAGTAACCGTCTTAGACTCAAGACGAAAAGATCCCAAGGAGTATGCGGCCATGACTGAAATGCTCCAGAAGTAAGTTCAATCGATCATTATCGCACCATATCGGCAACTTTGTTCATTTTCTGATATCAAGTAATTATTTTCTTTGTCTCGCAGGGTTTGGAAAGTGTTCACCGCAGAAGCTCTGGGACTGCCGGGGGAGCTGCGATTTACACACCCGAAAGTAAGTACTACTAGCTAGTTCCGCGCATCTCCCATTGATTCTAGCTAGTTTCATCAATACCATTTATAATGATTGATTATCAGTTTGATTGACCTCTATTTCTCGTAAAGTGGTTGTGGCAGGAAGGCGGGAATAATTTTTGTGGATACTACGTTTGCGAGTACATCTACAACGCGACGACCTCTAAGCGGGGCTACTCTGAAAAACAATATGAAGTGCGTAAGCAATAATATTCATAATTTTATTTTATTACCATCATTTGTGCTGAGTTTCATTCATATATATGTATTGACCCCCTTCTTCAAATTAGATGTGGCAGATGCGGGATGAACTCCTACCACAAGATCGCATAAAAGCAATTCAAGAGGAATTGACGGGATTCTTTCTTGACCACGTCATCAATCTAGCCGGAGAATACCATGTGGAACTTGACATCAGATGTTAGGGATTGTAAGAGATCTTATATTGTATATATGTAGCTAGTAGCGTCGGATAGATATACGAAAACTTGTTGTTCGACCAATCTCTCGGAGAAGGAGGAGGTCGATCACTTCTCTCTGTATATGTTCATGACGATCTTGTGTACTTAATGGTTTCCTTCATTTGCTTACTAGCTAGCGTGTCGAGTCCTCTCTATACGTATAGTACGTAGCGTCGACCAAGTACGGAGATAAGAGAGGACACTTCTCTCTATTAGCTAGCTAACACAATATATGAAACCCCTAAATTAAACCTACAGAACCCCCAAACCCCCTCCCCCCTTTAAAAAAAAACAAAAACCCCAGCTCCTGAGCTGCTGACGCGTGGATGCTCTTTGGTCCCGGTTGGTGTTATCAACCGGGACTAAAGGCCCTCCTGCCTGGGCTCGCTGCAGTGGCCACGTGGAGCCACATTTGTCCCGGTTCGTAAGCGAACCGGGACTAAAGGTGTTGGGCTTTAGTCCCGGTTCCAGAACCAGGACAAATGGGCCTTTTTCTACTAGTGAATCAGCGAGCACGTAAAGAGTACACACCAATCGGCCAAGCAGCAGGGGTTAAAAGCCGCGAGAGATGGCAAAATACGCCATCCGACCAGGCCGCAAGGGTGAAAGATCGTGAGAGATGGCAAATCACACCATTTGGCCAGGCCGCCGCGGTGAAAGGCTGGAGGAGATGGCAAAACATGTCATCCGGCCTGCTGCGGTCAAAGGCCGGGAGAGCTAGGACACGCCATCCGGCCAGCCGCAACGGTCAAAACCGGGCAGGCATGGCAAAACACGCACACCCTACTTAGTCATCTCTGCAACTCGTTATTTTTGCGAGAGAACCAAATCCAAATTGGTGAAGATCATGATTTGGACGGTATAGGCGCTTATGACCTCCCCATCTATGCCTTGGGGTAATGACTCCTCTGGAATTACAAACATAAGCAAAAGAAAGCCCAGTGTTCACATTTGCGTTTGTATCAATGAATGGAGGATGTTTTTACTCAAATTTATCAATGATTGTGGTGCAGCGACCAACTGCAACTAAAAAGGTAAGCTAGCTGTATGAAACAGTATCTGCCGAATGCATTCAGATCGACACGTCTCATTCATACACAAAAGACATCTTCGCCCCCTTGCATAAGCATGCCCTTGGTGCAAAGACCAATTACAGCCAAGAAGCGAAGCAACTTATGAGCGACATCTTTTATGAATGATCCATAAACGGACAAAATAAATGCAACCGTGAATTTACTTGAACTATTTGAAGGATGTTTCTCGTGGATTATCTGCAACTGATTATGTTTGTATGTGTTTGTATTTTCCTCGTGTGTATACTAATGACAGACAACGATAATCGTTGCCCTTGTCCTTCTTTGACCGGCCAGAGTAACCCAACAGTCGAGTCAATAGTAAGGCCAATCACATCCCCATGGCAAATGACCTGAATCATCGGATCCGAGCTCTCCCACCCAGGACCACATGAACAGAAGGAACCAAAGCAAACTGACCATGTGATTCATGGGCCAGGGAACAGTACGATCAGCGAGAACGTGTAGCCCACATGCCAACCGTCAAGGCCGCGACGTCCAAAGACCGGACAAACATCCGAAAACACACCAACAGCCAAAGTATTATCAGTTTTTTTGCATAAAAAGCTGCTGCTGCTGCATTAGTACAGTCTGTTCCAGAAAAGAAGTTCTGCTATATAAGAGCATCTACAGCCGGGCGTCTCAAATCATCCCTCATACGTCCACGAACGTACCCGGTCAGTGATCAGACAGGAGAGAAAAGGAAAAAACAGACCCAACCAGATTCCTCATACCATCCCTATACGTCCGGGCTGTCCGCGAACCCTCATATCCATCTTAAATATAGGGAGGATACGAGGGCTCGCAGACGCGCCCGGCGCGACCGGTCAGTCCGCCACATAGGACGCGGCCCCATCTAGGATCACATTTTCTTTTTCCTTATTCATTCTTTTCTTTCTCTCTTTTTATCTCCACCAATCACATACAAGTGACCGAACATACGAGAAAGAAAATGAGGAGTGTAACTGCGCCCGGTGTGTCCGCGGGCGTTTAAGGGATCATATTTATTATGTCCGGCTGTAGATGCTCTAAGCGGATGGCCTAGCCAGTCCTTTCAGCACGGACGATAATCTCAGCTTCCACAAGCACCCCAGCTCTGCATCTACATCGATCTTAGACGTATCCATCTCGTCAGGTTTGGTCCAAGACCAAAGTCACCCGCAGTTTAACTGAATTTTGATCAACGGAGCCCTCACACTCATGCTTCTCACTATCCTGATACGTATTGATACTGCTACAATGCCAGTTCTACTTGGACAAACGCCACATTGTCTGGTATCCTGATACTTTTGACCCTTGTTCACAACCCAGTTATTTAAAGTGATCTACCTTGATGTTTCTTAACAGTGTAACAGTTTTGGCTAGGCTAGTGAAACATTTCGTAACGTTACCAAAGAAATACTCCCTCCGTCTCATAATGTAAGACGTTTTTTGACACTACACTACGTCCTATATTATGGGACGGAGGGAGTAGCTTATGTTCCGTTATCGCAAAAGAAAAACCAACATGCATATACTCCTTTCCTCACTGCCACTGACTTCTTGCCAAGATAACACCTTTGCAGCTTGACCAAAACATAAGCACAAAATAGTGGTCAAAAGTTTGGAAATATATGTATCTTGCATGAGCCAAATATATGGCATATTCCTAATTCATTGAACATACTGACCATCGCTGGTATGTCTCGTGTGATTGTATTACATCATTCAGCAAATAAGATCCGAATGACAGTTGCACAGTTATGCCATACGCACCTAACAGCTGAGTATATCACAGTTAAGCCATACACACTTAACAGTAGAGCATATGAATATACAGTGCCTTATTAACACTGTAGAGCACCAAATCACCTATTCTTGACTGTCGAGGTTATACTAGCTAGAGGAAACAAAAAATGGTGGCACGGAATTGCACATTGCACAACCTTCCATCTTCCATGGCGATATGTACCAAATCCATGATGATGATGATGAATACTGTTTAATGCCTCCCACGTATCACACATTCAATTTTGATACCTAAGAATGTACAGCTTTTGCTCCTAGAAAATACCATCTCTGCTACCTATCTTCTCCAAAATTTCACTGCCGCTACTGCTGCAGCAGCATCACAGATCCCCTTTTGCGCAGCACTGCCAGAAATGTGTGTCAGTTGTTAGTAATTATCTTGTACAAAATCAGAATAAGACAGTCAAAATAAGATGGACGAGGGCTAGGATCATACACTTATGAAGGAAAGAACAAAACCCGCAACAGTGATGCCAAGAAAAGAGGTCAACACGTATGTGGCTTTAATTGATAATATCCAACTTGAAAAATATCCAACAAGCACCGTTAGACCTACATAAAAGCACACTTGTTAATTCTTCCCCAACATCCAGTAATACTCATTAGAAACATAAGGCGCATAATTATTAATGCAATCAACGCTTTACATCTTTGACCCCTAGTATGTGCAGAAATACATGGGCTGAGGATGCAAGAGTAATATTATCGTACTTATCTTCCAAAATTCTTTTATGATAATACCTTTTTACTTGTTTTAGCATATTGCAAATAAAAATTATGCAAGTATTGGAAACTGTGAAAGGTCTTATGTGCCTTGGACAGAGCATAATTCTTCTGTAATAACATGAGAAAATAATCGTCAAAGATAACATACCAAGTATCCCCAAGTGGCCAGACAGGCAGGCATACTGCTGTGCAATCCAACCGCGGCCATACAAGCTACAAGGTACACCAATGGCTACCATACCCCACCACACCTTGAAAAAAACATCCACCCACCATAGGTAATCATCTGAGAAAAGTTTTTTATCCTTCAGAAGGGAATCTCGCCCCATGTAGGGGAGCAAACTGAGAGACATCGCAAGTGTGCATGTTTGCATGCCTAACCACCTGTCACATAGCTTTCCCTGGCCCTATAAAAAAATTAGAGAAAATAAAAAACAGCTATAATAGAATTCATTGGCTACCATAGACTAGTGAGTACAGCCTACAAATAATGATTGTATGGTATGTGGAATTCACTGTTGGCCCAAAAATCACCCCTGCCCATCATGTTTTTCATTAATAGGTAGGGCAATTGCTCAAAAATATGCACTTTAGGTCTGTATACTTGTGTCAAGGGGTTTTCAGGGCTTGTAATGTTAAGAAAATGCACATTTCTTACGTATGTGGACTGTGAAAGGCCATAATGTATTTCTGGTTGTAGTCGTGTGAAGATTAGTAGATTACTAAATGATATAAGCAGATACTAATTCATAGTTCCCTATAACTCATTCAGCTTCCTAGTCAATTTCAAGTGACCGAATATTTAGTTTAATTCCAGTGGTTATTGTGTATGTTTTCAGAAACATTTTAGTGTTTATTAACCTCATATGTTGTTCTGTACAATCAAGCAAAAGACAAGAGTATAAGAAGGTTCCTACATACGAAGAAGTCACAGAAGCAACAAACAAATTTTAGGTTTCAAATATACTTGGGGAAGGTGGTTTTGGCCGTGTATTTAAGGCATAATAAGTGACGGCACTGTTATCACTATAAAGAAGTTTGCTACTGGGTACTAATACCTTGTGAATCTGAAATGGACACTAAATCCTTACTTTCTTAGAAAGTTCAGTGTACCTGAGGAACATTGCTAGAAGTAGATGCACTAGCCAGCGAGGCAGTTGGCACTAGGAAAGGTGCAATAAGGGCTTCGACATCTTCCATTCTCTTCCTTCTCGACCACCATGAGGCGATCTGTCCTGTCCATCTCAATCCCCACAGTTGCTCTCCCATTGGCCCATTAACTTGATTGGGTTGCTCATTAGCTTGGCTGGGTTGCTTTGTGACCGCCCCATCTGTCTCATGCAGAGCAGCCAGTCGCAGATAACAACGTCCAGCAGAGGCCAAGGAAAGGGCGTTGCGCATGAGTGTGTCGTTTCCCGCATTGCCTGCTTCCTGTGCCAACGCGACAGACTCAAGAACAAGATCATTTACAGCATCAGACCTTGCAGAATCTTCCACCTGCGACAACCGATCAGCCGCCCTAAGCACTGTGGCCTTGCTAGCAAACGTATCTTCAGCAGTCTGTGAGATCTGGTTTGCAATTTGCACCAAATGGGCAGCGTTCATGGGAAGGGCCGCCTTTGAGACGGCAAGGGCCATTGTCACGGTCTCCCCAGCTAAGGCTGCAGCTTTTGTAAAATTTTCCTCCATTCCATGTATCACGTCCATTGCCTAGAAAGAATAAAAGAGAAAGAATTAGTCTAATTTTCCCAATTTCACGTCTCATCCATAAAACACATACGAGTAAACGTGTTACACCATGAAATACATAAACCAAAATGAACGGAACTAGACAAGCAATGGAACTGGAGAGATTGGGAAAACTGCACAAACAGCCTAGTGTTATGTCAAACAGTTGGTGGGCGGTACAAGTGGAATGTGGCTTAATGAAGAACAAAAACTATGAATATATATGAGTATCACAATATTTGCATGATGACCAATGAAAACACATTTTCCCACAGGAAGCATCATAACAATGTACTGGTATGTAAAAAGAAACTGTTATAAGACCACATAACTAAATTAATTTATAAAATTGAAATCTGAGAAAATAAATTGGGTTCTTTCTACTGCAACTCAAGATATTACTCTTGATGCCAAGTTCTTTTGCATGGCAATAACATCAGAAAATTGAGAACCAAAAATCATGGCTTCCCATGGAGGAAACAGGCTTTCATATATAGTGGATTTGATGGTTAATAAAGAATTAGCTAGTTTGGAGCGAGATAAGCAAGCATAATTCTTAAAAACTATGAAAGACTGCCCTAAATATAATTGTATAGAAATAGACAGTGATAAACGACACAATATATTAGAAGAAAGATAACAAATAAGACGATCATAAGAGCTAGCGACTTAGTTATTAGCCTACTGGCAACTGCATGCTCGTGTAAAAGAAAATGAAGAACTAAATTATCATCTAAATTTAAACATTTGAGTCGCTTATTATTAGAGAATGTTATAGTAACATCAAGAGATTCTGTTTATGTCCTCTTGTCCATGCAGGATTATGCATTTTCACTCTGTTATTCCATCCACTAAAAAAGCCTCGGATTCAGTGACTGCGAAGCGAGGTCACGCTGCAACTGTTCTAACTGAATCAACCTACAGTTGCTAATATTCTGTGAATCAGATTCCACTGCTTTAGGTGTTATTAAAGAAACATGCATGCAGCTGATTGCAAGATGCAGGGGTAGGTTTTCTTTTCCAGTGATGTATGATCTACTCTTTGTTCAACTTACAGATTTTTGCACCACTAACACTAGCATTTTCGGTGAAAAGTTGGAGTTCTACACGAGGATGCTTCGGTGGGGCTATTGGAGCAGAAATTTAGGGAGAGCTGCTTGTACCTCTATGACTAACGGGCCCTCAGAGAAACGTGCTCGACGCGGCTAGGAGGATGCCCAGGGGCTAGGACGTGCTCCACGGGCCCTCCCGTCCGTTCACTGCTTTGTTAAGGCAATCCAATAAAAGGCGAAGTTAAGGCCATAAAGGATATCCTACACTGCTTTGCAGAGGTATCGGGGCTGAAGGTGAATATCCACAAGTGCACTGCATACCCCATTAGATGTGATGGAATAAATTTAGAGGAGGTCCTGGAGGCTTTTGGAGGCACAACTGCTCAACTACCGTGCGAATATTTAGGGCTACCGCTGAGCATCAGAAAGCTACGCAGAGTGGAAATTCAGCCGCTTCTGACAATGCGTCCTCAAGGTTGAAGCCATGGAAAGGTAAACTGGTCACAAGGCCAGGAAGGCTGCTTCTTGTCAACTCGGTGATCACCACCATGGCAACGTATTTTCTGAAAATCTTCGCTGCAAGTGCCTGGGCTGAGAAGAGGCTGAACAAGATCAAAAGGAATTTCTTGTGGAATGCGGACGAAAAGGGAAATGTGGGAAAATGTTTGGTTAATTGGAAAGCTGTTTGTGCCCCCAAACAAAATGGTGGACTGGGTTTAAAGGATATTGGGAATGTCTGAAGATAGCTGAGGCTAAGATGGTTGTGGAACCAATGGCAGGAGGAGGACAAACCTTGGAAAGGGACAGCAGTACCCCGCGACATAATCGATAGGCAGTTGTTTGCTGCTTGCACCACAAT
This sequence comes from Thinopyrum elongatum, assembly GCA_011799875.1. Classification (NCBI taxonomy): domain Eukaryota; kingdom Viridiplantae; phylum Streptophyta; class Magnoliopsida; order Poales; family Poaceae; genus Thinopyrum; species Thinopyrum elongatum. Next base: position 530,331,246 of record CM022301.1, on the reverse strand, counting down.
TACTCTCGGTGATGGTTCGATAGCTCGTTTTCTGAATGAAAAATGGCTGCTGGGTCAGGCTCCAAAGATGTTTCACTTAGCGCACGGGAAAAACGTGACAGTAAAAGAGGCACTGGCTGAAGGGAGATGGATGAAAGGACTACAACGAATTGAGTCTTCGGGGGACATTGATCAGTTCATAAATCTCTGGAATCTGATTCAAAATGTTCAGTTAACTACTGAAAGAGACTGCACCAAATGGAATTTAACAGGTGATGGATACTACTCAGCTAAGTCAGCGTGCCATTTTCAGTTTCTTACATGGATCCCTCAACCGAGACTTGAGCAAATTTGGCGTGCAAAGGCTAAACCGAGGGTAAAATTTTACATGTGCCTGCTTCTTCAGAATCGCAATTGGACATCCGACAGACTAAGATGCAGGGGCTGGCCCCATTCTAAGAAATGTACGCTTTGCAATCAGATTGTAGGGACGGCTGTCCACATCACACCCTACAGACTAAGATGCAGGGGCTGGCCCATTCTGAGAAATGTACACTTCGCAATCAGATTGCAGACACGGCTGTCCACATCACCATACAGTGCCCTTTTGCTTCCATGGTGAGAATTGTGCAGTCTGCATAATCGATTAACAAGTGGTGGAATCGATTACAGGGAGAAGCTCGACACGGGTTACCAGAACGCAAGTTACTAGGGCAATGTAGTACATGGCATGGCACATTTGAAACGAAAGAAACGCAAGAACCAACCATGGAGAACCTGAGCGCCACAGCGAGCACGGTGGCAAACAAGGCAAGAGCTAATACAGTATCAGTTTGTTTCGTCAGGCTAATAGTATCAGTATGTTTCGTCAGCGCGCACGGGTCATACAAGACGAGGTTTCGATCATACCTCTGCGGCGAACGGAGCGCTGGCAGAAACGTGCTTGAACCCGCGTCTAGACCGTGCTCCACGGGCCCTTCTGTCCGCCTCGACGGAGAGGCTGGCCGGAGTCGACGCGCCCGCCCGTCGATTCCTCCCCGGGGAGGCGCGGCAGGCAGGCCGCCAGCGGTGGGAGCAGGCGCTCGGCTTCCCCGCGCGCGCGAGCGTCGGCCAACCCTCGCTCTCCTCCGCCTGGCTCGACCGAGAGGGGTACCCGCCGCCGGAGAGGGGCGGCGGGCGGCCCGCCACCGGTGGGATTGGGGAGGGAAATGGGTGGGGCCTCACCCCTCTCTCTCTCTCTCCCCTCTCTTTCCCGCGGCGCGGCGCCCGAAATTTGAGCCGTTGCCCTGTGCTACTGGAGCGGTCGCGCCCCTACTCCTACCTGAGACCGACGTGTGGGTCCGGCTGCTGCCCCGCGAGGTGCCTGCGCTGTGGGTACGAAATATTTCTGTGAAAATGCAATATCGCCCACCCCGAGCGGGCCCCATCTCTTCCAGTTGACCTTCGTTTCGTCGGACACGTCACTTGGCTCGTGCTCTGGCCGCACGATCCCAATCTGACGGCAGACGGCGCGCGCACAGAATGATGCTGCGTTACAGGTATTTTGGTTGAAAGATTGGGACGCTGACAAGTGTGGACACGATGGTATATCCAAGCACGATGGCAAGTGGCTGAGACGCGCAGGGTATTCCTCTTTTGCACGCATTTGAAACGCAACGAGATTATTCCAGATTGTACGCGTATTTGTTGTGTTATTTTCAGTCGGTGTCAGTGGTAAACAAAGTTTTTCTAAAAAACAGAAGCAAAAGATTTGCCTCATCGATTAGTTAAGAAGAAGAGAATTGCATAGTTAATTTACAAAAAAAGACACAATTAGACCGGAAAAGACTTCCACGGCCGCACGCGCCAACGGGATCTGCTTCGCACAAGCCAATCAGCTCCCGGCCGTGTTGTTTCCCTTTCCAAATAAACCGCTGTCGTTTCCTTGTATACGAATGATGGCCACACCTGGTCCTTTCACGGTGCAACTAGGGTATCGATGCATGCACTTATTAATCTACAAAAAAAAACCCGAATTTTCGGTGGGTCCATCTCTCAATTAAACCCCCCTCTCCCCCCTAAAAAAAATTAACCCCCCCCCCCCCCCAATTTTCACTGGGTGGGGGCCCTCATTTTCTTAATGAGCAATAATGGGTCCCTGATGCACTTTCTTAATCAGGAACAGCCTAACTGGGCGGAATTTGAGCACTCCAACGCGTGTGCGCCCATTAGCCATGTCCAATTAGACCATAAGGAGACTAGTCAGAAAGCATGAAACCCCATGACTGCACAAACAACCCATTAAACTCTTCCAACACACAACAACCGCAATCATTGACACTTGTACAACGCAACAGACCCCTGACGAGAACAACACCAAAACCATAGTGAGGATCCAAACCGTGAGGGCCTTTTCACTGGGGGCGTTGTTCTTGCCTGTGCACTTGAGTGATTTCTCTTTCGGGATGTCGGTCCAAGGACAATCGTCGACCTTCTTGCTTTTGCCCATAATTGTCGTCCCAGTTAGGAGGCAAGCAATCGCCCTTCCAAATTCAAGGCTAGCATTCTCTAAGATGACAATCACGCCGCAAAGATTTTTTTTGCGAAGAGAGCATCGAGAGAATGTGCTAGCGTGGGTGGAGTGGATGCCAAAGCCATGTCTGAGCGCTAGGTGAGTTGACCTCTAGTTGCTGATATGATGGAGGCGAATCATGTCCCTCACACAAGGTCGCCTCGAGTCCACCTTCATATGCTCGATTGACAGAGGCAAAGCAGGGCTCGGGCATAGCTCCAGAAGCTCATGCATGATTTGTAACACTGGAGCCACGACCACGGCACCTCCTCCTCAACGGTAGACGGCACGGGGGTCAAGGTAGACATGGACGGCAAAACTGCCCCAAACACGAGGGGGGAGACAATCATATAGCTTCGCTCACATATCCTCCACAGAGCCAACACTGGCCACACTAGGAGGACACAACGTCGAAGTGGTCTGCAATATAGTGGGCACAAGGGAAAACCTGCTCAAAGCAACCTCCACCTGATCCAGAAAACGCCTCCAACACGTGCCATCAAGCCTTGCAGCTGCTCAGTCTGAGTTGCAGAGCAGACTGCACCACCACATCAGATGAGGTTGCCGAACCAACGGTTGCGGATACGGCCAACACCCAAGACCGACGATGAAGCACCTTGAAGGGGAGCACAACTTTGTCAAACCCTCACACGAATCTAGAGCTTGACGATCTCAGTGCCTGCTCAGTGCCAAGGCAGGACACGGGCGACACAACAAGTCAACAAGACATGTCAGCTAGCTGAGTGGACGCCAAAGATTGTGGCACTCGCGCACACGATGACCAGCCCGCCTAGTCGGCTTAGTCGTTCGTGGAGCGCGAGGTGGAGATGAGCCGGGGATGGCGAGATGCTGCCCTGGGCAGACTGCCCACCCAGCGGCACCAACCCCGGCTCGACTCTTTGGTAGGTGTTGCAGGTGTCTCGCTCATGGGCACCGTGCATCAGAAGAAGCCTTTTCACGTTGGTTCTTCAACAAACCGCGGAAGTCCATTTCATCTCAACAGCAACAGAAAAATACAGCACTTCAGAGGTACATCCAGGGTCCAACCACCATCGAGATAGTTTTCGCTTCTGGGTCGTATAGAGAATTTTATTTTCCGAAAATGCAACTAAAGCTTACTTTTATTCAATGCAATAACCAGATTGATATCATTAGTTAGGACTATCAGAAGATGAGTGTTGCATAACACCTTGTTTGGCGGACCAGATACATAGTCAGAAGTCAAAACAGATACACAAAAACTTCCATTCAATACACGATGCAACATCTTCAGCTCTCAGTTACTTCTGCGCTACTACAAGACCAAACTACAACCCTGTGACAAGGTAGAATCTTCAGTCTTTCGACGTTATCACCAGTAGGCCCAGCGCGCCGATCAGAAGGTACTGCAGCAACGAGCATCATATATCAGCATTTCAGCTATTGCACAAATTCAGCATTTCAGCTATATTGTACAGATTGCATGCATTTTCTTATTTCAATTTTGGATCTCCCATTAACCAGAGTAACGGACGGCAGTTTTTATCAAAATCTGATGGACACCTTCCTTCAAATGGAATAGAACAACCATCATAACCTCTGTCAGTATACTTAATAAGACTAAGCATACCTTGATGATCGGCTTCTCAGTCATCACAATGGTAACCCACCCAACGTATGGAAGATAGCTGTTCACAGAACATAATAGCAGTGAAGTAAGCTTAATAGCTTTTCACCAGCATGAAGGCAGGTAAGTGATGCAAGTGTGATGGATACTCACCCTACAGCCTGCCCCATGATGTGATGCTGCTGAAGCCACAGCTGTCCGTGTGCGTACAACAGTCGGTCATCCCCAAAATTGTTGTCACCTGGAGGACAGTTTACCAGTTGAGATAGAACCATGTAGTGGCATCTACTGTGAATTATGCATTGCTAGCTAGATGTTGATTATTATTGCAGGACTGCACAAACTGCTCTACCATTGAGCACTATAATCACTGAAGAAACTGATGGCACCGAAACTGAATATGATGGTTACCTTTTGTGAGGATGTCAACTTCAGCACTTTCCTGGCGTTCGTGAACCTGTACAGAAAGTAGAGTAAACTCAGATGTAGCATTGAAAAAAAGCCTTCATATCTAACATAGATAAGATTATTCATGTGATGACTTCAAATATCAATTACCTTAATCACACGGTGAACAATTGGAATTTCACGGCCCTACATACATAACAAGCAGATGTTAATTTATTGTTGTCAGGATCATGTAGAAGCACACAGTAAAGCTGAATACAGCACCAACAGCTGATGAATCCATGATTGAGCTACTGATTTATAGCTTAACAAGCAGTAGGACTTACATCAACATTAAAAACAACTATTTCTCCAGTACGGATGGGTTCTTTGCTCATGCGCAAAAACAGGATATCACCCTGCAAAGCATACGATGAATCATTCAGCAACAGCAATGTAGAAAGATGATGGCACATTACAGGAAGCAAAATAGAATCTGAAGTGAAACTAAAACGAGATGATATGCACTGATACAACTTGCCAAATAGGGAACTTAGAGGAAAATGTTGGGATGAATGGGGCCAGTATCTTAATGGTGCATGACAAGATAATAAGGCAATCTTCCGCCTTTCACAAATCAGTAGAATTTCTAGGAAACCGTTGTATTCTTATAAATATACAGAAATGTCCATCTATGTATTGCACGTGCAACTTCTGACATTTAGATTGATCACGGATAAGTGGATATTTTCATACAAGCAGTGAGTGAAGCACTTAAATCCACCTCAGATGCATAATGATGAGAAAAGCATGCATGTAAATCGATTCCAATATTGTGTAACCAGCTAACTGACCCTTTTGAATCCAGGCTCCATGCTACCAGAAAGAACCACGACCACCGGGGACTCACTCCCAGTCGCAACTATCAACCCCTTCCATATGATCAATGCTGACGTAACAATCATACCTGGCACAGCAAACATTCAGAGCTCCAGTATAAGAGCCATGTTGCAATCAATCAATCAGAATATCTAGGACTACAGAAAAGCAAAACCCCAATCTAACTAACAGAAGCAGAGTAACTGATATAAACCCCGTCTTTTCTCCCTTTTTCTAAACATCATGAACTAGTATCTAATCTGTCAGAAGTAAGGAACAGCATTTGTGACAACTAGCTGGTACTCCCTCTGTAAAGACTTATAAGATTTTAGTGATCTAAACGCTCTTATATTTCTTTACAGAGGGAGTAGGTTTTAAAAGGAAGACACCACACCCATGATTCATGCAGGGCATAAATTCCCAATTCACCTCTCTAATGCTGGCACACCCAACTCGTTCGCCCATGTACTGTTTACATCCCTGTTACTCTTCTTCAGGGAAGCTCACTTAATACAGCTCGCCGAACCAGATCAAGAGCCGAAGAACCTCAGGATCCACGAGGATACTCAGCATGGCCTTTTACCATCGAGACACTACTCGGATAACGCGGCGAAGCCCCACCGATCTGAGGGAGAAGTAGGTCGGGGAATACTTCTTGGAATGAAAGAAAAGAACAGGAAGAGAAGAAGGGATGGGAGAGCGGGCGTCACCGAGGCTGATGATCTGCGCGAGCACCTGGCGGACCTGCATCGAGCGGATCGACTCCACCTGGTCGCCGATGAACCCCATCTCACCCGGCGCTCGGCGGAGTGCTATCCACTTTTCCGGTGAAGTCCCCGGGGATGCTCCGTATTTGCTTCCGGTCCGGCGCGGTTCGGTACACGTCGGCGGGCCTGTTATGGTGCGTGGGATGGGGATCCGACGGCAACCAAATGGTTGTGGTGCTCGAGCTCCGAAACACAACTCGGAATCGCAAGACATCTGAATTTTCTGTGTGACATGGAGACGATATATACATCTAAAATGTCCCAAAATAATTAAAAAAAGGGAAACGATTTAGATCATCTGGCGGATAATCACGCTCGCGTCCGCCGCCTCGGTTGCGTGCCACGCGCCCGTTCTGGACCCCACCGCCACATTATTTGCAACAGCCACGCCTCGCCTCGTACCTTATCCTCTTCTCCCGAATCTTCTTCCTCATGAATCAGCGCTGGCAAGCGAAGCGGTTCCCCATTCCACTCACATCTCTTCTTCCCTGGGCGCGAATCTGGCTCAAGCTCGCCGGGAAAGCAGCCGGAGGCGAAGGACTCGACTGTGGCTGGCATGTTTCCCGTGAAGGAGAAGGAGACGGCTGTGGAAGAAGGTGAGCGCGCGGCCCTCGAACATGGAATGCTCCAAGCGCGCCGGCGCCTGGGCGCAGCATACGTGGAGGTCGAAGTCGCATTGCTCGCACCGGTACCTATGCTCGTCGCCGATCTGCCTGCAGCCGTCGCACTGGAACAGCTTGTCCGCGACTACCAGCTTAAGCCCGTGCTGATGGGCGGGGTGGGAAAACAGTGCCCGAGCACCATCCCCGGTGAATGTAACCATGCTACCGTTAGCTTCAATACTCTCAACTACGGTGAACTGCCGCTATATATCACAAGTTCACAACTCAAACGACACTGGATGCTCAATGTTTGTTGGAGCCTGAACTTGCTGCTTTTCTTCTAGCTTCTGCTCTCTATTTATTAGCAAAGCAAGTGATGCGATAACGTGTACGTACAGGGTAACGGGGTGGACTGACTTATTCAGTCTCCTCTCGTGGAGTTTTATAGTCAAACCACGCTGCATCCTATATAAGAGCATCTATAGTCGCGCGCCTCAACCCCCCCTCCTTATGCCCGGGATGACGTCTCGATCACTGACCGGTCAGAAAGACCCGACCCAGATGGACACCCTAAACGCCCGGACTGACCGACACCCCTCATATCCAGTCCAAATATGGGGAGGCCCGGACGCGTCAGCCATGTCGGACTCGACCCATGATAGCCCACCCGACCTCACATATCTTCGTCCCCATCTACTCCCCGGACCAAACCCTACCTACTCCACTCCACCCCTCAAGCTCCCGTCCAGCGATCTCTGGCTTTCCCCGTCATGGCGGGCAGCAGATCTGATTCCGACTAGTCTAGATCTGTCGACTGGAGTGTCGTCCCGTGCGGGTTGGAGGAGACAACGGCCGTCTGCATTGCACTTCGCCGCTCCCGGGAGGACTGCGCCAGACCGACGGCGGGATCTATCTGGCGCGAATCAATTGCGTCAACACATCGGGCGCTCGGATCCTCCGGGGCTGGATCATCGCGGTCCTCCCGGGAGCTTTCCAATCTCCCTTTCCCCATCACAGGTCCACCGGAGTATGAGTGCTACTAGGACTGGTGTGCCCGCCGCGGGAAGGAGAAGATGAGGGTGCCGAGGCCCGCCTCGCTGCCGACATGGTGGCGGCGGTGCGTGCTGCTGCAGAGGAGGAAGTCATCTGCGCCCGCATCTTAAAGTAGCAGCAGCGGAGGAACACGTGTGCCCTTGCCCGAGAGCAGAATCGGGTTGTCTGTGCCATGTCCGGACTGCCCCCCAAGGAGGAGAAGAAGCGGAGCAATGGGTCGGACAGCTCCGACGAAGAGCAGATCCGACTTGATCCATATTGCATTTTCGACCGCTACTTCCGCTTGATGGACGGCAAGGGCGACGGGAAGGTCAAGGGCAGTCGTGGATGATCTTCTCCATAGCTGTTATATAGGTAGAACATGCCAAATTTTGATAGTCCAATGTCAATGTACTAATGTACTAGCCAAACAGTGTGTGTTGCATCGTTTACGTAAAGTTGCATGACTTTGTATGAATTTGAGTCATGCTTATTGAGCTGTGCGATTGCGAGAAGGAAAAAATTGAGGTGTCAGTGAACGCGGACGTGCCCGGGCGCGTCCGCGGGGATTTAAGGGTCCGGATTTACCAAGTCCGGTTGTATATGCTCCAAGAGCGCTAATTATAAATGTTGGTTGGAATGATTTAATTTTTCAAGAGTATAATGTATTTTTAGATGATGATTAAGAGTATAATGTTGAGAGAACACAAGTTTGAAATTTTCGACGGCGACTTCATCGTCTTCTTTCGTTGTTTAATTAGAAGGATAAAAAAATAATTATTCAGCCTCCTGTCGTAGAGAGGGTAACGTGGGTGGACTGACTTATTCAGTCTCCGCTCGTGGAGTTATTGAGACTGAGCAACATGTTACTCAACAAGTGATGCAATAACTCTACATTCCGTTCGTCCAAGTGTACAACTGGACATAAAAGATTTCAAAGAGGTGACGCTGGCCACATATACACCGCGTGTTTCTCTATTAAAAAAAAGGCCCAACTTGAGTAGCATCAAATGGGGGTGACGCGTTGGCAAATACTATGTGCATGTTGCTTCGCGGATGACAGAATAGTCGTTACAATTTTAAAGCAATTTGTTATGTCACGCACACTCATTTTTTGTTTGGATGCGGTGACGTATCGGGCTGTAGAACACGACCACTGCACAGTTATTGGAGAGACAGGATCGTGAGGTTTGTGCCCTTCGTTTGGAGCTCTACGTGGGCATCTTTGGACGACCTTGACACAGCTTGCACCCGCTGTTCAGACTGGTTACTGTGCTATGGATGTTGTATCCAGCAAGGAGTTTTATGCCAGCTCGTGTAGCTTGGCTGGACGTGGGAGGCATCACCCCTTCACGTGGTCCTCTTTTACCGCCAACTGTGGGGCCTAGGCCACATCCGTGCCCTCACGGACCCCGGGTTTCTTAGGCTACACAGTTTGCAGATCCTCACGTCCAGCTACCAGGTTACGCGGGGAACTTTTACGAGGATTACTACGGAGTCGCCTGAGACTGACTTTGGTCTGGAATAGTATGGTAGCAGTTGTATTTCTCCACGGTCCTGCGCGATTGTGGGATATGACTGAGGTGTGACTTAAGTTCCAGAGCCTTAGCTAAATAATGTATAGGAGTTCAGAATGCCTCTCATGGGTTGTATCATCATCACCGCAGTTTGTACTTCAGTATGGATTGTACTAACGTTGTCATGGTGTGTATGACTTTATGGTATATATATGGCTTGTTCGTTTTATTACAATGTTGTGCAGATGATCGCCTCTTGCATTCTGCATTCAATCCAATACATTATGCACACTTATGTTGATGCTGATTCCATCCTTGTTTACATCATGGTTTTGTTCCTCAAGATGTCACACGCCACTCGAGCCGCTGTTTCACGATCGATGATCGCCTCTTGCATTCTGCATTCAATCCAATACATTATGCACACTTATGTTGATGCTGATTCCATCCTTGTTTACACCATGGTTTTGTTCCTCAAGATGTCACACGCCACTCGAGCCGCTGTTTCACGATCGATGATCGCCTCTTGCATTCTGCATTCAATCCAATACCATTAATGCACCTTATTTGATGCTGATTCCATCTTGTTTTACACACATACACCATGGTTTGTTCCTCAAGATGTCACACGCCCACTCGAGCCGCGTTTCTTTCACGTCGTGATCGCCTCTTGCATTCTGCATTCAATCCAATACATTATGCACACTATGTTGATGCTGATTCCATCCTTGTTTACACCATGGTTTTGTTCCTCAAGATGTCACACCCCACTCGAGCCGCTGTTTCACGATCGATGATCGCCTCTTGCATTCTGCATTCAATCCAATACATTTACACTTATGTTGATGCTGATTCCATCCTTGTTTACACCATGGTTTTGTTCCTCAAGATGTCACACGCCACTCGAGCCGCTGTTTCACGATCGATGATCGCCTCTTGCATTCTGCATTCAATCCAATACATTATGCACACTTAGTTGATGCTGATTCCATCCTTGTTTCACACATGTTTTGTTCCTCGAATGTCACACGCCACTCGAGCCGCTGTTTCACGATCGATGATCGCCTCTTGCATTCTGCATTCAATCCAATACATTTGCACTTATGTTGATGCTGATCCATCCTTGTTTACACCATGGTTTTGTTCCTCAAGATGTCACACGCCACTCGAGCCGCTGTTTCACGATCGATGATCGCCTCTTGCATTCTGCATTCAATCCAATACATTATGCACACTTATGTTGATGCTGATTCCATCCTTGTTTACA